>CM051242.1:192818518-193408518 GCA_027917425.1 Gastrophryne carolinensis
AAATCATGCTGAAAAACAACTCTAGAACCCTGGGAACCGAGAACGCCCAACAGGGAAGAGAGCTAGACTCACCCCAATCAATATGGGTATGCCACACCCTATAACAAATAGAAGAAGAAGAGGAAGAAGCCTGCTCCTAGCCTTCCCATAGTCTCAATCACCGAGACAGATAAGCCTGTCTCCAGCAAGATGGATGTTTCAGCAGTCAGGCTGACTAGGCCATAGACTGTAGATTGGAGTGACATAAAGGGGCCCTGAGTGAGCAGAGCTGGCAATCCTGGCAGAACGTACAGAACTACTGCTCTCGGTACCATGTCTGCAAACCACACTCTACTAGGGCACCTGGGGGCACCAGAATCACTGGTCCCCCTTTCCAGAGCAATCTTGCGCAGAACCCTGCCTAGCAGGGAGAATGGAGAAAAGACATACAGAACAGAATGTCCAGTCATGATGTTACTAAGGCATCCGGACCACGACCAGAGGATCCTGGGACAGGGAAACAAAGGCCGAGAGCCTGTGATAGTGACAGAACACAAACAGATCCACAACTGGTTGGACCCCATAGTAACACAGGGATTAGCACATCCTGTAGCGGAAGGGCTCCACCGGAGCGAATATCACTGATATGCAGGGAACATTGTCTCCACCCAGATTAGGAACAAAGACACTTCCTGGAGGGACCACCATCTCCAGGCCCCTTCCAAAGATTAATATAGGACACTGTCGTCAGACAGACCAAGCGCCCCCAAACTGGCAGGCCCAGAAGGGAAGTAGTCAAGCGAGATAGAACCAACTGAAAACGCTCACTGTTTCAAACATCAATAGGCGTAAGGACCTTCTAAGGGCCCCACCTCCCCCAGAATCGCAGGGAGTTTCAGAAGAAACCCTCCCCCTTCAACCTGATAGGTTGGCATCCATGGCGGCCGTTTTCAGGAAGGGGCAAGAAGGAACTGCCCCCAGACAGGTTCCTTGAGTTCATCCATTCCAAGAGAAACCTTCTTACCAGGCGGGAAGACCCACAGACCCTGCTCCAGGGATGCCGGATCCCTGTCCTGTACTAACAATAGAAGTCGCAGAAGGGCCCAAGGGGAACTGAGCATAAGGGACCTCTTCCAAGCAAGCCCCCAACGGGCCCACCAGCTGCATCCCTGCCTGGTGAAGGGACTGGGAAAGCAATGAGGGACTGAGCCCATGTGACCAGATTGCCCACTTTATTGCAGAAAAAGGGGAGATTCTGGTTTGAACCTAATCCAGATTCATACTCAGTAATGGAGTTTCCATTTAAGGGAACACTGAGGACTTGGGGTGATTAATCACCCATCCAATTGACTCCCAATGGACACCACCAGCCGGGTATCCAACTTAGCCTGACGAAGAGACTGGGAAGTGAGAAAAGACGTCCAGGTAGTCATCGCGCGGACGCCCCTTGGTCTCATCACCACCGTCAGCACCTGAGTGAACACTCTGGGAGCTGAAGAGAGGCCAGATAACAAGGCCACAATTAGCAATGTTGGACTTCAGAGCCTCAGAGTCCTGAAGGCACAGGGATGTAAACATAAGCATTTTAGAGCTCCACAGATGGCAAGAAGCCCCCTGGGCGCAAGGCGCTGATGGCCCATCCCAGAGTTTCCAAGCAGAAACTGCCTGTAATTGGAGAATTGCTGAGAACCTGTGAATCCAGAATGGGCCAGACTGACCCATCCTTTTGGGGGACTGTAGAAAGGTTGGTGTAGCGGCCCCTGCCTCTGCCTGTTCAGGGCAATCTGCAAGAGACCCTCAGACCTCGCAGGCCTGGCATGGCCTGTGCCAGCAACTGAACAGCGGCAGGGACCAGGAGTACCCGGACCTGATAAAACTGGGGAAGGCCGCGCAGCAAACTCTATCTTGTGTCTGGAGGACTGTGAAGCTATGATATTTTTTTATATATATATTGTTCCCATAGAAATTGTAAAAAAATCTTATACATGCAATCACTGTATATATATATAGGATAATCCCTTTTGTTTGAAGCAGCAGGGTGGGTAACCCCCTTTGTTCTTTAAAAACTGGTTTTCTGGGTGTGAGTTTCAGGTGTGCATTTGCATGCAAATTAAGCTGGCTACCTCTGATAAAGATAGGGATGGGCCAGAGCATTCACTTTGTGAGTTTTCCCTGGGCCAATCAGGGATGAGCTGCGGATTTCAAAATGGAACAAAGGGTCCACCTAATAAAAACTGTAGGTTGGAGAGAGATGGGAGATTTTTCTTTTGGAGGGCAGCTGGAGAAGAGTTCTGCTGATGCGCCTGACCAGACGGACCAAGATGGGACTTTGCCTTGGGTAGATGGACCTGCGTTGTGAAGCCAAGTACAGCAGCCATCTTGTTTGGACGTGGTCTGCAGAATTTCTGCGTGGAGCAATTAAAACAGATGAGTAATCCGTTTTAATATATATATGCTTTTGCCCTGTTAGGCTTTCTATGTTGTAACACAGATTTTTGTTGTGTACATTTTGCAAGGTATATAAAATAACTTTAAAGTGCATCATCTTCCTTGGAGATTATTGGCAATTGAACTTATTAGACAAACGGGGTGTAATTTTCAGAGATATACATGTATTTGAGCTCTTAAGTTCCCTTATATATTTGAGGGCTGCAAATATATTTTGTAAATTTTAGATAAATTACGCCCAAGCAAAGACAAGGACGCAACCTCCTGAATCCACCAGTATGAGGCACAAAGCCTCCTGACAAGAGCAAAGTGCCGCAGCCATCCCCTCACCCAGACGGGCGAGGGCGCCCCATCATGCTTGGTGGAAGATTTAGGCTTAGCCCCGCCGGAGGGGCCAGAGCGTTGTCTGCTGCTCCCGGGGCTGTAGTCTGCACGAGCCCCCACGAAGGACACCCCTGGTTCCTGTTTAACACTAAGGAAGGGGGAAATAGGGGTGCCCCTGCCCCGAGGGGGCCTAGACGGCCACCTGCGTTGTGGTGACTTACCCTTTTTTCCAAACAGGTCTAGACGGGCCCCAAACAAGCGTTGCCCTCTAAAGGGAAGCCCAGTAAGAGTCTTTTTAGCAGCATTGTCAGCACCCCACTGTCGCAGCCAGACCAAGCGACGTATAGCCACCACTAGGGCAGAAGTTCTTGCACACATTCTAATGGTGTCATCCAACGCTAATAGGATGAATCTTACAAACACATCACAGTTGCAGAGTGCATTAAACACATCCCAGGGGAGATTATCAGGTTGATGATCAAGCATCTTTCTGATTAGGGTTCTAGCGGCCACCGCAGTAACAGCCGCGGCACAGACCGGGCGCAGCGCCGTCCCTGCACAAGAAAAGGCGTGGGAGGCCAGCAGCTCAATGCGCCGGTCCTCAGCATCCCGAAGGGTATCATGAGCAGGGGCTGTAATAAAGGGGGGGTTAGGAACCCCAATGATCGGGGCTTCCACCACGGGGGGAGATGACCAGCAATTAACCACCTCAGGGGGAAAGGGGTATTTCCTATCCCAATCCCCTGGGACCCCTGAAAGTTTACTGGAGCATTCCCATTCCTTGAGAACAAGAGCATGGAAGTGAGCCTGTTCTAGGAATTCCAAACGTGCTGTTGCTGTATGGAAACGCTCCCCTCTCGGCTTGGAAGCTTCACCAGGGAGAGAGATAGACAGACCCTTAAAGACCTTGATCAACAAATCATCAGTGTCACACTGGCCCCAGAATTCAGGTCCAGAATCGTCATGACTCCTCGGCCTCTCATCAGATGAGCCTGAGTCAGAGAACAGCTCTCCTTCATCAGAAGGGGACTAGTCACACCGAGTAGTAAACTCCTCAGTTCCCATAGGAAAAACAGAAACAGGAGACGTCAAGTGCCGCTTCTTACCAGGGCCCTTGCGCTCTGACAACCTCGCAATGAACTGTTCAGCCGTGGAGAGTCTGGAAGACGCAACAGGCTGCAAATCCCCTTTTATATGCGACTCAGCAGGAGTGAGATTTAAGCCTGGGGAAATAGGTGAATTGAAACGAGGTGCAGCCACTGGCAGGCCTGATTGCAGAGCCAGTGCTTGCTCGGCACAGGGTCCGCAGACCCGTGCCCTGTCAGCATCAGCATGGGGCTGTCCACACGCTATACACAGCCGGTCTTGTCCCAGGGGGACCCCGGTCACATAATTCTGAGATGCCTCCATATGGTGATTAATCAAGGCACAATATGCCAGTAGGGATTTACACTATAAGTAACCCTGGATGCCCCAAAGACCCGCTAGGGAGTGGGAGAATATTACAAGGCCCGCTATAATTTTACTCCGGGCCGGGAGAAGCCAATGGTGTTCACCAGTCTGAAAGACACAAGAGAAGAAAATGGTGTCAGAAACAGGAAAACTATAATGAGAATAAGCCGCCCGCGAGGGCAGTTACAGTACCGCGGTAATCAGGAGCGTCCCACGTGTCACCCGCGAACAGGCAAAATAGCGCCGTGTACCTCGAAGGGCGGGCCAGCGGTCCATGACAAGTCCGACAACAGCCAATGAGGACAAGAAGGTGTCTGAGGTAAGTCCGCAATTAAAATACATAGAAAGGTTGCGTCGGCTGACGCCTCATCTATAAAAGTCCAAAGACCGACAAGGCCATATAAGTGCAAGGGTCCAATACAGACCACACAGGCACCCCCCCCCCTTTCTTTCCCCCCCTGACTACGGCGGGAACGAGGAAGGATGGCGGTCCTTGGTACAGGGCCCACCGCTACACGGGGCAATAATGCGGGAGGGGAATCCCATAGAGGCTCACCATCAGCCTACACCGCCTACCCTTTGGTGGGGGACTGCGGAGGAGCAGCGCTCCATAAGCACGCATGGTGCTGCCTACTATCACCCGACCAGCGCAGCCCAGGCTGGGAGGCACCTCACAGGGAGGACGGGTGGGAATAGTCCAACAGGGCCGCAGGCTGTAATAGCCCCGCCCACCTGCGAGAGAGTGATACTTCATGTCTTCGCAGTCAGCACTGCAGAGAAATCTGGGGATTTGTGGGAGGTCCCTGGGTATATGAGGGGCCGGGAGGAGCCTGTTTTTGCATGTCTGCAGTGAACAGCGCCATCTGGCGGAGGATTACCCACGTGTAAGTATTATATATGGAGCAGGACGTACTGTATACTTAGAATATTCCTCCTGTGCCCCTCCAGATTCCACACCAACAGGTATAATCCTCCTGTGCCCCTCCAGGAGCCACACCAACAGGTATAATCCTCCTGTGCCCCTCCAGGAGCCACACCAACAGGTATAATCCCCCTGTGCCCCTCCAAGAGCCACACCAACAGGTATAATCCTCCTGTGCCCCTCCAGGTGCCACACCAACAGGTATAATCCCCCTGTGCCCCTCCAAGAGCCACACCAACAGGCATAAGCCTCCTGTGCCCCTCCAGGAGCCACACCAACAGGTATAATCCTCCTGTGCCCCTCCAGGTGCCACACCAACAGGTATAATCCTCCTGTGCCCCTCCAGGAGCCCCACCAACAGGTATAATCCTCCTGTGCCCCTCCAGATTCCACACCAACAGGTATAAGCCTCCTGTGCCCCTCCAGGAGCCCCACCAACAGGTATAATCCTCCTGTGCCCCTCCAGATTCCACACCAACAGGTATAATCCTCCTGTGCCCCTCCAGGTGCCACACCAACAGGTATAATCCTCCTGTGCCCCTCCAGGAGCCCCACCAACAGGTATAATCCTCCTGTGCCCCTCCAGATTCCACACCAACAGGTATAAGCCTCCTGTGCCCCTCCAGGTGCCACACCAACAGGTATAATCCTCCTGTGCCCCTCCAGGAGCCACACCAACAGGTATAATCCTCCTGTGCCCCTCCAGGAGCCCCACCAACAGGTATAATCCTCCTGTGCCCCTCCAGGTGCCACACTAACAGGTATAAACCTCCTGTGCCCCTCCAGGAGCCCCACCAACAGGTATAATCCTCCTGTGCCCCTCCAGGTGCCACACCAACAGGTATAATCCTCCTGTGCCCCTCCAGGAGCCACACCAACAGGTATAATCCTCCTGTGCCCCCCCAGGAGCCACACCAACAGGTATAATCCTCCTGTGCCCCTCCAGGAGCCACACCAATGGGTATAATCCTCCTGTGCCCCTCCAGGAGCCACACCAACAGGTATAATCCTCCTGTGCCCCTCCAGGAGCCACACCAACAGGTATAATCCTCCTGTGCCCCTCCAGGAGCCACACCAACAGGTATAATCCCCCTGTGTCCCTCCAGGAGCCACACCAACAGGTATAATCCTCCTGTGCCCCTCCAGGAGCCACACCAACAGGTATAATCCCCCTGTGCCCCTCCAGGAGCCCCACCAACAGGTATAATCCTCCTGTGCCCCTCCAGATTCCACACCAACAGGTATAAGCCTCCTGTGCCCCTCCAGGTGCCACACCAACAGGTATAATCCCCCTGTGCCCCTCCAGGAGCCCCACCAACAGGTATAATCCTCCTGTGCCCCTCCAGATTCCACACCAACAGGTATAAGCCTCCTGTGCCCCTCCAGGAGCCCCACCAACAGGTATAATCCTCCTGTGCCCCTCCAGGAGCCACACCAACAGGTATAATCCCCCTGTGCCCCTCCAGGAGCCCCACCAACAGGTATAATCCTCCTGTGCCCCTCCAGATTCCACACCAACAGGTATAAGCCTCCTGTGCCCCTCCAGGAGCCCCACCAACAGGTATAATCCTCCTGTGCCCCTCCAGATTCCACACCAACAGGTATAAGCCTCCTGTGCCCCTCCAGGAGCCACACCAACAGGTATAATCCTCCTGTGCCCCTCCAGGAGCCACACCAACAGGTATAATCCCCCTGTGCCCCTCCAGGAGCCCCACCAACAGGTATAATCCTCCTGTGCCCCTCCAGATTCCACACCAACAGGTATAAGCCTCCTGTGCCCCTCCAGGAGCCCCACCAACAGGTATAATCCTCCTGTGCCCCTCCAGATTCCACACCAACAGGTATAAGCCTCCTGTGCCCCTCCAGGTGCCACACCAACAGGTATAATCCACCTGTGCCTCTCCAAGAGCCACACCAACAGGTATAATCCTCCTGTGCCCCTCCAGGTGCCACACCAACAGGTATAATCCTCCTGTGCCCCGCCAGGTGCCACACCAACAGGTATAATCCTCCTGTGCCCCGCCAGGAGCCACACCAACAGGTATAATCCTCCTGTGCCCCTCCAGGTGCCACACCAACAGGTATAATCCTCCTGTGCCCCGCCAGGAGCCACACCAACAGGTATAATCCTCCTGTGCCCCTCCAGGTGCCACACCAACAGGTATAATCCTCCTGTGCCCCGCCAGGAGCCACACCAACAGGTATAATCCTCCTGTGCCCCTCCAGGAGCCACACCAACAGGTATAATCCTCCTGTGCCCCTCCAGGAGCCACACCAACAGGTATAATCCTCCTGTGCCCCTCCAAGAGCCACACCAAAAGGTATAATCCTCCTGTGCCCCTCCAAGAGCCACACCAACAGGTATAATCCTCCTGTGCCCCTCCAAGAGCCACACCAACAGGTATAATCCTCCTGTACCCCTCCAGGAGCCACACCAACAGGTATAATCCTCCTGTGCCCCTCCAGGAGCCACACCAACAGATATAATCCTCCTGTGCCTCTCCAGGAGCCACACCAACAGATATAATCCTCCTGTGCCTCTCCAGGAGCCACACCAACAGGTATAATCCTCCTGTACCCCTCCAGGAGCCACACCAACAGATATAATCCTCCTGTGCCTCTCCAGGAGCCACACCAACAGGTATAATCCTCCTGTGCCCCTCCAGGAGCCACACCAACAGGTATAATCCTCCTGTGCCCCTCCAGGAGCCCCACCAACGGGTATAATCCTCCTGTGCCTCTCCAGGAGCCACACCAACAGGTATAATCCTCCTGTGCACCTCCAGGAGCCAAACCAACAGGTATAATCCTCCTGTGCCCCTCCAAGAGCCACACCAACAGGTATAATCCTCCTGTGTCCCTCCAGGAGCCACACCAACAGGTATAATCCTCCTGTGCCCCTCCAGGAGCCACACCAACAGGTATAATCCCCCTGTGCCCCTCCAGGAGCCCCACCAACAGGTATAATCCTCCTGTGCCCCTCCAGATTCCACACCAACAGGTATAAGCCTCCTGTGCCCCTCCAGGTGCCACACCAACAGGTATAATCCTCATGTGGCCCTCCAAGAGCCACACCAACAGGTATAATCCTCCTGTGCCCCTCCAAGTGCCACACCAACAGGTATAATCCTACGGTGTCCTTCCAGGAGCCACACCAACAGGTATAATCCTCCTGTGCCCCTCCAGGAGCCACACCAACAGGTATAATCCTCCTGTGCCCCTCCAGGAGCCACACCAACAGGAATAATCCTCCTGTGCCCCTCCAGGAGCCACACCAACAGGTATAATCCTCCTGTGCCCCTCCAGGAGCCACACCAACAGGAATAATCCTCCTGTGCCCCTCCAGGAGCCACACCAACAGGTATAATCCTTCTTTGCCCCTCCAGGAGCCACACCAACAGGTATAATCCTCCTGTGCCCCTCCAGATTCCACACCAACAGGTATAATCCTCCTGTGCCCCTCCAGGAGCCACACCAACAGGTATAATCCTCCTGTGCCCCTCCAGGAGCCACACCAACAGGTATAATCCTCCTGTGCCCCTCCAGGAGCCACACCAACAGGTATAATCCTCCTGTGCTCCTCCAGATTCCACACCAACAGGTATAATCCTCCTGTGCTCCTCCAGATTCCACACCAACAGGTATAATCCTCCTGTGCCCCTCCAGGAGCCACACCAACAGGTATAATCCTCCTGTGCCCCTCCAGGAGCCACACCAACAGGTATAATCCTCCTGTGCCCCTCCAGGAGCCACACCAATGGGTATAATCCTCCTGTGCCCCTCCAGGAGCCACACCAACAGGTATAATCCTCCTGTGCCCCTCCAGGAGCCACACCAACAGGTATAATCCTCCTGTGCCCCTCCAGGAGCCACACCAACAGGTATAATCCTCCTGTGCCCCTCCAGGAGCCACACCAACAGGTATAATCCTCCTGTGCCCCTCCAAGAGCCACACCAACAGGTATAATCCTCCTGTGCCCCTCCAAGAGCCACACCAACAGGTATAATCCTCCTGCGCCCCTCCAGGAGCCACACCAACAGGTGTAATCCTCCTGTGCCCCTCCAGGAGCCACACCAACAGGTATAATCCTCCTGTGCCCCTCCAGGAGCCACACCAACAGGTATAATCCTCCTGTGCCCCTCCAAGAGCCACACCAACAGGTATAATCCTCCTGTGCCCCTCCAAGAGCCACACCAACAGGTATAATCCTCCTGTGCCCCTCCAGGTGCCACACCAACAGGTATAATCCTCCTGTGCCCCTCCAGGAGCCACACCAATGGGTATAATCCTCCTGTGCCCCTCCAGGAGCCACACCAACAGGTATAATCCTCCTGTGCCCCTCCAAGAGCCACACCAACGGGTATAATCCTCCTGTGCCCCTCCAGGAGCCACACCAACGGGTATAATCCTCCTGTGCCCCTCCAGGAGCCACACCAATGGGTATAATCCTCCTGTGCCCCTCCAGGAGCCACACCAACAGGTATAATCCTCCTGTGCCCCTCCAGGAGCCACACCAACAGGTATAATCCTCCTGTGCCCCTCCAGGAGCCACACCAACAGGTATAATCCTCCTGTGCCCCTCCAGGAGCCACACCAACAGGTATAATCCTCCTGTGCCCCTCCAGGAGCCACACCAACAGGTATAATCCTCCTGTGCCCCTCCAGGAGCCACACCAACAGGTATAATCCTCCTGTGCCCCTCCAGGAGCCACACCAACAGGTATAATCCTCCTGTGCCTCTCCAGGTGCCACACCAACAGGGATAATCCTCCTGTGCCCCTCCAGGAGCCACACCAACAGGTATAATCCTCCTGTGCCCCTCCAGGAGCCACACCAACAGGTATAATCCTCCTGTGCCCCTCCAGGAGCCACACCAACAGGTATAATCCTCCTGTGCCTCTCCAGGTGCCACACCAACAGGTATAATCCTCCTGTGCCCCTCCAGGAGCCCCACCAACAGGTATAATCCTCCTGTGCCCCTCCAAGAGCCACACCAATGGGTATAATCCTCCTGTGCCCCTCCAGGAGCCACACCAACAGGTATAATCCTCCTGTGCCCCTCCAGGAGCCACACCAACAGGTATAATCCTCCTGTGCCTCTCCAGGAGCCACACCAACAGGTATAATCCTCCTGTGCCCCTCCAGGAGCCACACCAACAGGTATAATCCTCCTGTGCCCCTCCAGGAGCCACACCAACAGGTATAATCCTCCTGTGCCCCTCCAGGAGCCACACCAACAGGTATAATCCTCCTGTGCCCCTCCAGGTGCCACACCAACAGGCATAATCCTCCTGTGCCCCTCCAGGTGCCACACCAACAGGTATAATCCTCCTGTGCCCCTCCAGGATCCACACCAACAGGTACAATCCTCCTGTGCCCCTCCAGGAGCCACACCAACAGGTATAATCCTCCTGTGCCCCTCCAGGAGCCACACCAACAGGTATAATCCTCCTGTGCCTCTCCAGGAGCCACACCAATGGGTATAATCCTCCTGTGCCCCTCCAGGTGCCACACCACAGGTATAATCCTCCTGTGCCCCTCCAGGAGCCACACCAACAGGTATAATCCTCCTGTGCCCCTCCAGGAGCCACACCAACAGGTATAATCCTCCTGTGCCCCTCCAGGTGCCACACCAACAGGTATAATCCTCCTGTGCCCCTCCAGGAGCCACACCAACAGGTATAATCCCCCTGTGCCCCTCCAGGTGCCACACCAACAGGTATAATCCTCCTGTGCCCCTCCAGGAGCCACACCAACAGGTATAATCCTCCTGTACCCCTCCAGGAGCCACACCAACAGGTATAATCCTCCTGTGCCCCTCCAGGATCCACACCAACAGGTATATTCCTCCTGTGCCCCTCCAGGAGCCACACCAACAGGTATAATCCTCCTGTGCCCCTCCAGGTGCCCCACCAACAGGTATAATCCTCCTGTGCCCCTCCAGGAGCCAGAGATAATGAGGCCTATTCTGTACATACAGATTGCCCACATTAATCCGGACCATCACCCTGAATTAGAGCCTATCTTATATGTTTCCCCCCTGTACATACAGATTGCTCACATTAATCCGGACCTTCACCCTGAATAAGAGCCTATCTTATATGTTTCCCACACCCTGTACATACAGATTGCTCACATTAATCCGGACCTTCACCCTGAATAAGAGCCTATCTTATATGTTTCCCACACCCTGTACTTACAGATTGCCCACATTAATCCGGACCCTCACCCTGAATAAGAGTCTATCTTATATGTTTCCCCCCCTGTACATACAGATTGCCCACATTAATCCGGACCCTCACCCTGAATAAGAGCCTATCTTATATGTTTCCCACACCCTGTACATACAGATTGCCCACATTAATCCGGACCCTCACCCTGAATAAGAGTCTATCTTATATGTTTCCCACACCCTGTACATACAGATTGCCCACATTAATCCGGACCCTCACCCTGAATAAGAGTCTATCTTATATGTTTCCCACACCCTGTACATACAGATTGCTCACATTAAAAATCATCCTACCTGCATCTACTGCATCTTATGAGCCTTTTAACATCCAAGATGGCAACTCATAGAGCATCAGGCTCCCTGCAAACAGGAAGTATCTTCTGACTGTGTTGCTCTGCATTCTGGGATTGCTGACCTTTTCCTGACCCCAGCTCTGCTCTGTCTGTGCAAAGCACAGCTATAACCCTGCACTTTATCCCGCTCTCCTCTCCTCAGTATGTGATGCCAAGATGGCGGTGCCCGTATCCTAAAGTCCTGAACAGAGTTGCAGCCCAGTGGGGGAAAGAATAATAAGTAAGTGACTAAAAACTTAATATATATTAATTTTAGATGCTGGGGAATCGTATTTTAAGGGTTTGGGCTTTTCAATAAATCATGGTGAAGGTCCGGGTTAAGGGGCCCACGCTGCGGCCACTACTACTGCACCCCCTGTGGCTGCGCTTTTGAGCCAAAGCCGGTTTAGGTCCACCCCAACGTTTCAGTCTGGCAGCAATAAAATTAATTGTGTAATATACATTATAAGCACCAGGTGGCGCCCATGACCTGACATCAGTAAAAGGCTCTAACTGCCAGAATTAAAGAGTGTGAGCTCTGAGGGACAGGAGGTCATGTGACTGCTTCTATGTACAGCGCTGTGGTATATGTCAGCGCTATATAATGTATAATAACAGTGTGTGAGTGCGGAGGAGACATTAGAGTGTGAGCTCTGAGGGACAGGAGGTCATGTGACTGCTTCTATGTACAGCGCTGTGGTATATGTCAGCGCTATATAATGTATAATAACAGTGTGTGAGTGTGGAGGAGACATTAGAGTGTGAGCTCTGAGGGACAGGAGGTCATGTGACTGCTTCTATGTACAGCGCTGTGGTATATGTCAGCGCTATATAATGTATAATAACAGTGTGTGAGTGTGGAGGAGACATTAGAGTGTGAGCTCTGAGGGACAGGAGGTCATGTGACTGCTTCTATGTACAGCGCTGTGGTATATGTCAGCGCTATGTAATGTATAATAACAGTGTGTGAGTGTGGGGGAGACATTAGAGTGTGAGCTCTGAGGGACAGGGGGTCATGTGACTGCTTCTATGTACAGCGCTGTGGTATATGTCAGCGCTATATAATGTATAATAACAGTGTGTGAGTGTGGGGGAGACATTAGAGTGTGAGCTCTGAGGGACAGGAGGTCATGTGACTGCTTCTATGTACAGCGCTGTGGTATATGTCAGCGCTATATAAATGTATAATAACAGTGTGTGAGTGCGGAGGAGACATTAGAGTGTGAGCTCTGAGGGACAGGAGGTCATGTGACTGCTTCTATGTACAGCGGGCATCCCGAATCCGGATGCTGTGTGAACTGCCCCTACCCTTGAGTCCTGGAGTGTATGAGAATCCAGGGCTACCCGATTCCCTCCTCCAGGGGAATCCCGAACCTGGATACTGTTGAGTCCTGGAGTCTATGAGAATCCAGGGCCACCCGATTCCCTCCATCTGGGGCATCCCGAATCTGGATGCTGTGTGAACCGCCCCTACCCCTGAGTCTCCGTAACTTATCTCTCATCCGAGGGCGCTGTAAGCTATACCTTTAGCTATATTTGCCCCTTAGCCGAAACTGAGGATTCGCTGATTGGACGAGAGGCTGCGCATGCGCCGTGGGACCGGCGTAAGGTGAGTTTTTACTGATCGAATAAATCCACAGCAGAGGTCACCTCCAACAACCCCTATAAATGGGTCCAAGGGACTGGCAGTTGCACTCACCACATTATTGAAGTCACATTACATTTCTATTGCAGCCATTTAAAATCAATTAAAACCATATAGCATGCCATTAGCGTTATTCGCCACAAGGGGGAGCTGCCTTTCTAATTCATTATATACAGGACATAGATCAATATAAAAAGAGCTTTTCTACACATCTGTACAAACCAATATATAATCAAGAAAGTGCTAGTGCTTAACCCGGACCTTCACCATGATTTACTGAAAAGCCCAAACCCTTAGAAAACCATTCCCCAGCATCTAAAGTTAATATATTTTACATTTTTGGTCACTTACTTATTATTCTTTCCCCCACTGGGCTGCAACTCTGTTCAGGACTCTAGGATACGGGCGCCGCCATCTTGACTCAGAAGCATCACACTTACTGAGGAGAGGAGAGTGGGATAAAGTACAGGGGGTGGGTTATAGCTGTGCTTTGCTCAGACAGAGCAGAGCTGGGGTCAGGAAAAGGTCAGCAATCCCAGAATGCAGAGCGGCACAGTCAGGAGGCACTTCCTGTTTGCAGGCTGCCTGATGCTCCATGAGCCGCCATCTTGGATGTTTAAAGGCTCATAACATGCAGTAGATGCAGGTAGGATGATTTTTAATGTGAGCAATTTGTATGTACAGGGTGTGGGAAACATATAAGATAGACTCTTATTCATGGTGAAGGTCCGGATTAATGTGAGCAATCTGTATGTACAGGGTGTGGGAAACATATAAGATAGACTCTTATTCAGGGTGAAGGTCTGGATTAATGTGAGCAATCTGTATGTACAGGGTGTGGGAAACATATAAGATAGGCTCTTATTCAAGGTGAAGGTCCGGATTAATGTGAGCAATCTGTATGTACAGGGTGTGGGAAACATATAAGATAGGCTCTTATTCAGAGTGAGGGTCCGGATTAATGTGAGCAATCTGTATGTACAGGGTGTGGGAAACATATAAGATAGGCTCTTATTCAGAGTGAAGGACCGCTTTAACAAAGTGCAAATAGTTTCCAATAGAACATGTGCAAATCAAAGGATAAAGTGCAGTAAGAGATAAACACGGAACATACAATCCTATCTAATATTCTTACATATCCAAGTGTATTAACAGCGCCCCCCCTCCCCCCGCAGCAGAGCCCACGCGTTTCGAGACCTCCCGGGTCTCTTTTTCAAGGCAGAGACCTTTGCCTTGATTATATATTGGTTTGTACAGATGTGTAGAAAATCTCTTTTTATATTGATCTATGTCCTGTATATAATGAATTAGAAAGGCAGCTCCCCCTTGTGGCGAATAACGCTAATGGCATGCTATATGGTTTTAATTGATTTTAAATGGCTACAATAAAAATGTAATGTGACTTCAATTAGGGGGAAGTGTTCCATATGCCAGTGCACCACAAAACATATATTTCTGGGTTGGTGCCACCCCCCCCCCCCCCCCCAACTTTGAGTTTTTACTGGGCGATCTGGGTGCGGCTTCACACAGCGGGGGCATCCCGGATCGGGATGCTCTGAAAGGCGAGGACTAAAACCCGGGATAGTCAAAATCCACTTTAACAATTTGATGCACGTGCCCGCTGCAGGTTGTACCTTAATGGTCAGCGTGGGCGGGAATTGCCTCCGATTGGCTGCCACCAGCCAGCCGTCTATTCTGATTGGAAGAGAGCCCGCGCATGCCCCTGCTAACCTCTTCTGAAGGTTGTCTTTCTACGTGGGAGAGGTAAGACTAGTCGGGTTTCACACCCACACACACAGGGGCATCCCATGTACAGCAGAGCAATAAAGCAGACTTAAACCTCCCTCCCCCAATTATCCCTCATTAATAAATACCCCACTTATAGGTGTGATCTGCCCTCATAGCCACCGGAGGAGCCCCTGTCTTTCAGGCTGAAGGTCGGCTCCTCGCTGGATCGAGAGGCGAGGGTTGGGGACAGCGGACGCACAAGGGTGGGGCGTCCTCTCGCAGCTTAAACGGGAGGCGAGTCCCTGTTCCGTCGCTCTAAGCAGTTTCCAGGTAAACAGGGGAGGGGTCAGCGCACATGCCCCGGAGGCATCCCGCCCCAGACTCCAAGGTGAGCACCTGGGATTGCGGTCACAGAGGGCGCCCTACACAGGTGAGCGTCTCGTTCTGTCCTGCGATTGCCCCAGGGCATCCCGTACGGACACCCAGGGACTAGGCTGTTCACCCCTTCCTGACTTCCTCTCCTCTTATGGGACTGACATGTCTATCTCTTCCTGATAACCCCTTCCTGACTTCCTCTCCTCTTATGGGACTGACATGTCTATCTCTTCCTGATAACCCCTTCCTGACTTCCTCTCCTCTTATGGGACTGACACGTCTTTCTCTTCCTGATAACCCCTTCCTGACTTTCTCTCCTCTTATGGGACTGACATGTCTTTCTCTTCCTGATAACCCCTTCCTGACTTCCTCTCCTCTTATGGGACTGACATGTCTTTCTCTTCCTGATAACCCCTTCCTGACTTCCTCTCCTCTTATGGGACTGACACGTGTTTCTCTTCCTGATAACCCCTTCCTGACTTCCTCTCCTCTTATGGGATTGACACGTCTTTCTCTTCCTGATAACCCCTTCCTGACTTCCTCTCCTTTAATGGGACTTACACGTCTTTCTCTTCCTGATAACCCCTTCCTGACTTCCTCTCCTCTTATAGGACTGACACGTCTTTCTCTTCCTGATAACCCCTTCCTGACTTCCTCTCCTCTTATAGGACTGACACGTCTTTCTCTTCCTGATAACCCCTTCCTGACTTCCTCTCCTCTTATAGGACTGACACGTCTTTCTCTTCCTGATAACCCCTTCCTGACTTCCTCTCCTCTTATAGGACACGTCCTTCTCTTCCTGATAACCCCTTCCTGACTTCCTCTCCTCTTATAGGACTGACACGTCTTTCTCTTCCTGATAACCCCTTCCTGACTTCCTCTCCTCTTATAGGACACGTCCTTCTCTTCCTGATAACCCCTTCCTGACTTCCTCTCCTCTTATGGGACTTACATGTCTCTCTCTTCCTGATAACCCCTTCCTGACTTCCTCTCCTCTTATGGGACTGACATGTCTTTCTCTTCCTGATAACCCCTTCCTGACTTCCTCTCCTCTTAGGGGACTGACACGTCTTTCTCTTCCTGATAACCCCTTCCTGACTTCCTCTCCTCTTATGGGACTGACATGTCTTTCTCTTCCTGATAACCCCTTCCTGACTTCCTCTCCTCTTAGGGGACTGACACGTCTTTCTCTTCCTGATAACCCCTTCCTGACTTCCTCTCCTCTTATAGGACTGACACGTCTTTCTCTTCCTGATAACCCCTTCCTGACTTCCTCTCCTCTTATGGGACTGACATGTCTTTCTCTTCCTGATAACCCCTTCCTGACTTCCTCTCCTCTTATAGGACACGTCCTTCTCTTCCTGATAACCCCTTCCTGACTTCCTCTCCTCTTATGGGACTGACACGTCTTTCTCTTCCTGATAACCCCTTCCTGACTTCCTCTCCTCTTATAGGACACGTCCTTCTCTTCCTGATAACCCCTTCCTGACTTCCTCTCCTCTTATGGGACTTACATGTCTTTCTCTTCCTGATAACCCCTTCCTGACTTCCTCTCCTCTTATGGGACTTACATGTCTTTCTCTTCCTGATAACCCCTTCCTGACTTCCTCTCCTCTTATGGGACTTACATGTCTTTCTCTTCCTGATAACCCCTTCCTGACTTCCTCTCCTCTTATGGGACTTACATGTCTTTCTCTTCCTGATAACCCCTTCCTGACTTCCTCTCCTCTTATGGGACTGACATGTCTTTCTCTTCCTGATAACCCCTTCCTGACTTCCTCTCCTCTTATGGGACTTACATGTCTTTCTCTTCCTGATAACCCCTTCCTGACTTCCTCTCCTCTTATGGGACTGACATGTCTTTCTCTTCCTGATAACCCCTTCCTGACTTCCTCTCCTCTTATGGGACTGGCACGTCTTTCTCTTCCTGATAACCCCTTCCTGACTTCCTCTCCTCTTATGGGACTGGCACGTCTTTCTCTTCCTGATAACCCCTTCCTGACTTCCTCTCCTCTTATGGGACTGACACGTCTTTCTCTTCCTGATAACCCCTTCCTGACTTCCTCTCCTCTTATGGGACTTACATGTCTTTCTCTTCCTGATAACCCCTTCCTGACTTCCTCTCCTCTTATGGGACTGACACGTCTTTCTCTTCCTGATAACCCCTTCCTGACTTCCTCTCCTCTTATGGGACTTACATGTCTTTCTCTTCCTGATAACCCCTTCCTGACTTCCTCTCCATTGCTTTCCTCTTATGGGACTTTGTTTACCTGCTCCAGGTTTGGGGCTACAGGGGAACACATGACAGCCAGGCCGGCAGCAGCGTTTCACTCCTGTCATGTCTCCTTTAAATGTCATAGAACCTGTACAGGTGTGTGTCCCATAACTTCCCATCCAGAGACTCAGCACTTCCCACTTCTATAAATAGCCGCATGGAGTGCGTGACGGCGCAGGACGGCGACATTTAATGACGGGTTATTACAAGGTCTCATTTCCAGCTGACTCTGTTTACTCAACAGTGTGAAGGGAGGCGGCTGCCACTGCATTGTGTGTGTGTGTATTCGCTGTATGTGTGTGTATGTGTGTGTGTACTTACTGTATACTGTGTGTATGTGTGTGTGTGTATATATATTCGCTGTATGTGTGTGTATGTGTGTGTGTGTGTATATATTCGCTACATGGTGTGTATGTGTGTGTGTAGTCGCTGCATTGTGTGTGTGTATATTCGCTGTATGGTGTGTATGTGTGTGTGTACTTACTGTATACTGTGTGTATGTGTGTGTGTGTATATATATTCGCTGTATGTGTGTGTATGTGTGTGTGTATATATTCGCTGTATGGTGTGTGTATGTGTGTGTGTGTATATATTCGCTACATATATATATATATATATACACACACATAATGAATATCGATGCAATTCACCAAAATAAACCTTATGTTATATTATATGTGTATGATTCCCCTTGTATCAGCCAGCCCTGGATCAGGATCATAACAAATGGCAGATAAACATCCACAGATTCCATTCATCCAAGTTACCTATTTTTCAGTAATATTAGTGATTTAATAATAATTCATTAATAATTGAGATCATAAACATTTTATTCCTCTGGAACCTTCTTACACTCACACATCAATTATAATCACCATTAGAACATCTATATATTTGATATAGTATTGCACATTATTAATGTATTTATCCGTGGGAGGATATTTATTTTCTAATCATAATATTGTATATACAGGAAGGAATCTGCTTATTAGCAACATATATACCTATAGGGATCCATATTGAAAATAATTTTTTCTTTGATTGGTATCTATTTTATGCTTCCTGTTAACCCCTTCCTGACTTCCTCTCCTCTTATGGGACTTACATGTCTATCTCTTCCTGATAACCCCTTCCTGACTTCCTCTCCTCTTATAGGACTGACACGTCTTTCTCTTCCTGATAACTCCTTCCTGACTTCCTCTCCTCTTATAGGACTGACATGTCTTTCTCTTCCTGATAACTCCTTCCTGACTTCCTCTCCTCTTATGGGACTTACATGTCTTTCTCTTCCTGTTAACCCCTTCCTGACTTCCTCTCCTCTTATGGGACTGACACGTCTTTCTCTTCCTGATAACCCCTTCCTGACTTCCTCTCCTCTTATGGGACTTACATGTCTTTCTCTTCCTGATAACCCCTTCCTGACTTCCTCTCCTCTTATGGGACTTACATGTCTTTCTCTTCCTGATAACCCCTTCCTGACTTCCTCTCCTCTTATGGGACTGACATGTCTTTCTCTTCCTGATAACCCCTTCCTGACTTCCTCTCCTCTTATGGGACTGGCACGTCTTTCTCTTCCTGATAACCCCTTCCTGACTTCCTCTCCTCTTATGGGACTGACACGTCTTTCTCTTCCTGATAACCCCTTCCTGACTTCCTCTCCTCTTATGGGACTGGCACGTCTTTCTCTTCCTGATAACCCCTTCCTGACTTCCTCTCCTCTTATGGGACTGACACGTCTTTCTCTTCCTGATAACCCCTTCCTGACTTCCTCTCCTCTTATGGGACTTACATGTCTTTCTCTTCCTGATAACCCCTTCCTGACTTCCTCTCCTCTTATGGGACTGACACGTCTTTCTCTTCCTGATAACCCCTTCCTGACTTCCTCTCCTCTTATGGGACTGACACGTCTTTCTCTTCCTGATAACCCCTTCCTGACTTCCTCTCCTCTTATGGGACTTACATGTCTTTCTCTTCCTGATAACCCCTCCCTGACTTCCTCTCCATTGCTTTCCTCTTATGGGACTTTGTTTACCTGCTCCAGGTTTGGGGCTACAGGGGAACACATGACAGCCAGGCCGGCAGCAGCGTTTCACTCCTGTCATGTCTCCTTTAAATGTCATAGAACCTGTACAGGTGTGTGTCCCATAACTTCCCATCCAGAGACTCAGCACTTCCCACTTCTATAAATAGCCGCATGGAGTGCGTGACGGCGCAGGACGGCGACATTTAATGACGGGTTATTACAAGGTCTCATTTCCAGCTGACTCTGTTTACTCAACAGTGTGAAGGGAGGCGGCTGCCACTGCATTGTGTGTGTGTGTGTATTCGCTGTATGTGTGTGTATGTGTGTGTGTACTTACTGTATACTGTGTGTATGTGTGTGTGTGTATATATATTCGCTGTATGTGTGTGTATGTGTGTGTGTATATATTCGCTACATGGTGTGTATGTGTGTGTGTAGTCGCTGCATTGTGTGTGTGTATATTCGCTGTATGGTGTGTATGTGTGTGTGTACTTACTGTATACTGTGTGTATGTGTGTGTGTGTATATATATTCGCTGTATGTGTGTGTATGTGTGTGTGTGTATATATTCGCTGTATGGTGTGTGTATGTGTGTGTGTGTATATATTCGCTACATGGTGTGTGTGTAGTTGCTGCATGGTGTGTGTGTGTATATATATTCGCTGTATGTGTGTGTGTGTATATACTTACTGTATACTGTGTGTATATACTCGCTGTATAGTGTGTGTGTGTATGTATGTATGTATGTACTTGCCGCATGTTGTGTATGTGTGTGTGTGTGTGTGTGTGTAGTCACTGCATGGTGTGTATGTGTGTGTGTGTAGTCACTGCATGGTGTGTGTGTGTGTGTGTGTGTGTGTGTGTGTGTGTATGTGTGTGTGTGTAGTAGCTGCATGGTGTGTGTGTGTAGTCACTGCATGGTGTGTGTGTGTGTGTGTGTGTGTGTGTGTGTATGTGTGTGTGTGTAGTAGCTGCATGGTGTGTGTGTAGTCGCTGCATGGTGTGTGTGTGTAGTCGCTGCATGGTGTGTGTGTGTGTGTGTGTGTAGTCGCTGCATGATGTGTGTGTAGTCGCTGCATGGTGTGTGTGTAGTCGCTGCATGGTGTGTGTGTGTAGTTGCTGCATGGTGTGTGTGTGTGTGTGTGTAGTCGCTGCATGGTGTGTGTGTAGTCGCTGCATGGTGTGTGTGTGTAGTCGCTGCATGGTGTGTGTGTGTGTGTGTAGTCGCTGCATGATGTGTGTGTGTATGTATGTACTTGCCGCATGTTGTGTATGTGTGTGTGTAGTCGCTGCATGGTGTGTGTGTAGCCGCTGCATGGTGTGTGTGTGTAGTCGCTGCATGGTGTGTGTGTGTGTGTGTAGTCGCTGCATGATGTGTGTGTGTGTGTAGTCGCTGCATGGTGTGTGTGTGTGTGTAGTCGCTGCATGGTGTGTGTGTGTGTGTGTAGTCGCTGCATGATGTGTGTGTGTGTGTAGTCGCTGCATGGTGTGTGTGTGTGTGTAGTCGCTGCATGGTGTGTGTGTGTGTGTAGTCGCTGCATGGTGTGTGTGTGTGTGTAGTCGCTGCATGGTGTATGTGTGTGTGTAGTCACTGTATGGTGTGTATGTGTGTGTGTAGTCGCTGTATGGTGTGTATGTGTGTGTAGTCGCTGCATGGTGTGTGTGTAGCCGCTGCATGGTGTGTGTGTGTAGTCGCTGCATGGTGTGTGTGTGTGTGTGTAGTCGCTGCATGATGTGTGTGTGTGTAGTCGCTGCATGGTGTGTGTGTGTGTGTAGTCGCTGCATGGTGTGTGTGTGTGTGTAGTCGCTGCATGGTGTGTATGTGTGTGTGTAGTCACTGTATGGTGTGTATGTGTGTGTGTAGTCGCTGTATGGTGTGTATGTGTGTGTAGTCGCTGCATGGTGTGTATGTGTGTGTGTAGTCACTGCATGGTGTGTATGTGTGTGTAGTCGCTGCATGGTGTGTATGTGTGTGTGTAGTCGCTGCATGGTGTGTATGTGTGTGTAGTCGCTGCATGGTGTGTATGTGTGTGTAGTCGCTGCATGGTGTGTATGTGTGTGTGTAGTCGCTGCATGGTGTGTGTGTGTGTATGTGTGTGTGTGTAGTCGCTGCATGGCGTGTATGTGTGTGTGTAGTCGCTGCATGGTGTGTGTGTGTGTGTTTAGTCGCTGCATGGCGTGTATGTGTGTGTGTAGTCGCTGCATGGTGTGTGTGTGTGTGTAGTCACTGCATGGTGTGTATGTGTGTGTGTAGTCGCTGCATGGTGTGTGTGTGTGTGTGTGTGTAGTCGCTGCATGGTGTGTGTGTAGTCGCTGCATGGTGTGTGTGTGTAGTCGCTGCATGGTGTGTGTGTGTAGTCGCTGCATGGTGTGTGTGTGTGTGTGTAGTCGCTGCATGATGTGTGTGTGTATGTATGTACTTGCCGCATGTTGTGTATGTGTGTGTGTGTAGTCGCTGCATGGTGTGTATGTGTGTGTGTGTAGTCGCTGCATGGTGTGTGTGTGTGTGTGTAGTCGCTGCATGGTGTGTATGTGTGTGTGTAGTCGCTGCATGGTGTGTGTGTGTGTGTAGTCGCTGCATGGTGTGTATGTGTGTGTGTAGTCGCTGCATGGTGTGTATGTGTGTGTGTAGTCGCTGCATGGTGTGTATGTGTGTGTGTAGTCGCTGCATGGCGTGTATGTGTGTGTGTAGTCGCTGCATGGTGTGTATGTGTGTGTGTAGTCGCTGCATGGTGTGTATGTGTGTGTGTAGTCGCTGCATGGTGTGTATGTGTGTGTGTAGTCGCTGCATGGCGTGTATGTGTGTGTGTAGTCGCTGCATGGTGTGTGTGTGTGTGTAGTCACTGCATGGTGTGTATGTGTGTATGTGTGTGTGTAGTCGCTGCATGGTGTGTGTGTGTGTGTAGTCGCTGCATGGTGTGTATGTGTGTGTGTAGTCGCTGCATGGTGTGTGTGTGTGTGTAGTCACTGCATGGTGTGTGTGTGTGTGTAGTCACTGCATGGTGTGTATGTGTGTGTGTAGTCGCTGCATGGTGTGTATGTGTGTGTGTGTAGTCGCTGCATGGTGTGTATGTGTGTGTGTAGTCACTGCATGGTGTGTGTGTGTGTATGTGTGTGTGTAGTCACTGCATGGTGTGTGTGTGTGTATGTGTGTGTGTAGTCACTGCATGGTGTGTGTGTGTGTATGTGTGTGTGTAGTCGCTGCATGGTGTGTATGTGTGTGTGTAGTCGCTGCATGGTGTGTATGTGTGTGTGTAGTCGCTGCATGGTGTGTGTGTGTGTATGTGTGTGTGTAGTCGCTGCATGGTGTGTGTGTGTAGTCACTGCATGGTGTGTATGTGTGTGTGTAGTCGCTGCATGGTGTGTATGTGTGTGTGTGTAGTCGCTGCATGGTGTGTGTGTGTGTGTGTAGTCACTGCATGGTGTGTATGTGTGTGTGTGTAGTCGCTGCATGGTGTGTGTGTGTGTGTAGTCGCTGCATGGTGTGTATGTGTGTGTGTAGTCGCTGCATGGCGTGTGTGTGTGTAGTCACTGCATGGTGTGTGTGTAGTCACTGCATGGTGTGTATGTGTGTGTGTGTAGTCGCTGCATGGTGTGTGTGTGTGTGTGTAGTCGCTGCATGGTGTGTGTGTGTGTAGTCACTGCATGGTGTGTGTGTAGTCACTGCATGGTGTGTATGTGTGTGTGTGTAGTCGCTGCATGGTGTGTGTGTGTGTGTGTAGTCGCTGCATGGTGTGTGTGTGTGTAGTCACTGCATGGTGTGTGTGTAGTCACTGCATGGTGTGTATGTGTGTGTGTGTAGTCGCTGCATGGCGTGTATGTGTGTGTGTAGTCGCTGCATGGCGTGTATGTGTGTGTGTAGTCGCTGCATGGTGTGTATGTGTGTGTGTAGTCGCTGCATGGCGTGTATGTGTGTGTGTAGTCGCTGCATGGTGTGTGTGTGTGTGTGTAGTCACTGCATGGTGTGTATGTGTGTGTGTGTAGTCGCTGCATGGCGTGTATGTGTGTGTGTAGTCGCTGCATGGCGTGTATGTGTGTGTGTAGTCGCTGCATGGTGTGTATGTGTGTGTGTAGTCGCTGCATGGTGTGTGTGTGTGTGTGTGTAGTCGCTGCATGGTGTGTATGTGTGTGTGTAGTCGCTGCATGGTGTGTATGTGTGTGTGTAGTCGCTGCATGGTGTGTGTGTGTGTGTGTGTAGTCGCTGCATGGTGTGTATGTGTGTGTGTAGTAGCTGCATGGTGTGTATGTGTGTAGTAGCTGCATGGTGTGTATGTGTGTAGTAGCTGCATGGTGTGTATGTGTGTAGTCGCTGCATGGTGTGTATGTGTGTGTGTAGTCGCTGCATGGCGTGTATGTGTGTGTGTAGTCGCTGCATGGCGTGTATGTGTGTGTGTAGTCGCTGCATGGTGTGTATGTGTGTGTGTAGTCGCTGCATGGCGTGTATGTGTGTGTGTAGTCGCTGCATGGTGTGTGTGTGTGTGTGTAGTCACTGCATGGTGTGTATGTGTGTGTGTGTAGTCGCTGCATGGCGTGTATGTGTGTGTGTAGTCGCTGCATGGCGTGTATGTGTGTGTGTAGTCGCTGCATGGTGTGTATGTGTGTGTGTAGTCGCTGCATGGTGTGTGTGTGTGTGTGTGTAGTCGCTGCATGGTGTGTATGTGTGTGTGTAGTCGCTGCATGGTGTGTATGTGTGTGTGTAGTCGCTGCATGGTGTGTGTGTGTGTGTGTAGTCGCTGCATGGTGTGTATGTGTGTGTGTAGTCGCTGCATGGTGTGTATGTGTGTGTGTAGTCGCTGCATGGTGTGTGTGTGTGTGTAGTCACTGCATGGTGTGTATGTGTGTGTTTAGTCGCTGCATGGCGTGTATGTGTGTGTGTGTATATATTCGCTGTATGGTGTGTGTGTGTGTGTGTAGTCACTGCATGGTGTGTATGTGTGTGTTTAGTCGCTGCATGGCGTGTATGTGTGTGTGTGTATATATTCGCTGTATGGTGTGTATGTGTGTGTGTAGTCGCTGCATGGTGTGTATGTGTGTGTGTAGTCGCTGCATGGTGTGTGTGTGTGTGTAGTCACTGCATGGTGTGTATGTGTGTGTTTAGTCGCTGCATGGCGTGTATGTGTGTGTGTGTATATATTCGCTGTATGGTGTGTGTGTGTGTGTGTAGTCGCTGTATGGTGTGTGTGTGTGTGTGTAGTCGCTGCATGGTGTGTATGTGTGTGTGTAGTCGCTGCATGGTGTGTGTGTGTGTGTGTAGTCACTGCATGGTGTGTATGTGTGTGTTTAGTCGCTGCATGGCGTGTATGTGTGTGTGTAGTCGCTGCATGGTGTGTATGTGTGTGTGTAGTCGCTGTATGGTGTGTGTGTGTGTGTGTAGTCGCTGCATGGTGTGTATGTGTGTGTGTAGTCGCTGCATGGCGTGTATGTGTGTGTGTAGTCGCTGCATGGCGTGTATGTGTGTGTGTAGTCGCTGCATGGTGTGTGTGTGTGTGTAGTCGCTGCATGGTGTGTATGTGTGTGTGTAGTCGCTGCATGGTGTGTGTGTGTGTGTAGTCGCTGCATGGCGTGTATGTGTGTGTGTAGTCGCTGCATGGCGTGTATGTGTGTGTGTAGTCGCTGCATGGTGTGTGTGTGTGTGTAGTCGCTGCATGGCGTGTATGTGTGTGTGTAGTCGCTGCATGGTGTGTATGTGTGTGTGTAGTCGCTGCATGGTGTGTGTGTGTGTGTGTAGTCGCTGCATGGTGTGTATGTGTGTGTGTAGTCGCTGCATGGTGTGTATGTGTGTGTGTAGTCGCTGCATGGTGTGTGTGTGTGTGTAGTCACTGCATGGTGTGTATGTGTGTGTTTAGTCGCTGCATGGCGTGTATGTGTGTGTGTGTATATATTCGCTGTATGGTGTGTGTGTGTGTGTGTAGTCGCTGTATGGTGTGTGTGTGTGTGTGTAGTCGCTGCATGGTGTGTATGTGTGTGTGTAGTCGCTGCATGGTGTGTATGTGTGTGTGTAGTCGCTGCATGGTGTGTGTGTGTGTGTGTAGTCACTGCATGGTGTGTATGTGTGTGTTTAGTCGCTGCATGGCGTGTATGTGTGTGTGTAGTCGCTGCATGGTGTGTATGTGTGTGTGTAGTCGCTGCATGGTGTGTATGTGTGTGTGTAGTCGCTGTATGGTGTGTATGTGTGTGTGTAGTCGCTGCATGGTGTGTATGTGTGTGTGTAGTCGCTGCATGGTGTGTGTGTGTGTGTGTAGTCACTGCATGGTGTGTATGTGTGTGTGTAGTCGCTGTATGGTGTGTATGTGTGTGTGTAGTCGCTGTATGGTGTGTATGTGTGTGTGTAGTCACTGCATGGTGTGTGTGTGTGTGTGTAGTCACTGCATGGTGTGTATGTGTGTGTGTAGTCGCTGCATGGTGTGTATGTGTGTGTAGTCGCTGCATGGTGTGTATGTGTGTGTGTAGTCGCTGCATGGTGTGTATGTGTGTGTGTAGTCGCTGCATGGTGTGTATGTGTGTGTGTAGTCGCTGCATGGCGTGTATGTGTGTGTGTAGTCGCTGCATGGTGTGTGTGTGTGTGTGTAGTCACTGCATGGTGTGTATGTGTGTGTGTAGTCGCTGCATGGTGTGTATGTGTGTGTAGTCGCTGCATGGTGTGTATGTGTGTGTGTAGTCGCTGCATGGTGTGTATGTGTGTGTGTAGTCGCTGCATGGTGTGTATGTGTGTGTGTAGTCGCTGCATGGCGTGTATGTGTGTGTGTAGTCGCTGCATGGTGTGTGTGTGTGTGTGTAGTCACTGCATGGTGTGTATGTGTGTGTTTAGTCGCTGCATGGCGTGTATGTGTGTGTGTAGTCGCTGCATGGTGTGTGTGTGTGTGTGTAGTCACTGCATGGTGTGTATGTGTGTGTGTGTATATATTCGCTGTATGGTGTGTGTGTGTGTGTGTAGTCGCTGCATGGTGTGTATGTGTGTGTTTAGTCGCTGCATGGCGTGTATGTGTGTGTGTAGTCGCTGCATGGTGTGTGTGTGTGTGTGTAGTCACTGCATGGCGTGTATGTGTGTGTGTAGTCGCTGCATGGTGTGTGTGTGTGTGTAGTCGCTGCATGGTGTGTGTGTGTGTGTGTAGTCGCTGCATGGCGTGTATGTGTGTGTGTAGTCGCTGCATGGTGTGTATGTGTGTGTGTAGTCGCTGCATGGTGTGTGTGTGTGTGTAGTCGCTGCATGGTGTGTGTGTGTGTGTGTAGTCGCTGCATGGCGTGTATGTGTGTGTGTAGTCGCTGCATGGTGTGTATGTGTGTGTGTAGTCGCTGCATGGTGTGTATGTGTGTGTGTAGTCGCTGCATGGTGTGTGTGTGTGTGTGTAGTCGCTGCATGTTGTGTGTGCCCACTGCACCCATGCTGCATATTTGTGTGTGTGTGTGTATTAGCTGTGCCAATGCTACAGTGTATTAATAGATTCATGAATAATATAATACACTGTGTACTTGCTGTGCCAGTGCTACACTGTATTAGTAAATTATTAATGACACACTATTTACTCTTTGTGCACATTGTACGCACTGTTAATAAAACACTGTTTGTGTGTAACAATAATTTACTGGGTACACTCACTGTGGCCATGCTGCACAGCATTAATAGAAATAATATTTTATTATTATTATTTATTAATACAGTGCGTTTGCTCATTGTGCATGTGCTATACTGTAATATGATTATTATTATTAATAATAATAATAATAATAATACACTGAATGTGTGTACTTGCTGCACCCGTGCTACACTATTAAAAAAAAATATAATAATATAATATGCTGTGCATGTTCTGTGCCACACACTGCTAATAGATTAATAATAATTCACTGTGTACCTGCTTTGCCCATGCTGCACTATATTAATAGGAATATTTGACATTATTAATTAAAAATACACTGTATACTTGCTGTACCTGTGCAACACTGTATTAAGACTTATTATTAATAATAATAAATGTAATATATTAAAAATACAAAAATACAGTGTCTACTTGCTGTACCTGTGCCACACTGTATTATTAATAATAAAAATAATATAATAAAAATCATAATAAAAAGAAAAATAACAACAAATAGCGTCTACCTGCTGTGCCCTTGATATGCTGTATAAACATACATTATTATTTTTATTAATAACAATATTTGTACAGCGTGTGCTTGCTGTGCCCGTGCTACACTATATTAATAGGTACATTAATAATAATAATCTAATAACCTCTGTGTGTATACTATATAATAACCATTGTGCTACACTATATTAATAGGTACATTAATAATAATAATCTAATAACCTCTGTGTGTATACTATATAATAATCATTGTGCTACACTATATTAATAGGTACATTAATAATAATAATCTAATAACCTCTGTGGGTATACTATATAATACCCATTGTGCTACACTATATTAATAGGTACATTAATAATAATAATCTAATAACCTCTGTGTGTATACTATATAATAACCATTGTGCTACACTATATTAATAGGTACATTAATAATAATAATCTAATAACCTCTGTGTGTATACTATATAATAACCATTGTGCTACACTATATTAATAATGTATTAATACGCTTTGTGTGTACTTCCTGTGCTATAGTGTATTAATACATTAATAATAATAAAATACCAGGCACTGTGTGTGTCCTTGGTGTGCCTCCGTTACACTGTATTAATAGATTTATTGATTATTATTATTATTAATAATAATAAAATATTTGTGTGTGTAGTTTATGTGCCTGTGCAGCAATGTATTAATGTATTATTACTAATAATAATTCCTAATCTGTGTACAGTCTGTGCTACACTGTATTAATATAATTAATATATGTATTATTATTATATTATTAATTATAATAATCTTATACACTGTATGTGGGTCCTCGCTGTGTGTGTTGAGGTGATAATGGAACAAGTAACACGTTGGTCCCTCCCCTAGAAACAGACCTGTTCCAGTTGTTGTCCAGTATGCCGGGTGTCATTCTCGGTATCTGTTCTTATTCTGTATGTATGGAGGCAGCGCGGTGCCGCTTCTCCTGTCCTGTATGCCGGGTGTCATTCTCGGTATCTGTTCTTATTCTGTATGTATGGAGGCAGCGCGGTGCCGCTTCTCCTGTATGCCGGGTGTCATTCTCGGTATCTGTTCTTATTCTGTATGTATGGAGGCAGCGCAGTGCCGCTTCTCCTGTATGCCGGGTGTCATTCTCGGTATCTGTTCTTATTCTGTATGTATGGAGGCAGTGTGGTGCCGCTTCTCCTGTATGCCGGGTGTCATTCTCGGTATCTGTTCTTATTCTGTATGTATGGAGGCAGCGCGGTGCCGCTTCTCCTGTATGCCGGGTGTCATTCTCGGTATCTGTTCTTACTCTGTATGTATGGAGGCAGCGTGGTGCCGCTTCTCCTGTATGCCGGGTGTCATTCTCGGTATCTGTTCTTATTCTGTATGTATGGAGGCAGCGTGGTGCCGCTTCTCCTGTATGCCGGGTGTCATTCTCGGTATCTGTTCTTATTCTGTATGTATGGAGGCAGCGCGGTGCCGCTTCTCCTGTATGCCGGGTGTCATTCTCGGTATCTGTTCTTATTCTGTATGTATGGAGGCAGCGCAGTGCCGCTTCTCCTGTATGCCGGGTGTCATTCTCGGTATCTGTTCTTATTCTGTATGTATGGAGGCAGTGTGGTGCCGCTTCTCCTGTATGCCGGGTGTCATTCTCGGTATCTGTTCTTATTCTGTATGTATGGAGGCAGCGCGGTGCCGCTTCTCCTGTATGCCGGGTGTCATTCTCGGTATCTGTTCTTACTCTGTATGTATGGAGGCAGCGTGGTGCCGCTTCTCCTGTATGCCGGGTGTCATTCTCGGTATCTGTTCTTATTCTGTATGTATGGAGGCAGCGTGGTGCCGCTTCTCCTGTATGCCGGGTGTCATTCTCGGTATCTGTTCTTATTCTGTATGTATGGAGGCAGCGTGGTGCCGCTTCTCCTGTATGCCGGGTGTCATTCTCGGTATCTGTTCTTATTCTGTATGTATGGAGGCAGTGTGGTGCCGCTTCTCCTGTATGCCGGGTGTCATTCTCGGTATCTGTTCTTATTCTGTATGTATGGAGGCAGCGTGGTGCCGCTTCTCCTGTATGCCGGGTGTCATTCTCGGTATATGTTCTTATTCTGTATGTATGGAGGCAGCGCGGTGCCGCTTCTCCTGTATGCCGGGTGTCATTCTCGGTATCTGTTCTTATTCTGTATGTATGGAGGCAGCGTGGTGCCGCTTCTCCTGTATGCTGGGTGTCATTCTCGGTATCTGTTCTTATTCTGTATGTATGGAGGCAGCGTGGTGCCGCTTCTCTTCTCCTGTATGCCGGGTGTCATTCTCGGTATCTGTTCTTATTCTGTATGTATGGAGGCAGCGTGGTGCCGCTTCTCCTGTCCTGTATGCCGGGTGTCATTCTCGGTATCTGTTCTTATTCTGTATGTATGGAGGCAGCGCGGTGCCGCTTCTCCTGTATGCCGGGTGTCATTCTCGGTATCTGTTCTTATTCTGTATGTATGGAGGCAGCGTGGTGCCGCTTCTCCTGTCCGCCGGGTGTCATTCTCGGTATCTGTTCTTATTCTGTATGTATGGAGGCAGCGCGGTGCCGCTTCTCCTGTATGCCGGGTGTCATTCTCGGTATCTGTTCTTATTCTGTATGTATGGAGGCAGCGTGGTGCCGCTTCTCCTGTATGCTGGGTGTCATTCTCGGTATCTGTTCTTATTCTGTATGTATGGAGGCAGCGTGGTGCCGCTTCTCCTGTATGCCGGGTGTCATTCTCGGTATCTGTTCTTATTCTGTATGTATGGAGGCAGCGCGGTGCCGCTTCTCCTGTATGCCGGGTGTCATTCTCGGTATCTGTTCTTATTCTGTATGTATGGAGGCAGCGCGGTGCCGCTTCTCCTGTATGCCGGGTGTCATTCTCGGTATCTGTTCTTATTCTGTATGTATGGAGGCAGCGTGGTGCCGCTTCTCCTGTATGCCGGGTGTCATTCTCGGTATCTGTTCTTATTCTGTATGTATGGAGGCAGCGCGGTGCCGCTTCTCCTGTATGCTGGGTGTCATTCCCGGTATCTGTTCTTATTCTGTATGTATGGAGGCAGCGTGGTGCCGCTTCTCCTGTATGCCGGGTGTCATTCTCGGTATCTGTTCTTATTCTGTATGTATGGAGGCAGCGCGGTGCCGCTTCTCCTGTATGCCGGGTGTCATTCTCGGTATCTGTTCTTACTCTGTATGTATGGAGGCAGCGTGGTGCCGCTTCTCCTGTATGCCGGGTGTCATTCTCGGTATCTGTTCTTATTCTGTATGTATGGAGGCAGCGTGGTGCCGCTTCTCCTGTATGCCGGGTGTCATTCTCGGTATCTGTTCTTATTCTGTATGTATGGAGGCAGCGCGGTGCCGCTTCTCCTGTATGCCGGGTGTCATTCTCGGTATCTGTTCTTATTCTGTATGTATGGAGGCAGCGCGGTGCCGCTTCTCCTGTATGCCGGGTGTCATTCTCGGTATCTGTTCTTACTCTGTATGTATGGAGGCAGCGTGGTGCCGCTTCTCCTGTATGCCGGGTGTCATTCTCGGTATCTGTTCTTATTCTGTATGTATGGAGGCAGCGTGGTGCCGCTTCTCCTGTATGCCGGGTGTCATTCTCGGTATCTGTTCTTATTCTGTATGTATGGAGGCAGCGTGGTGCCGCTTCTCCTGTATGCCGGGTGTCATTCTCGGTATCTGTTCTTATTCTGTATGTATGGAGGCAGTGTGGTGCCGCTTCTCCTGTATGCCGGGTGTCATTCTCGGTATCTGTTCTTATTCTGTATGTATGGAGGCAGCGTGGTGCCGCTTCTCCTGTATGCCGGGTGTCATTCTCGGTATATGTTCTTATTCTGTATGTATGGAGGCAGCGCGGTGCCGCTTCTCCTGTATGCCGGGTGTCATTCTCGGTATCTGTTCTTATTCTGTATGTATGGAGGCAGCGTGGTGCCGCTTCTCCTGTATGCTGGGTGTCATTCTCGGTATCTGTTCTTATTCTGTATGTATGGAGGCAGCGTGGTGCCGCTTCTCTTCTCCTGTATGCCGGGTGTCATTCTCGGTATCTGTTCTTATTCTGTATGTATGGAGGCAGCGTGGTGCCGCTTCTCCTGTCCTGTATGCCGGGTGTCATTCTCGGTATCTGTTCTTATTCTGTATGTATGGAGGCAGCGCGGTGCCGCTTCTCCTGTATGCCGGGTGTCATTCTCGGTATCTGTTCTTATTCTGTATGTATGGAGGCAGCGTGGTGCCGCTTCTCCTGTATGCTGGGTGTCATTCTCGGTATCTGTTCTTATTCTGTATGTATGGAGGCAGCGTGGTGCCGCTTCTCCTGTATGCCGGGTGTCATTCTCGGTATCTGTTCTTATTCTGTATGTATGGAGGCAGTGTGGTGCCGCTTCTCCTGTATGCCGGGTGTCATTCTCGGTATCTGTTCTTATTCTGTATGTATGGAGGCAGCGCGGTGCCGCTTCTCCTGTATGCCGGGTGTCATTCTCGGTATCTGTTCTTACTCTGTATGTATGGAGGCAGCGTGGTGCCGCTTCTCCTGTATGCCGGGTGTCATTCTCGGTATCTGTTCTTATTCTGTATGTATGGAGGCAGCGTGGTGCCGCTTCTCCTGTATGCCGGGTGTCATTCTCGGTATCTGTTCTTATTCTGTATGTATGGAGGCAGCGCGGTGCCGCTTCTCCTGTATGCCGGGTGTCATTCTCGGTATCTGTTCTTATTCTGTATGTATGGAGGCAGCGCAGTGCCGCTTCTCCTGTATGCCGGGTGTCATTCTCGGTATCTGTTCTTATTCTGTATGTATGGAGGCAGTGTGGTGCCGCTTCTCCTGTATGCCGGGTGTCATTCTCGGTATCTGTTCTTATTCTGTATGTATGGAGGCAGCGCAGTGCCGCTTCTCCTGTATGCCGGGTGTCATTCTCGGTATCTGTTCTTATTCTGTATGTATGGAGGCAGCGCGGTGCCGCTTCTCCTGTATGCCGGGTGTCATTCTCGGTATCTGTTCTTACTCTGTATGTATGGAGGCAGCGTGGTGCCGCTTCTCCTGTATGCCGGGTGTCATTCTCGGTATCTGTTCTTATTCTGTATGTATGGAGGCAGCGTGGTGCCGCTTCTCCTGTATGCCGGGTGTCATTCTCGGTATCTGTTCTTATTCTGTATGTATGGAGGCAGCGTGGTGCCGCTTCTCCTGTATGCCGGGTGTCATTCTCGGTATCTGTTCTTATTCTGTATGTATGGAGGCAGTGTGGTGCCGCTTCTCCTGTATGCCGGGTGTCATTCTCGGTATCTGTTCTTATTCTGTATGTATGGAGGCAGCGTGGTGCCGCTTCTCCTGTATGCCGGGTGTCATTCTCGGTATATGTTCTTATTCTGTATGTATGGAGGCAGCGTGGTGCCGCTTCTCCTGTATGCTGGGTGTCATTCTCGGTATCTGTTCTTATTCTGTATGTATGGAGGCAGCGTGGTGCCGCTTCTCTTCTCCTGTATGCCGGGTGTCATTCTCGGTATCTGTTCTTATTCTGTATGTATGGAGGCAGCGTGGTGCCGCTTCTCCTGTCCTGTATGCCGGGTGTCATTCTCGGTATCTGTTCTTATTCTGTATGTATGGAGGCAGCGCGGTGCCGCTTCTCCTGTATGCCGGGTGTCATTCTCGGTATCTGTTCTTATTCTGTATGTATGGAGGCAGCGTGGTGCCGCTTCTCCTGTCCGCCGGGTGTCATTCTCGGTATCTGTTCTTATTCTGTATGTATGGAGGCAGCGCGGTGCCGCTTCTCCTGTATGCCGGGTGTCATTCTCGGTATCTGTTCTTATTCTGTATGTATGGAGGCAGCGTGGTGCCGCTTCTCCTGTATGCTGGGTGTCATTCTCGGTATCTGTTCTTATTCTGTATGTATGGAGGCAGCGTGGTGCCGCTTCTCCTGTATGCCGGGTGTCATTCTCGGTATCTGTTCTTATTCTGTATGTATGGAGGCAGCGCGGTGCCGCTTCTCCTGTATGCCGGGTGTCATTCTCGGTATCTGTTCTTATTCTGTATGTATGGAGGCAGCGCGGTGCCGCTTCTCCTGTATGCCGGGTGTCATTCTCGGTATCTGTTCTTATTCTGTATGTATGGAGGCAGCGTGGTGCCGCTTCTCCTGTATGCCGGGTGTCATTCTCGGTATCTGTTCTTATTCTGTATGTATGGAGGCAGCGCGGTGCCGCTTCTCCTGTATGCTGGGTGTCATTCCCGGTATCTGTTCTTATTCTGTATGTATGGAGGCAGCGTGGTGCCGCTTCTCCTGTATGCCGGGTGTCATTCTCGGTATCTGTTCTTATTCTGTATGTATGGAGGCAGCGCGGTGCCGCTTCTCCTGTATGCCGGGTGTCATTCTCGGTATCTGTTCTTACTCTGTATGTATGGAGGCAGCGTGGTGCCGCTTCTCCTGTATGCCGGGTGTCATTCTCGGTATCTGTTCTTATTCTGTATGTATGGAGGCAGCGTGGTGCCGCTTCTCCTGTATGCCGGGTGTCATTCTCGGTATCTGTTCTTATTCTGTATGTATGGAGGCAGCGTGGTGCCGCTTCTCCTGTATGCCGGGTGTCATTCTCGGTATCTGTTCTTATTCTGTATGTATGGAGGCAGCGCGGTGCCGCTTCTCCTGTATGCCGGGTGTCATTCTCGGTATCTGTTCTTATTCTGTATGTATGGAGGCAGCGCGGTGCCGCTTCTCCTGTATGCCGGGTGTCATTCTCGGTATCTGTTCTTACTCTGTATGTATGGAGGCAGCGTGGTGCCGCTTCTCCTGTATGCCGGGTGTCATTCTCGGTATCTGTTCTTATTCTGTATGTATGGAGGCAGCGTGGTGCCGCTTCTCCTGTATGCCGGGTGTCATTCTCGGTATCTGTTCTTATTCTGTATGTATGGAGGCAGCGTGGTGCCGCTTCTCCTGTATGCCGGGTGTCATTCTCGGTATCTGTTCTTATTCTGTATGTATGGAGGCAGTGTGGTGCCGCTTCTCCTGTATGCCGGGTGTCATTCTCGGTATCTGTTCTTATTCTGTATGTATGGAGGCAGCGTGGTGCCGCTTCTCCTGTATGCCGGGTGTCATTCTCGGTATATGTTCTTATTCTGTATGTATGGAGGCAGCGCGGTGCCGCTTCTCCTGTATGCCGGGTGTCATTCTCGGTATCTGTTCTTATTCTGTATGTATGGAGGCAGCGTGGTGCCGCTTCTCCTGTATGCTGGGTGTCATTCTCGGTATCTGTTCTTATTCTGTATGTATGGAGGCAGCGTGGTGCCGCTTCTCTTCTCCTGTATGCCGGGTGTCATTCTCGGTATCTGTTCTTATTCTGTATGTATGGAGGCAGCGTGGTGCCGCTTCTCCTGTCCTGTATGCCGGGTGTCATTCTCGGTATCTGTTCTTATTCTGTATGTATGGAGGCAGCGCGGTGCCGCTTCTCCTGTATGCCGGGTGTCATTCTCGGTATCTGTTCTTATTCTGTATGTATGGAGGCAGCGTGGTGCCGCTTCTCCTGTATGCTGGGTGTCATTCTCGGTATCTGTTCTTATTCTGTATGTATGGAGGCAGCGTGGTGCCGCTTCTCCTGTATGCCGGGTGTCATTCTCGGTATCTGTTCTTATTCTGTATGTATGGAGGCAGCGCGGTGCCGCTTCTCCTGTATGCCGGGTGTCATTCTCGGTATCTGTTCTTATTCTGTATGTATGGAGGCAGCGCGGTGCCGCTTCTCCTGTATGCCGGGTGTCATTCTCGGTATCTGTTCTTATTCTGTATGTATGGAGGCAGCGTGGTGCCGCTTCTCCTGTATGCCGGGTGTCATTCTCGGTATCTGTTCTTATTCTGTATGTATGGAGGCAGCGCGGTGCCGCTTCTCCTGTATGCCGGGTGCCATTCTCGGTATCTGTTCTTATTCTGTATGTATGGAGGCAGCGTGGTGCCGCTTCTCCTGTATGCCGGGTGTCATTCTCGGTATCTGTTCTTATTCTGTATGTATGGAGGCAGCGCGGTGCCGCTTCTCCTGTATGCCGGGTGTCATTCTCGGTATCTGTTCTTATTCTGTATGTATGGAGGCAGCGTGGTGCCGCTTCTCCTGTATGCCGGGTGTCATTCTCGGTATCTGTTCTTATTCTGTATGTATGGAGGCAGCGCGGTGCCGCTTCTCCTGTATGCCGGGTGTCATTCTCGGTATCTGTTCTTATTCTGTATGTATGGAGGCAGCGCGGTGCCGCTTCTCCTGTATGCCGGGTGTCATTCTCGGTATCTGTTCTTATTCTGTATGTATGGAGGCAGCGCGGTGCCGCTTCTCCTGTATGCCGGGTGTCATTCTCGGTATCTGTTCTTATTCTGTATGTATGGAGGCAGTGCGGTGCCGCTTCTCCTGTATGCCGGGTGTCATTCTCGGTATCTGTTCTTATTCTGTATGTATGGAGGCAGCGCGGTGCCGCTTCTCCTGTATGCCGGGTGTCATTCTCGGTATCTGTTCTTATTCTGTATGTATGGAGGCAGCGTGGTGCCGCTTCTCCTGTATGCCGGGTGTCATTCTCGGTATCTGTTCTTATTCTGTATGTATGGAGGCAGCGCGGTGCAGCTTGTCCTGTATGCCGGGTGTCATTCTCGGTATCTGTTCTTATTCTGTATGTATGGAGGCAGCGTGGTGCCGCTTCTCCTGTATGCCGGGTGTCATTCTCGGTATCTGTTCTTATTCTGTATGTATGGAGGCAGCGCGGTGCCGCTTCTCCTGTATGCCGGGTGTCATTCTCGGTATCTGTTCTTATTCTGTATGTATGGAGGCAGCGCGGTGCCGCTTCTCCTGTATGCCGGGTGTCATTCTCGGTATCTGTTCTTATTCTGTATATATGGAGGCAGCGCGGTGCCGCTTCTCCTGTATGCCGGGTGTCATTCTCGGTATCTGTTCTTATTCTGTATGTATGGAGGCAGCGTGGTGCCGCTTCTCCTGTATGCCGGGTGTCATTCTCGGTATCTGTTCTTATTCTGTATGTATGGAGGCAGCGTGGTGCTGCTTCTCCTGTATGCCGGGTGTCATTCTCGGTATCTGTTCTTATTCTGTATGTATGGAGGCAGCGTGGTGCTGCTTCTCCTGTATGCCGGGTGTCATTCTCGGTATCTGTTCTTATTCTGTATGTATGGAGGCAGCGGGGTGCCGCTTCTCCTGTATGCCGGGTGTCATTCTCGGTATCTGTTCTTATTCTGTATGTATGGAGGCAGCGCGGTGCTGCTTCTCCTGTATGCCGGGTGTCATTCTCGGTATCTGTTCTTATTCTGTATGTATGGAGGCAGCGCGGTGCCGCTTCTCCTGTATGCCGGGTGTCATTCTCGGTATCTGTTCTTATTCTGTATGTATGGAGGCAGCGCGGTGCCGCTTCTCCTGTATGCCGGGTGTCATTCTCGGTATCTGTTCTTATTCTGTATGTATGGAGGCAGCGTGGTGCCGCTTCTCCTGTATGCCGGGTGTCATTCTCGGTATCTGTTCTTATTCTGTATGTATGGAGGCAGCGTGGTGCTGCTTCTCCTGTATGCCGGGTGTCATTCTCGGTATCTGCTCTTATTCTGTATGTATGGAGGCAGCGCGGTGCCGCTTCTCCTGTATGCCGGGTGTCATTCTCGGTATCTGTTCTTATTCTGTATGTATGGAGGCAGCGTGGTGCCGCTTGTCCTGTATGCCGGGTGTCATTCTCGGTATCTGTTCTTATTCTGTATGTATGGAGGCAGCGCGGTGCCGCTTCTCCTGTATGCCGGGTGTCATTCTCGGTATCTGTTCTTATTCTGTATGTATGGAGGCAGCGCGGTGCCGCTTCTCCTGTATGCCGGGTATCATTCTCGGTATCTGTTCTTATTCTGTATGTATGGAGGCAGCGCAGTGCCGCTTCTCCTGTATGCCGGATGTCATTCTCGGTATCTGTTCTTATTCTGTATGTATGGAGGCAGTGCGGTGCCGCTTCTCCTGTATGCCGGGTGTCATTCTCGGTATCTGTTCTTATTCTGTATGTATGGAGGCAGCGTGGTGCCGCTTCTCCTGTATGCCGGGTGTCATTCTCGGTATCTGTTCTTATTCTGTATGTATGGAGGCAGCGCGGTGCCGCTTCTCCTGTCCTGTATGCCGGGTGTCATTCTCGGTATCTGTTCTTATTCTGTATGTATGGAGGCAGCGCGGTGCCGCTTCTCCTGTCCTGTATGCCGGGTGTCATTCTCGGTATATGTTCTTATTCTGTATGTATGGAGGCAGCGCGGTGCCGCTTCTCCTGTATGCCGGGTGTCATTCCCGGTATCTGTTCTTATTCTGTATGTATGGAGGCAGCGCGGTGCCGCTTCTCCTGTATGCCGGGTGTCATTCTCGGTATCTGTTCTTATTCTGTATGTATGGAGGCAGCGTGGTGCCGCTTCTCCTGTATGCCGGGTGTCATTCTCGGTATCTGTTCTTATTCTGTATGTATGGAGGCAGTGCGGTGCCGCTTCTCCTGTATGCCGGGTGTCATTCTCGGTATCTGTTCTTATTCTGTATGTATGGAGGCAGCGTGGTGCCGCTTCTCCTGTATGCCGGGTGTCATTCTCGGTATCTGTTCTTATTCTGTATGTATGGAGGCAGCGCGGTGCCGCTTCTCCTGTATGCCGGGTGTCATTCTCGGTATCTGTTCTTATTCTGTATGTATGGAGGCAGCGTGGTGCCGCTTCTCCTGTATGCCGGGTGTCATTCCTGGTATCTGTTCTTATTCTGTATGTATGGAGGCAGCGCGGTGCCGCTTCTCCTGTATGCCGGGTGTCATTCTCGGTATCTGTTCTTATTCTGTATGTATGGAGGCAGCGCAGTGCCGCTTCTCCTGTATGCCGGGTGTCATTCTCGGTATCTGTTCTTATTCTGTATGTATGGAGGCAGCGCGGTGCCGCTTCTCCTGTATGCTGGGTGTCATTCTCGGTATCTGTTCTTATTCTGTATGTATGGAGGCAGCGCGGTGCCGCTTCTCCTGTATGCCGGGTGTCATTCTCGGTATCTGTTCTTATTCTGTATGTATGGAGGCAGCGTGGTGCCGCTTCTCCTGTATGCCGGGTGTCATTCTCGGTATCTGTTCTTATTCTGTATGTATGGAGGCAGCGCAGTGCCGCTTCTCCTGTATGCCGGGTGTCATTCTCGGTATCTGTTCTTATTCTGTATGTATGGAGGCAGCGCGGTGCCGCTTCTCCTGTATGCCGGGTGCCATTCTCGGTATCTGTTCTTATTCTGTATGTATGGAGGCAGCGCGGTGCCGCTTCTCCTGTATGCCGGGTGTCATTCCCGGTATCTGTTCTTATTCTGTATGTATGGAGGCAGCGCGGTGCGGCTTCTCCTGTATGCCGGGTGACATTCTCGGTATCTGTTCTTATTCTGTATGTATGGAGGCAGCGCGGTGCCGCTTCTCCTGTATGCCGGGTGTCATTCTCGGTATCTGTTCTTATTCTGTATGTATGGAGGCAGCGCGGTGCCGCTTCTCCTGTATGCCGGGTGTCATTCTCGGTATCTGCTCTTATTCTGTATGTATGGAGGCAGCGCGGTGCCGCTTCTCCTGTATGCCGGGTGCCATTCTCGGTATCTGTTCTTATTCTGTATGTATGGAGGCAGCGCGGTGCCGCTTCTCCTGTATGCCGGGTGTCATTCCCGGTATCTGTTCTTATTCTGTATGTATGGAGGCAGCGCGGTGCCGCTTCTCCTGTATGCCGGGTGTCATTCTCGGTATCTGTTCTTATTCTGTATGTATGGAGGCAGCGTGGTGCCGCTTCTCCTGTATGCCGGGTGTCATTCCCGGTATCTGTTCTTATTCTGTATGTATGGAGGCAGCGTGGTGCTGCTTCTCCTGTATGCCGGGTGTCATTCTCGGTATCTGTTCTTATTCTGTATGTATGGAGGCAGCGCGGTGCCGCTTCTCCTGTATGCCGGGTGTCATTCTCGGTATCTGTTCTTATTCTGTATGTATGGAGGCAGCGCGGTGCCGCTTCTCCTGTATGCCGGGTGTCATTCTCGGTATCTGTTCTTATTCTGTATGTATGGAGGCAGCGCGGTGCCGCTTCTCCTGTATGCCGGGTGTCATTCTCGGTATCTGTTCTTATTCTGTATGTATGGAGGCAGCGTGGTGCCGCTTCTCCTGTATGCCGGGTGTCATTCTCGGTATCTGTTCTTATTCTGTATGTATGGAGGCAGTGCGGTGCCGCTTCTCCTGTATGCTGGGTGTCATTCTCGGTATCTGTTCTTATTCTGTATGTATGGAGGCAGCGTGGTGCCGCTTCTCCTGTATGCCGGGTGTCATTCTCGGTATCTGTTCTTATTCTGTATGTATGGAGGCAGCGTGGTGCCGCTTCTCCTGTATGCCGGGTGTCATTCTCGGTATCTGTTCTTATTCTGTATGTATGGAGGCAGCGCGGTGCCGCTTCTCCTGTCCTGTATGCCGGGTGTCATTCTCGGTATCTGTTCTTATTCTGTATGTATGGAGGCAGCGTGGTGCCGCTTCTCCTGTATGCCGGGTGTCATTCTCGGTATCTGTTCTTATTCTGTATGTGAGGAGGCAGCGCGGTGCCGCTTCTCCTGTATGCCGGGTGTCATTCTCGGTATATGTTCTTATTCTGTATGTATGGAGGCAGCGCGGTGCCGCTTCTCCTGTATGCCGGGTGTCATTCTCGGTATCTGTTCTTATTCTGTATGTATGGAGGCAGCGCGGTGCCGCTTCTCCTGTATGCCGGGTGTCATTCTCGGTATCTGTTCTTATTCTGTATGTATGGAGGCAGCGCGGTGCCGCTTCTCCTGTATGCCGGGTGTCATTCTCGGTATCTGTTCTTATTCTGTATGTATGGAGGCAGCGCGGTGCCGCTTCTCCTGTATGCTGGGTGTCATTCTCGGTATCTGTTCTTATGCTGTATGTATGGAGGCAGCGTGGTGCCGCTTCTCCTGTATGCCGGATGTCATTCTCGGTATCTGTTCTTATTCTGTATGTATGGAGGCAGCGCGGTGCCGCTTCTCCTGTATGCCGGGTGTCATTCTCGGTATCTGTTCTTATTCTGTATGTATGGAGGCAGCGCGGTGCCGCTTCTCCTGTATGCCGGGTGTCATTCTCGGTATCTGTCCTTATTCTGTATGTATGGAGGCAGTGCGGTGCCGCTTCTCCTGTATGCCGGGTGTCATTCTCGGTATCTGTTCTTATTCTGTATGTATGGAGGCAGTGTGGTGCCGCTTCTCCTGTATGCCGGGTGTCATTCTCGGTATCTGTTCTTATTCTGTATGTATGGAGGCAGCGTGGTGCCGCTTCTCCTGTATGCCGGGTGTCATTCTCGGTATCTGTTCTTATTCTGTATGTATGGAGGCAGTGCGGTGCTGCTTCTCCTGTATGCCGGGTGTCATTCTCGGTATCTGTTCTTATTCTGTATGTATGGAGGCAGCGCGGTGCCGCTTCTCCTGTCCTGTATGCCGGGTGTCATTCTCGGTATCTGTTCTTATTCTGTATGTATGGAGGCAGCGCGGTGCCGCTTCTCCTGTCCTGTATGCCGGGTGTCATTCTCGGTATCTGTTCTTATTCTGTATGTATGGAGGCAGCGCGGTGCCGCTTCTCCTGTCCTGTATGCTGGGTGTCATTCTCGGTATCTGTTCTTATTCTGTATGTATGGAGGCAGCGCGGTGCCGCTTCTCCTGTATGCCGGGTGTCATTCTCGGTATCTGTTCTTATTCTGTATGTATGGAGGCAGCGCGGTGCCGCTTCTCCTGTATGCCGGGTGTCATTCTCGGTATCTGTTCTTATTCTGTATGTATGGAGGCAGTGTGGTGCCGCTTCTCCTGTCCTGTATGCCGGGTGTCATTCTCGGTATCTGTTCTTATTCTGTATGTGAGGAGGCAGCGCGGTGCCGCTTCTCCTGTATGCCGGGTGTCATTCTCGGTATCTGTTCTTATTCTGTATGTATGGAGGCAGCGCGGTGCCGGGTGTCATTCTCGGTATCTGCTGACAGGAATAGCGCAGGTACCGGGATTAGCGGGGGAACATGACTCTGGGGGTTATTTGCAGCTGCGAGACTTCGGCAGCTGATTGGTCACGTGAGCGTCTGAGAATAGAAGTGGGCGTGGCCGTCTTGATTGATGGGCGGAGCGCCCATCAGTCAAGCCGACCACGCCCACTTCTATTCTCAGACTGCCTCCAGGTGACGCTGTCACTGTCGGGGGGCGCTTTGTCGCCGGGTGTCGCGAGGTGTCGGGTGAGAGATGACGGGTGACGCGGGGACCCGGGACTGAGGTGGGTGACATTGCTGTGCCGCTTTATTCGCGCGCTCCCGCTCTGACCATCGAGAGACCCCCCTCCTTGAATAATAGAGGGGTCCGTAACCTAGCAACGGGCGGCTACTAGACAATGGCCGGCATCTGCCCCCGGGATAAACTAAGGTCGGGGGATGGGGGGCAGCAACGGGACCCCAATATCTGTATCTGGAGCGATTCCCTAACCACGTGGTCACTGCACCCTAAACTGCCCCATAGACATAATCCACCCCCTTAATCCTAAACTGCACCTAAACCCTAAATCTGCCCCATACACATAATCTACCCCCTTAATCCTAAACTGCACCTAAATCTACCCCATACACATAATCTACCCCCTTAATCCTAAACTGCACCTAAATCTGCCCCCTACACATAATCTACCTCCTTAATCCTAAACTGCACCTAAATCTGCCCAATACACATAATCTACCCCCTTAATCCTAAACTGTACCTAAATCTGCCCTAAACATATAATCTACCCCCTTAATCCTTAAATGTCACTTAATCTGCCCCATCCTTAAAACTGGACCAAACACACATAATCCACCCCCTTAATCCCGAAACACCCCCTAACCCCTAAATCTAACCCAACACACATAATCCACCCCTTAATCCTGAAATGTCACTTAATCTGCTTTATCCCTTATAATCTGCACCCCAATCATGTGACACCCCCCAGTTTGCCTATTAGAACTCACCTCTCCTCGGTGCAGCGGTGCATGCGCTGTCTCTCGTCCAATCAGATCGCTCTATATCCTTCAGCATAGGGTTCCGATAAAATCCATAGGGAGAGGGGCACATGCGCGGCCCGGGGATGCCGGATGGCAGAGGCCCAGCGAGTGGCTCTGATTGGACGAGAGCTTTGTACCCCGGAACCCCAGGGGGTGTTTAACCCAAAATAGTAAGGTCAGTCCTGATATTTGGTCCACTTTAACTCTTCTTCACTTGTGCCCCTAATCCTAATCCCTGTGTCTGTGGCCTGGACAAGCTGCTAATTCGCTGCCTTGTACTGCGCATCGGAAGAGGGCGGCGTTATATAAATAAAGCATAAAAATGCTATTATTATTAATAATATGATAATAATGCTACTGCTATTAATAATAATAATAATAGCATTACTATTATTATTATTATTATTATTATTATTATTATTATTATTATTATTATTAATACTAATAATAATAGTAATGCTATTATTATTATTAATATTATTTTTGTTTTATTAATAACAGTAAATAATGCTACTGCTATTTTTATTATTTTTTATTGTTATTATTAATAATAATAATAATAATAATAATAATAATACTACAGCTATTATTATTATTATTGTTAACAACAATAGTAATGATAATAATGCTATTTCCATTATTATTATAATATTTATTATTAATAATAAGCTATTAATAATAATAACAACAATAATGCTACAGCTATTAATAGCAATGATGCTATTACTATTATTATTAATAATAATAATAATAATAATTAATGATGTGATATTAATAATGCTACTGTTATTACTATGATTATTAATATTAATGATAACAATAAAATAATAATGGTAATAATGCTACTACTACTACCATTACTACTACTAATAATAATGTTACCGCTATTACTGTTGTTATTAATAATAATGATAATAATACTTCTATTACTACTACTACTACTACTAATTATTATTATTATTATTTCATAATAAAAGAATGACAATCTATTCCCAAGGATGTAGTAACAAGCCACTGTAATGGAAGGTTTTGGAGCTGTTCCCAAGAGCTTACAATCTAGAAGCAGACGTGTGTGGCACATGTGCAGGGAGCGCACAGTTAATATTTCCAGGCGTCTCACAACATAGCGGGAGCGCGACACCCCCGTGTGTGTGTGTGGGGTGTATATGATCGGCAGTAAGGCACCACCTCCCCCCCCCCCCCCCCCGTCCTGGCAGCGCTGCCCAGACCCCGTGTTATGCAGCCGGCATCCCGAATTAGAAAGTTATGAGGTGCGCAGCTTGTCTGCCTGGGGTGGGGGCGGGGATTACATCGCTATGGCAACCGCAGTGTTTGGTTACCAAGCTGGGTATAAAGGGGGGGGGGGCGCCTCGTGTGTCGCCCATGTGTCCGGTGCTGCAAGTCAATCAGTGTGATGGCGGAAAAGCATTGCTGTATTATTTTATCCATCTTTCTCTCTTTCCCGCATTCCCTCCATCTTTCTCTCTCTCCCACATTCCCTCCATCTTTCTCTCTTTCTCACATTCCCTCCATCTTTCTCTCTTTCCCGCATTCCCTCCATCTTTCTCTCTTTCCCACATTCCCTCCATCTTTCTCTCTTTCCCACATTCCCTCCATCTTTCTCTCTCTCCCACATTCCCTCCATCTTTCTCTCTCTCCCACATTCCCTCCATCTTTCTCTCTCTCCCACATTCCCTCCATCTTTCTCTCTCTCCCACATTCCCTCCATCTTTCTCTCTTTCCCACATTCCCTCCATCTTTCTCTTTCCCACATTCCCTCCATCTCTCTCTCTTTCCCATATTCCCTCCATCTTTCTCTCTTTCCCACATTCCCTCCATCTTTCTCTCTTTCCCACATTCCCTCCATCTTTCTCTCTCTTTCCCACATTCCCTCCATCTTTCTCTCTCTTTCCCACATTCCCTCCATCTTTCTCTCTCTTTCCCACATTCCCTCCATCTTTCTCTCTTTCCCACATTCCCTCCATCTTTCTCTCTTTCCCACATTCCCTCCATCTTTCTCTCTTTCCCACATTCCCTCCATCTTTCTCTCTCTCCCGCATTCCCTCCATCTTTCTCTCTCTCCCACATTCCCTCCATCTTTCTCTCTTTCCCACATTCCCTCCGTCTTTCTCTCTTTCCCACATTCCCTCCGTCTTTCTCTCTTTCCCACATTCCCTCCGTCTTTCTCTCTTTCCCACATTCCCTCCATCTTTCTCTCTTTCCCACATTCCCTCCATCTTTCTCTCTTTCCCACATTCCCTCCATCTTTCTCTCTCTTTCCCACATTCCCTTCATCTTTCTCTCTCTCCCACATTCCCTCCATCTTTCTCTCTTTCCCACATTCCCTTCATCTTTCTCTCTCTTTCCCACATTCCCTTCATCTTTCTCTCTCTCCCACATTCCCTCCATCTTTCTCTCTTTCCCACATTCCCTTCATCTTTCTCTCTTTCCCACATTCCCTCTATCTTTCTCTCTTTCCCACATTCCCTTCATCTTTCTCTCTTTCCCACATTCCCTCCATCTTTCTCTCTTTCCCACATTCCCTTCATCTTTCTCTCTTTCCCACATTCCCTCCATCTTTCTCTCTTTCCCACATTCCCTCCATCTCTCTCTCTCTCTCTCTCTCTTTCCCACATTCCCTCCATCTTTCTCTCTTTCCCACATTCCCTCCATCTCTCTCTCTCTCTCTCTCTCTCTCTCTCTCTCTCTCTCTCTCTCTCTCTCTCTTTCCCACATTCCCTCCATCTTTCTCTCTTTCCCACATTCCCTCCATCTTTCTCTCTTTCCCACATTCCCTCCATCTTTCTCTCTTTCCCACATTCCCTCCATCTTTCTCTCTCTCCCACATTCTCTCTCTCTCTCTCTCTTTCCCACATTCCCTCCATCTTTCTCTCTTTCCCACATTCCCTCCATATCTCTCTCTCTCTCTCTCTCTCTCTCTCTCTCTCTCTTTCCCACATTCCCTCCTTCTTTCTCTCTCTCTCTCTCTCTCTTTCCCACATTCCCTCCATCTTTCTCTCTCTCCCACATTCCCTCCATCTTTCTCTGTTTCCCACACTCCCTCCATCTTTCTCTCTTTCCCAGGGCTCAGAGGGCCACGCCCCTTTTGGATGCGGTGTATAGGTTATATAGTTACGCCCCTGCTGGACACGTTTCGCCATCCTGCTTTTTTCGAGAGCCGTTAGATGCGGGGAATGGGTTATATAGTTACGCCCCTGCCCGTTGCGTTTCGTCATCGTACTTTGTCAGGGAATGGTTTATATAAATGAGGGCGTAACAGACGGCGACAGATTGATTTTGATTTACATCCCGGTGTCGGGTTTGGCCAGATGTTGCAGCAGGAATGCGGCTGGGCCGGTTGGGCGCGCGCGCTCCTGTCATCCCGTACATGTGAGGCTCCGAGGCGACACGCCTGTGACATGTTCGGAACACGCAAGCCTCGGCGTCATGACATAGCAGCAGGGCTGAGTCACGGCCCCGGGTGTCCCGCCCGTCCGGCCGCAGTGGAATCGCACTCGCTTTATTAGACAGAGATCAGGTAAGAGGGGACAAATCCGGGCCGTAGGGGTGTGCTGCTTTACCATAGGATAGGCTGGGCGGCCAATGGGAGGGGTCTAGGCAGCCAATGGACAGAGCTTTTCACTGCCAGGGGCCACTTCTGGATGTATAATGAGGGGGGAGGGGTATTTTAGGTCATATGGGGCCCAAACATTTGTGATGGTGGCTCCCCCTGGGGCATCTGTAGGTATGACTCTGTGTCGCTCCTCCTGCCGCTAGTCGGGTAAAGTTTGAGCAGGACGGGTGTCCTGAATCAATGAGGTTTTATGCCTTAATCCAGACCTGATTTTGATCGTACTGCAAACAATCGTTTACACACGCACGGTCTTGGGGACTTGGCCCTAATAGCCAGACACTACATACACACACAGATCTTTAAGCTAAGATCTCACCTTATGCAGTTAATATACCCAATCACCCGATAAGGCCCTAGGCCCGACTATACAGCAATAAAGTCACACTGGTAGCGATAGGCAAGCATACAGGGCACAAGGTTTAGCACACATACAATGTCTCTTCTGAAGTTCAGCGGGTTAGCACACAGAAGACCACTTTTTATGAATCTTTAGGATTTAATTCACCCATAAGGGGCAGTGCATGTACAATAAAAATAACAGACATACAGTATACTGCAAGATGCTTATAAAATAAAAGTGAGAAATAAACAGATCATTACCTTTTTTGAAGATAATGTCCTGCTGTGAGGGGTACACGGAAAGTAATGATAACAGCCTACTTATTAGAAGCAATCCCCTGGCCTGTCCTGTCATCTGTGCCATCTCTCTCATATAATGTCCTGCTGTGAGGGGTACACGGAAAGTAATGATAACAGCCTACTTATTAGAAGCAATCCCCTGGCATGTCATGTCCTCTGTGCCCATCTCTCTCATATAATGTCCTGCTGTGAGGGATACACGGGAAGTAATGATAACAGCCTACTTATTAGAAGCAATCCCCTGGCATGTCATGTCATCTGTGCCCATCTCTCTCATATAATGTCCTGCTGTGAGGGGTACACGGAAAGTAATGATAACAGCCTACTTATTAGAAGCAATCCCCTGGCATGACATGTCCTCTGTGCCCATCTCTCTCATATAATGTCCTGCTGTGAGGGGTACACGGAAAGTAATGATAACAGCCTGCTTATTAGAAGCAATCCCTTGGCCTGTCATGTCCTCTGTGCCCATCTCTCTCATATAATGTCCTGCTGTGAGGGGTACACGGAAAGTAATGATAACAGCCTGCTTATTAGAAGCAATCCCCTGGCATGTCATCCCATCTGTGCCCATCTCTCTCATATAATGTCCTGCTGTGAGGGGTACACGGAAAGTAATGATAACAGCCTACTTATTAGAAGCAATCCCCTGGCATGTCATGTCCTCTGTGCCCATCTCTCTCATATAATGTCCTGCTGTGGGGGGTACACGGAAAGTAATGATAACAGCCTACTTATTAGAAGCAATCCCCTGGCATGTCATGTCCTCTGTGCCCATTTCTCTCATATAATGTCCTGCTGTGAGGGGTACACGGAAAGTAATGATAACAGCCTACTTATTGGAAGCAATCCCCTGGCATGTCATGTTCTCTGTGCCCATCTCTCTCATATAATGTCCTGCTGTGAGGGATACACGGGAAGTAATGATAACAGCCTACTTATTAGAAGCAATCCCCTGGCATGTCATGTCATCTGTGCCCATCTCTCTCATATAATGTCCTGCTGTGAGGGGTACACGGAAAGTAATGATAACAGCCTACTTATTAGAAGCAATCCCCTGGCCTGTCATGTCATCTGTGCCCATCTCTCTCATATAATGTCCTGCTGTGAGGGGTACACGGAAAGTAATGATAACAGCCTACTTATTAGAAACAATCCCCTGGCATGTCATCTGTGCCCATCTCTCTCATATAATGTCCTGCTGTGAGGGGTACACGGAAAGTAATGATAACAGCCTACTTATTAGAAGCAATCCCCTGGCATGTCATGTCATCTGTGCCCATCTCTCTCATATAATGTCCTGCTGTGAGGGGCACACGGAAAGTAATGATAACAGCCTACTTATTACAAGCAATCCCCTGGCATGTCATGTCATCTGTGCCCATCTCTCTCATATAATGTCCTGCTGTGAGGGGTAAATGGAAAGTAATGATAACAGCCTACTTATTAGAAGCAATCCCCTGACATGTCATGTCATCTGTGCCCATCTCTCTCATATAATGTCCTGCTGTGAGGGGTAAATGGAAAGTAATGATAACAGCCTACTTATTAGAAGCAATCCCCTGACATGTCATGTCATCTGTGCCCATCTCTCTCATATAATGTCCTGCTGTGAGGGATACACGGAAAGCAATCATAACAGCCTACTTATTAGAAGCAATCCCCTGGCATGTCATCCCATCTGTGCGCATCTCTCTCATATAATGTCCTGCTGTGAGGGGTACACGGAAAGTAATGATAACAGCCTACTTATTAGAAGCAATCCCCTGGCCTGTCAGGTCATCTGTGCCCATCTCTCTCATATAATGTCCTGCTGTGAGGGGTACACAGAAAGTAATGATAACAGCCTATTTATTAGAAGCAATCCCCTGGCATGTCATGTCATCTGTGCCCATCTCTCTCATATAATGTCCTGCTGTGAGGGGTACACGGAAAGTAATGATAACAGCCTACTTATTAGAAGCAATCCCCTGGCATGTCATGTCATCTGTGCCCATCTCTCTCATATAATGTCCTGCTGTGAGGGGTACACGGAAAGTAATGATAACAGCCTACTTATTGGAAGCAATCCCCTGGCATGTCATACCATCTGTGCCTACTTTTTAAACTGGTTATTGGGGTGGGCAGCATGCTGGATGTAGCCAATCGTGTGTCAGGGGCGTTTCATTGTAAAAGTTATTATTTAAATTTCTTTTGAAGAGAGATGTGCAGCAAATGTCTTATTCACTGCTTTGTAGTAAGTAGATGTCAATTACCCCATAGGGAGGTGTCACCAGGAGGCTTATTTAGCGCAGGGCTGTAAAGTGGCTTGTTCTTCTGTCCTGTCATATGTAAATGGCTCCCTGTTGGCATCTCCAGACAAATGTACTAGCATGCCTCTAATTGACATGGTGTGTTTTGACAACCATAGTTTGTCATATTTTTATCTGGCCATATATTTTATATATCCTCACAACCGGGTTATGGGGATACGAGTTTGGGCAGGGGGGTCTGGGGGTTACGGGTAAGGTTTGGGCAGGATGGGGTTCTGCGGTTACGAGTTTGGGTGGGGGGTCTGGGGGTTATGGATAAGGTTTGGGCAGGACGGGGTTATGGAGTTACGAGTTTGGGCAGGAGGGTCTGGGGGGTTACGAGTAAGGTTTGGGCAGGAAGGGGTTCTGGGGTTACGAGTTTGGGTGGGGGGTCTGGGGTTACAGGTAAGGTTTGGGCAGGAAGGGGTTCTGGGGTTACGAGTTTGGGTGGGGGGTCTGGGGTTACGGGTAAGGTTTGGGCAGGATGGGGTTCTGCGGTTACGAGTTTGGGTGAGGGAGTCTGGGGGTTACGTATAAGGTTTGGGCAGGACGGGGTTCTGGGGTTACGAGTTTGGGCGGGAGGGTCTGGGGGTTACGGATAAGGTTTGGGCAGGACGGGGTTACGAGTTTGGGTGGGATGGTCTGGGGTTACAGGTAAGGTTTGGGCAGGACGGGGTTATGGGGTATACGAGTTTGGGTGGGAGGGTCTGGGGTTACAGGTAAGGTTTGGGCAGGATGGGGTTCTGGGGTTACGAGTTAGGGTCGGGGGTCTGGGGTTACGGGTAAGGTTTGGGCAGGATGGGGTTCTGGGGTTACGAGATTGGGCGGGGGAGTCTGGGGGTTATGGATAAGGTTTGGGCAGGACGGGGTTCTGGAGTTACGAGTTTGGGCGGGAGGGTCTGGGGGGTTACGAGTAAGGTTTGGGCAGGAAGGGGTTCTGGGGTTACGGGTTTGGGTGGGGGGTCTGGGGTTACGGGTAAGGTTTGGGCAGGAAGGGGTTCTGGGGTTACGAGTTTGGGTGGGGGGTCTGGGGTTACGGGTAAGGTTTGGGCAGGATGGGGTTCTGCGGTTACGAGTTTGGGCGGGGGAGTCTGGGGGTTACGGATAAGGTTTGGGCAGGATGGGGTTCTGGGGTTACGAGTTTGGGCGGGAGGGTCTGGGGGTTACGGATAAGGTTTGGGCAGGACGGGGTTACGAGTTTGGGTGGGATGGTCTGGGGTTACAGGTAAGGTTTGGGCAGGACGGGGTTATGGGGTATACAAGTTTGGGTGGGAGGGTCTGGGGTTACAGGTAAGGTTTGGGCAGGACGGGGTTCTGGGGTTACGAGTTTGGCTGGGAGGGTCTGGGGTTACAGGTAAGGTTTGGGCAGGACGGGGTTCTGGGGTTACGAGTTTGGGCGGGAGGGTCTGGGGGTTACGCATAAGGTTTGGGCAGGACGGGGTTACGAGTTTGGGTGGGATGGTCTGGGGTTACAGGTAAGGTTTGGGCAGGATGGGGTTCTGGGGTTACGAGTTTGGGTGGGAGGGTCTGGGGGTTACGGATAAGGTTTGGGTGGGAGGGTCTGGGGTTACAGGTAATGTTTGGGCAGGACGGGGTTACGAGTTTGGGTGGGATGGTCTGGGGTTACAGGTAAGGTTTGGGCAGGATGGGGTTCTGGGGTTACGAGTTTGGGTGGGAGGGTCTGGGGGTTACGGATAAGGTTTGGGCAGGACGGGGTTCTGGGGTTACGAGTTTGGGCGGGAGGGTCTGGGGGTTACAGATAAGGTTTGGGCAGGACGGGGTTACGAGTTTGGGTGGGATGGTCTGGGGTTACAGGTAAGGTTTGGGCAGGACGGGGTTCTGGGGTTACGAGTTTGGCTGGGAGGGTCTGGGTGTTACGGATAAGGTTTGGGCAGGACGGGGTTCTGGGGTTACGAGTTTGGCTGGGAGGGTCTGGGGTTACAGGTAAGGTTTGGGCAGGACAGGGTTATGGGGATACGAGTTTGGACGGGAGGGTCTGGGTGTTACGGATAAGGTTTGGGCGGGGAGGGGCTGGGGTTCCGGGCACGGCTAACCCGAACATTCGCCCTGATGAAGTGACGGGTTAGCCGTCACGCAACGCGTCGCCCAGGCCTGGGGGATACAGCGCTCTTGTCAGGCTTCAAGGATCATAGAGCTTCAAGATATCTTAGATGGTTTTGTTCCATTGTCCCTCCATTGTCCCTCTCTTCATCCAGTTTGTGCTTATTACTATTAGCAGCATTTTTGCACATAAGTCTACGTGAATTTATATAGTTAATTTTTTTTTTGCAGGGGGGACTTTGGTATATAGGGCACGGGTAGTAGTAGCCCTTGTTAATAGTTTACTCATATTATTATTATGTAAACAATAGGAGGCTTTACATCAGCGCCCTCTAGTGTTTGTGCTTTTTTTTTTAGAGGCGTTTTAAATTGTCTTTTCGTGTTAATCGTGGCTTAATAAAACAAATATTTGAAATTTGTACAAATTACCACAGTGGTGCCACTTGATTTTGGGTATTTTGGGGGGTTGGTGGGGCCATATAATAATAATTATTATTGTTTGTTTATTTAGCGCCATCATCTGCCGTAGCGCTGTACAAAGTAGGATCTTCATTAATACACATTCTCTCATACGATCTTCAGAAACCAGGGTCGTTTTTTAGAGCTGCGAGTAAACCAGGTTGGAGGATTTCTAATTGCCAAAGAGGCAGGCCCGTGCAAAATGGAATTTAAAAAAAAATTTAATAAAAAGACAAAAACACAAATAATAATAATAATAAAAAAAAAAAAAAAAATATACAAAAATGAGCAGAAAAAAACTGAAAATAAAAAAGGAGAAAACGCTGAAAAAGCATGATATAAATTAGGACACAGGCTGCACTATCGCACCTGCACAGGTTTCCAGTCTGAGCGCTACGGAAGATGATGGCGCTATATAAATAAATTAAAAAAATAAATCTAAAAAAATAAAATGAATAAAAAAAATAAATATAATAAATAAGATAAATATAAAAAATGAAATAAATATAAATAAATATAATAAAAAAAAATAAATATTATAAATAAATACAATAAATATTAAAAAATAAATATAAATATATATAAATTGAATAAATATATATATAAATAATAAAAATATATAAATAAATACATTTCTATAAATATATATGAATATAAAATAAATAATAACTCCCTTAGCGGAGTAACTGACATAGACTGCAGTGCCATCTGGTGGCCAGTAGATGGCGCAGACGCAGCACGGTCAGTCTCTAGACAGCAGTAGACACAGTGACCTTCTCATGTTCTCTGAGGAGACTCCATGGACTGTTAATGATGGGCAACACTTTAATGCCCCCTCACTAACTCTGAGCAAACTCTGGGGGGTTAGGGGTGGGATATGAGGCCTGGGGGGTTAGGGGTGGGATATGAGGCCTGGGGGGTTAGGGGTGGGATATGAGCCCTGGGGGGTATCCACACAGAGGTGCTGAGTGTGTTTCCTTGTGTTTCAGGTTCAGCCACATGAAAGATGGATTCCGCCGATTTCTCCCGATTCACCTTCCATGCATTAGGTATCATTGCTGACACCCGTAGGGTGCTGCCTGCCACTGACTCCCTATTATTCCTGTGCATGTGCCGTGTGTGTTCCCCGGCTGTGTGTGTGTGTGGCCTTGTGGTGCCCGGCTGTGTGTGTGTGTGTGTGTGTGTGGCCTTGTGCTGCCCGGCTGTGTGTGTGGCCTTGTGGTGCCCGGCTGTGTGTGTGTGTGTGTGTGTGTGTGTGTGGCCTTGTGCTGCCCGGCTGTGTCTGTGTGTGTGTGTGGCCTTGTGCTGCCCGGCTGTGTGTGTGGCCTTGTGGTGCCCGGCTGTGTGTGTGTGTGTGTGGCCTTGTGCTGCCCGGCTGTGTGTGTGTGTGTGTGTGTGTGTGTGTGGCCTTGTGCTGCCCGGCTGTGTGTGTGGCCTTGTGGTGCCCGGCTGTGTGTGTGTGTGTGTGTGTGTGGCCTTGTGGTGCCCGGCTGTGTGTGTGTGTGTGTGTGTGGCCTTGTGGTGCCCGGCTGTGTGTGTGTGGCCTTGTGGTGCCCGGCTGTGTGTGTGTGGCCTTGTGGTGCCCGGCTGTGTGTGTGTGTGTGTGGCCTTGTGCTGCCCGGCTGTGTGTGTGTGTGTGTGTGGCCTTGTGCTGCCCGGCTGTGTGTGTGTGTGTGTGGCCTTGTGGTGCCCGGCTGTGTGTGTGTGTGTGTGTGTGTGGCCTTGTGGTGCCCGGCTGTGTGTGTGTGGCCTTGTGCTGCCCGGCTGTGTGTGTGTGTGTGTGTGGCCTTGTGTTGCCCGGCTGTGTGTGTGTGTGTGTGTGTGGCCTTGTGTTGCCCGGCTGTGTGTGTGTGTGTGTGTGGCCTTGTGGTGCCCGGCTGTGTGTGTGTGTGTGTGTGTGTGGCCTTGTGGTGCCCGGCTGTGTGTGTGTGTGTGTGTGGCCTTGTGTTGCCCGGCTGTGTGTGTGTGTGTGTGTGGCCTTGTGGTGCCCGGCTGTGTGTGTGTGTGTGGCCTTGTGCTGCCCGGCTGTGTGTGTGTGTGTGTGGCCTTGTGTTGCCCGGCTGTGTGTGTGTGTGTGTGTGTGGCCTTGTGGTGCCCGGCTGTGTGTGTGTGTGTGTGGCCTTGTGGTGCCCGGCTGTGTGTGTGTGTGTGGCCTTGTGCTGCCCGGCTGTGTGTGTGTGTGTGTGTGTGTGTGTGTGTGGCCTTGTGGTGCCCGGCTGTGTGTGTGTGTGTGTGTGTGTGTGGCCTTGTGTTGCCCGGCTGTGTGTGTGTGTGTGTGTGGCCTTGTGGTGCCCGGCTGTGTGTGTGTGTGTGTGTGGCCTTGTGTTGCCCGGCTGTGTGTGTGTGTGTGTGGCCTTGTGTTGCCCGGCTGTGTGTGTGTGTGTGTGGCCTTGTGTTGCCCGGCTGTGTGTGTGTGTGTGTGGCCTTGTGTTGCCCGGCTGTGTGTGTGTGTGTGTGTGTGTGTGTGTGTGGCCTTGTGGTGCCCGGCTGTGTGTGTGTGTGTGTGTGGCCTTGTGTTGCCCGGCTGTGTGTGTGTGTGTGTGGCCTTGTGTTGCCCGGCTGTGTGTGTGTGTGTGTGGCCTTGTGTTGCCCGGCTGTGTGTGTGTGTGTGTGGCCTTGTGTTGCCCGGCTGTGTGTGTGTGTGTGTGTGTGTGTGTGTGGCCTTGTGGTGCCCGGCTGTGTGTGTGTGTGGCCTTGTGTTGCCCGGCTGTGTGTGTGTGTGTGGCCTTGTGGTGCCCGGCTGTGTGTGTGTGTGTGTGTGGCCTTGTGGTGCCCGGCTGTGTGTGTGTGTGGCCTTGTGCTGCCCGGCTGTGTGTGTGTGTGTGTGTGTGTGTGTGGCCTTGTGGTGCCCGGCTGTGTGTGTGTGTGTGGCCTTGTGCTGCCCGGCTGTGTGTGTGTGTGTGTGTGTGTGTGTGGCCTTGTGGTGCCCGGCTGTGTGTGTGTGTGTGTGTGTGTGTGTGTGGCCTTGTGGTGCCCGGCTGTGTGTGTGTGTGTGTGTGTGTGTGTGGCCTTGTGCTGCCCGGCTGTGTGTGTGTGTGTGTGTGTGTGGCCTTGTGTTGCCCGGCTGTGTGTGTGTGTGTGTGTGTGTGGCCTTGTGTTGCCCGGCTGTGTGTGTGTGTGGCCTTGTGCTGCCCGGCTGTGTGTGTGTGTGTGTGTGTGTGGCCTTGTGTTGCCCGGCTGTGTGTGTGTGTGTGTGTGTGTGGCCTTGTGGTGCCCGGCTGTGTGTGTGTGTGTGGCCTTGTGGTGCCCGGCTGTGTGTGTGTGTGTGTGTGTGTGTGTGGCCTTGTGGTGCCCGGCTGTGTGTGTGTGTGTGTGTGTGTGTGTGTGTGTGGCCTTGTGGTGCCCGGCTGTGTGTGTGTGTGTGGCCTTGTGGTGCCCGGCTGTGTGTGTGTGTGTGGCCTTGTGGTGCCCGGCTGTGTGTGTGTGTGTGTGGCCTTGTGGTGCCCGGCTGTGTGTGTGTGTGTGGCCTTGTGGTGCCCGGCTGTGTGTGTGTGTGTGTGTGTGTGGCCTTGTGGTGCCCGGCTGTGTGTGTGTGTGTGTGGCCTTGTGGTGCCCGGCTGTGTGTGTGTGTGTGGCCTTGTGGTGCCCGGCTGTGTGTGTGTGTGTGTGTGTGTGTGTGTGGCCTTGTGGTGCCCGGCTGTGTGTGTGTGTGTGTGTGTGTGTGTGTGGCCTTGTGGTGCCCGGCTGTGTGTGTGTGTGTGTGGCCTTGTGGTGCCCGGCTGTGTGTGTGTGTGTGGCCTTGTGGTGCCCGGCTGTGTGTGTGTGTGTGGCCTTGTGGTGCCCGGCTGTGTGTGTGTGTGTGTGTGTGTGTGTGTGTGGCCTTGTGGTGCCCGGCTGTGTGTGTGTGTGTGTGTGTGTGTGGCCTTGTGGTGCCCGGCTGTGTGTGTGTGTGTGTGGCCTTGTGGTGCCCGGCTGTGTGTGTGTGTGGCCTTGTGGTGCCCGGCTGTGTGTGTGTGTGTGGCCTTGTGGTGCCCGGCTGTGTGTGTGTGGCCTTGTGGTGCCCGGCTGTGTGTGTGTGTGTGTGGCCTTGTGGTGCCCGGCTGTGTGTGTGGCCTTGTGGTGCCCGGCTGTATGTGTGTGTGTGTGTGTGGCCTTTTATTTATAATTATTTTATTTATATTTTATTTTTTGTATTTATTTTAATTTATTTATTTATGCTGCCCTGCTGTGTATGGCCATTTGTTTTTATTTTATTTATTTACTTATATTTATTTATATTTTATATATTTTATTTTTATTTATTTATGCTGCCCAGCTGTGTGTGTGTGTGTGGCCTTTTATTTATAATTATTTATATTTTATTTTTTGTATTTTAATTTATTTATTTATGCTGCCCTGCTGTGTGTGGCCATTTATTTTTATTTTATTTATTTTTTATATATTTTATTTGTATTTATTTATGCTGCCCAGCTGTGTGTGTGTGTGTGGCCTTTTATTTATATTTATTTATATTTATTTATTTATATTTTATATATTTATTTTATTTTAATTTATTTATTTATGCTGCCCTGCTGTGTGTGTGGCCATTTATTTTTATTTATTTTATTTATATTTATTCAAATATTTATATTTATATATTTATTTATATTTATTTTATTCATGCTGCCCGGCTTTGGGTGTGCCCTCGGTGACCCTCTCGTCTGACCCCATCGCCCCTTTTTTTTTTTTTTAATCCCCCCAGATAACGTCCCCGTCTCTGGCGTGCCCCCGGAGGAGGATGAGGAGGAAGGAGAGTTCTTCGATTTCGAAAGTGAAGGGGAAGGCGACGATTCCGGGGTCGGGAAAGGGTTCAAGGGCCGGCTGTCATCCTCCAGCAGCATCCCAGAGACTCCGCCCCTGGAGAAGAGGGCGGAGCCGCCGTCCCCCGGTGCAGGTAATGACCGCACTGTGTACCCTACCTGAAATTATTATTACCTATACTCCCTATACCCTCGCACCATGAGTGACCCTGCATTAGAGAGATACTCACCTTTTCGTAGCAGAGCTCCATCTGATGGGGGACAGGAAACTACTGCACCTGCCCCTCACACCATCAGTGAGCCCTGCATTAGAGATATACTCCCCTTTTCCTAGCAGAGCTCCATCTGATGGGGGACAGGAAACTACTGCACCTCCCCCCTCACACCATCAGTGAGCCTGCATTAGAGAGATACTCACCTTTTCCTAGCAGAGCTCCATCTGATGGGGGACAGGAAACAGATGCACACACACAGTGTGAAGCTGATTTCTGTCCCCTGACTTCCTGGTTAGCTTTAAAGAGGTACTAAAGCCTGATGCCTGCCACTTCCTCGTTCTTTCAACCAATCAGCTTCTCCGAGTGGGCTCGTGCATCAGACCTGAATGGATGCCGGCGGTCACATGACTGGCTGCCATATGAGCGAGTGAGGAAGCGGTGACTTGGCTTTAGTTCCTCTTTAAAGCGCAACAAAACCTGGGATTTTTTCTAGCCAATTCTGTGCCATGGGGGCATCCCGAATTGGGGGAAAACCCCAGAACTCACCTTTTCCCCGCTCTACGGCGCATGCACGGCCTCTCGTCCAATCAGAGCTGTTTACCGCGCATATGTAATGCTCGGCTATTGGCTCTTTTTTTTTTTTACAGAGCTCAGCGAGAGCGGCCACGCCCCCAACAGCTCGAAGATGCCCGATTCGTGATGCCCCCAGGGGATGGTCAGTGGCCGGCCCTGGAATCTTTTTAGATTCCAGAGCCGACCATAGTGGGTTTTGTGTCGCTTTAACTAGCGGGCATCCCAAATAAATCCTCTTTAATTACTTTATGTCTGCTTTAAAGTGGAACTCCCCGCCAACAGATATAAGGCAGAAGATGAGACTCTAATGGTGGAGATCCAGTCTGACCAGGAAGAAGACGGGACTCGTGTGGTGGAGGTCCTGTCTGACCAGGCAGAAGATGAGACTCTAATGGTGGAGGTCCAGTCTGACCAGGAAGAAGACGGGACTCGTGTGGTGGAGGTCCTGTCTGACCAGGCAGAAGATGAGACTCTAATGGTGGAGGTCCAGTCTGACCAGGAAGAAGACGGGACTCGTGTGGTGGAGGTCCTGTCTGACCAGGCAGAAGATGAGACTCTAATGGTGGAGGTCCAGTCTGACCAGGAAGAAACGGGACTCGTGTGGTGGAGGTCCTGTCTGACCAGGCAGAAGATGAGACTCTAATGGTGGAGGTCCAGTCTGACCAGGCAGAAGATGAGACTCTAATGTTGGAGGTCCAGTCTGTCCAGGAAGAAGACGGGACTCGTGTGGTGGAGATCCAGTCTGACCAGGCAGAAGATGAGACTCTAATGGTGGAGGTCCAGTCTGACCAGGCAGAAGATGAGACTCTAATGGTGGAGGTCCAGTCTGACCAGGCAGAAGATGAGACTCTAATGGTGGAGGTCCAGTCTGACCAGGCAGAAGATGAGACTCTAATGGTGGATGTCCAGTCTGACCAGGCAGAAGATGAGACTCTAATGTTGGAGGTCCAGTCTGACCAGGAAGAAGACGGGACTCGTGTGGCGGAGGTCCTGTCTGACCAGGCAGAAGATGAGACTCTAATGGTGGAGGTCCAGTCTGACCAGGCAGAAGATGAGACTCTAATGGTGGAGGTCCATTCTGACCAGGCAGAAGATGAGACTCTAATGGTGAAGGTCCAGTCTGACCAGGCAGAAGATGAGACTCTAATGGTGGAGGTCCATTCTGACCAGGCAGAAGATGAGACTCTAATGGTGGAGGTCCAGTCTGACCAGGCAGAAGATGAGACTCTAATGGTGGAGGTCCAGTCTGACCAGGCAGAAGATGAGACTCTAATGGTGGAGGTCCATTCTGACCAGGCAGAAGATGAGACTCTAATGGTGGAGGTCCAGTCTGACCAGGCAGAAGATGAGACTCTAATGGTGGAGGTCCAGTCTGACCAGGCAGAAGATGAGACTCTAATGGTGGAGGTCCAGTCTGACCAGGCAGAAGATGAGACTCTAATGGTGGAGGTCCAGTCTGACCAGGCAGAAGATGAGACTCTAATGGTGGATGTCCAGTCTGACCAGGCAGAAGATGAGACTCTAATGGTGGAGATCCAGTCTGACCAGGAAGAAGACGGGACTCGTGTGGTGGAGGTCCTGTCTGACCAGGCAGAAGATGAGACTCTAATGGTGGAGGTCCAGTCTGACCAGGCAGAAGATGAGACTCTAATGGTGGAGATCCAGTCTGGCCAGGCAGAAGATGAGACTCTAATGGTGGAGGTCCAATCTGACCAGGCAGAAGATGAGACTGTAATGGTGGAGATCCAGTCTGACCAGGCAGAAGATGAGACTCGTGTGGTGGAGGTCCTGTCTGACCAGGCAGAAGATGAGACTCCAATGGTGGAGGTCCAGTCTGACCAGGCAGAAGATGAGACTCTAATGGGGGAGATCCAGTCTGACCAGGCAGAAGATGAGACTCTAATGGTGGATGTCCAGTCTGACCAGGCAGAAGATGAGACTCTAATGGTGGAGGTCCAGTCTGACCAGGCAGAAGATGAGACTCTAATGGTGGAGGTCCAGTCTGACCAGGCAGAAGATGAGACTCTAATGGTGGAGGTCCTGTCTGGCCAGGCAGAAGATGAGACTCTAATGGTGGAGGTCCAGTCTGACCAGGCAGAAAATGAGACTCAAATGGTGGAGGTCCAGTCTGGCCAGGCAGAAGATGAGACTCTAATGGTGGAGGTCCAGTCTGACCAGGCAGAAGATGAGACTCTAATGGTGGAGGTCCAGTCTGACCAGGCAGAAGATGAGACTCTAATGGTGGATGTCCAGTCTGACCAGGCAGAAGATGAGACTCTAATGGTGGAGGTCCAGTCTGGCCAGGCAGAAGATGAGACTCTAATGGTGGAGGTCCAGTCTGACCAGGAAGAAGACGGGACTCGTGTGGTGGAGGTCCTGTCTGACCAGGCAGAAAATGAGACTCAAATGGTGGAGGTCCAGTCTGACCAGGCAGAAGATGAGACTCTAATGGTGGAGGTCCAGTCTGACCAGGCAGAAGATGAGACTCTAATGGTGGAGGTCCAGTCTGACCAGGCAGAAGATGAGACTCTAATGGTGGAGGTCCAGTCTGACCAGGCAGAAGATGAGACTCTAATGGTGGATGTCCAGTCTGACCAGGCAGAAGATGAGACTCTAATGGTGGAGGTCCAGTCTGGCCAGGCAGAAGATGAGACTCTAATGGTGGAGGTCCAGTCTGACCAGGCAGAAGATGAGACTCTAATGTTGGAGGTCCAGTCTGACCAGGCAGAAGATGAGACTCTAATGGTGGAGGTCCAGTCTGACCAGGCAGAAGATGAGACTCTAATGGTGGAGGTCCAGTCTGACCAGGCAGAAGATGAGACTCTAATGGTGGAGGTCCAGTCTGACCAGGCAGAAGATGAGACTCTAATGGTGGAGGTCCAGTCTGACCAGGCAGAAGATGAGACTCTAATGGTGGAGGTCCAGTCTGACCAGGCAGAAGATGAGACTCTAATGGTGGAGGTCCAGTCTGACCAGGCAGAAGATGAGACTCTAATGGTGGAGGTCCAGTCTGGCCAGGCAGAAGATGAGACTCTAATGGTGGAGGTCCAGTCTGGCCAGGCAGAAGATGAGACTCTAATGGTGGAGGTCCAGTCTGACCAGGCAGAAGATGAGACTGTAATGGTGGAGATCCAGTCTGGCCAGGCAGAAGATGAGACTCTAATGGTGGAGGTCCAGTCTGGCCAGGCAGAAGATGAGACTCTAATGGTGGAGGTCCAGTCTGACCAGGCAGAAGATGAGACTCTAATGGTGGAGGTCCAGTCTGGCCAGGCAGAAGATGAGACTCTAATGGGGGAGATCCAGTCTGACCAGGCAGAAGATGAGACTCTAATGGTGGATGTCCAGTCTGACCAGGCAGAAGATGAGACTCTAATGGTGGAGGTCCATTCTGACCAGGCAGAAGATGAGACTTTAATGGTGGAGGTCCAGTCTGACTAGGCAGAAGATGAATATTGTAGAAAAGTTCTACAAGTTCTATTGTAGAAAAGGAGAGTTCTAGCAGGTGCTTGGGCAACAGGAAAGTGAAGAACCTACTCATATGATGGAGGTTCAATTTGATCGGGAAACAGACGAGATCCTAATGTTGGAGGTCCAATTTGACCAGACAGAAGACGAGACTTGTATGATGGATGTCCAGTTTGACCAGGCCGAAGATGAGTCTCATATGATGGAGGTCCTGTTTGAACACTAAACAGACGAGACTCTAATGGTGGAGGTCCAGTCTGACCAGGCAGAAGATGAGACTCTAATGGTGGAGGTCCAGTCTGGCCAGGCAGAAGATGAGACTCTAATGGGGGAGATCCAGTCTGACCAGGCAGAAGATGAGACTCTAATGGTGGATGTCCAGTCTGACCAGGCAGAAGATGAGACTCTAATGGTGGAGGTCCAGTCTGACCAGGCAGAAGATGAGACTCTAATGGTGGATGTCCAGTCTGACCAGGCAGAAGATGAGACTCTAATGGTGGAGGTCCAGGCTGACCAGGCAGAAGATGATACTCTAATGGTGGAGGTCCAGGCTGACCAGGAAGAAGACGGGACTCGTGTGGTGGAGGTCCTGTCTGACCAGGCAGAAGATGAGACTCTAATGGTGGAGGTCCAGTCTGACCAGGCAGAAGATGAGACTCTAATGGTGGAGGTCCAGTCTGACCAGGCAGAAGATGAGACTCTAATGGTGGAGGTCCATTCAGACCAGGCAGAAGATGAGACTCTAATGGTGAAGGTCCAGTCTGACCAGGCAGAAGATGAGACTCTAATGGTGGAGATCCAGTCTGACCAGGCAGAAGATGAGACTCTAATGGTGGAGGTCCAGTCTGACCAGGCAGAAGATGAATATTGTAGAAAAGCTCTACAAGTTCTATTGTAGAAAAGGAGAGTTCTAGCAAGTGCTTGGGCAACAGGAAAGTGAAGAACCTACTCATATGATGGAGGTCCAGTCTGACCAGGAAGAAGACGGGACTCGTGTGGTGGAGGTCCTGTCTGACCAGGCAGAAGATGAGACTCTAATGGTGGAGATCCAGTCTGACCAGGCAGAAGATGAGACTCTAATGGTGGAGGTCCATTCTGACCAGGCAGAAGATGAGACTCTAATGGTGAAGGTCCAGTCTGACCAGGCAGAAGATGAGACTCTAATGGTGGAGATCCAGTCTGACCAGGCAGAAGATGAGACTCTAATGGTGGAGGTCCAGTCTGACCAGGCAGAAGATGAATATTGTAGAAAAGTTCTACAAGTTCTATTGTAGAAAAGGAGAGTTCAAGCAAGTGCTTGGGCAACAGGAAAGTGAAGAGCCTACTCATATGATGGAGGTCCTGTTTGAACACTAAACAGACGAGACTCTAATGGTGGAGGTCCAGTCTGACTAGGCAGAAGATGAATATTGTAGAAAAGTTCTATTATAGAAAAGGAGAGTTCTAGCAAGTGCTTGGGCAACAGGAAAGTGAAGAACCTACTCATATGATGGAGGTTCAGTTTGAACGGGAAACAGACGAGTTCCTAATGTTGGAGGTCCAATTTGACCAGACAGAAGACGAGACTCGTATGATGGAAGTCCAGTTTGACCAGGCAGAAGATGAGACTCATATGATGGTGGTCCTGTTTGACCATGCAGCAGACGAGACACTAATGGTGGGTGTCCAGTTTGACTAGGCAGAAGATGAATATTGTAGAAAAGGAGAGTTCTAGCAAGTGCTTGGGCAACAGGAAAGTGAAGAACCTACTCCTATGAAGTGTTGTTGCAAGGAAAATATACAGTATAAATCAGCGGTTCTCAACCTGTGGGTCGGGTCCCCGGCGGAGGGTCGAACGACCAAAACACAGGGGGTCGCCTAAAGCCATCGGAAAAGACATATTTCCGATGGCTTTAGCCGCTGAGAAGTCGCGCTACCGTCTGCAGCGGCGCTATTCAGCTGGAACGCACGCCGTTATGGATGCGCGTTCAAAACTGAATGCATGCGCAGACGTGATTGCATCATCAGTCCGGGGCCTAAGGGGCGGGGGAAGCGGGGGGGACGCTCCACAGTCCATAGAAGCGCATTACATGTGTCCGGCGCTTGCTGATGTCATCAGTGGGCGGACGCAGCAAGCGCCGGAGGACAGAAGCCAAGAGAGCCTGCGAGACGCCTGCTGGTGTAATAACAGTACACACACCATACACACAATACTGTGTAAGTGTAAGGTGCTTGGTGTGTAATCATTACACAATACACAAAGCACCAAACATTTACACAGTGTCTTATACTATAAGAGACACTATAAAATGTAAGTCACACTGTTCCCCAATGTATAATTATCTCCCGTATCTCCCACTATTTTCCCATATTCTGAATGAGGAAATTTCGGCATTGAACCGCCTTCTATTGATTTCATTGTGAGTGCGGCGGATTTTGTGGAAGAGAGCTCCCGAGAATCTCGAGTTACCACACAATCCGCCTCAGCCTTCTATTAATTTCAATAAGAGGTGGAGAAATGACAGTTTCCGACACATGCTCTGCCATGGTGAAATGTTATTTATTGGAATTAGTAATAAATATTTCTCAACATATAATTTAAATATTGTTTTTGTGATTAATCGCTATGTCTAAATGATGTTTGATTTGTAGCAATGAGAATACATAATGCATATCAGGTATTTACATTCCCAATCATAACTGTAGCAAAATTACAGCTTTGAAGTAGCCACCAAAATTATTTTTTGGTTTGGGGTCACTGCAACATGAGGAACTGTATTGCAGGGTCACTGCAACATGAGGAACTGTATTGCGGGGTCACTGCAACATGAGGAACTGTATTGCGGGGTCACTGCAACATGAGGAACTGTATTGCAGGGTCACTGCAACATGAGGAACTGTATTGCGGGGTCACTGCAACATGAGGAACTGTATTGCGGGGTCACTGCAACATGAGGAACTGTATTGTGGGGTCACCGTAACATGAGGAACTGTATTGCGGGGTCACTGCAACATGAGGAACTGTATTGCGGGGTCACCGTAACATGAGGAACTGTATTGCGGGGTCACTGCAACATGAGGAACTGTATTGCGGGGTCACTGCAACATGAGGAACTGTATTGCGGGGTCACCGTAACATGAGGAACTGTATTGCGGGGTCACGGCAATATGAGGAACTGTATTGCGGGGTCACGGCAATATGAGGAACTGTATTGCGGGGTCACGGCAATATGAGGAACTGTATTACGGGGTCACCGCAACATGAGGAACTGTATTGCGGGGTCACTGCAACATGAGGAACTGTATTGCGGGGTCACTGCAACATGAGGAACTGTATTGCGGGGTCACTGCAACATGAGGAACTGTATTGCGGGGTCACAGCAACATGAGGAACTGTATTGCAGGGTCACTGCAACATGAGGAACTGTATTGCGGGGTCACTGCAACATGAGGAACTGTATTGCGGGGTCACCGCAACATGAGGAACTGTATTGTGGGGTCACCGCAACATGAGGAACTGTATTGTGGGGTCACCGTAACATGAGGAACTGTATTGCGGGGTCACTGCAACATGAGGAACTGTATTGCAGGGTCACTGCAACATGAGGAACTGTATTGCGGGGTCACTGCAACATGAGGAACTGTATTGCGGGGTCACTGCAACATGAGGAACTGTATTGTGGGGTCACCGTAACATGAGGAACTGTATTGCGGGGTCACTGCAACATGAGGAACTGTATTGCGGGGTCACCGTAACATGAGGAACTGTATTGCGGGGTCACTGCAACATGAGGAACTGTATTGCGGGGTCACTGCAACATGAGGAACTGTATTGTGGGGTCACCGTAACATGAGGAACTGTATTGCAGGGTCACGGCAACATGAGGAACTGTATTGCGGGGTCACTGCAACATGAGGAACTGTATTGCGGGGTCACTGCAACATGAGGAACTGTATTGCGGGGTCACCGTAACATGAGGAACTGTATTGCGGAGTCGAAGCAACATGAGGAACTGTATTGCGGGGTCACAGCAACATGAGGAACTGTATTGCGGGGTCACTCCAACATGAGGAACTGTATTGCGGGGTCACTGCAACATGAGGAACTGTATTGCGGGGTCACCGCAACATGAGGAACTGTATTGCGGGGTCACAGCAACATGAGGAACTGTATTGCGGGGTCACGGCAACATGAGGAACTGTATTGCGGGGTCACTGCAACATGAGGAACTGTATTGCGGGGTCACCGCAACATGAGGAACTGTATTGCGGGGTCACTGCAACATGAGGAACTGTATTGCGGGGTCACAGCAACATGAGGAACTGTATTGCGGGGTCACCGTAACATGAGGAACTGTATTGCGGGGTCACAGCAACATGAGGAACTGTATTGCGGGGTCACTGCAACATGAGGAACTGTATTGCGGGGTCACTGCAACATGAGGAACTGTATTGCGGGGTCGAAACGGGGTCGGCAGCCTCCCATGAGTTGTCGCCATAATCTGATTGGCAGTCAAACAATAATAAAACTTATAAGAATAAAGGTGTCAGTACATCGCCCAATAATAATAGTCACCCGCAGCCTTCCTGCACCTCACTGCTCCGGGCAACGGCACACAGATATAAGACTCTATAGCCGGGGGTCTCCCTCTTTATGGGGCATCCCGAATTGGGAAGAAACCCTGTGGGTGACCCGATACTCACCTTTTCCCCGAACCCACTATGACTTTTAGCGGGGAGCGTACAATACACACAGCGGGGCATCCCAAACCCGAAGCACCACATCGGAAGCACCAAGATAGCAAAAATCTTGGGTTTAGTTCCTCTTTACAACCTTTCTCCAGTCCGATGTTTAGCGCCATCTTGTTGATGTCGGGCACTTGCAGGTAAGTATAAGTGCGGGGTATCCCTTTAACATTCATTCCGCAGGCGTGCATGCCCCCGGGGACACTCTCGGGAGTCTGCCTGTCAATATTGCGCGCTGGGACAATGGGACGCCGCGGTCATGTGACCGGGCATCGAGCACCCAGCCCGCAGCACAATGGGGGGCATTGATCGCTTGTTATGATCCGAGCGCTGACCTCTCCGTGTGATGATGTCACAGGGGACGGGGGCGCGCCAGCCATGCTCGCCTTTCTACAACAAGGGGGAGGAGCCAATTCCTTATTTCAGCCAATTGCCGACCACCGTCCAGAAATGCGGCCACTTACCCTTATTTCTCTGTCTTTCCAGAACCGAAACCTCCCGCCCGGCCGTCAAGGTAAGTGCCTGTTATACATTTCTATAGCGCCGACATATACCACAGCGCTGTACATAGAAGCAGTCACATGACCTCCTGTCCCTCAGAGCTCACACTCTAATGTCTTCCCCGCACTCACACACTGTTATTATACATTATATAGCGCTGACATATACCACAGCGCTGTACATAGAAGCAGTCACATGACCTCCTGTCCCTCAGAGCTCACACTCTAATGTCTCCTCCACACTCACACACTGTTATTATACATTATATAGCGCTGACATATACCACAGCGCTGTACATAGAAGCAGTCACATGACCTCCTGTCCCTCAGAGCTCACACTCTAATGTCTCCCCCACACTCACACACTGTTGTTATACATTTATATAGCGCTGACATATACCACAGCGCTGTACATAGAAGCAGTCACATGACCTCCTGTCCCTCAGAGCTCACACTCTAATGTCTCCCCCACACTCACACACTGTTGTTATACATTTATATAGCGCTGACATATACCACAGCGCTGTACAAAGAAGCAGTCACATGACCTCCTGTCCCTCAGAGCTCACACTCTAATGTCTTCCCCGCACTCACACACTGTTATTATACATTTATATAGCGCTGACATATACCACAGCGCTGTACATAGAAGCAGTCACATGACCTCCTGTCCCTCAGAGCTCACACTCTAATGTCTTCCCCGCACTCACACACTGTTATTATACATTATATAGTGCTGACATATACCACAGCACTGTACATAGGAGCAGTCACATGACCTCCTGTCCCTCAGAGCTCACACTCTAATGTCTCCCCCACACTCACACACTGTTATTATACATTTATATAGCGCTGACATATACCACGGCGCTGTACATAGAAGCAGTCACATGACTCTCTCTGTTGTAAGCTGGATATGATGGTATGGATGCTGATAGCAATGCATGTAGTTAGCACTGTGCCCTGTGAAGGCATATTACCCAACGCGTTTCGTGGCTATTGGGCCGCTTCATCAAGGCTTTGTTCCTCCCCGGCTCCTGAACCTGTATTCCCAATCCAGAGTTACTATAACATAAAGGAGAGTGTGATATAATCAGCCCCTAAAGTAAAACAAAATCAAGAAAGGCTACACTATCCTCTGATGAATGCATCTAGAATGGTACATTATAACATCCGACGCGTATCGTGGCTGCCTTTCCGCTTCATCAGGTCTTCATCATAGCTCACATTTAGCAGTATTCCATACAGGTAAGTGTAACCTATGAACCGCTAAATGATGTAATATACTCAGATTAAAGTGGAGCAATCCCTGGGTTTTGCCCTGGAGCCTAAAAGATTCTAGGGCCGGCTGCTAGCCTGCCGCCGGGGCATCCTATAACGGGATGTCCCACTGTCTGAAACCTCCGGGGTTGCCGTAAGCTCGCCTTCCCTGGTGGCTCCTGCAGTCGCCAGCGCCACATCCCTGGCTTCTGTGTAGCTGCGTGCACAGAAAGGCTGGGTGCGGGAGCACACTCGCCCTAGCTCAGAGCCGGGGGATGCTGTCAGTCACTTGAGATCTCAAATCTGCCACGGGTGCGTGGCTTCGGGGGTGGAAAACCCCTTGTGCAACTGGGATAACCAACGCCCAGTAACCGGAACTACATTACTGGAATATAGCACCCCCACGCGTGTTGTGACCTTTATGCCGCTTCATCAGGGCTTTATATTACCTTTTTCAGAATTGCATGCAGAATTTTTGTATGCAGGTGTGTGTATGCACCATATAAGTGCAATCAGGATAACCAGCGCCCTGTAAACGCAACTACATTACTGGAACAAAAAAGCCCTACGCGTATCGTGACCTTTATGCCGCTTCATCAGGACTTTATAAAACATTTTCCTGCTTAGATTCCTGCCCCCATTTCAGAATTGCGTACAGGTGTGTGTATACACCATATAACTGCAGCCAGGATAACCAGCCCCCTGTAAAAACTACATTGTTAGAACATTACAACCCTACGTGTATCGTGGCCTTTATGCCGCGTCATCAAAGCTTTAGATTGCATTTTCCTGCTTGGATTCCTGCCCCTATTTCAAAATTCTTGCATACAGGTGTGTGTATTCACCATATAAGTGCAACGAGGATAGCCAGAGCCCTGTAAACGCAACTACGTTACTGTAACATAACAACCCTACGCATATCGTGGACTTTATGCTACTTCATCGGGGCTTTATGTTGAATTCTCCTGCTTGGATTCCTGCCCTATTTCAGAATTACTTGCAGAATTTGTGTATGTAGGTGTGTGTGTAAACCATTTATGTACAACCAGGATAACCAGCGCCCAGTAACCAGAACTACATTACTAGGACATATCGCCCCCACGCGTATCATGGCCTTTATGCAGCTTCATCAGTGGTTTTTATTACATTATCCTGCTTGAACTCCTGACCCGTCGCAGAATTTAATGCAGGTCGGCCTGCATACAGGTGTGTGTGTGTGTATATACCATACAAGTGCAATCAGGATAACCAGCGCCCAGTAAAAGCAACTACATTACTGAAACATAAAATCCCTAGGCCTATCGTGACCTTTATGACGCTTCATATTCCGTTTTCTCCCTTGGATTCCTTCCCCCATTGAATTGTATACAAGGTTCTTGCATACGTGTGTGTGTGTGTATATACCATAGAGCAACCAGGATATTCAGCGCCCTGTAAACAGAACTACATTACTAGACCATAACAACCCTACACATATCGTGGCCTTTATGCTGCTTCATCAGGGCTTTACATTATATTTTCCCGCTTAGATTTCTGCCATCGTCTCACAATTGCATACAGGTTGTTCGGTATACAGGCTTGTGTGGGTGTATACACTAATATATATCCATATCCAGGATAAACGGCACCCAGTAACCAGAACTACATTACTAGCGCATATCACCCCTATGCATATCATGGCCTTTATGCCGCTTCATCAGGGCTTTTTATTACATTAGCCTGCCCTGTCTCCGAATTTCATGCATGTCTGCCTGTATACAGGTGTGCGTATACAGCATATATATGCAACCAGGATAACCAGCACCCTGTAAACGCAACTACATTACTGGAACATAATAGCCCTACGCGTATTGTGACCTTTATGCCGCTTCATCAGGGCTTTATATTACATTTTCCCGCTTGGATTCCTGCCCCCATTTCAGAAAAGCATGCAGGATTCCCGTGTACAGGTGTTTGTGTGTATATACACCATATAGGTGCAACCAGGATAACCAGCGCCCTGTAAACAGAACTACATTACTAGGACATATAACCCCCACGCATATCATGGTTTTATGCTGCTTCATCAGTGCTTTTTATTACGTTATCCTGCTTGAACTCCTGCCCCGTCGCAGAATTTCATGCAGGTCTGCCTGTATACAGGTGTGCGTAAACACCATATAAGTGCGACCAGGATAACAAGCGCCCTGTAAACGCAACTACATTACTGGAGACTAACAACCTTATGCGTATTTTGGCCTTTATGCCGCTTCATCAGGGCTTTATATTACATTTCCGTGCTTGGATTCCTGCCCCCATTTCAGAAAAGCATGCAGGATTCCTGTGTACAGGTGTGTGTGTGTGTGTATACACCATATAAGTTCAACCAGGATAACCAGTGCCAAATAACCAGAACTATATTACTAGGACATATCACACCTACGCGTATCATGGACTTTATGCCGCTTCATCAGAGCTTTTTATTAGGATAACCAGTGCCCTGTAGCACACAACTACATTACTGAAACATAACAACCCTAAGCGTATTGTGGCCTTTATGCTGCTTCATCAGGGCTTTATATTACATTTTCCTGCTTAGATTCCTGCTTCTATCTCAGAATTGCATACAGGTTGTTCTGTATACAGAGGTGTGTGGTTGTATACACTATATATAACCAGAATAATCCGTGCCCAGTAACCGGAACTACATTAATAGAGCATATCACCCCCACGCATATCGCAGCCTTCATGCCGCTTCATCAGGGCCTCGTATTACATTTTGCTGCTTGGAATTCGTGCCCCTGTCGCAGATTTGCAGGTTGTTCTGTAGACAGGTGCGTGTGTAACTGCCAGCCAAGAGTGTTTTTTTTATTTTTGTTGGCGGCTTTTATCACCTTTCTTTCCTGGAGCTTTTTTCGCTAGAGTTGGACACCATGACCTTGCTGGCGGGCCTCCAATCAGAATTGGCCAGCTCACGGGCAACATGGCTGCCACTGGCGCTCCTCCTAAGGAAGGAAAGGACGACCCGATAGCATCCACCTATATAAGCCAAGTTGAGCTCGGTGATTGATAGGTCACTTCGTCACATTTGCTCTTCGCTACCACCAATCAACTGAGCCCTGCCAGCCTGCAGTTATGCCACCAGCTCTGTTTAAGACCCGGTCTGGTCCGTTACAGGGTTTATTTAAAGCCAGAGACCAGCCCACTCGCTTGTGATATAACCAGAGAGACATGGACAAGCGAGAGTTCGGGATCATGCTAGAGAGCCACCTAAGAATAATCGTGTATATATATTTAGTCGTTATAGGAGCGCACTAGACAAACTAGATACATACAATGAGTGGATGCAATAAGGGGAATTGCAAGTGAGTAGTGACAATCAGAATGAGCAGATCGATATGTCGATTACCATTAGCTGTGCTAGGAAGCCACAGAGAGGTGTGTGTTTGTGGGGGGGGGGGGGGTGTGTACTTAGTAGGGGTTCTTTCCGTGTCGGAGACTGGGGCCAAACGACGGCTCAGTTATTCCCGGTTCCGTGTCAGAGACTGGGGACGAACTGCAGCACAGTTATTGCCAGTTCTGTGTCGGAGACTGGGCTGAACAGCGCCTCGGTTATTCCCAGTTCCGTGTCGGAGACTGGGGCCGAACGGTGGCTCAGTTATTCCTGGTTCCGTGTTGGAGACTGGGACTGAACGGCGGCTCAGTTATTCCTGGTTCCATTTCGGAGACTGGGGCCAAATGGCGGCTCAGTTATTCCCGGTTCCTTGTCGGAGATTGGGACTGAATGGCGGCTCAGTTATTCCCGGTTGCGTTTCGGAGACTGGGGCTGAACGGCGGCTCAGTTAGTCCTGGTTCCTTGTCGGAGACTGGGACTGAACGGCGGCTCAGTTATTCCTGGTTCCGTGTCGGAGACTGGGACTGAACGGCGGCTCAGTTATTCCCGGTTCCGTGTTGGAGACTGGGACTGAACGGCGGCTCAGTTATTCCCGGTTCCGTGTTGGAGACTGGGACTGAACGGCGGCTCAGTTATTCCCGGTTCCGTTTCGGAGACTGGGGCCGAACGGTGGTTCAGTTATTCCTGGTTCCGTGTTGGAGACTGGGGCGAACGGCGGCTCAGTTATTCCTGGTTCCGTGTTGGAGACTGGGGGCGAACGGCGGCTCAGTTATTCCCGGTTCCGTGTTGGAGACTGTGGCGAACGGCAGCTCAGTTATTCCCGGTTCCGTGTTGGAGACTGGGGGCGAACGGCGGCTCAGTTATTCCCGGTTCCGTGTTGGAGACTGGGACCGAACGGCGGCTCAGTTATTCCCAGGTCAGTGTCGGAGACTGGGGGCGAACGGCAGCTCAGTTATTCCCGGGTCCGTGTCGGAGACTGGGGCGAACGGCGGCTCAGTTATTCCCAGGTCAGTGTCGGAGACTGGGGGCGAACGGCGGCTCAGTTATTCCCGGTTTCGTGTCGGAGACTGGGGCGAACGGCGGCTCAGTTATTCCCGGTTCCGTGTCGGAGACTGGGGCGAACGGCGGCTCAGTTATTCCCGGTTCCGTGTCGGAGTCTGGGGCGAACGGCGGCTCCGTTATTCCCGGTTCCGTGTTGGAGACTGGGGCGAACGGCGGCTCAGTTATTCCCGGTTCCGTGTCGGAGACTGGGGCGAACGGTGGCTCAGTGATTGCCGGGTCCGTGTCGGAGACCGGATGTCTAAGGAGGTCTCTTTCAAGTGGCCCTGCGAGGGCTATTTCACAGGAGAAGACATCCTACCAGACCTGACCCGTAGCCAATGGATCCTCAGAGGTGTGAGATGACTTAGCGGGGGGGGGGGGGGGGTCTTTGTAATAAGGACTGGGTTGGTTTGCCCACCTCTCAGAGCAAGTGTCAACTCTTTTTCAGCCAATTGGCAGCTCCCGTTATTGGCAAGGCTTTTGTCTTTCTCTGGGCCGGGAATATCCCACAGATGTAAGGCGAGTAGCGATGAACTGATATTCTGAGGACGCGCCGTTCGACCGCGGTTCTATTCCTGTATTCTCCAGGGAGTCGAAGATCAACGAAACATCATTTTTTTTTCTTCGAAGCGGAGTAGATATTTTTAAAAGCTGGAAAATTGTCAGGAAGCGTCACGTGGGCGCGGCCCCGGCTCGTACGGCGCAGGATTCCCACAGCCGCGATGTTCCGAAATTCGATCCTTTATGGGATTGGCCCATAGATGCGAGGCGCCGGCTGTCAGACTCTATTTATTCTGTATAGATCTTCCTGCAGGACTCTCTATAAGGTGTATGGGCCCCTGAGGAGACACCCCCCCCCCCAGCCACCCCCCTGAGGGGTTTCCTAGACTCCCCTCGGCTGCTCGGAGAGATGAACGGCCTATCGGGCATCCAGGATCCGTCTGCGCGAAAAGCAAAACCATATGGGCCGTGAGATTTTCCCAGCATGCACCATTATCAGATACTCCTTTATAGAAACAAATGATATCGCACAGCCTGATTAATTAATGAGCCGGGGTGCAAACCCTTAATTTACAACCATAAAGGGCACGAGCTGATTACCTGCCGCAGGGAATGCGCGCCTAAAGGCGTCTCAGTAAGACGCGTTATAGAGTGGCTAAAGGGCATAAATATCAATATAAACCTTTAAAGCGGACCTTCACCTTGAATAAGAGCCTATCTTGTATGTCCCCCCACCCTGTACATACAGATTGCCCACATTAATCCGGACCCTCATCTTTAATAAGAGCATATTTTATATGTTTCCCCCCTGTACATACAGATTGCTCACATTAATCCGGACCCTCACCCTGAATAAGAGCCTATCTTATATGTTTCCCCCACCCTGTACATACAGATTGCTCATACAAGATAGGTCTGAATTAATGTGAGCAATCTGTATGTACGGGGTGTGGGAAACATATAAGATAGGCTCTTATTCAGGGTGAAGGTCCGGATTAATGTGGGCAATCTGTATGTACAGGGTGTGGGAAACATATAAGAGAGGCTCTTATTCAGGGTGAGGGTCCGGATTAATGTGGGCAATCTGTATGTACAGGGCGTGGGAAACATATAAGATAGGCTCTTATTCAGGGTGAGGGTCCAGTTTAAGGGAGGCCCGGAGTGTGACCTGAAGCAAGCATAAACTGTTTGTCTACGCCTGAATAAAGGGAGGGGCATCCCACAGTTGATACTACGCGTGGTCTGTGTCTGAATCCCTCCTGCAGCCCTCTGATGACCAGTGTGACCGTCTGCTGCTCCCGTCAGTTTGGGTGCTTCCCCCCGTCCCCCCCCCCGTCCCTGGCCCTAAACCCAGTTTGGAGGTCTCACTCGGCCCAGCATCCCCGAGCGCATGCACCATGTGATGTAAATAAAGTAGAACTGCAGACATAATACTGCTATCGGCAAGTCCAGAAAATGTGAACAATTTTTTTTTTTTTATCAAAATATTTCAGAATTTTCCGTTCGATTTTTAATTCGCTCGACGGTGGTTTTGAACCCGACTCGCTGTTTGTGAAAATGTGATCAAACTTTTTTTTTTTTTCTTTAATCCGATCAAAATATTTTTTGAGCGTTCGACCAAAATATTCGATCAAATTTCGATCAGATTCGTTCCATTTTTGATGTCCTCATACTATTTTTATTTTCTAATCCGATCAAAATATTTTTCGAGCTTTCAACCAAAATATTCGATCAAATATCAGTCAGAATTTTCTGTTCGATTTTTTAAATAGCTCGACAGTGGTTTGTACCGGAATCGCTGTGTGAGAAAATTTGATCAAACTATTTTTTTTAATCCAATTAATCAAAATATTTATCAATTGCGCAATCAAAATATTTATCAATTGCGCAATCAAAATATTTATCAATTGCGCAATCAAAATATTTATCAATTGCGCAATCAAAATATTCGATCAAATATCGGTCAGAATCTTCCGATCGATTTTTAATTCGCTCTTCAATGGTTTGAACCATTTTTGTGAGAGAAAATGTAAAAAATGTTTTAATCCAATTAATTAAAATAATTATCAGTCGTGCAATCAAAATATTCGATCAAATATCGGTCAGAATTTCCATTCGATTTTTTTATTTGCTCGGCAGTGATTTGGGCGAGTCGGGTTCAACCACTGCCGAGCGAATTAAAAATCGGAAAATTGTGACAGATATTTGATTGAATATTTTGATTGCTCCCTTGATAATTATTTTGATTACTTGAATTAACAAAAAAATAGTTTGATCACATTTTCACACACAGCGAGTCAGGTTCAAACCGCTGTCGAGCGATTTAAAAAATCGAACATAAAATTCTGACTGATATCCGATCAAAATATTTTTCGAGCGTTCACCAAAATATTCAATCAACTATCGGTCAGAATTTTCCGATCGATTTTTAATTCGCTCGACAGTGGTTTGAACCTGAGTCGCTGTGTGTGAAAATATGATCAAACAATTTTTTTTATTTTTTTTTAATCAAATCAAAATATTTTTCAAATGTTCAACCAAAATATTCGATCCAGAATTTTCTGATCGATTTTTAATTCGCTCATCGATTTTTAATTCGCTCGACAATGGTTTGAACCCGACTCGCTGTGTGTGAAAATATGATCAAACTACTTTATTTTTTTTTTTAATCCAAAATATTTATCGAATGTTCAATTCAAATATTTGATCCGGAATTTTCCGATCAATTTTTAATCGATTTTTAATTTGCTCATCGACTTTTTTTTAATTCGTTCGACAGTGGTTTGAACCCGACTCGCTGTGTGTGAAAATGTGATCAAACTTTTTTTTTTTTTTATTTAATCCGATCAAAATATTTTTTGAGGGCGCGATCAAAATATTCGATCCCAAATTTTCCATGCGAGTTTTAATTCGCTCTGCAATGGTTTGAAACCCGAATCACTGTATGTAGCTGTGTGTGTCTCCCCGGGTGCTCCCCTGCTGCTCAGCAATAGCACAGGGGGCACATTCACATGCAGGCTGCAGTGTGGGAATGTGTGTGTGTGTGATCGGCGGCGGTGGCGTGCCGGCCGGGGAGGGGAGAGAGAGGAGGGTGGGGAAGGGAAGGAGGCCCAGCTCTCTGCTCAGCCGTCTGCTCTCTCAATCACGCCGGCCATCCCGGCTTGTCCCACTTCCTGCGACTCCTTCCTGGGACCTACAACGCGGTGAAGGATTCCGAGACGTGGAAGGTAACGTGCGCCCGGTTAACCCGACAATTCCCCCCCCCCCCCTGCCCTCGGCAGACTCCGAACGCAGTGTTCCCGATTTGCGTCTGCGTTCCACGGATACCTGGGTGGGTTCGCCTAAGCTGGAGAGCGACTGTTTACATCGGGTGTTTACTCGTTCTTCCCGGCCGTCCCTCTTTAAAACCTGTTTCTCGTATGTCCCTCTTTTTTTAATTGGCACGATAAAGCGGCTGCCTTCGTCTCCACGAGGTTGTTTTTTTTCCCTTTGCGTCTAAGACACCGGAGCGTTGCTACAGAGCAAAAGTGTTTAATGATTTTAGCGCATTGTGCTCCGTGTTGAATGATTTTAGCACATCGTGCTCCGTGTTGAATGATTTTAGCACGCCGACTCAAACTATCTGAAGTTTTTCCCCTCGTCTTGGAGAATTTAAGTAATGTTCCACTCCCTAAAAATGTAGAACTGGAGTGAACCCGACAAAGGGCCACTGGCTCCGTCCACTTCCTGTATCGTAATGTCACACAAGCCTGCTATTCATGTTACAGGGCTGGCGTCACCTGAGCGTGTGCTAATAGAGTGTAAGCTCTTCTCCTCCTGTATCCTCCCTTATACCCTAATAGAGTGTAAGCTCTTCTCCTCCTGTATCCTCCCTTATACCCTAATGGAGTGTAAGCTCTTCTCCTCCTGTATCCTCCCTTATACCCTAATAGAGTGTAAGCTCTTCTCCTCCTGTATACTCCCTTATACCCTAATAGAGTGTAAGCTCTTCTCCTTCTGTATCCTCCCTTATACCCTAATAGATTGTAAGCTCTTCTCCTCCTGTATCCTCCCTTATACCCTAATGGAGTGTAAGCTCTTCTCCTCCTGTATCCTCCCTTATACCCTAATAGAGTGTAAGCTCTTCTCCTCCTGTATCCTCCCTTATACCCTAATAGTGTGTAAGCTCTTCTCCTTCTGTATCCTCCCTTATACCCTAATAGAGTGTAAGCTCTTCTCCTTCTGTATCCTCCCTTATACCCTAATAGATTGTAAGCTCTTCTCCTCCTGTGTCCTCCCTTATACCCTAATAGAGTGTAAGCTCTTCTCCTCCTGTATCCTCCCTTATACCCTAATAGAGTGTAAGCTCTTCTCCCCCTGTATCCTCCCTTATACCCTAATAGAGTGTAAGCTCTTCTCCTCCTGTATCCTCCCTTATACCCTAATAGAGTGTAAGCTCTTCTCCTCCTGTATCCTCCCTTATACCCTAATAGAGTGTAAGCTCTTCTCCTCCTGTGTCCTCCCTTATACCCTAATAGAGTGTAAGCTCTTCTCCTTCTGTATCCTCCCTTATATCCTAATAGAGTGTAAGCTCTTCTCCTCCTGTATCCTCCCTTATACCCTAATAGAGTGTAAGCTCTTCTCCTCCTGTATCCTCCCTTATACCCTAATAGAGTGTAAGCTCTTCTCCTTCTGTATCCTCCCTTATATCCTAATAGAGTGTAAGCTCTTCTCCTCCTGTATCCTCCCTTATACCCTAATAGAGTGTAAGCTCTTCTCCTTCTGTATCCTCCCTTATATCCTAATAGAGTGTAAGCTCTTCTCCTCCTGTATCCTCCCTTATACCCTAATAGAGTGTAAGCTCTTCTCCTTCTGTATCCTCCCTTATACCCTAATAGAGTGTAAGCTCTTCTCCTCCTGTATCCTCCCTTATACCCTAATAGATTGTAAGCTCTTCTCCTCCTGTATCCTCCCTTATACCCTAATAGAGTGTAAGCTCTTCTCCTCCTGTATCCTCCCTTATACCCTAATAGAGTGTAAGCTCTTCTCCTCCTGTATCCTCCCTTATACCCTAATAGAGTGTAAGCTCTTCTCCTCCTGTATCCTCCCTTATACCCTAATAGAGTGTAAGCTCTTCTCCTCCTGTATCCTCCCTTATACCCTAATAGAGTGTAAGCTCTTCTCCTTCTGTATCCTCCCTTATATCCTAATAGAGTGTAAGCTCTTCTCCTCCTGTATCCTCCCTTATACCCTAATAGAGTGTAAGCTCTTCTCCTTCTGTATCCTCCCTTATATCCTAATAGAGTGTAAGCTCTTCTCCTCCTGTATCCTCCCTTATACCCTAATAGAGTGTAAGCTCTTCTCCTTCTGTATCCTCCCTTATACCCTAATAGAGTGTAAGCTCTTCTCCTCCTGTATCCTCCCTTATACCCTAATAGATTGTAAGCTCTTCTCCTCCTGTATCCTCCCTTATACCCTAATAGAGTGTAAGCTCTTCTCCTCCTGTATCCTCCCTTATACCCTAATAGAGTGTAAGCTCTTCTCCTCCTGTATCCTCCCTTATACCCTAATAGAGTGTAAGCTCTTCTCCTCCTGTATCCTCCCTTATACCCTAATAGAGTGTAAGCTCTTCTCCTCCTGTATCCTCCCTTATACCCTAATAGAGTGTAAGCTCTTCTCCTCCTGTATCCTCCCTTATACCCTAATAGAGTGTAAGCTCTTCTCCTTCTGTATCCTCCCTTATACCCTAATAGAGTGTAAGCTCTTCTCCTGTCCCCGCAGGTCTCCGTCCTCGGTCAGTAATGGGGATCCCGGAAGCCGCGGGAAGGTGGACTCGCACAGCTACAGCGTCAGGAAGAGACTGAGCAAGAAACGTGAGTACTCCCATTATTGGTCGGATAAAAGGGAGGAGCCAGGGGGACAGCACTTGTCTGGACGGACCAATCGCCACTGTCTGGTTCGGAATGAGGGCGGGGCTTTGTGAGATTACAATGTAACGTTTGAAGGTGGACATAAGCGCTTGCATGTAGTTTGTATTAAAGAGGAACAAAACCCACCAGCGGTTGACCTGGAATGTAAAAGCTTCTAGGGCTGGCCAATGGCTTTCCCCGATTCGGGATGCCCCTAGGAAGCCTGTACACACTCATCTCCTACCTGGTCCAATGGAAGCCGCATGCTGAAGTGACGTAGGTTTAGACGGCTCTCATCGTTTTGAATGGAGCAACCAATCAGATAGGCCGGGGATGCGGCAGCACGCGATCCCTATTATAGTCAATGAGAGCCTGGCCGCGCGCACGCACCAAGGGACTGGGAAGAGGTGAGTTTTACTGGGCGATCTGGGGGCGCCACACAGCGGGGTGTCTCAAATCGCGACACGGAAAAGTCAAGTTCCTGGGTTTTGTTCCACTTTAAAGTGCCGGGATTTTGACTATGCTGAGTTTTGTTCCCCCGATCGGGGATGCCGCGCTGTGCGAAACCCTCCAGATCGTTGAGCGCAACTTGCTTCCTCCCGGTCGTACGGGGCATGTGCGGCCGCTCGTCCAATCAGCGCGCTCGGAGCCTCTGATGTCACGTCGCCTAAGTCCAGCGGCTCCGAGCTCACTGGCGGCTGCTTCCCCCGCTTCCTTCTAACAGGGCCGGCCATTCATAAATGCCTGACGCGGGTCCTCGGCCTCGGCTCGCACATGCGCCGTTGGACCGGGAAACAAGGTAAGTGTATGGGGAGACCTGGAGGGTATCATACAGCGGGGCTTCCCGATTTTGGACGCCCCGGGGGGGGGGCGGTTGATCGGCCCCAGGAATCTTATTCATTCCCGGGCCGATCGAGCTGGGTTTTGGTCCACTTTAAAGCAGGAACATAGCCCTGGTTCAGCCAGGCCCTGAACTCTAAAGGACTCCTTGGCCAGCCGCTGACATTCCAAATTGGGATGCCCCACTGTGTGGATCCCCCGCTGGGCCGTGGCAACACTCACCTTTACCCTGGCCAAGCAAATATGGCCAGCCGCATCCCCGGATAGGCCGGGGGCGGGGCTTAGCCCGTGTCCAATGGGAGGGAAGCTATAAAATTCTTGGTCTGATCTCCATGGCTTTTGCTCCACTTTAAGATGATTGAGGGGTTTCACACAGCGGGGCATCCGAATTTTGGATGTCCCGGGGTGGAGGAATCTATAAGATTCCTGGGCCGATCTCTGTGGGTTTTGCTCCACTTTATCTGTAATCTATAAGATTCCCGGGCTGATCTCTGTGGGTTTTGTTCCACTTTATCTATAATCTATAAGATTCCTGGGCTGATCTCTGTGGGTTTTGTTCCACTTTATCTATAATCTATAAGATTCCTGGGCTGATCTCTGTGGGTTTTGCTCCACTTTATCTATAATCTATAAGATTCCTGGGCTGATCTCTGTGGGTTTTGCTCCACTTTATCTATAATCTATAAGATTCCTGGGCCGATCTCTGTGGGTTTTGCTCCACTTTATCTATAATCTATAAGATTCCTGGGCTGATCTCTGTGGGTTTTGTTCCACTTTATCTATAATCTATAAGATTCCTGGGCTGATCTCTGTGGGTTTTGCTCCACTTTATCTATAATCTATAAGATTCCTGGGCTGATCTCTGTGGGTTTTGCTCCACTTTATCTATAATCTATAAGATTCCTGGGCTGATCTCTGTGGGTTTTGTTCCACTTTATCTATAATCTATAAGATTCCTGGGCTGATCTCTGTGGGTTTTGTTCCACTTTATCTATAATCTATAAGATTCCTGGGCCGATCTCTGTGGGTTTTGCTCCACTTTATCTGTAATCTATAAGATTCCCGGGCTGATCTCTGTGGGTTTTGTTCCACTTTATCTATAATCTATAAGATTCCTGGGCTGATCTCTGTGGGTTTTGCTCCACTTTATCTATAATCTATAAGATTCCTGGGCTGATCTCTGTGAGTTTTGCTCCACTTTATCTATAATCTATAAGATTCCTGGGCTGATCTCTGTGGGTTTTGTTCCACTTTATCTATAATCTATAAGATTCCTGGGCTGATCTCTGTGGGTTTTGCTCCACTTTATCTATAATCTATAAGATTCCTGGGCTGATCTCTGTGGGTTTTGCTCCACTTTATCTATAATCTATAAGATTCCTGGGCCGATCTCTGTGGGTTTTGCTCCACTTTATCTATAATCTATAAGATTCCTGGGCTGATCTCTGTGGGTTTTGTTCCACTTTATCTATAATCTATAAGATTCCTGGGCTGATCTCTGTGGGTTTTGCTCCACTTTATCTATAATCTATAAGATTCCTGGGCTGATCTCTGTGGGTTTTGCTCCACTTTATCTATAATCTATAAGATTCCTGGGCCGATCTCTGTGGGTTTTGCTCCACTTTATCTATAATCTATAAGATTCCTGGGCTGATCTCTGTGGGTTTTGTTCCACTTTATCTATAATCTATAAGATTCCTGGGCTGATCTCTGTGGGTTTTGCTCCACTTTATCTATAATCTATAAGATTCCTGGGCTGATCTCTGTGGGTTTTGTTCCACTTTATCTATAATCTATAAGATTCCTGGGCTGATCTCTGTGGGTTTTGCTCCACTTTATCTATAATCTATAAGATTCCTGGGCTGATCTCTGTGGGTTTTGCTCCACTTTATCTATAATCTATAAGATTCCTGGGCTGATCTCTGTGGGTTTTGTTCCACTTTATCTATAATCTATAAGATTCCTGGGCTGATCTCTGTGGGTTTTGTTCCACTTTATCTATAATCTATAAGATTCCTGGGCCGATCTCTGTGGGTTTTGTTCCACTTTATCTATAATCTATAAGATTCCTGGGCTGATCTCTGTGGGTTTTGCTCCACTTTATCTATAATCTATAAGATTCCTGGGCTGATCTCTGTGGGTTTTGTTCCACTTTATCTATAATCTATAAGATTCCTGGGCCGATCTCTGTGGGTTTTGTTCCACTTTATCTATAATCTATAAGATTCCTGGGCTGATCTCTGTGGGTTTTGTTCCACTTTATCTATAATCTATAAGATTCCTGGGCTGATCTCTGTGGGTTTTGTTCCACTTTATCTATAATCTATAAGATTCCTGGGCTGATCTCTGTGGGTTTTGCTCCACTTTATAATCTATAAGATTCCTGGGCTGATCTCTGTGGGTTTTGCTCCACTTTATCTATAATCTATAAGATTCCTGGGCCGATCTCTGTGGGTTTTGCTCCACTTTATCTGTAATCTATAAGATTCCCGGGCTGATCTCTGTGGGTTTTGTTCCACTTTATCTATAATCTATAAGATTCCTGGGCTGATCTCTGTGAGTTTTGCTCCACTTTATCTATAATCTATAAGATTCCTGGGCTGATCTCTGTGGGTTTTGCTCCACTTTATCTATAATCTATAAGATTCCTGGGCTGATCTCTGTGGGTTTTGCTCCACTTTATCTATAATCTATAAGATTCCTGGGCTGATCTCTGTGGGTTTTGCTCCACTTTATCTATAATCTATAAGATTCCTGGGCTGATCTCTGTGGGTTTTGTTCCACTTTATCTATAATCTATAAGATTCCTGGGCCGATCTCTGTGGGTTTTGCTCCACTTTATCTATAATCTATAAGATTCCTGGGCTGATCTCTGTGGGTTTTGTTCCACTTTATCTATAATCTATAAGATTCCTGGGCCGATCTCTGTGGGTTTTGCTCCACTTTATCTATAATCTATAGGATTCCTGGGCTGATCTCTGTGGGTTTTGTTCCACTTTATCTATAATCTATAGGATTCCTGGGCTGATCTCTATGGGTTTTGCTCCACTTTATCTATAATCTATAAGATTCCTGGGCCGATCTCTGTGGGTTTTGTTCCACTTTATCTATAATCTATAAGATTCCTGGGCCGATCTCTGTGGGTTTTGCTCCACTTTATCTATAATCTATAAGATTCCTGGGCTGATCTCTGTGGGTTTTGCTCCACTTTATCTATAATCTATAAGATTCCTGGGCTGATCTCTGTGGGTTTTGCTCCACTTTATCTATAATCTATAAGATTCCTGGGCTGATCTCTGTGGGTTTTGCTCCACTTTATCTATAATCTATAAGATTCCTGGGCTGATCTCTGTGGGTTTTGTTCCACTTTATCTATAATCTATAAGATTCCTGGGCCGATCTCTGTGGGTTTTGTTCCACTTTATCTATAATCTATAAGATTCCTGGGCCGATCTCTGTGGGTTTTGCTCCACTTTATCTATAATCTATAAGATTCCTGGGCTGATCTCTGTGGGTTTTGCTCCACTTTATCTATAATCTATAAGATTCCTGGGCCGATCTCTGTGGGTTTTGCTCCACTTTATCTATAATCTATAAGATTCCTGGGCCGATCTCTGTGGGTTTTGCTCCACTTTATCTATAATCTATAAGATTCCTGGGCTGATCTCTGTGGGTTTTGTTCCACTTTATCTATAATCTATAAGATTCCTGGGCTGATCTCTGTGGGTTTTGTTCCACTTTATCTATAATCTATAAGATTCCTGGGCTGATCTCTGTGGGTTTTGCTCCACTTTATCTATAATCTATAAGATTCCTTTGCCGATCTCTGTGGGTTTTGCTCCACTTTATCTATAATCTATAAGATTCCTGGGCTGATCTCTGTGGGTTTTGCTCCACTTTATCAATAATCTATAAGATTCCTGGGCCGATCTCTGTGGGTTTTGGTCCACTTTATCTATAATCTATAAGATTCCTGGGCTGATCTCTGTGGGTTTTGTTCCACTTTATCTATAATCTATAAGATTCCTGGGCTGATCTCTGTGGGTTTTGGTCCACTTTATCTATAATCTATAAGATTCCTTTGCCGATCTCTGTGGGTTTTGCTCCACTTTATCTATAATCTATAAGATTCCTGGGCCGATCTCTGTGGGTTTTGGTCCACTTTATCTATAATCTATAAGATTCCTTTGCCGATCTCTGTGGGTTTTGCTCCACTTTATCTATAATCTATAAGATTCCTTTGCCGATCTCTGTGGGTTTTGCTCCACTTTATCTATAATCTATAAGATTCCTTTGCCGATCTCTGTGGGTTTTGCTCCACTTTATCTATAATCTATAAGATTCCTGGGCTGATCTCTGTGGGTTTTGCTCCACTTTATCAATAATCTATAAGATTCCTGGGCTGATCTCTGTGGGTTTTGTTCCACTTTATCTATAATCTATAAGATTCCTGGGCCGATCTCTGTGGGTTTTGCTCCACTTTATCTATAATCTATAAGATTCCTGGGCTGATCTCTGTGGGTTTTGTTCCACTTTATCTATAATCTATAAGATTCCTGGGCTGATCTCTGTGGGTTTTGCTCCACTTTATCTATAATCTATAAGATTCCTGGGCTGATCTCTGTGGGTTTTGCTCCACTTTATCTATAATCTATAAGATTCCTGGGCTGATCTCTGTGGGTTTTGCTCCACTTTATCTATAATCTATAAGATTCCTGGGCCGATCTCTGTGGGTTTTGCTCCACTTTATCTATAATCTATAAGATTCCTGGGCTGATCTCTGTGGCTTTTGCTCCACTTTATCAATAATCTATAAGATTCCTGGGCTGATCTCTGTGGGTTTTGTTCCACTTTATCTATAATCTATAAGATTCCTGGGCTGATCTCTGTGGGTTTTGCTCCACTTTATCTATAATCTATAAGATTCCTGGGCCGATCTCTGTGGGTTTTGCTCCACTTTATCTATAATCTATAAGATTCCTGGGCTGATCTCTGTGGCTTTTGCTCCACTTTATCAATAATCTATAAGATTCCTGGGCTGATCTCTGTGGGTTTTGTTCCACTTTATCTATAATCTATAAGATTCCTGGGCTGATCTCTGTGGGTTTTGTTCCACTTTATAATCTATAAGATTCCTGGGCTGATCTGTGGGTTTTGTTCCACTTTATCTATAATCTATAAGATTCCTGGGCTGATCTCTGTGGGTTTTGTTCCACTTTATCTATAATCTATAAGATTCCTGGGCTGATCTCTGTGGGTTTTGCTCCACTTTATCTATAATCTATAGGATTCCTGGGCTGATCTCTGTGGGTTTTGCTCCACTTTATCTATAATCTATAGGATTCCTGGGCCGATCTCTGTGGGTTTTGTTCCACTTTATCTATAATCTATAAGATTCCTGGGCCGATCTCTGTGGGTTTTGCTCCACTTTATAATCTATAATCTATAAGATTCCTGGGCTGATCTCTGTGGGTTTTGCTCCACTTTATCTATAATCTATAAGATTCCTGGGCTGATCTCTGTGGGTTTTGCTCCACTTTATCTATAATCTATAAGATTCCTGGGCTGATCTCTGTGGGTTTTGCTCCACTTTATAATCTATAATCTATAAGATTCCTGGGCTGATCTCTGTGGGTTTTGCTCCACTTTATCTATAATCTATAAGATTCCTGGGCTGATCTCTGTGGGTTTTGCTCCACTTTATCTATAATCTATAAGATTCCTGGGCTGATCTCTGTGGGTTTTGCTCCACTTTATCTATAATCTATAAGATTCCTGGGCTGATCTCTGTGGGTTTTGCTCCACTTTATCTATAATCTATAAGATTCCTGGGCCGATCTCTGTGGGTTTTGTTCCACTTTATAATCTATAAGATTCCTGGGCTGATCTCTGTGGGTTTTGCTCCACTTTATCTATAATCTATAAGATTCCTGGGCTGATCTCTGTGGGTTTTGTTCCACTTTATAATCTATAAGATTCCTGGGCCGATCTCTGTGGGTTTTGTTCCACTTTATCTATAATCTATAATATTCCTGGGCCGATCTCTGTGGGTTTTGCTCCACTTTATCTATAATCTATAAGATTCCTGGGCCGATCTCTGTGGGTTTTGTTCCACTTTATCTATAATCTATAATATTCCTGGGCCGATCTCTGTGGGTTTTGCTCCACTTTATCTATAATCTATAGGATTCCTGGGCTGATCTCTGTGGGTTTTGTTCCACTTTATCTATAATCTATAAGGTTCCTGGGCTGATCTCTGTGGGTTTTGCTCCACTTTATCTATAATCTATAAGATTCCTGGGCTGATCTCTGTGGGTTTTGCTCCACTTTATCTATAATCTATAAGATTCCTGGGCTGATCTCTGTGGGTTTTGTTCCACTTTATCTATAATCTATAAGATTCCTGGGCTGATCTCTGTGGGTTTTGTTCCACTTTATCTATAATCTATAATATTCCTGGGCCGATCTCTGTGGGTTTTGCTCCACTTTATCTATAATCTATAAGATTCCTGGGCTGATCTCTGTGGGTTTTGTTCCACTTTATCTATAATCTATAGGATTCCTGGGCTGATCTCTGTGGGTTTTGTTCCACTTTATCTATAATCTATAAGATTCCTGGGCTGATCTCTGTGGGTTTTGTTCCACTTTATCTATAATCTATAAGATTCCTGGGCTGATCTCTGTGGGTTTTGTTCCACTTTATCTATAATCTATAAGATTCCTGGGCTGATCTCTGTGGGTTTTGTTCCACTTTATCTATAATCTATAAGATTCCTGGGCTGATCTCTGTGGGTTTTGTTCCACTTTATCTATAATCTATAAGATTCCTGGGCTGATCTCTGTGGGTTTTGCTCCACTTTATCTATAATCTATAAGATTCCTGGGCTGATCTCTGTGGGTTTTGCTCCACTTTATAATCTATAAGATTCCTGGGCTGATCTCTGTGGGTTTTGTTCCACTTTATCTATAATCTATAAGATTCCTGGGCTGATCTCTGTGGGTTTTGTTCCACTTTATAATCTATAAGATTCCTGGGCTGATCTCTGTGGGTTTTGTTCCACTTTATCTATAATCTATAAGATTCCTGGGCTGATCTCTGTGGGTTTTGTTCCACTTTATAATCTATAATCTATAAGATTCCTGGGCTGATCTCTGTGGGTTTTGTTCCACTTTATTTATAATCTATAAGATTCCTGGGCTGATCTCTGTGGGTTTTGCTCCACTTTATCTATAATCTATAAGATTCCTGGGCCGATCTCTGTGGGTTTTGCTCCACTTTATCTATAATCTATAAGATTCCTGGGCCGATCTCTGTGGGTTTTGTTCCACTTTATCTATAATCTATAAGATTCCTGGGCTGATCTCTGTGGGTTTTGTTCCACTTTATCTATAATCTATAAGATTCCTGGGCTGATCTCTGTGGGTTTTGCTCCACTTTATCTATAATCTATAAGATTCCTGGGCTAATCTCTGTGGGTTTTGCTCCACTTTATCTATAATCTATAAGATTCCTGGGCTGATCTCTGTGGGTTTTGTTCCACTTTATCTATAATCTATAAGATTCCTGGGCTGATCTCTGTGGGTTTTGTTCCACTTTATCTATAATCTATAAGATTCCTGGGCTGATCTCTGTGGGTTTTGCTCCACTTTATAATCTATAAGATTCCTGGGCTGATCTCTGTGGGTTTTGCTCCACTTTATCTATAATCTATAAGATTCCTGGGCCGATCTCTGTGGGTTTTGCTCCACTTTATCTATAATCTATAAGATTCCTGGGCCGATCTCTGTGGGTTTTGCTCCACTTTATCTATAATCTATAAGATTCCTGGGCCGATCTCTGTGGGTTTTGCTCCACTTTATCTATAATCTATAAGATTCCTGGGCCGATCTCTGTGGGTTTTGTTCCACTTTATAATCTATAAGATTCCTGGGCCGATCTCTGTGGGTTTTGCTCCACTTTATCTATAATCTATAAGATTCCTGGGCCGATCTCTGTGGGTTTTGCTCCACTTTATCTATAATCTATAAGATTCCTGGGCCGATCTCTGTGGGTTTTGCTCCACTTTATCTATAATCTATAAGATTCCTGGGCTGATCTCTGTGGGTTTTGCTCCACTTTATCTATAATCTATAAGATTCCTGGGCTGATCTCTGTGGGTTTTGCTCCACTTTATCTATAATCTATAAGATTCCTGGGCCGATCTCTGTGGGTTTTGCTCCACTTTATCTATAATCTATAAGATTCCTGGGCCGATCTCTGTGGGTTTTGCTCCACTTTATAATCTATAATCTATAAGATTCCTGGGCTGATCTCTGTGGGTTTTGCTCCACTTTATCAATAATCTATAAGATTCTTGGGCTGATCTCTGTGGGTTTTGTTCCACTTTATCTATAATCTATAAGATTCCTGGGCTGATCTCTGTGGGTTTTGCTCCCGGCGAAGTCGCCCGTCTCTCTCTCTCCCAGGATTCTATTGGTGGATCAGCGGCCCCGCCCACCTCGGCTTGTAGGGGGCGGGGCCGCCGAGCCACCAATGATGTTTCCCATACAGGGAGTCTATTAATAGATCGGGAGGAACTCCTCTGTCTCTTGTTTACAATCTGTCAGCTATATTAATTTATGCTAATGTATGCAAAGTTTGTTTATTTATGCGGCTGTCACCTCTTTCCACTCAAAGGGGGCAACACTTCTATTGGTGGCTCAGCGGTCCCACCCACCCCGGCGAGTAGGGGGCGGGGCCGCCGAGCCACCAATGATATTAGCTATATAGGGAGTCTATTAATAGATCGGGAGGAACTCATGTGCCTCTCGTTTACAATCTGCCCTCTATAGTAATTCATGCTAATTTATGCAAATTAATGTAAATTTTTGCGGCTGTCACTCTTTTTCTCCCAGGATTCTCCTTCGGTTCCCACGGCGCGGACGACGGCGTCATCTACGACGACGTTCCCTGCGATCACCAGCACGCAAGCCAGGATGGTGAGCGACCAGCGCGATCCAACCCTTTGCGCGTTTCCGGAATCCCTTTAAATCAACAAATCGATCGTTTTCTCCCCATTCAATCGGACACAATCCGTCCCATTGTCTAACATTCCACATCTTTTTTTTTAATCAATTCGATCCAATAAATCGATCTGTAATGTTAGATAATGGGACGGATTGTGTCCGATTGAACGGGGAGAACAATCGTTAAATCACAATCTTTGCCCTGGAATCGTTCGATTCAATTAAATAAAATTTTTTTTCAATCGATTCGATGATTTAATTGAACGATCGTATTCGAGGGGAAATATTCCGATTTGACGATTGTTTTCCGCGTTCAATCAGACACAATTCGTCTTGTTTTCTAACATTCCAGATCGATTTATTGGGTTGTATTGATCAAAAAAAGAAAATCGATCTGGAATGTTAGAAAATGAGACGAATTGTGTCTGATTGAACGCGGAAAACAATCGTCAAATCAGAGTATTTCCCCTTCAATACGATTGTTCAATTAAATCATTGATTTATTGGGTCGTATTGATTAAAAAAAAGAAAAAAATCGATCTGGAATGTTAAAGAATCGGACAGATTGTGTCTGATCGAATGGGACGGATTGTGTCTGATCGAATGGGACGGATTGTGTCTGATTGAATGGGACGGATTGTGTCTGATTGAATGGGACGGATTGTGTCTGATTGAATGGGACGGATTGTGTCTGATTGAATGGGACGGATTGTGTCTGATTGAATGGGACGGATTGTGTCTGATTGAATGGGACCGATTGTGTCTGATCCAATGGGACGGATTGTGTCTGATCCAATGGGACGGATTGTGTCTGATCCAATGGGACGGATTGTGTCTGATTGAATGGGACGGATTGTGTCTGATTGAATGGGACGGATTGTGTCTGATTGAATGGGACGGATTGTGTCTGATCCAATGGGACGGATTGTGTCTGATTGAATGGGACGGATTGTGTCTGATTGAATGGGACGGATTGTGTCTGATTGAATGGGACGGATTGTGTCTGATCCAATGGGACGGATTGTGTCTGATTGAATGGGACGGATTGTGTCCGATTGAATGGGACGGATTGTGTCCGATTGAATGGGACGGATTGTGTCCGATTGAATGGGACGGATTGTGTCCGATTGAATGGGACGGATTGTGTCTGATCCAATGGGACGGATTGTGTCTGATCCAATGGGACGGATTGTGTCTGATCCAATGGGACGGATTGTGTCTGATTGAATGGGACGGATTGTGTCTGATTGAATGGGACCGATTGTGTCTGATCCAATGGGACGGATTGTGTCTGATCCAATGGGACGGATTGTGTCTGATCCAATGGGACGGATTGTGTCTGATCCAATGGGACGGATTGTGTCTGATTGAATGGGACGGATTGTGTCTGATCGAATGGGACGGATTGTGTCTGATCGAATGGGACGGATTGTGTCTGATTGAATGGGACGGATTGTGTCTGATCGAATGGGACGGATTGTGTCTGATCCAATGGGACGGATTGTGTCTGATTGAATGGGACGGATTGTGTCTGATTGAATGGGACGGATTGTGTCTGATTGAATGGGACGGATTGTGTCCGATTGAATGGGACGGATTGTGTCCGATTGAATGGGACGGATTGTGTCCGATTGAATGGGACGGATTGTGTCCGATTGAATGGGACGGATTGTGTCTGATTGAATGGGACGGATTGTGTCTGATTGAATGGGACGGATTGTGTCTGATTGAATGGGACGGATTGTGTCCGATTGAATGGGACGGATTGTGTCCGATTGAATGGGACGGATTGTGTCCGATTGAATGGGACGGATTGTGTCCGATTGAATGGGACGGATTGTGTCCGATTGAATGGGACGGATTGTGTCTGATTGAATGGGACGGATTGTGTCTGATTGAATGGGACGGATTGTGTCTGATTGAATGGGACGGATTGTGTCTGATTGAATGGGACGGATTGTGTCTGATTGAATGGGACAGATTGTGTCTGATTGAATGGGACAGATTGTGTCTGATTGAATGGGACGGATTGTGTCTGATCCAATGGGACGGATTGTGTCTGATCCAATGGGACGGATTGTGTCTGATCCAATGGGACGGATTGTGTCTGATTGAATGGGACGGATTGTGTCTGATTGAATGGGACGGATTGTGTCTGATTGAATGGGACGGATTGTGTCTGATTGAATGGGACCGATTGTGTCTGATTGAATGGGACCGATTGTGTCTGATTGAATGGGACCGATTGTGTCTGATTGAATGGGACCGATTGTGTCTGATTGAATGGGACCGATTGTGTCTGATTGAATGGGACGGATTGTGTCTGATCCAATGGGACGGATTGTGTCTGATCCAATGGGACGGATTGTGTCTGATTGAATGGGACGGATTGTGTCTGATTGAATGGGACGGATTGTGTCTGATCCAATGGGACGGATTGTGTCTGATCCAATGGGACGGATTGTGTCTGATTGAATGGGACGGATTGTGTCTGATTGAATGGGACGGATTGTGTCTGATTGAATGGGACCGATTGTGTCTGATTGAATGGGACCGATTGTGTCTGATTGAATGGGACCGATTGTGTCTGATTGAATGGGACCGATTGTGTCTGATCCAATGGGACGGATTGTGTCTGATCCAATGGGACGGATTGTGTCTGATTGAATGGGACGGATTGTGTCTGATTGAATGGGACGGATTGTGTCTGATCGAATGGGACGGATTGTGTCTGATTGAATGGGACGGATTGTGTCTGATTGAATGGGACGGATTGTGTCTGATCCAATGGGACGGATTGTGTCTGATCCAATGGGACGGATTGTGTCTGATTGAATGGGACGGATTGTGTCTGATTGAATGGGACGGATTGTGTCTGATTGAATGGGACGGATTGTGTCTGATTGAATGGGACCGATTGTGTCTGATTGAATGGGACCGATTGTGTCTGATTGAATGGGACCGATTGTGTCTGATTGAATGGGACCGATTGTGTCTGATTGAATGGGACCGATTGTGTCTGATTGAATGGGACGGATTGTGTCTGATCCAATGGGACGGATTGTGTCTGATCCAATGGGACGGATTGTGTCTGATTGAATGGGACGGATTGTGTCTGATTGAATGGGACGGATTGTGTCTGATCCAATGGGACGGATTGTGTCTGATCCAATGGGACGGATTGTGTCTGATTGAATGGGACGGATTGTGTCTGATTGAATGGGACGGATTGTGTCTGATTGAATGGGACGGATTGTGTCTGATTGAATGGGACCGATTGTGTCTGATTGAATGGGACCGATTGTGTCTGATTGAATGGGACCGATTGTGTCTGATCCAATGGGACGGATTGTGTCTGATCCAATGGGACGGATTGTGTCTGATTGAATGGGACGGATTGTGTCTGATCGAATGGGACGGATTGTGTCTGATTGAATGGGACGGATTGTGTCTGATTGAATGGGACGGATTGTGTCTGATCGAATGGGACGGATTGTGTCTGATTGAATGGGACGGATTGTGTCTGATCGAATGGGACGGATTGTGTCTGATCGAATGGGACGGATTGTGTCTGATTGAATGGGACGGATTGTGTCTGATCGAATGGGACGGATTGTGTCTGATCGAATGGGACGGATTGTGTCTGATCGAATGGGACGGATTGTGTCTGATTGAATGGGACGGATTGTGTCTGATCGAATGGGACGGATTGTGTCTGATCGAATGGGACGGATTGTGTCTGATTGAATGGGACGGATTGTGTCTGATTGAATGGGACGGATTGTGTCTGATCGAATGGGACGGATTGTGTCTGATTGAATGGGACGGATTGTGTCCGATTGAATGGGACGGATTGTGTCCGATTGAATGGGACGGATTGTGTCCGATCCAATGGGACGGATTGTGTCTGATTGAATGGGACGGATTGTGTCCGATCCAATGGGACGGATTGTGTCTGATTGAATGGGACGGATTGTGTCCGATCCAATGGGACGGATTGTGTCTGATTGAATGGGACGGATTGTGTCCGATTGATTGGGACGGATTGTGTCTGATCGAATGGGACGGATTGTGTCTGATCGAATGGGACGGATTGTGTCTGATCGAATGGGACGGATTGTGTCTGATTGAATGGGACGGATTGTGTCTGATTGAATGGGACGGATTGTGTCTGATCCAATGGGACGGATTGTGTCTGATTGAATGGGACGGATTGTGTCTGATCGAATGGGACGGATTGTGTCTGATCCAATGGGACGGATTGTGTCTGATTGAATGGGACGGATTGTGTCTGATTGAATGGGACGGATTGTGTCTGATCGAATGGGACGGATTGTGTCTGATCGAATGGGACGGATTGTGTCTGATTGAATGGGACGGATTGTGTCTGATTGAATGGGACGGATTGTGTCTGATCCAATGGGACGGATTGTGTCTGATCCAATGGGACGGATTGTGTCTGATCCAATGGGACGGATTGTGTCTGATTGAATGGGACGGATTGTGTCTGATTGAATGGGACGGATTGTGTCTGATTGAATGGGACGGATTGTGTCTGATTGAATGGGACGGATTGTGTCTGATCGAATGGGACGGATTGTGTCTGATTGAATGGGACGGATTGTGTCTGATCGAATGGGACGGATTGTGTCTGATCGAATGGGACGGATTGTGTCTGATTGAATGGGACGGATTGTGTCTGATTGAATGGGACGGATTGTGTGTGATTGAATGGGACGGATTGTGTCTGATCCAATGGGACGGATTGTGTCTGATTGAATGGGACGGATTGTGTCTGATTGAATGGGACGGATTGTGTCTGATTGAATGGGACGGATTGTGTCTGATCCAATGGGACGGATTGTGTCTGATTGAATGGGACGGATTGTGTCTGATTGAATGGGACGGATTGTGTCTGATTGAATGGGACGGATTGTGTCTGATTGAATGGGACGGATTGTGTCTGATTGAATGGGACGGATTGTGTCTGATTGAATGGGACGGATTGTGTCTGATTGAATGGGACGGATTGTGTCTGATCCAATGGGACGGATTGTGTCTGATTGAATGGGACGGATTGTGTCTGATTGAATGGGACGGATTGTGTCTGATCGAATGGGACGGATTGTGTCTGATCGAATGGGACGGATTGTGTCTGATTGAATGGGACGGATTGTGTCTGATTGAATGGGACGGATTGTGTCTGATCCAATGGGACGGATTGTGTCTGATCCAATGGGACGGATTGTGTCTGATCCAATGGGACGGATTGTGTCTGATTGAATGGGACGGATTGTGTCCGATCCAATGGGACGGATTGTGTCTGATCGAATGGGACGGATTGTGTCTGATTGAATGGGACGGATTGTATCCGATTGAATGGGACGGATTGTGTCCGATCCAATGGGACGGATTGTGTCTGATCCAATGGGACGGATTGTGTCTGATTGAATGGGACGGATTGTGTCTGATTGAATGGGACGGATTGTGTCTGATCCAATGGGACGGATTGTGTCTGATTGAATGGGACGGATTGTGTCTGATTGAATGGGACGGATTGTGTCTGATTGAATGGGACGGATTGTGTCCGATCGAATGGGACGGATTGTGTCTGATCGAATGGGACGGATTGTGTCTGATTGAATGGGACGGATTGTGTCTGATTGAATGGGACGGATTGTGTCCGATCCAATGGGACGGATTGTGTCTGATCCAATGGGACGGATTGTGTCTGATTGAATGGGACGGATTGTGTCTGATTGAATGGGACGGATTGTGTCTGATTGAATGGGACGGATTGTGTCCGATCCAATGGGACGGATTGTGTCTGATCCAATGGGACGGATTGTGTCTGATTGAATGGGACGGATTGTGTCTGATTGAAAGGGACGGATTGTGTCTGATTGAATGGGACGGATTGTGTCTGATTGAATGGGACGGATTGTGTCTGATTGAATGGGACGGATTGTGTCCGATCCAATGGGACGGATTGTGTCTGATCCAATGGGACGGATTGTGTCTGATTGAATGGGACGGATTGTGTCTGATTGAATGGGACGGATTGTGTCTGATTGAATGGGACGGATTGTGTCTGATTGAATGGGACGGATTGTGTCTGATCCAATGGGACGGATTGTGTCTGATCCAATGGGACGGATTGTGTCCGATCCAATGGGACGGATTGTGTCTGATCCAATGGGACGGATTGTGTCTGATTGAATGGGACGGATTGTGTCTGATTGAATGGGACGGATTGTGTCTGATCCAATGGGACGGATTGTGTCTGATCCAATGGGACGGATTGTGTCTGATCCAATGGGACGGATTGTGTCCGATCCAATGGGACGGATTGTGTCTGATCCAATGGGACGGATTGTGTCCGATCCAATGGGACGGATTGTGTCTGATCCAATGGGACGGATTGTGTCCGATCCAATGGGACGGATTGTGTCTGATCCAATGGGACGGATTGTGTCTGATTGAATGGGACGGATTGTGTCTGATTGAATGGGACGGATTGTGTCTGATTGAATGGGACGGATTGTGTCCGATCCAATGGGACGGATTGTGTCTGATCCAATGGGACGGATTGTGTCTGATTGAATGGGACGGATTGTGTCTGATTGAATGAGACGGATTGTGTCTGATTGGATGAGACGGATTGTGTCTGATTGGATGGGATGGATTGTGTCTGATCCAATGGGACGGATTGTGTCCGATTGAATGGGACGGATTGTGTCTGATTGAATGGGACGGATTGTGTCTGATTGAATGGGACGGATTGTGTCTGATTGGATGGGACGGATTGTGTCTGATTGGATGAGACGGATTGTGTCTGATTGGATGGGATGGATTGTGTTTGATTGAATGGGACGGATTGTGTCTGATTGAATGGGACGGATTGTGTCTGATTGAATGGGACGGATTGTGTCTGATCCAATGGGACGGATTGTGTCTGATCCAATGGGACGGATTGTGTCTGATTGAATGGGACGGATTGTGTCTGATCCAATGGGACGGATTGTGTCCGATTGAATGGGACGGATTGTGTCTGATCCAATGGGACGGATTGTGTCTGATTGTATGGGACGGATTGTGTCTGATCCAATGGGACGGATTGTGTCCGATCGAATGGGACGGATTGTGTCTGATTGATTGGGACGGATTGTGTCTGATTGAATGGGACGGATTGTGTCTGATCGAATGGGACGGATTGTGTCTGATTGAATGGGACGGATTGTGTCTGATTGAATGGGACTTATTGTGTCTGATTGAATGGGACGGATTGTGTCTGATTGAATGGGACGGATTGTGTCTGATTGTATGGGACGGATTGTGTCTGATCGAATTGGACGGATTGTGTCTGATTGAATGGGACGGATTGTGTCTGATTTAATGGGACGGATTGTGTCTGATTGAATGGGACGGATTGTGTCTGATTGAATGGGACGGATTGTGTCTGATCCAATGGGACGGATTGTGTCTGATTGAATGGGACGGATTGTGTCTGATTGAATGGGACGGATTGTGTCCGATTGAATGGGGCGGATTGTGTCCGATTGAATGGGACGGATTGTGTCCGATTGAATGGGGCGGATTGTGTCCGATTGAATGGGACGGATTGTGTCTGATTGAATGGGACGGATTGTGTCTGATTGAATGGGACGGATTGTGTCTGATCGAATGGGACGGATTGTGTCTGATTGAATGGGACGGATTGTGTCTGATTGATTGGGACGGATTGTGTCTGATTGATTGGGACGGATTGTGTCCGATTGAATGGGGCGGATTGTGTCTGATTGAATGGGACGGATTGTGTCTGATCGAATGGGACGGATTGTGTCTGATTGAATGGGACGGATTGTGTCTGATTGATTGGGACGGATTGTGTCTGATTGATTGGGACGGATTGTGTCCGATTGAATGGGGCGGATTGTGTCTGATTGAATGGGACGGATTGTGTCTGATTGAATGGGACGGATTGTGTCTGATTGAATGGGACTTATTGTGTCTGATTGAATGGGACGGATTGTGTCCGATTGAATGGGACGGATTGTGTCTGATCGAATGGGACGGATTGTGTCTGATTGAATGGGACGGATTGTGTCCGATTGAATGGGGCGGATTGTGTCTGATTGAATGGGACGGATTGTGTCTGATTGAATGGGACGGATTGTGTCTGATTGAATGGGACGGATTGTGTCTGATCGAATGGGACGGATTGTGTCTGATTGAATGGGACGGATTGTGTCTGATTGATTGGGACGGATTGTGTCTGATTGATTGGGACGGATTGTGTCCGATTGAATGGGGCGGATTGTGTCTGATTGAATGGGACGGATTGTGTCTGATTGAATGGGACGGATTGTGTCTGATTGAATGGGACTTATTGTGTCTGATTGAATGGGACGGATTGTGTCCGATTGAATGGGACGGATTGTGTCTGATCGAATGGGACGGATTGTGTCTGATTGAATGGGACGGATTGTGTCTGATCGAATGGGACGGATTGTGTCTGATTGAATGGGACGGATTGTGTCTGATTGATTGGGACGGATTGTGTCTGATTGATTGGGACGGATTGTGTCCGATTGAATGGGACGGATTGTGTCTGATTGATTGGGACGGATTGTGTCTGATTGAATGGGACGGATTGTGTCTGATTGAATGGGACGGATTGTGTCTGATTGAATGGCACGGATTGTGTCTGATTGATTGGGACGGATTGTGTCTGATTGAATGGGACGGATTGTGTCTGATCCAATGGGACGGATTGTGTCTGATCCAATGGGACGGATTGTGTCTGATTGTATGGGACGGATTGTGTCTGATCGAATGGGACGGATTGTGTCTGATTGAATGGGACGGATTGTGTCTGATTGAATGGGACTGATTGTGTCTGATTGAATGGCACGGATTGTGTCTGATTGAATGGGACTGATTGTGTCTGATTGAATGGGACGGATTGTGTCTGATTGAATGGGACGGATTGTGTCCGATCCAATGGGACGGATTGTGTCTGATTGAATGGGACGGATTGTGTCCGATTGAATGGGACGGATTGTGTCCGATTGAATGGGACGGATTGTGTCCGATTGAATGGGACGGATTTTGTCTGATTGAATGGGACGGATTGTGTCCGATTGAATGGGACGGATTGTGTCCGATTGAATGGGACGGATTGTGTCTGATTGAATGGGACGGATTGTGTCTGATTGAATGGGACTGATTGTGTCTGATTGAATGGGACGGATTGTGTCTGATTGAATGGGACGGATTGTGTCTGATTGAATGGGACTGATTGTGTCTGATTGAATGGGACGGATTGTGTCTGATTGAATGGGACGGATTGTGTCCGATCCAATGGGACGGATTGTGTCTGATTGAATGGGACGGATTTTGTCTGATTGAATGGGACGGATTGTGTCCGATTGAATGGGACGGATTGTGTCCGATTGAATGGGACGGATTGTGTCTGATTGAATGGGACGGATTGTGTCTGATTGAATGGGACTGATTGTGTCTGATTGAATGGGACGGATTGTGTCTGATTGAATGGGACGGATTGTGTCCGATCCAATGGGACGGATTGTGTCCGATTGAATGGGACGGATTGTGTCCGATTGAATGGGACGGATTGTGTCCGATTGAATGGGACGGATTGTGTCCGATTGAATGGGACGGATTGTGTCCGATTGAATGGGACGGATTGTGTCTGATTGAATGGGACGGATTGTGTCCGATTGAATGGGACGGATTGTGTCCGATTGAATGGGACGGATTGTGTCCGATTGAATGGGACGGATTTTGTCTGATTGAATGGGACGGATTGTGTCCGATTGAATGGGACGGATTGTGTCTGATTGAATGGGACGGATTGTGTCTGATCGAATGGGACGGATTGTGTCCGATCGAATGGGACGGATTGTGTCCGATCGAATGGGACGGATTGTGTCCGATCGAATGGGACGGATTGTGTCCGATCGAATGGGACGGATTGTGTCCGATCGAATGGGACGGATTGTGTCCGATCGAATGGGACGGATTGTGTCCGATCGAATGGGACGGATTGTGTCCGATCGAATGGGACGGATTGTGTCCGATCGAATGGGACGGATTGTGTCCGATTGAATGGGACGGATTGTGTCCGATTGAATGGGACGGATTGTGTCCGATTGAATGGGACGGATTGTGTCCGATTGAATGGGACGGATTGTGTCCGATTGAATGGGACGGATTGTGTCCGATTGAATGGGACGGATTGTGTCCGATTGAATGGGACGGATTGTGTCCGATTGAATGGGACGGATTGTGTCCGATTGAATGGGACGGATTGTGTCCGATTGAATGGGACGGATTGTGTCCGATTGAATGGGACGGATTGTGTCCGATTGAATGGGGCGGATTGTGTCCGATTGAATGGGGCGGATTGTGTCCGATTGAATGGGACGGATTGTGTCCGATTGAATGGGACGGATTGTGTCCGATTGAATGGGACGGATTGTGTCCGATTGAATGGGACGGATTGTGTCCGATCGAATGGGACGGATTGTGTCCGATCGAATGGGACGGATTGTGTCCGATCGAATGGGACGGATTGTGTCCGATCGAATGGGACGGATTGTGTCCGATCGAATGGGACGGATTGTGTCTGATCCAATGGGACAGATTGTGTCTGATCCAATGGGACAGATTGTGTCTGATCCAATGGGACGGATTGTGTCTGATTGAATGGGACGGATTGTGTCTGATTGGATAAGACGGATTGTGTCTGATTGATTGGGACGGATTGTGTCTGATCCAATGGGACGGATTGTGTCTGATCCAATGGGACGGATTGTGTCTGATTGAATGGGACGGATTGTGTCTGATTGGATAAGACGGATTGTGTCTGATTGATTGGGACGGATTGTGTCTGATTGAATGGGACGGATTGTGTCTGATTGAATGGGACGGATTGTGTCTGATTGAATGGGACGGATTGTGTCTGATTGAATGGGACGGATTGTGTCTGATTGAATGGGACGGATTGTGTCTGATTGAATGGGACGGATTGTGTCTGATTGAATGGGACGGATTGTGTCCGATTGAATGGGACGGATTGTGTCTGATTGAATGGGACGGATTGTGTCTGATTGAATGGGACGGATTGTGTCCGATTGAATGGGACGGATTGTGTCCGATTGAATGGGACGGATTGTGTCCGATTGAATGGGACGGATTGTGTCTGATTGTATGGGACGGATTGTGTCTGATCCGATGGGACGGATTGTGTCTGATTGAATGGGACGGATTGTGTCTGATTGAATGGGACGGATTGTGTCTGATTGAATGGGACGGATTGTGTCTGATTGTATGGGACGGATTGTGTCCGATTGAATGGGACGGATTGTGTCCGATTGAATGGGACGGATTGTGTCTGATCCAATGGGACGGATTGTGTCTGATTGAATGGGACGGATTGTCTGATTGAATGGGACGGATTGTGTCTGATTGAATGGGACGGATTGTGTCTGATTGAATGGGACGGATTGTGTCTGATTGAATGGGACGGATTGTGTCTGATCCAATGGGATGGATTGTGTCTGATTGAATGGGATGGATTGTGTCTGATTGAATGGGACGGATTGTGTCTGATCCAATGGGACGGATTGTGTCTGATTGAATGGGACGGATTGTGTCTGATTGAATGGGACGGATTGTGTCTGATTGAATGGGACGGATTGTGTCTGAATGGGACGGATTGTGTCTGATTGAATGGGACGGATTGTGTCTGGTTGAATGGGACGGATTGTGTCTGATTGAATGGGACGGATTGTGTCTGATTGAATGGGACGGATTGTGTCTGATTGAATGGGACGGATTGTGTCTGATTGAATGGGACGGATTGTGTCTGATTGAATGGGACGGATTGTGTCTGATCCGATGGGACGGATTGTGTCTGATTGAATGGGACGGATTGTGTCTGATTGAATGGGACGGATTGTGTCTGATTGAATGGGACGGATTGTGTCTGATCCGATGGGACGGATTGTGTCTGATTGAATGGGACGGATGGTGTCTGATTGAATGGGACGGATTGTGTCTGATCCAATGGGACAGATTGTGTCTGATTGAATGGGACGGATTGTGTCCGATTGAATGGGACGGATTGTGTCCGATTGAATGGGACGGATTGTGTCCGATTGAATGGGACGGATTGTGTCCGATTGAATGGGACGGATTGTGTCTGATTGAATGGGACGGATTGTGTCTGATCCGATGGGACGGATTGTGTCTGATTGAATGGGACGGATTGTGTCTGATTGAATGGGACGGATTGTGTCTGATCCAATGGGACGGATTGTGTCTGATTGAATGGGACGGATTGTGTCCGATTGAATGGGACGGATTGTGTCCGATTGAATGGGACGGATTGTGTCCGATTGAATGGGATGGATTGTGTCTGATTGAATGGGACCGATTGTGTCCGATTGAATGGGACGGATTGTGTCTGATCCGATGGGACGGATTGTGTCTGATTGAATGGGACGGATTGTGTCTGATTGAATGGGACGGATTGTGTCTGATCCGATGGGACGGATTGTGTCTGATTGAATGGGACGGATTGTGTCTGATTGAATGGGACGGATTGTGTCTGATTGAATGGGACGGATTGTGTCCGATTGAATGGGACGGATTGTGTCTGATCCGATGGGACGGATTGTGTCCGATTGAATGGGACGGATTGTGTCTGATTGAATGGGACGGATTGTGTCTGATCCGATGGGACGGATTGTGTCTGATTGAATGGGATGGATTGTGTCTGATTGAATGGGACCGATTGTGTCCGATTGAATGGGACGGATTGTGTCTGATCCGATGGGACGGATTGTGTCCGATTGAATGGGACGGATTGTGTCTGATTGAATGGGACGGATTGTGTCTGATCCGATGGGACGGATTGTGTCTGATTGAATGGGACGGATTGTGTCTGATTGAATGGGACGGATTGTGTCTGATTGAATGGGACGGATTGTGTCTGATCCAATGGGACGGATTGTGTCTGATTGAATGGGACGGATTGTGTCCGATTGAATGGGACGGATTGTGTCCGATTGAATGGGACGGATTGTGTCCGATTGAATGGGACGGATTGTGTCTGATTGAATGGGACGGATTGTGTCTGATCCGATGGGACGGATTGTGTCCGATTGAATGGGACGGATTGTGTCTGATTGAATGGGACGGATTGTGTCTGATCCGATGGGACGGATTGTGTCTGATCCGATGGGACGGATTGTGTCCGATTGAATGGGACGGATTGTGTCTGATTGAATGGGACGGATTGTGTCTGATCCGATGGGACGGATTGTGTCTGATTGAATGGGATGGATTGTGTCTGATTGAATGGGACCGATTGTGTCCGATTGAATGGGACGGATTGTGTCTGATTGAATGGGACGGATTGTGTCTGATTGAATGGGACGGATTGTGTCCGATTGAATGGGACGGATTGTGTCCGATTGAATGGGACGGATTGTGTCCGATTGAATGGGACGGATTGTGTCCGATTGAATGGGACGGATTGTGTCCGATTGAATGGGATGGATTGTGTCTGATTGAATGGGACGGATTGTGTCCGATTGAATGGGATGGATTGTGTCTGATTGAATGGGACGGATTGTGTCCGATTGAATGGGATGGATTGTGTCTGATTGAATGGGACGGATTGTGTCCGATTGAATGGGACGGATTGTGTCCGATTGAATGGGACGGATTGTGTCTGATTGAATGGGACGGATTGTGTCTGATTGAATGGGACGGATTGTGTCCGATTGAATGGGACGGATTGTGTCCGATTGAATGGGACGGATTGTGTCTGATTGTATGGGACGGATTGTGTCTGATCCAATGGGTTGGATTGTGTCTGATTGAATGGGACGGATTGTGTCTGATTGAATGGGACGGATTGTGTCTGATCCAATGGGACGGATTGTGTCTGATCCAATGGGTTGGATTGTGTCTGATTGAATGGGACGGATTGTGTCTGATTGAATGGGACGGATTGTGTCTGATTGAATGGGACGGATTGTGTCTGATTGAATGGGACGGATTGTGTCTGATTGAATGGGACGGATTGTGTCCGATTGAATGGGACGGATTGTGTCTGATTGAATGGGACGGATTGTGTCTGATCCAATGGGACGGATTGTGTCTGATCGAATGGGACGGATTGTGTCTGATTGAATGGGACGGATTGTGTCTGATCGAATGGGACGGATTGTGTCTGATTGAATGGGACGGATTGTGTCTGATTGAATGGGACGGATTGTGTCTGATTGAATGGGACGGATTGTGTCTGATTGAATGGGACGGATTGTGTCTGATCGAATGGGACGGATTGTGTCCGATTGAATGGGACGGATTGTGTCCGATTGAATGGGACGGATTGTGTCTGATTGAATGGGGAAAACAATCGTCAAATCGGAATATTTCCCCTTCAATACGATTGTTCAATTAAATCATTGATTTATTGGGTCGTATTGATTAAAAAAAAGAAAAAATCGATCTGGAATGTTAAAGAATCGGACAGATTGTGTCTGATTGAATGGGACGGATTGTGTCCGATTGAATGGGACGGATTGTGTCCGATTGAATGGGACGGATTGTGTCCGATTGAATGGGACGGATTGTGTCTGATTGAATGGGACGGATTGTGTCTGATTGAATGGGACGGATTGTGTCTGATTGAATGGGACGGATTGTGTCTGATCGAATGGGACGGATTGTGTCCGATTGAATGGGACGGATTGTGTCCGATTGAATGGGACGGATTATATTTCCCCTTCAATACGATTGTTCAATTAAATCATTGATTTATTGGGTCGTATTGATTAAAAAAAAGAAAAAATCGATCTGGAATGTTAAAGAATCGGACAGATTGTGTCTGATTGAATGGGACGGATTGTGGCCGATCGAATGGGTAAAACAATAATTAAAATCAGAATCTCTCCCATTGAATATGATCGTTCAATGAAACCATCAATTTCTTTTTTTCAATCAATTCGACCCAATAAATTGATTTAATTGAACGATCGTTAAATCAGAATCTTTGCCCTTGAATACGACCGTTAAATATAATCGATTTATAATTGAATTGATTGAAAAAAAGAAATTGAAATCGATTATTTAATTGAACGATTGTATTTAAGGGCAAAGATTGTGATTTAACGATTGTTTTCCCCGTGCAATCGGACACAATCCGTCCTGTTTTTTAACATTTCAGATCGATTTTTTTTTTTTTTTGATCAGTTCAACCGAACATATTGTCAATTTGATTGCAATATCAGTAAATAGACATTTCCTGAAAGGAGAAGAGAGTTTAGACTGGACTGTCCCTTTAAGGGGATACATGTAAGTCTTAAAGGGACAGTCCAGTCTAAATAGCCCTTGTGGTTCAGCCGTGATGGGTATTACTTGCGGCTGCCGCCCCATTGTCTTCTGTTGTAGTGTATACGACAAGCCCCTCCCACCTCATTTCCATAAAATGAGTTATTTACACTGGACTGTCCCTTTTAAGGTGATCCAACTTTACTCTATGTAAGTCTTAAAGGGACCGTCCAGGCTAAATGGCTCTTGTGGTTTATAGGAGCAGCCATAGCCAAAGTGTTACTGCGGCTGCCGCCCCATGGTCTTTTTCATTGCTATGTATGAGACTAAGCCCCTCCCCCTCTTAATAGAAGTCTATGGGGCGGCAGCCGCAGTAATCCCATCACGGCTGCTCCCAGGAGTTAAGACTGGACGGTCCCTTTAACGTGAAGCCAATTTACTGTATGTGGATTTTAAAGGGACAGTCCAGCCTAAATAACCCTTGTGGAGCCGCCATGATGGTATTCCTGCGGCTGCCGCCCCATAGACTTCTATTGAATGGGGGAGGGGCTTTGTCTAACACATCGCAATAAAAAAAAGACAATGGGGCGGCAGCCGCAAGTAATACCATTACGGCTGAACCACAAGGGCTATTTAGACTGGACTGTCCCTTTAAGACTTACCTAGAGTAAAGCTGGATCACCTTAAATGGACAGTCCAGTCTAAATATCTCTTGTGGAGCAGCTACTGCGGCTGCCGCCCCATGGACTTCTATTAGAAGGGGGAGGGGCTTTGTCTCATACATCGCAATAAAAAAAGACCACGGGGCGGCAGCCGCAAGTAATACCCAGCAATGCCGCTCCCATAAACCACAAGAGCCATTTGGACTGGACTGCCCCTTTAAGACTTACATAGAGTAAAGTTGGATCATCTTAAAGGGACAGTCCAGTCTAAATAGGGCTTTGACTCCAAACCCCAAGAGGAGACAATGGGGCGGCAGCCGCAGTAATCCCATCATGGCGGCTCCACAAGGGTTATTTAGGCTGGACTGTCCCTTTAAAATCCACATACAGTAAATTGGCTTCACGTTAAAGGGACCGTCCAGTCTTAACTCCTGGGAGCAGCCGTGATGGGATTACTGCGGCTGCCGCCCCATAGCCTTCTATTAAAAGGAGGAGGGGCTTTGTCTCATACATAGCAATGAAAAAGACCGTGGGGCGGCAGCCGCAGTAACACCTTGGCTATGGCTGCTCCTATAAACCACAAGAGCCATTTAGCCTGGACTGTCCCTTTAAGACTTACATAGAGTAAAGTTGTATCACCTTAAAGGGACAGTCCAGTCTAATAATCCCGATGGGATTACCCGCGACTGCCGCCCCATTGTCTCCTATTGGGGTTTGGAGTCAAAGCCCTATTTAGACTGGATGGTCCCTTTAAGATGATCCAGCTTTACTCAATGTAAGTCTTAAAGGGACAGTCCAGCCTAAATGGCTCTTGTGGTTTATGAGAGCGGCCTTGATGGGTATTACTTGCGGCTGCCGCCCCATTGTCTTCTGTTGTAGTGTATACAACAAGCCCCTCCCACCTCATTTCCATAAAATAAGAGCCACAAGAAAAATGAGTTATTTACGTGATCCAACTTTACTCTCTTAAAGGGACAGTCCAGCCTAAATGGCTCTTGTGGTTAATGGGAGCAGCCTTGATGGGTATTACTTGAGGCTGCCGCCCCATTGTCTTTTTTTTTTTTTTTATTGCGTTGTATGAGACAAAGCCACTCCCCCTTTTAATAAAAGCCTATGGGGGAGGGGCTTTGTCTTATACATCACAATAAGAAAAGACAATGGGGCGGCAGTCCGTTGCCGGGTGACCACCAGGGCGGTGCCGTCCCCCCATTGCTCAGCATAGTCGGTCACCGCCCCTCTCGCTCTCCCCTCCCCCCGCAGGGCTGGGACACCACCTGATCTACGAGAACATCGAGCGCGCCGCCGGCTGCGCGGGGGAGGAGTGCGAGGACATCGGCTGGAGCTCCAGCGAGTTCGAGAGCTACAGTGAGAACTCGGACCCCGAGGAGGAGGAGGCGGAGTCTAAACCCAAGCCGCCCGCCAGGCCCTTTGTGGCGCTACAGCCCAAGGTAACCCCGCACCTTTCGCCGCGCGCTCGCCTACTTCATCAGGGCAGTTGCTGGGCTTGTGGGGGTGAATAGCTCAGGGGAAGAGTTGCAACTGATTTAAAGGGGACAAACCACTGTGTGGTGGCTGGTTTAATGCCCCTGGGGTGGGTATTATACCTTTGAATCGCTCCAGGCCACTATTCCGACGCGTTTCGCTACATTGCCTACTTCATCAGGGCTTAGACGCCAGACGCAGGGTTAGGTAGATCAGGGGAAGAGTTGCAACTGATTTAACGAGGACCAACAACTCCGTGGTGGCTGGTTTAATACCCCTGGGGCATCTAAGTTAGGGACCTTTATAGCCCAAGGTTCTGACACGTTTCGCTGCATTGCCTACTTCATCAGGGCTTAGATGCCAGACGCAGGGTTGGATAGCTCAGGGGAAGGGTTAGAGCTGATTTAAAAGGGACCAACCACTCCGTGGTGGCTGGTTGACTACCCCTGGGGCATCCCAATTTGCGACCTTTATAGTGCTCCAGCCCAAGGTTCCAACGCCTTTCGCAGCATTGCCTACTTCATCAGGGCTTAGACACCAGTTGCTGAGTTTGCAGGGTTGGGTAGATCAGGAGAATGGTTAGAGCTGATTTTAAATTCTCTATGGTGGCTGGTTTTATACCCCTGGGACACCCCAATTTGGGACCTTTATAGCCCCAGGTTCCGACGCCTTTCGCAGCATTGCGTTCATCAGGGCTTAAACACTGGGCTTGCGGAGTCCGATGGCTCAGGAGAAAAGTTAGAGTTGATTTAAAGGGGAACAACCACTCTGTAGTGGCTGGTTGACTATCCCTGGGGGATCCCAATTTAGGACCTTTGCAGCGTTCCAGTCCAAAGTTCCAATGCCTTTCACAGCATTGCCTACTTCATCAGGGCTTAGATGCTGGGTTTGCAGGGTTGCATAGCTCAGGGGAAGGGTTAGAGCTGATTTAAAGGGGACCAACTGCTTTGTGGTGGCTGGTTTAATACCCTTGGGACATCCCAATTTGGGACCTTTGTAGCGCTCCAGCACAATGTTCTGACGCCTTTCACAGCATTGCCTACTTCATCAGGGCTGAGACGCCAGTTGCTGAGTTTGCAGGGTTGGGTACATCAGGGGAAAGGGTTTAAGGTGATTTTAAAGTGGTCCAACCACTCCATGGTGGCTGGTTTAATACCCCCCGCGCACCATAATTTGCGTCCTTTATAGCCCCAGGTTCCGACGCCTTTCGCATTGCCTACTTCATCAGGGCTTAGATGCCAGCTGCTAGCAGCCAATCAGATTAGCGGATGTCGGGAGCGACGGCAGAAAGGCCAGAGTGCTCCCGTAATGATGATAAATGGCCTTTCTACGGCCGATATTGACTTCCCGTATTCCTCTATTCCGGGGGACGGGACGCGGCTGCATGCGCCATGACCAGGACAGGAAGTGTGGCCAGGTCCCCGTGGGATCTGCGCAGGACAATGGCTCTCCTCACTCTATATAATGTGACCTTATGCCGCGCTACTGTATAGGAGAGAAACACTACAGGAAGTGTAGTTTCCTTGAATTTCTATTTAAAGGTACAACCTATCCTCACTGCCAAGCCACGCCCCTCCGTTCTATGTTCACTCTGCACTCCCTGGGGGGGGGGGGGGGGGGCACATGCGGCTCTACGGTTAGTAGATGCTCATCTGGGGGATGGGGAAACTACTGCACGCTCATATCCCGCTATATGCCATACATGGTATATCTGTAGTAATAAATCAAGGCAACTGTATTCAACTACTCTATTTTTCTTGACGCTTTGCTAGTTATCCGACTTCTCATTGATTCAAGTTTTCTCCTTGACCTTGAACCCAAGAGCCTCTTCCTGACCTTCAACCCAAGAGGTTCTATTTAAGCTTAAACCCAAAAGTTTCTTCTTGACCTTCAACCCAAGAGGTTCCACTTGACCTTCAACCAAAGAGCCTCTCCCAGACCTTCAACCCAAGAGGTTCTACTTGACCTTCAACCCAAGAGGTTCTACTTGACCTTCAACCCAAGAGGTTCTACTTGACCTTCAACCCAAGAGGTTCTACTTGACCTTCAACCCAAGAGCCTCTCTCAGACCTTCAACCCAAGAGCCTCTCCCAGACCTTCAACCCAAGAGCCTCTCCCAGACCTTCAACCCAAGGGCCTCTTCCTGACCTTCAACCCAAGGGCCTCTTCCTGACCTTCAACCCAAGGGCCTCTTCCTGACCTTCAACCCAAGGGCCTCTCCCTGACCTTCAACCCAAGGGCCTCTCCCTGACCTTCAACCCAAGGGCCTCTCCCTGACCTTCAACCCAAGGGCCTCTCCCTGACCTTCAACCTGAGGTTCTACTTGCTCTTCAACCCAAGAGCCTCTCCCTGGCCTTCAACCCAAGAGGTTCTACTTCACCTTCAACCCAAGAGCCTCTCCCTAGCCTTCAACCCAAGAGGTTCTACTTGACCTTCAACCCAAGAGCCTCTCCCAGACCTTCAACCCAAGAGCCTCTCCCAGACCTTCAACCCAAGAGCCTCTCCCAGACCTTCAACCCAAGAGCCTCTCCCAGACCTTCAACCCAAGAGCCTCTCCCTGACCTTCAACCCGAGGTTCTACTTGACCTTCAACCCAAGAGCCTCTCCCTGGCCTTCAACCCAAGAGCCTCTCCCTGACCTTCAACCCAAGACATTCTACTTGCCCTTCAACCCAAGAGGTTCTACTTGACCTTCAACCCAAGAGCCTCTCCCAGACCTTCAACCCAAGACGTTCTACTTGACCTTCAACCCAAGAGCCTCTCCCAGACCTTCAACCCAAGAGCCTCTCCCAGACCGTCAACCCAAGAGCCTCTCCCTGACCTTCAACCCGAGGTTCTACTTGACCTTCAACCCAAGAGCCTCTCCCTGGCCTTCAACCCAAGAGCCTCTCCCTGGCCTTCAACCCAAGAGCCTCTCCCTGGCCTTCAACCCAAGAGCCTCTCCCTGGCCTTCAACCCAAGAGCCTCTCCCTGGCCTTCAACCCAAGAGCCTCTCCCTGGCCTTCAACCCAAGAGCCTCTCCCTGGCCTTCAACCCAAGAGCCTCTCCCTGGCCTTCAACACAAGAGCCTCTCCCTGGCCTTCAACCCAAGAGCCTCTCCCTGACCTTCAACCCAAGACATTCTACTTGCCCTTCAACCCAAGAGGTTCTACTTGACCTTCAACCCAAGAGCCTCTCCCAGACCTTCAACCCAAGAGGTTCTGCTTGACTTTCAACCCAAGAGCCCAGACCTTCAACCCAAGCATTTCCATTTAAGTTTAAACCCAAAAGCCTCTCCCTGACCTTGAACCAAAGAGCCTCTCCCTGGCCTTCAACCAAAGAGCCTCTCCCTGGCCTTCAACCAAAGAGCCTCTCCCTGGCCTTCAACCAAAGAGCCTCTCCCTGGCCTTCAATCCAAGAGGTTCTGCTTGACCTTCAACCCAAGAGCCTCTACTTGACCTTCAACCCAGACCTTCAACCCAAGAGCTTCTCCCTGACCTATAACCCAATAGGTTTTACTTCACCTTCAACCCAAGAGCCTCTGCCTGACCTTCCAACCCAAGAGGTTCTCCTTGAACTTCCAACCCAAGAGGTTCTCCTTGAACTTCCAACCCAAGAGGTTCTCCTTGACCTTCCAACCCAAGAGGTTCTACTTCACCTTCAACCCAAGAGCCTCTCCCAGACCTTCAACCCAAGAGCCTCTCCCTGGCCTTCAACCCAAGAGGTTCTACTTCACCTTCAACCCAAGAGCCTCTCCCTGGCCTTCAACACAAGAGGTTCTCCTTGACTTTCCAACCCAAGAGGTTCTCCTTGACCTTTCAACCCAAGGGGTTCTCCTTGACCTTTCAACCCAAGGGGTTCTCCTTGACCTTTCAACCCAAGGGGTTCTCCTTGACCTTTCAACCCAAGGGGTTCTCCTTGACCTTTCAACCCAAGGGGTTCTCCTTGACCTTTCAACCCAAGGGGCTCTGCTTGACCTTTCAACCCAAGGGGCTCTGCTTGACCTTTCAACCCAAGGGGCTCTGCTTGACCTTTCAACCCAAGGGGCTCTGCTTGACCTTTCAACCCAAGGGGCTCTGCTTGACCTTTCAACCCAAGGGGCTCTGCTTGACCTTTCAACCCAAGGGGCTCTGCTTGACCTTTCAACCCAAGAGGCTCTGCTTGACCTTTCAACCCAAGAGGCTCTGCTTGACCTTTCAACCCAAGAGGCTCTGCTTGACCTTTCAACCCAAGAGGCTCTGCTTGACCTTTCAACCCAAGAGGCTCTGCTTGACCTTTCAACCCAAGAGGCTCTGCTTGACCTTTCAAACCAAGAGCCTTATGTCTTGAGCAGAGCAACTGGACTTGCTAAACGTGCACAAATTGTGACGACACGCCTTCAAAGCAAGTCCCGTTGCCTTGACTCATCACTGCCAGGTCCTGCAGCTCCCGCGACCATCGGTTCAGGGAAACTTTAGAGGTTACATTTTTCTTGGAGAACCCCCGGAGCTCCCCTTTAAATTCCCCGCTCGCTCCTGGGAAACGAAAACTCTGCGGCGAGAAAGAGGAAGTGCGCGTGCGCGGAGCGTCCGATATGTGGCAACGCCTGCCGCTCGGGTTTCGTGGAAAGGGCCGCGCAAATAAAAATATTACTTTAAAACTGAGCTAAAACCTCTTGGGCCCTGTCAACAGAGACACTAAACCCCGTCGCGCTATCTTTATAGAGAGCTCATTGGAGGACTAGTGAAAGAAAAAGTCCAGTTGCCTTGACATATTAGATGTAGATGACTCCTGCTTTCCATGCCTTGATTTATTATCGATGCCCAGCCTGATTAAAGGTTCTACTTGACCTTCAACCCAAGAGCCTCTCCCTGACCTTCAACCTAAGATGTTCTACTTGACCTTCAACCCAAGAGCCTCTCCCTGACCTTTTAACCCAAGTGGTTCTACTTGCCCTTCAACCCAAGTGGTTCTACTTGACCTTCAACCCAAGAGGTTACACTGGACATTCAACTTAGGACCCTCTCCCTGACCTTCAACCAAAGAGGTTCTACTTGACCTTCAACCCAAAAGCCTCTCCCCGGCCTTCAACCGAAGAGGTTCTACTTGACCTTCAACCCAAGAGCCTCTCCCTGACCTTCAACCCAAGACTTTCCACTTGACCTTCAACCCAAGAGAATCTACTGGCCATTCAACTTAGGAGCCTATCCTCAACCTTCAACCCAAGAGTCTCTCCCTGACCTTCAACCCAAGAGTCTCTCCCTGACCTTCAACCCAAGAGTCTCTCCCTGACCTTCAACCCAAGAGTCTCTCCCTGACCTTCAACCCAAGAGTCTCTCCCTGACCTTCAACATCAAGAGTCTCTCCCTGACCTTCAACATCAAGAGTCTCTCCCTGACCTTCAACATCAAGAGTCTCTCCCTGACCTTCAACATCAAGAGTCTCTCCCTGACCTTCAACATCAAGAGTCTCTCCCTGACCTTCAACCCAAGAGTCTCTCCCTGACCTTCAACCCAAGAGTCTCTCCCTGACCTTCAACCCAAGAGTCTCTCCCTGACCTTCAACCCAAGAGTCTCTCCCTGACCTTCAACCCAAGACTTTCCACTTGACCTTCAACCCAAGACTTTCCACTTGACCTTCAACCCAAGACTTTCCACTTGACCTTCAACCCAAGACTTTCCACTTGACCTTCAACCCAAGACTTTCCACTTGACCTTCAACCCAAGACTTTCCACTTGACCTTCAACCCAAGAGAATCTACTGGACATTCAACCCAAGAGAATCTACTGGACATTCAACTTAGGAGCCTATCCTCAACCTTTAACCTTCAACCCAAGAGTTTTTACCTGACCTTCAACCCAAGAGGTTCTACTTGACCTTTAACCCAAGAGCCTCTCCCTGACCATCATTATAGGGAGCTCATTGGATGACTAGTGAAAAAATAGGTCTAGTTGCCTTGATTTATTATAGATGTAGATGATGACTCCTGCTTTCCATGCCCAGTCTGAGTAAAGAGCGCCACCTGGTGGCCAATAAGTAGTGAGAGCACCACCCGGTGGCCAATAAGTAGTGAGAGCACCATCCGGTGGCCAATAAGTAGTGAGAGCACCACCCGGTGGCCAATAAGTAGTGAGAGCACCACCCGGTGGCCAGTATGTAGTGAGAGCACCACCTGGTGGCCAATAGGTAGTGAGAGCGCCACCCGGTGGCCAATAGGTAGTGAGAGCGCCACCCGGTGGCCAATAAGTAGTGAGAGCACCACCCGGTGGCCAATAAGTAGTGAGAGCACCACCCGGTGGCCAATAAGTAGTGAGAGCGCCACCCGGTGGCCAATAAGTAGTGAGAGCGCCGCCAGGTGGCCAATAAGTAGTGAGAGCGCCGCCAGGTGGCCAATAAGTAGTAAGAGCGCCGCCAGGTGGCCAATAGGTAGTGAGAGCACCACCCGGTGGCCAATAAGTAGTGAAAGCACCACCCGGTGGCCAATAAGTAGTGAGAGCACCACCCGGTGGCCAATAAGTAGTGAGAGCACCACCCGGTGGCCAATAAGTAGTGAGAGCGCCACCCGGTGGCCAATAAGTAGTGAGAGCGCCGCCAGGTGGCCAATAAGTAGTGAGAGCGCCGCCAGGTGGCCAATAAGTAGTAAGAGCGCCGCCAGGTGGCCAATAGGTAGTGAGAGCGCCGCCAGGTGGCCAATAGGTAGTGAAAGCACCACCCGGTGGCCAATAAGTAGTGAAAGCACCACCCGGTGGCCAATAAGTAGTGAGAGCGCCACCTGGTGGCCAATATGTAGTGAAAGCACCACCCGGTGGCCAATAAATAGTGCGAGCGCCACCTGGTGGCCAATATGTAGTGAGAGGACCACCCGGTGGCCAATAAGTAGTGAGAGCACCACCCGGTGGCCAATATGTAGTGAGAGCACCACTCGGTGGCCAATAAGTAGTGAGAGCACCACCCGGTGGCCAATATGTAGTGAGAGCACCACCCGGTGGCCAATAAGTAGTGAGAGCACCACCCGGTGGCCAATAAGTAGTGAGAGCACCACCCGGTGGCCAATATGTAGTGAGAGCACCACCCGGTGGCCAATATGTAGTGAGAGCACCACCCGGTGGCCAATATGTAGTGAGAGCACCACCCGGTGGCCAATATGTAGTGAGAGCACCACCCGGTGGCCAATAAGTAGTAAGAGCACCACCCGGTGGCCAATAAGTAGTAAGAGCACCACCCGGTGGCCAATATGTAGTGAGAGCACCACCCGGTGGCCAATATGTAGTGAGAGCACCACCTGGTGGCCAATAAGTAGTGAGAGCACCATCCGGTGGCCAATAAGTAGTGAGAGCACCACTCTCTCCCTGACCTTCAACCCAAGAGTCTCTCCCTGACCTTCAACCCAAGAGTCTCTCCCTGACCTTCAACCCAAGAGTCTCTCCCTGACCTTCAACCCAAGAGTCTCTCCCTGACCTTCAACCCAAGAGTCTCTCCCTGACCTTCAACCCAAGAGTCTCTCCCTGACCTTCAACCCAAGAGTCTCTCCCTGACCTTCAACCCAAGACTTTCCACTTGACCTTCAACCCAAGACTTTCCACTTGACCTTCAACCCAAGACTTTCCACTTGACCTTCAACCCAAGACTTTCCACTTGACCTTCAACCCAAGAGAATCTACTGGACATTCAACTTAGGAGCCTATCCTCAACCTTTAACCTTCAACCCAAGAGTTTTTACGTGACCTTCAACCCAAGAGGTTCTACTTGACCTTCAACCCAAGAGGTTCTACTTGACCTTTAACCCAAGAGCCTCTCCCTGACCATCATTATAGGGAGCTCATTGGATGACTAGTGAAAAAAAAGGTCTAGTTGCCTTGATTTATTATAGATGTAGATGATGACTCCTGCTTTCCATGCCCAGTCTGAGTAAAGAGCGCCACCTGGTGGCCAATAAGTAGTAAGAGCACCACCCGGTGGCCAATATGTAGTGAGAGCACCACCCGGTGGCCAATATGTAGTGAGAGCACCACCCGGTGGCCAATATGTAGTGAGAGCACCACCCGGTGGCCAATATGTAGTGAGAGCACCACCCGGTGGCCAATAAGTAGTGAGAGCACCACCCGGTGGCCAATATGTAGTGAGAGCACCACCTGGTGGCCAATAAGTAGTGAGAGCACCATCCGGTGGCCAATAAGTAGTGAGAGCACCACTCTCTCCCTGACCTTCAACCCAAGAGTCTCTCCCTGACCTTCAACCCAAGAGTCTCTCCCTGACCTTCAACCCAAGAGTCTCTCCCTGACCTTCAACCCAAGAGTCTCTCCCTGACCTTCAACCCAAGACTTTCCACTTGACCTTCAACGCAAGACTTTCCACTTGACCTTCAACCCAAGACTTTCCACTTGACCTTCAACCCAAGAGAATCTACTGGACATTCAACTTAGGAGCCTATCCTCAACCTTTAACCTTCAACCCAAGAGTTTTTACTTGACCTTCAACCCAAGAGGTTCTACTTGACCTTTAACCCAAGAGCCTCTCCCTGACCATCATTATAGGGAGCTCATTGGATGACTAGTGAAAAAAAAGGTCTAGTTGCCTTGATTTATTATAGATGTAGATGATGACTCCTGCTTTCCATGCCCAGTCTGAGTAAAGAGCGCCACCTGGTGGCCAATAAGTAGTGAGAGCACCACCCGGTGGCCAATATGTAGTGAGAGCACCACCCGGTGGCCAATATGTAGTGAGAGCACCACCTGGTGGCCAATATGTAGTGAGAGCACCACCTGGTCGCCAATATGTAGTGAGAGCACCACCTGGTGGCCAATATGTAGTGAGAGCACCACCCGGTGGCCAATAAGTAGTGAGAGCACCACCCGGTGGCCAATAAGTAGTGAGAGCACCACCCGGTGGCCAATAAGTAGTGAGAGCACCACCCGGTGGCCAGTATGTAGTGAGAGCACCACCTGGTGGCCAATAAGTAGTGAGAGCACCACCCGGTGGCCAATAGGTAGTGAGAGCGCCACCCGGTGGCCAATAGGTAGTGAGAGCGCCACCCGGTGGCCAATAAGTAGTGAGAGCGCCGCCAGGTGGCCAATAAGTAGTGAGAGCGCCGCCAGGTGGCCAATAAGTAGTAAGAGCGCCAGCCGGTGGCCAATAAGTAGTGAGAGCACCACCCGGTGGCCAATAAGTAGTGAGAGCGCCACCCGGTGGCCAATAAGTAGTGAGAGCGCCGCCAGGTGGCCAATATGTAGTGAAAGCACCACCCGGTGGCCAATAAATAGTGAGAGCGCCACCTGGTGGCCAATATGTAGTGAGAGGACCACCCGGTGGCCAATAAGTAGTGAGAGCACCACCCGGTGGCCAATAAGTAGTGAGAGCACCACCCGGTGGCCAATAAGTAGTGAGAGCACCACCCGGTGGCCAATAAGTAGTGAGAGCACCACCCGGTGGCCAATAAGTAGTGAGAGCACCGCCCGGTGGCCAATAAGTAGTGAGAGCACCACCCGGTGGCCAATATGTAGTAAGAGCACCACCCGGTGGCCAATATGTAGTGAGAGCACCACCCGGTGGCCAATATGTAGTGAGAGCACCACCCGGTGGCCAATATGTAGTGAGAGCACCATCCGGTGGCCAATATGTAGTGAGAGCACTACCCGGTGGCCAATAAGTAGTGAGAGCACCACCCGGTGGCCAATAAGTAGTGAGAGCACCACCCGGTGGCCAATAAGTAGTGAGAGCACCACCCGGTGGCCAATAAGTAGTGAGAGCACCACCCGGTGGCCAATAAGTAGTAAGAGCACCACCCGGTGGCCAATAAGTAGTAAGAGCGCCACCCGGTGGCCAATAAATAGTGAGAGCGCCTCCCGGTGGCCAATAAGTAGTGAGAGCGCCACCCGGTGGCCAATAGTGAGAGCGCCTCCCGGTGGCCAATAAGTAGTGAGAGCGCCACCCGGTGGCCAATAAGTAGTGAGAGCGCCTCCCGGTGGCCAATAAGTAGTGAGAGCGCCACCCGGTGGCCAATAAGTAGTGAGAGCACCACCCGGTGGCCAATAGGTGTTGCGCCCAGACTAAAAAAGTCTTCGGTGGCAGTAAGGGGTTAAACCTGTTAATATGCGAGCGGCTCTCACGCTGCCTGTAATTGGTCGCTAATGTTTCTGAGTCGCTTATCGTTCATTGGCTGCTCGGCTTATGTACTGTCTCCCCTCTACCTCGCGTCTGTCCCTGTCTGTCTGTCTGCCGCGCCCCCGCAGCTGTCCCCGGACCTCAGAGGACTTAAGGAGAGGTACAGCCGGACCAAGAGGGACCTCCTGGCCCTCAGGGTCAGGAGGAAGGACGTCCGGGAACTGAAACAAAGATATGACTGTAAGGTACAGCACCTCCCCACGATCATGTGACCCCACGATCATGTGACCCCCGCTCCATGTTTCCACCTGGGGTTGCGCTCCACGCATGTCGCCCATTGTGGGGTCAACCATTATGGGGTGTCCCTATCCTGACCCTTGACCCAAGAGCTTCTCCCTGACCCAAGAGCCAATAAGTAGTGAGAGCACCACCCGGTGGCCAATAGGTAGTGAGAGCGCCACCCGGTGGCCAATAGGTAGTGAGAGCGCCGCCAGGTGGCCAATAAGTAGTAAGAGCGCCGCCAGGTGGCCAATAAGTAGTAAGAGCGCCACCCGGTGGCCAATAAGTAGTGAAAGCACCACCCGGTGGCCAATAAGTAATGAGAGCACCACCTGGTGGCCAATAAGTAGTGAGAGCGCCGCCAGGTGGCCAATAAGTAGTGAGAGCGCCGCCAGGTGGCCAATAAGTAGTAAGAGCGCCACCCGGTGGCCAATAAGTAGTGAGAGCACCACCCGGTGGCCAATAAGTAGTGAGAGCACCACCCGGTGGCCAATAAGTAGTGAGAGCGCCACCCGGTGGCCAATAGGTAGTGAGAGCGCCACCCGGTGGCCAATAGGTAGTGAGAGCGCCGCCAGGTGGCCAATAAGTAGTAAGAGCGCCGCCAGGTGGCCAATAAGTAGTAAGAGCGCCACCCGGTGGCCAATAAGTAGTGAAAGCACCACCCGGTGGCCAATAAGTAATGAGAGCACCACCTGGTGGCCAATAAGTAGTGAGAGCGCCGCCAGGTGGCCAATAAGTAGTGAGAGCGCCGCCAGGTGGCCAATAAGTAGTAAGAGCGCCACCCGGTGGCCAATAAGTAGTGAGAGCACCACCCGGTGGCCAATAAGTAGTGAGAGCACCACCCGGTGGCCAATAAGTAGTGAGAGCGCCGCCAGGTGGCCAATAAGTAGTGAGAGCGCCGCCAGGTGGCCAATAGGTAGTGAAAGCACCACCCGGTGGCCAATAAGTAGTGAAAGCACCACCCGGTGGCCAATAAGTAGTGAGAGCGCCACCTGGTGGCCAATATGTAGTGAAAGCACCACCCGGTGGCCAATAAATAGTGCGAGCGCCACCTGGTGGCCAATATGTAGTGAGAGGACCACCCGGTGGCCAATAAGTAGTGAGAGCACCACCCGGTGGCCAATATGTAGTGAGAGCACCACTCGGTGGCCAATAAGTAGTGAGAGCACCACCCGGTGGCCAATATGTAGTGAGAGCACCACCCGGTGGCCAATAAGTAGTGAGAGCACCACCCGGTGGCCAATAAGTAGTAAGAGCACCACCCGGTGGCCAATATGTAGTGAGAGCACCACCCGGTGGCCAATATGTAGTGAGAGCACCACCCGGTGGCCAATATGTAGTGAGAGCACCACCCGGTGGCCAATATGTAGTGAGAGCACCACCCGGTGGCCAATAAGTAGTGAGAGCACCACCCGGTGGCCAATATGTAGTGAGAGCACCACCTGGTGGCCAATAAGTAGTGAGAGCACCATCCGGTGGCCAATAAGTAGTGAGAGCACCACTCTCTCCCTGACCTTCAACCCAAGAGTCTCTCCCTGACCTTCAACCCAAGAGTCTCTCCCTGACCTTCAACCCAAGAGTCTCTCCCTGACCTTCAACCCAAGAGTCTCTCCCTGACCTTCAACCCAAGAGTCTCTCCCTGACCTTCAACCCAAGAGTCTCTCCCTGACCTTCAACCCAAGAGTCTCTCCCTGACCTTCAACCCAAGAGTCTCTCCCTGACCTTCAACCCAAGAGTCTCTCCCTGACCTTCAACCCAAGAGTCTCTCCCTGACCTTCAACCCAAGACTTTCCACTTGACCTTCAACCCAAGACTTTCCACTTGACCTTCAACCCAAGACTTTCCACTTGACCTTCAACCCAAGACTTTCCACTTGACCTTCAACCCAAGAGAATCTACTGGACATTCAACTTAGGAGCCTATCCTCAACCTTTAACCTTCAACCCAAGAGTTTTTACGTGACCTTCAACCCAAGAGGTTCTACTTGACCTTCAACCCAAGAGGTTCTACTTGACCTTTAACCCAAGAGCCTCTCCCTGACCATCATTATAGGGAGCTCATTGGATGACTAGTGAAAAAAAAGGTCTAGTTGCCTTGATTTATTATAGATGTAGATGATGACTCCTGCTTTCCATGCCCAGTCTGAGTAAAGAGCGCCACCTGGTGGCCAATAAGTAGTGAGAGCACCACCCGGTGGCCAATATGTAGTGAGAGCACCACCCGGTGGCCAATATGTAGTGAGAGCACCACCTGGTGGCCAATATGTAGTGAGAGCACCACCTGGTGGCCAATATGTAGTGAGAGCACCACCTGGTGGCCAATATGTAGTGAGAGCACCACCCGGTGGCCAATAAGTAGTGAGAGCACCACCCGGTGGCCAATAAGTAGTGAGAGCACCACCCGGTGGCCAATAAGTAGTGAGAGCACCACCCGGTGGCCAGTATGTAGTGAGAGCACCACCTGGTGGCCAATAAGTAGTGAGAGCGCCACCCGGTGGCCAATAGGTAGTGAGAGCGCCACCCGGTGGCCAATAGGTAGTGAGAGCGCCACCCGGTGGCCAATAAGTAGTGAGAGCGCCGCCAGGTGGCCAGTAAGTAGTGAGAGCGCCGCCAGGTGGCCAATAAGTAGTAAGAGCGCCAGCCGGTGGCCAATAAGTAGTGAAAGCACCACCCGGTGGCCAATAAGTAGTGAGAGCGCCACCCGGTGGCCAATAAGTAGTGAGAGCGCCGCCAGGTGGCCAATATGTAGTGAAAGCACCACCCGGTGGCCAATAAATAGTGAGAGCGCCACCTGGTGGCCAATATGTAGTGAGAGGACCACCCGGTGGCCAATAAGTAGTGAGAGCACCACCCGGTGGCCAATAAGTAGTGAGAGCGCCACCCGGTGGCCAATAAGTAGTGAGAGCGCCACCCGGTGGCCAATAAGTAGTGAGAGCGCCACCCGGTGGCCAATAAGTAGTGAGAGCACCACCCGGTGGCCAATAAGTAGTAAGAGCACCACCCGGTGGCCAATAAGTAGTGAGAGCACCACCCGGTGGCCAATATGTAGTGAGAGCACCACCCGGTGGCCAATATGTAGTGAGAGCACCACCCGGTGGCCAATAAGTAGTGAGAGCACCACCCGGTGGCCAATAAGTAGTAAGAGCACCACCCGGTGGCCAATAAGTAGTGAGAGCACCACCCGGTGGCCAATATGTAGTGAGAGCACCACCCGGTGGCCAATATGTAGTGAGAGCACCACCCGGTGGCCAATATGTAGTGAGAGCACCGCCCGGTGGCCAATAAGTAGTAAGAGCACCACCCGGTGGCCAATATGTAGTGAGAGCACCACCTGGTGGCCAATAAGTAGTGAGAGCACCATCCGGTGGCCAATAAGTAGTGAGAGCGCCACCCGGTGGCCAATAAATAGTGAGAGCGCCTCCCGGTGGCCAATAAGTAGTGAGAGCGCCACCCGGTGGCCAATAGGTGTTGCGCCCAGACTAAAAAAGTCTTCGGTGGCAGTAAGGGGTTAAACCTGTTAATATGCGAGCTGCTCTCACGCTGCCTGTAATTGGTCGCTAATGTTTCTGAGTCGCTTATCGTTCATTGGCTGCTCGGCTTATGTACTGTCTCCCCTCTACCTCGCGTCTGTCCCTGTCTGTCTGTCTGCCGCGCCCCCGCAGCTGTCCCCGGACCTCAGAGGACTTAAGGAGAGGTACAGCCGGACCAAGAGGGACCTCCTGGCCCTCAGGGTCAGGAGGAAGGACGTCCGGGAACTGAAACAAAGATATGACTGTAAGGTACAGCACCTCCCCACGATCATGTGACCCCACGATCATGTGACCCCCGCTCCATGTTTCCACCTGGGGTCGCGCTCCACGCATGTCGCCCATTGTGGTGTGTCCCTATGCCGGGGGGTCACCTTCATGCATGCCTTCCATCAACCATTAGGGGGTGTCCCTATCCTGACCCTTGACCCAAGAGCTTCTCCCTGACCCAAGAGCTTCTCCCTGACTCAAGAGCTTCTCCCTGACTCAAGAGCTTCTCCCTGACTCAAGAGCTTCTCCCTGACTCAAGAGCTTCTCCCTGACTCAAGAGCTTCTCCCTGACTCAAGAGCTTCTCCCTGACTCAAGAGCTTCTCCCTGACTCAAGAGCTTCTCCCTGACTCAAGAGCTTCTCCCTGACCCAAGAGCTTCTCCCTGACCCAAGAGCTTCTCCCTGACTCAAAAGCTTCTCCTTGACCCGAGCGCTTCTCCCTGAGCCAAGGAGCCTCTCCTTGACCCTGAGCCAAGGAGCCTCTCCTTGACCCTGAGCCAAGGAGCCTCTCCTTGACCCTGAGCCAAGGAGCCTCTCCTTGACCCTGAGCCAAGGGGCCTCTCCTTGACCCTGAGCCAAGGGGCCTCTCCTTGACCCTGAGCCAAGGGGCCTCTCCTTGACCCTGAGCCAAGGGGCCTCTCCTTGACCCTGAGCCAAGGGGCCTCTCCTTGACCCTGAGCCAAGGGGCCTCTCCTTGACCCTGAGCCAAGGGGCCTCTCCTTGACCCTGAGCCAAGGGGCCTCTCCTTGACCCTGAGCCAAGGGGCCTCTCCTTGACCCTGAGCCAAGGGGCCTCTCCTTGACCCTGAGCCAAGGGGCCTCTCCTTGACCCTGAGCCAAGGGGCCTCTCCTTGACCCGGAGACAAGGAGCCTCTCCTTGACCCGGAGACAAGGGGCCTCTCCTTGACCCGGAGACAAGGAGCCTCTCCTTGACCCGGAGACAAGGGGCCTCTCCTTGACCCTGAGACGAGGGGCCTCTCCTTGACCCTGAGACGAGGAGCCTCTCCTCGACCCTGAGACGAGGAGCCTCTCCTCGACCCTGAGACGAGGAGCCTCTCCTCGACCCTGAGACGAGGAGCCTCTCCTCGACCCTGAGACGAGGAGCCTCTCCTCGACCCGGAGACGAGGAGCCTCTCCTCGACCCGGAGACGAGGAGCCTCTCCTCGACCCGGAGACGAGGAGCCTCTCCTCGACCCGGAGACGAGGAGCCTCTCCTCGACCCGGAGACGAGGAGCCTCTCCTCGACCCGGAGACGAGGAGCCTCTCCTCGACCCGGAGACGAGGAGCCTCTCCTCGACCCGGAGACGAGGAGCCTCTCCTCGACCCGGAGACGAGGAGCCTCTCCTCGACCCGGAGACGAGGAGCCTCTCCTCGACCCGGAGACGAGGAGCCTCTCCTCGACCCGGAGACGAGGAGCCTCTCCTCGACCCGGAGACGAGGAGCCTCTCCTCGACCCGGAGACGAGGAGCCTCTCCTCGACCCGGAGACGAGGAGCCTCTCCTCGACCCGGAGACGAGGAGCCTCTCCTCGACCCGGAGACGAGGAGCCTCCACATAATCTAGGCACTAGAAGATCCTCCCTGACCCTTGACCCAGGAGCCTCCCACTGACCGTTGACCCAGGAGCCTCTATCCATCACCCTGTCATTTGTGTTGTCTATCATTGTAGTGCTGCATAACCCTGTTATAGATCATACATAGCTACTGTGGGGCCCAGCCATCACCTATTATAGTCATGTGACCTGACGAGTGTTTTTGATTTGCAGATGACGCAGCTGATGAAGGCGGCGCGCAGCGGCACTAAGGACGGCTTGGAGAAGACCCGCAACGCCGTCATGCGCAAAGTGACCTTCCTACAGCGCAGAGACACCACCGGTGAGAGAGCACCCCCCAAAGGGGCAGTGGGGCTGTCGCTAGGGAATAGATGGGCAGTGGGGCTTTCACTAGGAAGTAGAGGGACAGTGGGGCTGTCACTAGGAAGTAGAGGGGCAGTGGGGCTGTCGCTAGGGAGTAGAGGGGCATTGGGGCTGTCGCTAGAGAGTAGAGGGGCAGTGGGGCTGTCGCTGGGGAGTAGAGGGGCAGTGGGGCTGTCGCTAGGGAATAGATGGGCAGTGGGGCTTTCACTAGGAAGTAGAGGGACAGTGGGGCTGTCACTAGGAAGTAGAGGGGCAGTGGGGCTGTCGCTAGGGAGTAGAGGAGCATTGGGGCTGTCGCTAGAGAGTAGAGGGGCAGTGGGGCTGTCGCTGGGGAGTAGAGGGGCAGTGGGGCTGTCGCTAGGGAATAGATGGGCAGTGGGGCTTTCACTAGGAAGTAGAGGGACAGTGGGGCTGTCACTAGGAAGTAGAGGGGCAGTGGGGCTGTCGCTAGAGAGTAGAGGGACAGTGGGGCTGTCGCTAGGGAGTAGAAGGGCAGTGGGGCTGTCGCTAGGGAGTAGAGGGGGAGTGGGGCTGTCGCTGGGGAGTGGAGGGGCAGTGGGGCTGTCGCTGGGGAGTAGAGGGACAGTGGGGCTGTCGCTGGGGAGTAGAGGGACAGTGGGGCTGTTGCTAGGGAGCAGAGGGACAGTGGGGCTGTCGCTGGGGAGTAGAGGAGCAGTGGGGCTGTCGCTAGGGAGTAGAGGGGCACTGGGGCTGTCGCTGGGGAGTAGAGGGGCAGTGGGGCTGTCGCTGGGGAGTAGAGGGGCAGTGGGGCTGTCGCTGGGGAGTACAGGGGCAGTGGGGCTGTCGCTGGGGAGTAGAGGGGCACTGGGGCTGTCGCTGGGGAGTAGAGGGGCAGTGGGGCTGTCGCTGGGGAGCAGAGGGGCAGTGGGGCTGTCGCTGGGGAGTAGAGGGGCAGTGGGGCTGTCGCTGGGGAGTAGAGGGGCAGTGGGGCTGTCGCTGGGGAGCAGAGGGGCAGTGGGGCTGTCGCTGGGGAGTAGAGGGGCAGTGGGGCTGTCGCTGGGGAGCAGAGGGGCAGTGGGGCTGTCGCTGGGGAGTAGAGGGGCAGTGGGGCTGTCGCTGGGGAGTAGAGGGGCAGCGGGGCTGTCGCTAGGGAGTAGAGGGGCAGCGGGGCTGTCGCTGGGGAGTAGAGGGGCAGTGGGGCTGTCGCTGGGGAGTAGAGGGGCAGTGGGGCTGTCGCTGGGGAGTAGAGGGGCAGTGGGGCTGTCGCTGGGGAGCAGAGGGGCAGTGGGGCTGTCGCTGGGGAGTAGAGGGGCAGTGGGGCTGTCGCTGGGGAGTAGAGGGGCAGCGGGGCTGTCGCTGGGGAGTAGAGGGGCAGTGGGGCTGTCGCTGGGGAGCAGAGGGGCAGTGGGGCTGTCGCTGGGGAGTAGAGGGGCAGTGGGGCTGTCGCTGGGGAGTAGAGGGGCAGTGGGGCTGTCGCTGGGGAGTAGAGGGGCAGCGGGGCTGTCGCTGGGGAGTAGAGGGGCAGCGGGGCTGTCGCTGGGGAGTAGAGGGGCAGCGGGGCTGTCGCTGGGGAGTAGAGGGGCAGTGGGGCTGTCGCTGGGGAGTAGAGGGGCAGCGGGGCTGTCGCTGGGGAGTAGAGGGGCAGCGGGGCTGTCGCTGGGGAGTAGAGGGGCAGCGGGGCTGTCGCTAGGGAGTAGAGGGGCAGCGGGGCTGTCGCTGGGGAGTTGCCGAAGGGGCCGTCGCTGGGGAGCAGAGTTGCCGAAGGGGCCGACACTGGGGAGCAGAGGGGGACGTTGTTGGGGAGCAGAGGGGGGGGGGGGGGGTCGGTGGGGAGCAGAAGTGCCGACACTGGTTGCCAAGGAGAGTAACTTGGTACAGGGTGGCCACTAGGCTAAGAGATCATGGGTGCACCTCTGCAGGAGGCAGGGCATGCTGGTGCTTGTAGTTCTTCAGCCGTCCTATAGACACAGACAGGGTCCGAACACTCTCCTGTCCTCCCTAGCGTTGCATGATGCATTATACAGATAGCAGGGCATGCTGGTGCTTGTAGTTCCTCGGCTGTCCTATAGGCACAAACAGGGTCCGAATACTCTCCTGTGCTCCCCATGCATTATAGGGATGGCAGGGCATGCTGGTGCTTGTAGTTCCTCGGCCATCCTATAGGCACAGACAGGGTCCGAATACTCTCTTGTGCTCCCCATGCATTATAGGGATGGCAGGGCATGCTGGTGCTTGTAGTTCCTTGCCATGTTCAGCCTCTCCTGTCCCGGTGGGGCCGGTCGGGGACGATTGCCACGCACCCGCAGTGAGGAATGCCGGGGCCCCGCGTGCATGCGTTGCAGGGAGCCGGTACGGCGACATTCTTGGTCGGGTCCCCGTCTGCCGGGCAAACAGGGAAGTGGCGCCCATGAGTCACCCGGCTGAGATCCCGAGTCAGCAGAAGCCAATTTCCCCTCCTTCCTCCCCGCACGCGCTCCTGCGTCCTCTCATTCAGTGCACGTCCCCTCCAGAACCCCAGCGATGTCCCTCAGGCTCGGCTTTGCTCGCCCCAAAAGGACGTCGGCGGCGCTGTGGTTCCGGAGGCGAAGCTCCAGGCTCTCGGTGACGGACAGCGACGACGGCGTCTCCGAGGAGACCATCTCCCCCGGTAACGGGCAGCCGCCTCTTTCTCTCTCCCACTCTAAGGCGCCCCGTCTCCCCCGGTAACGAGCACCCGCCTCTTTCTCTCTCTCATTTTAAGGCGCCCGGTCTCCGAGGAGACTGTCTCCCCCGGTAACGGGTACCCGCCTCTTTCTCTCTCCCACTCTAAGGCGTCCCCGTCTCCCCCGGTAACTGGTACCCGCCTCTTTCTCTCTCTCGCTGTAAGGCACCTCGTCTCCGAGGAGACCGTCTTCCCCGGTAACGGGTACCCGCCTCTTTCTCTCTCTCCCACTCTAAGGCGTCCCGTCTCCGAGGAGACCATTTCCCCCGGTAACAGGCACCCGCCTCTTTCTCTCTCTCCCACTCTAAGGCACCCTGTCTCCGAGGAGACCGTCTCCGCCGGTAACAAGCATCCGCCCCTTTCTCTCTAAGGCGCCCCCAGGCACGTGCTCACCTTTCTTCTTCTCTGTTACAGGTGACTCCGAGGAGGAGGAGATGGGCTTCCTGGAGGTCAGCGGCCTGGACCTGGAGCTGAACCCGCCCTCGGAGCTCGGGCCTATGCCGGAGGGACTCAGCGCCCAGCAGGTAGGTGCGCGCGTTCCGGATGCCCCTCCCACTGCTGTATTGCACGTATGTACAGCTGTTTCCTGTCTACCGCCAGCAGATGGTGCCAAAATGCAGCTGTATTGCACCTGTGTGCAGCTGTTTCCTGTGCACCACCAGCAGATGGCGCCAAAACACTGCTGTATTGCACCTGTGTGTGCAGCTGTTTCCTGCCCACCACCAGCAGATGGCGCCAAAACGCCGCTGTATTGCACCTGTGTGTGCAGCTGTTTCCTGTCTACCGCCAGCAGATGGCGCCAAAATGCAGCTGTATTGCACCTGTGTGCAGCTGTTTCCTGTGCACCACCAGCAGATGGCGCCAAAACGCTGCTGTATTGCACCTGTGCGCAGCTGTTTCCTGCCCACCACCAGCAGATGGCGCCATAACGCCGCTGTATTGCACCTGTGTGTGCAGCTGTTTCCTGTCCACCACCAGCAGATGGCGCCATAACGCCGCTGTATTGCACCTGTGTGTGCAGCTGTTTCCTGTCCACCACCAGCAGATGGCGCCAAAACACTGCTGTATTGCACCTGTGTGTGCAGCTGTTTCCTGCCCACCACCAGCAGATGGCGCCAAAACGCCGCTGTATTGCACCTGTGTGTGCAGCTGTTTCCTGTCCACCACCAGCAGATGGCGCCAAAACACTGCTGTATTGCACCTGTGTGTGCAGCTGTTTCCTGTCCACCACTAGCAGATGGCGCCAAAACACTGCTGTATTGCACCTGTGTGTGCAGCTGTTTCCTGTCCACCATCAGCAGATGGCGCCAAAACGCCGCTGTATTGCACCTGTGTGTGCAGCTGTTTCCTGTCCACCACCAGCAGATGGCGCCAAAACGCCGCTGTATTGCCAGTGTGTGTGCAGCTGTTTCCTGCCCACCACCAGCAGATGGCGCCAAAACACCGCTGTATTGCACCTGTGTGTGCAGCTGTTTCCTGTCTACCACCAGCAGATGGCGCCAAAACACTGCTGTATTGCACCTGTGTGTGCAGCTGTTTCCTGCCCACCACCAGCAGATGGCGCCAAAACACCGCTGTATTGCACCTGTGTGTGCAGCTGTTTCCTGCCCACCACCAGCAGATGGCGCCCCACTAGCTCTCCAGTGCTGGGCTCACTGATGGCATGACGGGGTAGGTGAGCATTACTCACCTGTAACTAAAGGGGCTTCAGGATTTAGGAGGAGCCTGTTAAACTGGATGTTGCGCTTCCTGCAAGGTGTGCAGCTCTTTCCAGTCCCCCCCCTCACATGGAGCTCCGGGCCTGATTTCGGGCTCTGTTATTGGAGGGGACGGGGGACGCCGCAGAGGGAAGCAGACCTAAACACATTCTCCTACTGCAGGGATGTTAGTCGCTGTTTACCAGGGGACGGGAAACAGATGCACACGCACTTAGTCCAAGGCATTCAGCGCTGCAGTGCAGCTGTTTCCTGGTCCCCATCCCCCATTCTATGCAGCTCCGTGCCTGATTCCGGGCTCTGTGGAATTGCACCAGGTGGGGGGATAGGAAACAGCTGCACACAGGTCCCAGGCCCAAAGGGACCTACTACTTACCTTTTCCTAGTGGCGCTGCACCGGGTGGGGGATAGGAAACAGCTGCACACAGCTTCCAGGCCCAAAGGTTACGCTACTTACTTTTTCCTAGTGGAGTTGCATCATGCGGGGGATAGGAAACTGCTGCACACAGGTTTCAGGTCCAAAGGGACACTACTTACTTTTTCCTAGTGGAGTTGCATCAGGTGGGGGATAGGAAACCGTTGCACACAGCTTCCAGGCCCAAAGGGACATTACTTACTTTTTCCTAGTGGGGGATAAGAAACAGCTGCACACAAGTTTCATGCCCAAAGAGACACTACTTACTTTGTCCTAGTGGGGGGAAAAGGAAACCGCTGCACACACGCACATCCTGCAGCTCCGCTTCCTCCAATAGGAAGTATATAGGACCTGCAGGGTGCAGCTGTTTCTGGTCCCCCCATCATACACATGCCTGATTTTGGGCTTCCTGGGGGGCGGGGGGGGGATTGTTAAAGTGGACCTAAACCCCTAAAGCTGACCCTTGTTGTGTGATTGCAGGTCCTGCGGCGCCACATCCTGTCCTCCATCGTGCAGAGCGAGCGCGGGTACGTGGAGTCCCTACAGCGCGTCCTGCAGGTACATACAGGGGATCTAGGCTTTCCCCTTTAAATCCTCCTGCTCTCTGATTGGATGGGAGCCCGTGTTGCCGGGCGGGATCCCCCGCTTCTCCTCTTCTTTCTTCCTTCTTTTTTTCTTCTCCTCTTCCTTTTATTCTCTCTTATCTTCTTCTTTGTCTTCCTTGTCTTTATTCTAAGTATGTCACACACCCCGCTGCAAACATTAATTATTACACTTGGGTTATACTCACCGCTAGGTGGCGACGTTGCAGAGAAATCCTGAAAACGAGCCCCTCCCGGTCTATACATACCTGGTACCTCTCACTCATTCCCCAGTGTTCTTCTCTGCAAGATGGCGACAAGACAGAAGAAAGAAGTCTCCTGCTTGCAGGTAGCCGGGGTGACACCCCGCCCCCTTCTGGTCTATTTCTTCCCGGCCTTTTGTTTATTAGCCCTTTGATTAAAAATGTAGCCTCCCAGCTTAGGCTGCCGGCCGGGCAAGGGTAGATGGCACTTAAGGTGCCTAGGAGATTAGCTCCTCCGCTAGACCCCATATTATGGGGCAACGCGGATATCCGGCCTGGTGATCCGGATTTGGGATGCCCCCGCCCTGATGTCCCTATTAGGTTCCCCCTTCCCGCTTGGTCCCTTCTCCCTGCGCTATTTGGGGGGGTGGGTCTGTATGCCAGGTGTCTGTGTTTTTTACTGTGTGTGGCGGGCCGGGCGGCGTGGGTGTTTATGTGCCGCCGGCCCGCCCGTTTTGCTCAGTGCTTGTTTGGGGGCTCCGCTGAGCTCCCCGGACTGTCGTTCCGAGTGCAGGGGGCGGGGTCGGGCGGCGTGTGTGCCGCCGGCCCGCCGTTCTGCCGGCTTGTTTAGCTGCGGGCGCCATGTCCGTGGCCGGTTCTCTGGGTCGGAGGTGGGCAGGGCCGGGCGGCGTGTTGTGCCGCCGGCCCGCCTGTCTGTCTGTGCGGGCGCCTTGTCTAGGCGCCCGCTGCTCGGTCTCCCGGAGGTGGTTGCGAGCGGGGCCGGGCGGCGTGTGTGCCGCCGGCCCGCCTGCCCGTCGGTGCGGGCGCCATTGTCCTTGGCGCCCGCTTTCTGTCCTATGCTCCTTGGAGGTGGCGGGGGGCGGGGCCGCGTCGTGCGCGGCCCGCGCTTTGCCTGGATTGGTGGAGGGGCGGGGCCTCAGCGTCTGCCGCGCTTGCTGGGGCCGCCCTTCTTCTCCCTCCTCTGCTCCCTCGTGGTGACCACCATTCCTCGCTCCTGCGTTAAGGTAGACTGGTCTTCTTTTCTTAGGGCTTGTCATTTTTAAGGCGGTCTTCTTGGCTGGGGGCATCCATTGTTTTCTGGTCCTCCTTGTGTGGGGGTTGTGTCAGGGTGCTGACAGCCTTGTGTATTGTATTGCTGGGTGCCTTATGTGGGCTTCCCTGGCCTTCCACATTTTTAGAGATATATGTTCTTGTTATTCTGCTCCATGTGGGTTCTTGACTAACCCTCCTGCTGTTACTGTGTTTTATTGTTATGTGCTTTCTTGTAAGTACCTGGTGTGACTGTTGTCTTTCTTTTTCAGATCCTGGGATCCCACGCTGCAGGGTTCTCCCGGTCTTAGATACCTGGCTAGTCGGGGTTTGTCCTTACATTTCCCTTTATTGGCTATTTTTGCTAATTTCCCCATTTTGGGCCATAAATAAATAAAGAAATTAAGGGGCATCCCTGGTCGCGTATTGCGTAAATCCCTGGGTTATTGCGATTACCATAATTTCACCATATGGAGGCTACCAAAGATACCGCAAACGGCCCTTCGGGGCAGTCTAGGCTGTGTGGAGGTTGTGGGGCATCGCTTCCAGGAGATGATGTTATTGTATGCATTCCATGTGCACAGCGGAACATTGAGCGCCAGTCCGGCACCCCGGTGCCTGGCTCTTTGCCGCCCGTACCATCTCCGTCTCCTCCTCGCCTGTTCCGGACCCCGTGTGACGTTGTCATGGGTGGGGATTCGCAATCCGAGGTAAGCGCCAGGTTGGCTAGCCTCGAGAAGATATTTTCCGCTGTGGTTGCTCAGAAGGCTCCGACCAAGCGGAAGCACTTGTCTCCGCCTCTGCCGGACTCAGATGATGAGGTTGTTGAGGCATTGGATTGGTCAGATCGTCCCCTAGAAGAGGGAGAGCTTATTGAGGAATTAGACGATCCTGAGGTCCAGCAGCTGTTTGGTGCTGAGGGTGACCAGGCCATGGGTTCGGTTTCCGACACGCCTTCCATTCTGGCCCAAATGTTTGAGGTTTTGGATTTGGATCCTCCTGAAGCGGCTCCTCTGCCAAAGGGTGAGCTGTTTGAGGTGACCAAGCCGCGCTTGGAGTTTCCCAGTCAACGGCATTTCGAGAATGTTGTCCTTAAGGAATGGGAGCAACCTAAGCGTCTCGTTGGGGTGCCGCCTAGCTGGGATAGAAAGTATCCTTTTCCGGCGGACTTGGTGAAGCGTTAGTCTGTCCCTCCCGAGGTTGATGCTCCGGTTTTGGGACTATCTAATACGGCGGTTTTGCATTCTCCTGACACGACTACTCTTAAGGATGGCGAGGATCGCCGGATTGATCAGCTGGCCCGCCATGGTTTTGTCTGTGCGGGTTTGGTTTTAAGACCTGTTTGTGCTTCGGCACTTTTATTGTTGGCGGTTAGGTCTATTGTCAGGGATTTATGTGTGGATCTTGATCCTACTTGTGATGAATTTCTTACCCTCAAGCGTTGCGAATCCTCCATTTCTTTTGTCCTTGCCGCTCAGGATGATGCCATGTTGATGTGTGGCAGGGCTACGGCTCTGTTGGTTGCTATCCGCCGCTCAGTGTGGTTGCGGCAATGGACTGCTGATTTTAATTCCAAGAGGTCGCTCACGGCTCTTCCCTTTTTGGGTTTGCGCCTGTTCGGTGAGAAGTTGCCAGGGGAGGTAAGTTACCTCAGCACAAGAAATTTCGTCGCTCCTTTCGGGGGGCGGCCTCTTTCACTCCTTCCTTTCGAGGAGCCAGAGCCGGCAGGGGTGCGGGCTTTTCGGCATCCAGGGGTGCCAGCTGGAACGGGTAGAGGCCGTGGCCGTCCCGTTCACGCCTGGGGCGCCAAACCCAAGCCAGCTGCCAAGCCCACTCAGCAATGAGGGGCGCCCTCACCCTTACGGGTGGGGGGATGGTTGCGACTCTTCTCCCGGGTGTGGGACCAGGAGGTCTCGGACAAGTGGATCCGGGAGGTGGTGTCGGCCGGTTACAAGCTGGAGTTCGAGTCCCGCCCTCCTCCAAGATTTTTCAGGTCTCGGGTTCCTTCAGATGCTTTGGCCGCGCAGGGGCTCCTGGCGACGGTGAGGAATCTTCTGGAAATGGCAGTCATCTGCCCGGTCCCGCCTTCAGAAGTGGGTCACGGATATTATTCCAATCTCTTCACAGTGCCCAAGAAGGACGGGTCGGTTCGTCCCCTCCTGGATCTGAAGTTTCTCAACCTGTTTATTCATCCCCGGAAGTTTCGTATGGAAACTGCGATCTGCAGTCAATTCGCTTCGGCAGGGGGACTTTATAACGTCCATAGACATCAAGGATGCCTACCTTCACATTCCTATCTTTCCGGCTCACCAGAGGTTTCTTCGCTTTGTTGTGGAGGATCGGCATTTTCAGTTCGTGGCTCTTCCATTCGGCCTCACCTCGGCTCCAAGAGTATTCACCAAGGTGCTGGCGGGCGTGATGTCCCTTCTCAGAGCTCAGGGGATTCGCATTGTGCCTTATTTGGACGATCTTCTCATCATGGCTCCTTCCTTCAGTCAAGTGGAACTGGACACCGGGACGGTGGTATCCACTCTGGAGAGGTTCGGCTGGGTGATCAACTACCCCAAGTCCTCTCTTGTTCCGGCCAGGGTGGTGCCTTTTCTGGGGATGTCCTTGGATTCTTGCCAGCACAGAGTGTTTCTACCTCAGGCCAAGGTTCTTTTGATTCAGGAATTGGCGCAGCTTCTTCTTTCCAATCCTCGCCCGTCCATCCGGCTGGGGATGAGGCTGGTGGGGTTGATGGTAGCTTCCTTCGAGGCAGTTCCTTTTGCTCAGTTTCACACGCGGACGCTTCAGCTTCATCTGTTGGCGTCTTGGGACCGGCGACCGCGGTTGTTTGATCGGTCTTTCCAGATGTCCCCCCGGGTTCGGCAGTCTCTACAGTGGTGGATGGTCTTGGACAATCTCTTGAGGGGCAGGTGGGGTCCTCAGTTGAGAGCCATCAGGTTGGTTCTGTCTCACTTGACTCAGCATTTACAGGGCTTGCCGGTTCAGGTTCGATCGGACGGCGGTTGCTTACATCAATCCCCAAGGAGGGACTCGCAGTCTGGGTGCCCTCAGGGAGGTGTCTCTGATTCTAGTTTGGGCAGAGAGACTCATGTCCCTTGCATCTCGGCAGTGTACATTCCAGGAGTGGAAAAAACGGAGGCGGACTTTCTGAGCAGGTGCTTTTCCCGTCGGGGGGAATGGTCTCTCCACCCCCAGGTGTTTCGGTCGCTTTGTCTCCGGTGGGGGACGCGGGAGGTGGATCTGTTTGCCTCTCGTCACAATCACAAGCTTCCGACATTCGTGTCGCTTTCTCAGGATCCTCTGGCTCTGGCGGCGGATGCCATAGCCCTGAGCTGGGGGGACCTGGGGTTTCTTTATCTGTTTCCTCCGATTCCCATGCTAGGCAGGGTGTTGCGAAAGTTGGTCCTGGAAGGGGTTCCCGCCATTCTCGTGGCTCCAAGGTGGCCAAGACGGGTGTGGTTCGCAGACATCGTTCGTCTGGCAGTGGATCAGTTCGATCTGCCTCTTCGGCCAGATCTTCTCACACAGGGTCAACTATGTTACCCCAATTTACCAACGCTGGCTTTGACGGCCTGGCTGCTGAAACCTCCATCTTAAAGGAGGAAGGTCTTTCGGATTCGGTTATTCAGACTCTTATTAGTGCCAGGAAGAGATCCTCTTCTACCATCTACTATAGGGTTTGGAGATCTTATATTGATTGGTGTGAGGCTAGATCTTTGCCCTGTCGGGTCTTCTCTGTTTCTAGGATTTTGGAATTTCTTCAATCTGGGCTGGACTCTGCTCTTCAGCTGAGTACTTTGAAGGGGCAGGTTTCTGCCTTGTCTGTCTTTTTTCAAAAGTCTTTTGCACTTCATCCTTTGATCAAGACTTTCTTCCAGGGGGTTTCTCATCTGCGGCCTCCTAGGAAGCCTTTGCTCCCTGTTTGGGATTTGAATTTGGTTCTTTCTGCTCTTCAGGCTCCTCCTTTTGAGCCTTTGCAGGACATTGCTCTTTCTACCCTGACTCAGGTTGTCTTTTTGGTGGCCATCACTTTGGTTCGGCGCGTTTCGGAGTTGGCGGCCTTGTCGATTCAGGCTCCTTATTTTGAGAAACATCAGGACAAAGTGGTTTTTCGCTTCAAACCGGACTTTCTTCCTAAAGTGGTCTCGGCTTTTCATGTTAACCAGGACATTGTTCTCCCTTCCTTGTGTCCTAAGCCTAGGAATGACAAGGAGAGTGCGTTGCATTGTTTGGATGTTGTACGTTGTGTCAGGTACTATCTGCGTATTACGTCTTCTTTTTGTAAGACTGATGCCTTTTTCGTGGTGCCCTGTGGGCCTAGGAAAGGTTTGGCTCCGGCTAAGTCTTCCATTAGCAAGTGGATTCGTCAGGCGGTTGTTGGGGCCTATTCTGCCAAAGGGAAGGATCCCCCTTTTCGTGTTACTGCTCATTCTACTCGCGCTGTTGGAGCGTCCTGGGCTTTTCAGCACCAGGTTTCTGTTGAGCAAGTTTGTAAGGCTGCTACTTGGTCTTCTGTTCATACTTTTTCCAAGTTCTATAAGGTTGACGTGTGGGCCTCAGCGGATGCTGTTTTTGGCCGCAAGGTTCTGCAGGCTGCAGTGGTTTGAGTTTCTGCATTATTGCCTGGTTGGATACCCGTCCTTTGTGGTATCCTGGTTCTTTATATGGTGAAGTTTCGTTTACAGTTTGAGGGTTACCAATGTTTTTTTTTTTTTCCTGGTACCTTGTCTTTACTGCTGTTTGAATACTGGGGAATAGATGGGAGGCACCAGGTATGTATGGACCGGGAGGGGCTCGTTTTTCAGGACTTCTCTGCAAGATCGCCACCTAGAGGTGGGTATACCCAAGTGTAATAATTAATATCTGAAGTGGGGTGTGTGACATACTTATAATACCCATTTTACAGGTGAGTAATCACAAAATGGTATTTTTCTTCCTCCTCCTTTTCTTCTTATTCCTCTTCTTTCTTTCCTTTTTTTTTCTTTCTCCCCTTCCTTTTCTTTTTTTTTTTTTCTTCTATTTTTGCTCCTTTTTGTCTTCTTTCCTGTTCCCCTCCTTCTTTTTCTTGCTTCTCCTAATTTTCTTCTTCCTCTTCTGTTGTCGCCTCTTCTTACTCTTCCTCTTTCTTTCTCCCCACGCTCTTCCTCCTTTTTTCTTCTTCCTCCTTCTCCTTTTTTTTCTTCTTTTTCCTATTATTCGTCCTTCCTTTTTCTTCTTCTTCCTCCTTTTTTTTTCTTCTTCTTTCTTTTCTTATTTTTTCTTCTTCCTCTTATTAATCCTCCTCCTTTTTTCTTCTCCTTCTTCCTCCTCCTCTTTTCCTTTTCTTTATCCGCCTCCTTTTTTCTTCTTCTTCCTCCTTTTTTCTTCTTCTTCCTCCTTTCTCCTTCTTCTTCTTCTTCTTCCTCCTTTCTCCTTCCTTTTCTTCGCCTTTCTCCTTCTTTTTCTTCTTCTTCCTCCTTTCTCCTTCCTTTTCTTCGCCTTTCTCCTTTTTCTTCTTCTACCTCCTTTCTTCTTCCTTTTCTTCACCTTTCTCCTTCTTTTTCTTCTTCTTCCTCCTTTCTCCTTCCTTTTCTTCGCCTTTCTCCTTCTTTTTCTTCTTCTTCCTCCTTTCTCCTTCCTTTTCTTCTCCTTTCTCCTTCTTTTTCTTCTTCTTCCTCCTTTCTCCTTCCTTTTCTTCTCCTTTCTCCTTCTTTTTCTTCTTCTTCCTCTTCTTCCTCTTCTTCCTCTATTTTGTTCTTCTCCCACCTTTTTTTTCTTCTTCCTCCTCTTTTTTCGTCTCTGCTCTTCTTTTTCTTCTTCCTCTTCTCATTCCTTTTTTTTTTTGTTCTTCTTCTCCCTCCAACTTCTCTTTTTTCTTCTTTCTCTTTCTTGTTCTTCCTCTTCTTTTTTTGTCGTCTTCTTCCTCCTTCTCTCTCTTCTTCCTCTTCCTCCTCCTCCTTTTCTCTGTAGACGATGTCAGTGCGGAGCCCGTGCACTGTAGGCGGAGCCTCCGATGCTGATCACACAATGACACGCCCCCTCTCCAATCATGCTCCGCCTCTTTTCTCTCCCCAGGATTACCGCCTCCCGCTGATGGAGATGGAGCCCAAGCTGCTGAGCGCCCGCAAGTGTCACATGGTTTTCTCCCGGGTGAAGGAGATTCTGCACTGTCACTCCGTCTTCCAGATCGCGCTGGCCTCCCGCGTGGCCGAGTGGGACTCCTCCGAGAAGATCGGGGACCTATTCGTGGCCTCGGTAACTACCACGGGGGCGGTGACATCATAACCCTCCATATATTCCTATAGAGAGGCCACTAGGGGGAGGTGACACCATAACCCTCCATATATTCCTATAGAGAGGCCACTAGGGGGCGGTGACACCATAACCCTCCATATATTCCTATAGAGAGGCCACTAGGGGGAGGTGACACCATAACCCTCCATATATTCCTATAGAGAAGCCACTAGGGGGCAGTGACCCATAACCCTCCATATATTCCTATAGAGAGGCCACTAGGGGGCGGTGACACCATAACCCTCCATATATTCCTATAGAGAGGCCACTAGGGGGAGGTGACACCATAACCCTCCATATATTCCTATAGAGAGGCCACTAGGGGGAGGTGACACCATAACCCTCCATATATTCCTATAGAGAGGCCACTAGGGGGAGGTGACACCATAACCCTCCATATATTCCTATAGAGAGGCCACTAGGGGGAGGTGACACCATAACCCTCCATATATTCCTATAGAGAGGCCACTAGGGGGCAGTGACACCATAACCCTCCATATATTCCTATAGAGAGGCCACTAGGGGGAGGTGACACCATAACCCTCCATATAGTCCTATAGAGAGGCCACTAGGGGGAGGTGACACCATAACCCTCCATATATTCCTATAGAGAGGCCACTAGGGGGAGGTGACACCATAACCCTCCATATATTCCTATAGAGAGGCCACTAGGGGGAGGTGACACCATAACCCTCCATATATTCCTATAGAGAGGCCACTAGGGGGAGGTGACACCATAACCCTCCATATATTCCTATAGAGAGGCCACTAGGGGGCAGTGACACCATAACCCTCCATATATTCCTATAGAGAGGCCACTAGGGGGAGGTGACCCCATAACCCTCCATATATTCCTATAGAGAGGCCACTAGTGGGAGGTGACACCATAACCCTCCATATATTCCTATAGAGAGGCCACTAGGGGGCAGTGACACCATAACCCTCCATATATTCCTATAGAGAGGCCACTAGGGGGAGGTGACCCCATAACCCTCCATATATTCCTATAGAGAGGCCACTAGGGGGAGGTGACACCATAACCCTCCATATAGTCCTATAGAGAGGCCACTAGGGGGGCGGTGACACCATAACCCTCCATATATTCCTATAGAGAGGCCACTAGGGGGAGGTGACACCATAACCCTCCATATATTCCTATAGAGAGGCCACTAGGGGGAGGTGACACCATAACCCTCCATATATTCCTATAGAGAGGCCACTAGGGGGAGGTGACACCATAACCCTCCATATATTCCTATAGAGAGGCCACTAGGGGGCAGTGATGTCATAACCCTCCATATATTCCTATAGAGAGGCCACTAGGGGGAGGTGACACCATAACCCTCCATATATTCCTATAGAGAGGCCACTAGGGGGAGGTGACACCATAACCCTCCATATATTCCTATAGAGAGGCCACTAGGGGGAGGTGACACCATAACCCTCCATATATTACTATAGAGAGGCCACTAGGAGGCAGTGATGTCATAACCCTCCATATATTCCTATAGAGAGGCCACTAGGGGGCAGTGATGTCATAACCCTCCATATATTCCTATAGAGAGGCCACTAGGGGGCAGTGATGTCATAACCCTCCATATATTCCTATAGAGAGGCCACTAGGGGGCGGTGACACCATAACCCTCCATATATTCCTATAGAGAGGCCACTAGGGGGAGGTGACACCATAACCCTCCATATATTCCTATAGAGAGGCCACTAGGGGGAGGAGACACCATAACCCTCCATATAATCCTATAGAGAGGCCACTAGGGGGAGGTGACACCATAGCCCTCCATATATTCCTATAGAGAGGCCACTAGGGGGAGGTGACACCATAACCCTCCATATATTCCTATAGAGAGGCCACTAGGGGGCAGTGACACCATAACCCTCCATATATTCCTATAGAGAGGCCACTAGGGGGAGGTGACACCATAACCCTCCATATATTCCTATAGAGAGGCCACTAGGGGGCAGTGACACCATAACCCTCCATATATTCCTATAGAGAGGCCACTAGGGGGAGGTGACACCATAACCCTCCATATATTCCTATAGAGAGGCCACTAGGGGGAGGTGACACCATAACCCTCCATATATTCCTATAGAGAGGCCATTAGGGGGCAGTGACACCATAACCCTCCATATATTCCTATAGAGAGGCCACTAGGGGGCAGTGACACCATAACCCACCATATATTCCTATAGAGAGGCCACTAGGGGGCAGTGACACCATAACTAGGGGGCGGAGACTCAGCTTGGTAACCCCGCCCCCTCTCTCTCAGTTCTCTAAGTCGATGGTGCTGGACGTGTACAGCGAGTACGTGAACAACTTCACCAACGCCATGAACCTGATCAAGAAAGCCTGCCTGACCAAGCCCACCTTCCTGGACTTCCTGCGGGTAAGTGACCACCAGTGGGCGGGGTTTCGGATTAGGGGGCGGGGTTTCACGTGCGGTTCACCCTTTAACTCCTCCCACTCCCTGTTTGTTTTTTTTTTTTTTTTGTATTTCAAACATTAAACCTCCATATATTCATTTATATTCACCTGTCTGTTGGGGGACTACAAATCCCAGCATGCCTTGCAGCGATCGGTCATGTGACACACGTAACGCTGCTTGCAGGGCATGCTGGGAGTTGGAGTCCCTTAACGGCTATAGATCAACTGCTCTGTTCAAGGTTATCTATCACCTTGTTCTACAGCTGGACAATTCCCAGCATGCCCCTGGGCTACATTACTGTGGCCATTTTTAAAGGGCGTCTCCGCCTTTTTTCCTGGCTTGCTTCATTTCAATTCTTCACATTTTGGTAATCCGCCACCAGGTGGCGCAGTCGACTACAGAAAGACTTGTGGCTCCTCCCGGCCCATAAAAAGGGCCGGAATTACCCAGAAGCCCCCCAGAGTTTCTCTGCAGACTGCGAAGACAGAAGATGGCCTCATGGTGCAGTTGGGCGCCGCCGGCTTTTTGTCGGTGCGCTCGTAGCGGCGGGGGACGCGGCAGAGGTGTGCCCTCCTTCTTTCTGGGCTCGGGGCGCCATTTTCTGGCTTCGGCGCCCGGAGTACTTTGCGCTTTTTCTCGGGGGGCGGGGCCGTGGGATGGCGCGTATTGCGTCATCCCGTGAGGTTCTCAGTAGGCGCCATCTTCTGCCCCGCGCCTGTCGGTTGCTGCGTCCGGGGTGGGGGCTCGCTGTTGGGGGATGCTGCTGCGCTGGGCCCAGGACTGCCTGTTGCTGCGGGATGTCGCAGGTCCCTCCTCGTGCCTGTCGTGGTTCTGCAGATGCCATTCACCAGTCGCTGGTCTCTTGTTGCATGTGCTGTGGGATGCTCATTCTCTTTCATATTTATGTCTTTCAGACGGGCTCTCTGTGTTGTGGTTTCTCCCGGTTCAATACCCCCCCACCCCAGTCCCTTTTTTCTGTGGGGCATCCCGGGTGGGGTGCGTTAGCCCTTATACCGTGCCGGCTGATTGTGCCTTATTGTGAATGACCATATGGAGGCCTCTGGGGATAGCGAGCCTGGGGGTCCTTCGGGACGGGCTCAGCTGTGTCTCATGTGCGGGGCATCCCCTGTGAGCGTGGTCTGTGTTCCCTGCGCTCAGAGTGTCATTGCGGACCAGGCTGGGGTAAGCGCTAATCTCCCCAGTCCCATCCTGCCCGCAGCATCACCTACTCCCCCACGCCTGCAGTTAGCTCACAGCGAGGGGGGAAGGCAGTAGGGGGTCTCATTCGGACCTGGCGCTGCGCGTTGCCAGCATTGAGCGACAACTGGCCCGTCCGGCCGCCGGCAAGGCCTCTAGTAAAAAAAGGCACCTAGCTACGGGCTTGTCCCTCTTTGCCAATGATGATGATGATTTGTATTATACCTATGGCGGCCGTGAATCTATGGAGGAGGGGGAATTGTTCCACGATTCTGATTCCTCTGGGGAGCGTCATGGTGAGTCTGATAGCGAACCAGGGTCCTCTTCAGACGAGGATTCCGGGCTCCCGGAATGCTCCCGGAATGTCGGCCATTTTTGATACTTTACACATCGTTCCCCCTAAGGCGGCAAAGAGGGGGAGCTCTTCCGTCCTGACAAGCAACGCTTAGAGTTCCCGGAGCAGGGACATTTTTCCAATATGATCCTCAAAGAATGGGAACGGCCCAACAGGTTGCCCTTGGTGCCCAAGGGAATGGATAGAAGGTATCCCTTCCCGGCCGACTTGGTTCGCCGCTGGTCTTGTCCACCTGAGGTGGATGCCCCCGTCCTGGGGCTGTCCCCCCGAGGTGGACGCCCCTGTCCTGGGGCTGTCCAATACTTCTATTATGCCGTCTCCTGACACCACTACTTTGCGCGATAATGCCGGCCGGCGAATGGATTAACTAGCCTGTCATGCCTTCACCTTTGTGGGAACGGGTTTACGACTGCTCTGTGCTATTGTTGCCATTGCACTTAAGAAGACGGTTAGGCGCCTTGCCGAGGCTGCCAGATCTTTCAAGCGAGAGGATGACTACAAGGACCTTTTGCTTTGCTCTGACTTTATTGCTTTTGTGCTGTTTGCCATGGATGATGCCGTCCGGCTTGTTGGTAGGGCCTCTGCCCTGTTGGTTGCCATGCGTCAGTGGGCGGCTGCCGCTGCCGCTAAGGGGTCCCTCACCGGGCTTCCCTTTATGGGACTACGTCTCTTTGGGGAACGTCTTGATGTTTTGACCAAGGATGGTCGGCTCCCTCGGCGTAGAAAGCATTCTTGGCCCTTTCGGGGGTCCTCCTCATTTCGCCCTTCCTTTGGGAGGACGCGGATCTTTCTTCGCAGGTAGCCGCAGAAACTCTTGGGGACTAGGTAGATCCCGTGGTCGCCCTGGTCTCTCCTGGGGTGCTAAGCCCAAGCCCCCTACCAAGGCCCCTCACCCATCCGGGTGGGGGGACAGCTTTGACTCTTTGCTCACTTCTGGAGACAACGCGTCTCGGATCGGTGGATTCAGGAGGTGGTGTCTTCCGGTTACAAGATAGAGCTAGCAGCTTGGCCACCCCCAAGATTCCTCCTGTCCCGGATCTCCCAAAATCCTGTGACGGCGCAGGGCCTGAGGATGGCCGTCCAACATCTTCTGTCATCTGGAGTGGTTTGCCCAGTGCCTCTTCAGGAACAGGGTCGGGGGTTCTACTCCAATCTGTTCACGGTGCCCAAGAAGGACGGCTCCCTGAGACCCATCCTGGATCTAAAGGGTCTCAACCGAATTGTCAGGTTCAAACACTTCCTTACGGTCGGTGGTGAGCTCTCTTCGGCCAGGCAATTTTATGACCACTGTGGACATCAAGGATGCCTACCTGCACGTTCTTCCTCCTTCCTGGGGCATCAGAAGTTCCTGAGGTTCACTCTGGAGGATCAGCATTACCAGTTTGTGGCCTTGCCGTTCGGTATCACTCTCGGGTGTTCACCAAGGTGCTGGCGGGTGTCATGGCCCTCCTGAGGAGCCAGGGCATTCGCATTCTTCCTTACCTGGATGACCTGTTGATTGCTGCTCCATCCTTTCATCAGGCAGAGAGGGATACTCAGGTGGTTGTGTCCACCCTAGAGTCCTTCGGTTGGGTGATCAATTATCCAAAGTCTCCGCTCACTCCATCATTGGTGAGGTCATTCCTGGGCATGACGCTGGATACTTCTCAGGTCAAGGTGTTTCTTCCTCAGCAGAAGGTGGAGGGCCTTCAGATGCAGGCGCGAGCCCTGCTGTCATGTCCTCATCCCTCCATTCGTCTGGGGATGCAGTTGGTGGGTCTCATGGTGTCTTGCTTCAAGGCTGTGCCCTTCGCCCAGTTTCACATGGGACCTCTTCAGTTGAATCTCTTGACCGTTGGGAATTGGAAGCAGGAATCCCTGGAGCGGGAATTCGCTCTGTCCCCTCTGGCCAGACAGTTCCTCTCGTGGTGGCTGGACTTGAGGAATCTTCTAGCGGGCAGGTCCTTTCTACCTCCGTGCTGGGAGATTGTCTCCACGGATGCCAGTCTGACCGGTTGGGGAGGGTTTTGGCACACTCTGAAGTTCCAGGGCCAGTGGGGCCCTCAGGAGGCCCACACGCCAATCAATCTCCTGGAGCTGAGAGCGATCAGGTTGGTTCTCTTCCAGTTGACTCCCCACCTTCGGGGTCATACGGTCCAGGTCCGCTCGGACAATCAGATGGCTGTCGCCTAGATCAATCATCAGGGAGGGACTCAGAGCAAACTAGCCCTCAAGGAGGTGTCCCTGATATTGTCTTGGGCAGAGGAGAATGTTCCCTGCATCTCAGTGGTTTACATTCCAGGGGTGGAGAACCAGGAGGCGGACTCCCTGAGCAGGGGGACGTCTCGTCTGGGTGTGGGATTTGAACTTGGTGCTTTCTGCTCTCTAGGGTCCTCCCTTTGAGCCCTTGTGCGATGCTGCGCTGTCCATTATGACTCTTAAGGTGGCCTTTTTGGTGGCTATCACTTCGGTACGTCGTGTCTCTAAGCTTGCGGCGCTTTCTATTAAGCCTCCTTATTTTGAGCGGCATCAGGATAAGGTGGTGTTCCGTCTTAGACCTGAATTCTTGTCCAAGGTTGTGTCTGCCTTTCATCTCAATGAGGACATTGTCTTGCCTTCCTTGCGTCCCGCCCCTGCTAATTCTAAGGAACGGACTCTGGATGTGGTCAGGGCGCTCAAATTCTATTTGACCGCCACTGCGTCTTTTTGGAAGTCGAATTCTCTGTTTGTCCTTCCTGCTGGACCTAGGAAGGGTTTGCCTCAGCCAAATCCACTATCAGCAAGTGGATCAGACCAGGCGGTGGTGCAAGCGTATTCTGCTAAGGGGAAGGTTCCTCCCTTTAAAATTACTGCTCATTCCACTCGTGTTATTGGTGCCTCCTGGGCTTTTCAGCACCAGGCTTCTGTTGAACAAGTTTGTAAGGCCGCTACTTGGTCTTCTGTTCATACTTTTTCCAAGTTTTACAAGGTTGATGTTAGGGCCTCAGCTGATGCTGTTTTTGGTCGCAAGGTACTTCAGGCGGTGGTGTCTTGAACTTCCTGCCATTGCTCTCTGGGATCCCACCCTTCTTCTGGACACTGCTGTTGGATGTCCCAAATGTGAAGAATTGAAAGAAGCAAGCCGTGCTGTGCAGCAGGAAATACAATTCTGTGATTACTCACCTGTAGAATTGTTTTTATTACCCCAGGGGAGGAGCTACAAGCCACACCCCCACATTAAGCATTGTGGGGTAAAAAGTTCTCATTTTCTCTTTTTAGAAAAAGGCAAGCGCACCAGTCCAGCGGGTGACTCTATATGGGCTGATGGTGAAACCCATTCAACGCTTCCCCCAATTCATCCTCCTCCTGCAGGTACGTGCCCCTCTCTTCCCACTTCAGAGGCCTCCATCTTTCTGTCTCTTCCACATTCTCTCCATCTTTCTGTCTCTCCACATTCTCTCCATCTTTCTGTCTCTTCCACATTCTCTCCATCCTTCTCTCTTTCCCACATCCTCATCCTTCTGTCTGTCTCTTCCACATTTCTCATCTTCTTCCTTCCACATTCTCTTCTGTCTCTCTTCCTCCATCTTCTCTCTTCCTCATTCTCCTCCATCTTCTCTCTTCCACAATTCCCTCCTCCTTTCTCTCTGTCACACATTCCCCATCTTTCTCTCTTCCCACATTCCCATCCATCTCCTCTCTTCCACATTCCCTCCATCTTTCCCAGACCAACATTCCTCCATCTTTCTCTCTGTCCCACATTCCCCATCTTTCTCTCTTTCCACATTCCCTCCATCTTTCTCTCTCTTCCCACATTCCCTCCCTCTATCTCCATCTCTCTCTCTTTCCACATTCCCTCCATCTTTCTCTCTTTCCCACATTCCCTCCATCTTTCTCTCTTTCCCACATTCCCTCCATCTTTCTCTCTTCCCACATTCCCTCCATCTTTCTCTCTCTCCCACATTCCCTCCATCTTTCTCTCTCTCCCACATTCCCTCCATCTTTCCTCACTATCCCATATTCCCTCCATCTTTCTCTCTCTTTCCCACATTCCCTCCATCTTTCTCTCTTTCCCACATTCCCTCCATCTTTTCCTCTCTTTCCCATATCCTCCATCTTTCTCTCTCTTTCCCACATTCCCTCCATCTTTCTCTTCTTTCCCACATTCCCTCCATCTTTCTCTCTTTCCCACATTCCCTCCATCTTTCTCTCTTTCCACATTCCCTCCATCTTTCTCTCTTCCCACATTCCCTCCATCTTTCTCTCTTTCCCACATTCCCTCCATCTTTCTCTCTTTCCCACATTCCCTCCATCTTTCTCTCTTTCCCACATTCCCTCCATCTTTCTCTCTCTCCCACATTCCCTCCATCTTCTCTCTTTCCCACATTCCCTCCATCTTTCTCTCTCTCCCACATTCCCTCCATCTTTCTCTCTTTCCCACATTCCCTCCACTTTCTCTCTCTTTCCCATTCCTCCAACTCTCTCTTTCCCACATTCCCTCCATCTTTCTCTCTTTCCCACATTCCCTCCATCTTTCTCTCTCTCCCACATTCCCTCCATCTTCTCTCTTTCCACATTCCCTCCATCTTTCTCTCTCTCCACATTCCCTCCATCTTTCTCTCTTTCCCACATTCCCTCCATCTTTCTCTCTCTTTCCCACATTCCTCCATCTTCTCTCTTTCCCACATTCCTCCCATCTTTCTCTCTTTCCCACATTCCCTCCATCTTTCTCTCTTCCCACATTCCCTCCATCTTTCTCTCTCTTTCCCACATTCCCTCCATCTCTCTTTCCCACATTCCCTCCATCTCTCTCTTTCCCACATTCCCTCCATCTTCTCTCTTCCACATTCCCTCCATCTCTCTCTCTTTCCCACATTCCCTCCATCTTTCTCTCTCTTTCCCACATTCCCTCCATCTTTCTCTCTCTTTCCCACATTCCCTCCATCTTTCTCTCTTTCCCACATTCCCTCCATCTTTCTCTCTTTCCCACATTCCCTCCATCTTTCTCTCTTTCCCACATTCCCTCCATCTTTCTCTCTTTCCCACATTCCCTCCATCTTTCTCTCTCTCCCACATTCCCTCCATCTTTCTCTCTTTCCCACATTCCCTCCATCTTTCTCTCTTTCCCACATTCCCTCCATCTTTCTCTCTCTTTCCCACATTCCCTCCATCTTTCTCTCCCACATTCCCTCCATCTTTCTCTCTTTCCCACATTCCCTCCATCTTTCTCTCTTTCCCACATTCCCTCCATCTTTCTCTCTCTCCCACATTCCCTCCATCTTTCTCTCTTTCCCACATTCCCTCCATCTTTCTCTCTTTCCCACATTCCCTCCATCTTTCTCTCTTTCCCACATTCCCTCCATCTTCTCTCATTCCCACATTCCCTCCATCTTTCTCTCTTTCCCACATTCCCTCCATCTTTCTCTCTCTCCCACATTCCCTCCATCTTTCTCTCTTTCCACATTCCCTCCATCTTTCTCTCTTTCCCACATTCCCTCCATCTTTCTCTCTCTCCCACATTCCCTCCATCTTTCTCTCTTTCCCACATTCCCTCCATCTTTCTCTCTCTCCCACATTCCCTCCATCTTTCTCTCTTTCCCACATTCCCTCCATCTTTCTCTCTCTTTCCCACATATCCCTCCATCTCTCTCTTTCCCACATTCCCTCCATCTTTCTCTCTTCCCACATTCCCTCCATCTTTCTCTCTCTCCCACATTCCCTCCATCTTTCTCTCTTTCCCACATTCCCTCCATCTTTCTCTCTCTCCCACATTCCCTCCCATCTTTCTCTCTTTCCCACATTCCCTCCATCTTTCTCTCTCTTTCCCACATTCCTCCATCTTTCTCTCTTTCCACATTCCCTCCATCTTTCTCTCTTTCCCACATTCCCTCCATCTTTCTCTCTTTCCCACATTCCCTCCATCTTTCTCTCTCTTTCCCACATTCCCTCCATCTCTCTCTTTCCCACATTCCCTCCATCTCTCTCTTTCCCACATTCCCTCCATCTTTCTCTCTTTTCCCACATTCCCTCCATCTCTCTCTCTTTCCCACATTCCTCCATCTTCTCTCTCTTTCCCACATTCCCTCCATCTTTCTCTCTTTCCCACATTCCCTCCATCTTTCTCTCTTTCCCACATTCCCTCCATCTTTCTCTCTTTCCCACATTCCCTCCATCTTTCTCTCTTTCCCACATTCCCTCCATCTTTCTCTCTTTCCCACATTCCCTCCATCTTTCTCTCTCTCCCACATTCCCTCCATCTTTCTCTCTTTCCCACATTCCCTCCATCTTTCTCTCTTTCCCACATTCCCTCCATCTTTCTCTCTTTCCCACATTCCCTCCATCTTTCTCTCTTTCCCACATTCCCTCCATCTCTCTCTTTCCCACATTCCCTCCATCTTTCTCTCTTTCCCACATTCCCTCCATCTCTCTCTCTTTCCCACATTCCCTCCATCTTTCTCTCTCTTTCCCACATTCCCTCCATCTTTCTCTCTTTCCCACATTCCCTCCATCTTTCTCTCTTTCCCACATTCCCTCCATCTTTCTCTCTTTCCCACATTCCCTCCATCTTTCTCTCTTTCCCACATTCCCTCCATCTTTCTCTCTTTCCCACATTCCCTCCATCTTTCTCTCTCTCCCACATTCCCTCCATCTTTCTCTCTTTCCCACATTCCCTCCATCTTTCTCTCTTTCCCACATTCCCTCCATCTTTCTCTCTTTCCCACATTCCCTCCATCTTTCTCTCTTTCCCACATTCCCTCCATCTTTCTCTCTTTCCCACATTCCCTCCATCTTTCTCTCTCTCCCACATTCCCTCCATCTTTCTCTCTTTCCCACATTCCCTCCATCTTTCTCTCTTTCCCACATTCCCTCCATCTTTCTCTCTCTCCCACATTCCCTCCATCTTTCTCTCTTTCCCACATTCCCTCCATCTTTCTCTCTCTTTCCCACATTCCCTCCATCTTTCTCTCTTTCCCACATTCCCTCCATCTTTCTCTCTTTCCCACATTCCCTCCATCTTTCTCTCTTTCCCACATTCCCTCCATCTTTCTCTCTCTCCCACATTCCCTCCATCTCTCTCTCTTTCCCACATTCCCTCCATCTTTCTCTCTTTCCCACATTCCCTCCATCTTTCTCTCTTTCCCACATTCCCTCCATCTTTCTCTCTCTCCCACATTCCCTCCATCTTTCTCTCTTTCCCACATTCCCTCTATCTTTCTCTCTATCACTTGCAGTGCAATGTACAGTGTGCATGTCATTCTCCAGTGTCACCACATGGTGGCAGCAGAGTACAATAGAATGAATACACTCTCTATAGTAGAAGTTTCATAGAGCTTTTTGTATAAGGCAGTTGCTAAGCCCCGCCTCCTCTGTGCCTTTCTCTCACGCTATTGGCTGACAGGACATGCTGAAGCACACCCCGCGGGGGCACCCCGACCGGCTGTCCCTGCAGCTGGCGCTGACCGAGCTGGAGACTCTGGCCGAGAAGCTGAACGAGCAGAAGAGGATCGCGGACCAAGTGGCCGAGATCCAGCAACTGAGCAAGAGCATCAACGAGCGAAGTGCCCTGCACAAGGTGATCCCCCCGAGGGTCCCCCCAAACCACCCGCACACCCCTCCCAGGACTAACCTTGCAATGCAACTCTAATAGGGCTCGTCAATAAGAGTCATCAATAGGGGTCGGCAATATCAGTCGGCAATATCAGTCGGCAATAAGGGTGGTTAATAGGGGTCGGCAATAAGGGTGGTTAATAGGGGTCGGCAATAAGGGTGGTTAATAGGGGTCGGCAATAAGGGTGGTTAATAGGGCTCGGCAATAAGGGTGGTTAATAGGGCTCGGCAATAAGGGTGGTTAATAGGGGTCGGCAATAAGGGTGGTTAATAGGGGTCGGCAATAAGGGTAGTTAATAGGGGTCGCAATAGGGGTCGGCAATTAGGGTGGTTACTAGGGGTCAGCAATAAGGGTGGTTAATAGGGGTCGGCAATAAGGGTGGTTAATAGGGGTCGGCAATAAGGGTGGTTAATAGGGGTCGGCAATTAGGGTGGTTAATAGGGGTCGGCAATAAGGGTGGTTAATAGGGGTCGGCAATAGGGGTCCGCAATAAGGGTGGTTAATAGGGGTCGGCAATAAGGGTGGTTAATAGGGGTCGGCAATAAGGGTGGTTAATAGGGGTCGGCAATTAGGGTGGTTAATAGGGGTCGGCAATAACGGTAGTTAATAGGGGTCGCAATAGGGGTCGGCAATTAGGGTGGTTACTAGGGGTCAGCAATAAGGGTGGTTAATAGGGGTCGGCAATAAGGGTGGTTAATAGGGGTCGGCAATAAGGGTGGTTAATAGGGGTCGGCAATTAGGGTGGTTAATAGGGGTCGGCAATAAGGGTGGTTAATAGGGGTCGGCAATAGGGGTCCGCAATAAGGGTGGTTAATAGGGGTCGGCAATAAGGGTGGTTAATAGGGGTCGGCAATAAGGGTGGTTAATAGGGGTCGGCAATTAGGGTGGTTAATAGGGGTCGGCAATAACGGTGGTTAATAGGGGTCGGCAATTAGGGTGGTTAATAGGGGTCGGCAATAAGGGTGGTTAATAGGGGTCGGCAATTAGGGTGGTTAATAGGGGTCGGCAATTAGGGTGGTTAATAGGGGTCGGCAATAAGGGTGGTTAATAGGGGTCGGCAATAAGGGTGGTTAATAGGGGTCGGCAATTAGGGTGGTTAATAGGGGTCGGCAATTAGGGTGGTTAATAGGGGTCGGCAATAAGGGTGGTTAATAGGGGTCGGCAATAAGGGTGGTTAATAGGGGTCGGCAATAAGGGTGGTTAATAGGGGTCGGCAATTAGGGTGGTTAATAGGGGTCGGCAATTAGGGTGGTTAATAGGGGTCGGCAATAAGGGTGGTTAATAGGGGTCGGCAATTAGGGTGGTTAATAGGGGTCGGCAATAAGGGTGGTTAATAGGGGTCGGCAATTAGGGTGGTTAATAGGGGTCGGCAATAAGGGTGGTTAATAGGGGTCGGCAATAGGGGTCCGCAATAAGGGTGGTTAATAGGGGTCGGCAATAAGGGTGGTTAATAGGGGTCGACAATTTAGGGTCGGCAATAGGGGTCAGTAATAGGGGTCAGTAAGGGGTCGGCATGATGTGACGTGTGTTTCCTGCGCAGAGCCTGGCGCAGGGTCGGCAGCAGCTCCTCCTGTGTGAGACTCTCACTGAGTTGGTTTATGGAGACAAAGGTCAGCTGCTCAAATCCAAAGAGAGACGACTGTTCCTGCTCAGCGACCTCCTCGTGTGCACCAACATCAACTTCAAGTGAGTGACCCCGCCCCCTGCCCCGCCCCTGCCCCGCCCCCACAGGCAGTCACTTATCATTAACTAACTCTCTCTCATTCCCTCTCTTTATTCCTTCCATCCTTTCTCTCCCTCGCTTTCTGTTTTCCAATATCATTCTCTCTATCTCTTCTCTTTCTCTCACTCCTTTTTTTTTTTTTTTTCTTTTTTACTCTCCCTTTTTTCTTTTCTTAATCTCTCCATCTCTCTCTCTTTCTTTCTTCCTCTCTTTATCTCTATATTTCTATTTCTTTCTCTCGCTCTCTCTCTCTTTCGTCTTTTTCTTTTGTCCCTTCTTTTCTCTTATTTTCTCTCTCTCTCTACTCTCTTCTTTCGCTCACTATCTGTCCTTTTTCTTTCACTCTTTTTTTTTCTGTCTCACTTTCTCTCTGTTTTTCTTTCTTTTTCTCCCTCTCTCTCTCTCCCTGCTCTTTTTTCTTTCTCTCTTTTCACATTTCGTCTCTCTCTCTTCCTTCTCTTTCTTTCTTTTCATTTGTTCTCTCTTCCCTCTTTCTTTTCTCTCGCTTTTTTGCTTTCTCTCTCTTCACTTTCTCTCTCCCCCACACTCTTTTTTTACTCTTTTTTTCTCTTTTTGTTTTCTCTTTATCTCCCATCCCTCTGTCTTTTTTTGCTTTCTTTTCTCTATCTGTTCTCTCTTCCCTCTCTATTTTCACCCTTTCTCTCTTCTTTTCGCTCTTTTCTCTCTCTCTCTCCCCACTCTCTGTTCTGTCTTTCGCTCCCTTGTCTCTCTCTTTTCTTTCTATTTTTGCTCCTTCTCTCTCTTTTCTCTCTCCTTTTCTCTCTTCTTTTTGCTCTTTTCTCCCTCTCTCTCTCTCTCTCTCCCCACTCTCTGTTCTGTCTTTCGCTCCCTTTCCTGTCTCTTTTCTTTCTATTTTTGCTTCTTCTCTCTCCTTTTCTCTCTTCTTCTTTTCTTTTTTACGTTCTTTCTTTCTCTCTTTTCGCTCTTTCTCTGTCTTCTCTCTCCTTTTTTTTTCTCTCTCCCCACTCTCTGTTCTGTCTTTCTCTCCCTTGCCTCTCTCTTTTCTTTCTATTTTTGCTCCTTCTCTCTCCTTTTCTCTCTTCTTTTCTCTCTTCTTTTCTCTCTCTCTCTCTCTCTCCCTACTCTCTGTTCTGTCTTTCGCTCCCTTTCCTGTCTCTTTTCTTTCTATTTTTGCTCCTTCTCTCTCCTTTTCTCTCTTCTTTTCTCTTTTTTACGTTCTTTCTCTCTCTCTTTTCGCTCTTTCTCTGCTTTCTCTCTCCTTTTTTTTTCTCTCTCCCCCCTCTCTGTTCTGTCTTTCTCCCCCTTGCCTCTCTTTTCTTTCTTCTTTTCTCTCTCCTTTTCTCTTTTTTTCGTTCTCTCTCTCTCTTTCTGTCTTCTCTCTCCTTTTTTTTCTCTCTCCCCACTCTCTTTCTCTCTCTTTTCTCTCTTCTTTTCTCTTTTTTTCGTTCTCTCTCTTTCTGTCCTCTCTCTCCCCCCCTCTCTCTCTCTGGCGGCGGCCATCAGAGGACAGGCGGATGTGGGTCACCTGGTCCCCCTGGGGCCGCGCTATGTGCTGAAGTGGAACGCCGCGCTCCCTCAGCTGCACGTTGCCGAGTTCGGCCAGGAAGGGAGCTCGTATGAGAAGGATCCGGCGCCCGGCAGGAAAACATCGCCCTCTGCTGGTCACAGTGAGTAACTGCTCCTCAGTCCAGGATGAGATATATATATATATATGTGTGTATACGCGGGGGGTGTGGCCGGAGGTCACATGACTCTCTATGCCCCTCCCCCTCCCTGCAGATAAGGTGTCGGTGGGGTCGCCGCGCCTCTACCAGGAGCTGCAGGACATCAAGAAGGACCTGGACGTGGTGGAGCACATCACCCAGCTCATCAGCACCCTGTCCGGCACCTATCAGGTCAGTGCACGCCCCCCCGCCGCCGGCCACGCCCCCTAAAGCGGACCCAAACCTTAACTAATCCCGTCCCAGCTTCCCGTGTGGCGTCCTCACCTTGATACGCGACCCCGCAGCGTGCCGGCCCCTGTTGTGGTCAAGGAGAGTTCATGGGGGATCCATTGGGGGCGGAGCCACATTGTCAAAGGCACAGGGGGAGGGGCATCAGATTGCTGGAGTCCCGCCCCTCCCATGCATTGACTCCTCCTTCCCGGGCACTGACCCCTTCCCGGGCACTGACTCCTCCTTCCCTGGCACTGACTCCTTCCCTGGCACTGACTCCTTCCCTGGCACTGACCCCTTCCCGGGCACTGACTCCTCCTTCCCGGGCGCTGACCCCTTCCCGGGCACTGACTCCTCCTTCCCTGACGCTGACTCCTTCCCTGGCACTGACTCCTCCTTCCCGGGCGCTGACTCCTCCTTCCCGGGCGCTGACTCCTCCTTCCCGGGCGCTGACTCCTCCTTCCCGGGCGCTGACTCCTCCTTCCTGGGCGCTGACTCCCCCTTCCCGGGCGCTGACTCCTTCCCTGGCGCTGACTCCTTCCCTGGCACTGACTCCTCCTTCCCGGGCACTGACTCCTCCTTCCCGGGCACTGACTCCTCCTTCCCTGGCACTGACGCCTCCTTCCCTGGCACTGACTCCTCCTTCCCTGGCACTGACTCCTCCTTCCCTGGCACTGACTCCTCCTTCCCTGGCACTGACTCCTCCTTCCCTGGCACTGACTCCTCCTTCCCTGGCACTGACTCCTCCTTCCCTGGCACTGACTCCTCCTTCCCTGGCACTGACTCCTCCTTCCCTGGCGCTGACTCCTCCTTCCCGGGCGCTGACTCCTTCCCTGGCGCTGACTCCTTCCCTGGCGCTGACTCCTTCCCTGGCGCTGACTCCTTCCCGGGCGCTGACTCCTTCCCTGGCACTGACTCCTCCTTCCCTGGCACTGACTCCTCCTTCCCTGGCACTGACTCCTCCTTCCCTGGCACTGACTCCTCCTTCCCTGGCGCTGACTCCTTCCCTGGCGCTGACTCCTTCCCTGGCGCTGACTCCTTCCCTGGCGCTGACTCCTTCCCTGGCGCTGACCTCCTTCCCGGGCGCTGACCTCCTTCCCGGGCGCTGACCTCCTTCCCGGGCGCTGACCTCCTTCCCGGGCGCTGACCTCCTTCCCGGGCGCTGACCTCCTTCCCGGGCGCTGACTCCTCCTTCCCTGGCACTGACCTCCTTCCCTGGCACTGACCCCTTCCCTGGCGCTGACTCCTTCCCTGGCGCTGACTCCTTCCCTGGCGCTGACTCCTCCTTCCCTGGCGCTGACTCCTCCTTCCCTGGCGCTGACTCCTCCTTCCCTGGCACTGACTCCTCCTTCCCTGGCGCTGACTCCTCCTTCCCTGGCACTGACCTCCTTCCCGGGCACTGACCCCTTCCCTGGCACTGACTCCTTCCCTGGCACTGACCTCCTTCCCTGGCACTGACCTCCTTCCCTGGCACTGACTCCTCCTTCCCTGGCACTGACCTCCTTCCCTGGCACTGACCTCCTTCCCTGGCACTGACCCCTTCCCGGACACTGACCTCCTTCCCGGGCACTGACCCCTTCCCTGGCACTGACCTCCTTCCCTGGCACTGACCTCCTTCCCTGGCACTGACCTCCTTCCCTGGCACTGACCCCTTCCCTGGCACTGACCTCCTTCCCTGGCACTGACCCCTTCCCTGGCACTGACCTCCTTCCCTGGCACTGACCTCCTTCCCGGGCACTGACCCCTTCCCGTGCACTGACTCCTTCCCTGGCACTGACCTCCTTCCCGGGCACTGACTCCTTCCCTGGCACTGACCTCCTTCCCTGGCACTGACCCCTTCCCTGGCACTGACCTCCTTCCCTGGCACTGACCTCCTTCCCTGGCACTGACCCCTTCCCGGGCACTGACCCCTTCCCTGGCACTGACCTCCTTCCCTGGCACTGACCTCCTTCCCGGGCACTGACCCCTTCCCGTGCACTGACTCCTTCCCTGGCACTGACCCCTTCCCGGGCACTGACCTCCTTCCCTGGCACTGACTCCTTCCCTGGCACTGACCCCTTCCCTGGCACTGACCTCCTTCCCTGGCACTGACCCCTTCCCGGGCACTGACTCCTTCCCTGGCACTGACCTCCTTCCCTGGCACTGACCTCCTTCCCGGGCACTGACCCCTTCCTGTGCACTGACTCCTTCCCTGGCACTGACCCCTTCCCGGGCACTGACCCCTTCCCGGGCACTGACCCCTTCCCGTGCACTGACTCTTTCCCTGGCACTGACCCCTTCCTGTGCACTGACTCTTTCCCTGGCACTGACCCCTTCCCGTGCACTGACTCCTTCCCTGGCACTGACCTCCTTCCCTGGCACTGACCTCCTTCCCTGGCACTGACCTCCTTCCCTGGCACTGACTCCTTCCCTGGCACTGACTCCTTCCCTGGCACTGACTCCTTCCCTGGCACTGACCTCCTTCCCTGGCACTGACCTCCTTCCCGGGCACTGACCCCTTCCCGTGCACTGACCCCTTCCCTGGCACTGACCTCCTTCCCTGGCACTGACCTCCTTCCCTGGCACTGACCTCCTTCCCTGGCACTGACTCCTTCCCTGGCACTGACCTCCTTCCCTGGCACTGACCCCTTCCCTGGCACTGACCTCCTTCCCTGGCACTGACCTCCTTCCCTGGCACTGACCTCCTTCCCTGGCACTGACCCCTTCCCTGGCACTGACCTCCTTCCCTGGCACTGACCCCTTCCCGGGCACTGACCCCTTCCCTGGCACTGACCTCCTTCCCTGGCACTGACCTCCTTCCCGGGCACTGACCCCTTCCCGTGCACTGACTCCTTCCCTGGCACTGACCCCTTCCCGGGCACTGACCTCCTTCCCTGGCACTGACTCCTTCCCTGGCACTGACCCCTTCCCGGGCACTGACCTCCTTCCCTGGCACTGACTCCTTCCCTGGCACTGACCTCCTTCCCTGGCACTGACCTCCTTCCCGGGCACTGACCCCTTCCCGTGCACTGACTCCTTCCCTGGCACTGACCCCTTCCCGGGCACTGACCTCCTTCCCTGGCACTGACTCCTTCCCTGGCACTGACTCCTTCCCTGGCACTGACCCCTTCCCGTGCACTGACTCCTTCCCTGGCACTGACCCCTTCCCGGGCACTGACCTCCTTCCCTGGCACTGACTCCTTCCCTGGCACTGACCCCTTCCCTGGCACTGACCTCCTTCCCTGGCACTGACCTCCTTCCCGGGCACTGACCCCTTCCCGTGCACTGACTCCTTCCCGGGCACTGACCCCTTCCCGGGCACTGACCCCTTCCCGGGCACTGACCCCTTCCCGTGCACTGACTCCTTCCCTGGCACTGACCTCCTTCCCTGGCACTGACCTCCTTCCCTGGCACTGACCTCCTTCCCTGGCACTGACCTCCTTCCCTGGCACTGACCTCCTTCCCTGGCACTGACCTCCTTCCCGTGCACTGACCCCTTCCCGGGCACTGACCTCCTTCCCTGGCACTGACCTCCTTCCCTGGCACTGACCTCCTTCCCGGGCACTGACCCCTTCCCGGGCACTGACCTCCTTCCCTGGCACTGACTCCTCCTTCCCTGGCACTGACCTCCTTCCCTGGCACTGACCTCCTTCCCGGGCACTGACCCCTTCCCGGGCACTGACCTCCTTCCCTGGCACTGACCTCCTTCCCGGGCACTGACCTCCTTCCCTGGCACTGACCTCCTTCCCTGGCACTGACCTCCTTCCCGGGCACTGACCTCCTTCCCGGGCACTGACTCCTTCCCTGGCACTGACCTCCTTCCCGGGCACTGACCCCTTCCCGGGCACTGACCTCCTTCCCTGGCACTGACCTCCTTCCCGGGCACTGACCTCCTTCCCTGGCACTGACCTCCTTCCCGGGCACTGACTCCTTCCCGGGCACTGACCTCCTTCCCTGGCGCTGACTCCTCCTTCCCTGGCACTGACCCCTTCCCGGACACTGACTCCTTCCCGGGCACTGACCTCCTTCCCTGGCACTGACTCCTTCCCTGGCACTGACCTCCTTCCCGGGCACTGACCTCCTTCCCGGGCACTGACTCCTTCCCTGGCACTGACCTCCTTCCCGGGCACTGACCCCTTCCCGGGCACTGACCTCCTTCCCTGGCACTGACCTCCTTCCCGGGCACTGACCTCCTTCCCTGGCACTGACCTCCTTCCCGGGCACTGACTCCTTCCCGGGCACTGACCTCCTTCCCTGGCGCTGACTCCTCCTTCCCTGGCACTGACCCCTTCCCGGACACTGACTCCTTCCCGGGCACTGACCTCCTTCCCTGGCACTGACCTCCTTCCCTGGCACTGACCTCCTTCCCGGGCACTGACTCCTTCCCGGGCACTGACCTCCTTCCCTGGCGCTGACTCCTCCTTCCCTGGCGCTGACTCCTCCTTCCCTGGCACTGACCCCTTCCCTGGCACTGACTCCTTCCCTGGCACTGACCTCCTTCCCTGGCACTGACCTCCTTCCCTGGCACTGACCTCCTTCCCGGGCACTGACCTCCTTCCCTGGCACTGACCTCCTTCCCGGGCACTGACCTCCTTCCCTGGCACTGACCTCCTTCCCGGGCACTGACCTCCTTCCCGGGCACTGACTCCTTCCCTGGCACTGACCTCCTTCCCTGGCACTGACCCCTTCCCGGGCACTGACCTCCTTCCCTGGCACTGACCTCCTTCCCGGGCACTGACCTCCTTCCCTGGCACTGACCTCCTTCCCGGGCACTGACTCCTTCCCGGGCACTGACCTCCTTCCCTGGCGCTGACTCCTCCTTCCCTGGCACTGACCCCTTCCCGGACACTGACTCCTTCCCGGGCACTGACTCCTCCTTCCCGGGCACTGACCCCTCCTTCCCGGGCACTGACCCCTTCCATGCATTGACCTGTACCTCGATCCTCTGTGATTGGCGGGCGGTGGTCATGTGATCCGCGGTCTCTTGCAGAACCTGAACATGACGGTGGCTCAGGATTGGTGTTTGGGTCTGCACAGGCTCATCCGCCTCAAGGAAGAAGAGATCCAATCGGCCAACAAATGTCACCTCCGCCTCCAGCTGCAGCTGCCCAGGAAGTCCGACAAGTGAGTAAAGGGGAACTCCGCCCTCTGCGGGGGAGAAGGGTGATTTAAAGGGACAGTCCAGGCAGTGGCAACAATAAGGCCGGAAGCCCGGCGACCACGTGATGTTAGTGGCTCCGAGCATGCTGATTGGAGGAGCGGCCGTGGGTTTTGTTCCGCTTTAAAGCGCCTCAGGGGAAAGAAAGCGGCCGGCCCTGGATTTCTTGGATCAATTTCTGAACAAATTGGGAAGAGGAGGGGCCTATGGGAACAAAGTTGGAAGAGGAGGGGCCTATGGGAACAACAAACTGGGAAGAGGAGGGGCCTATGGGAACAAGTTGGAAAGAGGAGGGGCCTATGGGAACAAAGTTGGGAAGAGGAGGGGCCTATGGTAACAAAGTTGGGAAGAGGAGGGGCCTATGGGAACAAATTGGGAAGAGGAGGGGCCTATGGGAACAAATTGGGAAGAGGAGGGGCCTATGGGAACAAATTGGGAAGAGGAGGGGCCTATGGGAACAAAGTTGGGAAGAGGAGGGGCCTATGGGAACAAAGTTGGGAAGAGGAGGGGCCTATGGGAACAAATTGGGAAGAGGAGGGGCCTAGGAACAAATTGGGAAGAGGCGGGGCCTATGGGAACAAAGTTGGGAAGAGGCGGGGCCTATGGGAACAAAGTTGGGAAGAGGCGGGGCCTATGGGAACAAAGTTGGGAAGAGGCGGGGCCTATGGGAACAAAGTTGGGAAGAGGCGGGGCCTATGGGAACAAAGTTGGGAAGAGGCGGGGCCTATGGGAACAAAGTTGGGAAGAGGCGGGGCCTATGGGAACAAAGTTGGGAAGAGGCGGGGCCTATGGGAACAAAGTTGGAAGAGGAGGGGCCTATGGGAACAAAGTTGGTAAGAGGAGGGGCCTATGGGAACAAAGTTGGTAAGAGGAGGGGCCTATGGGAACAAAGTTGGAAGAGGAGGGGCCTATGGGAACAAAGTTGGGAAGAGGAGGGGCCTATGGGAACAACAAATTGGGAAGAGGAGGGGCCTATGGGAACAACAAATTGGGAAGAGGAGGGGCCTATGGGAACAACAAATTGGGAAGAGGAGGGGCCTATGGGAACAACAAATTGGGAAGAGGAGGGGCCTATGGGAACAAATTGGGAAGAGGAGGGGCCTATGGGAAACCCATCCAGGAAACCGCTCAGCAGCGGCCAATGGGAAACGTGCTGAGCTGCTGTGTGCTGCCGTGTCCTGTCCCCCATCGTACAGTTCTAAATACCTGATTTGGGCTCCCTATAGGAGTGTAGGGCATCCCGAATCGGCCCGGCCTGTGTCTTTTTCAACCTGCGGTACACAGAATATGGGGGGGTGCACATGTCTGGCTAGAGGGGATGCCCCGCCCCCTAGGAATGTTTTGAACCCCCTGTTTTTGTCTCTCCTCCAGGTCGGGGCGTCCCATGAGCTTCATGGTGCTTTTCCTCACCCCAAACCCGCTCAGCAAGATCTCCTGGGTGAACCGGATGCACCTGGCCAAGATCGCACTGCGTGAGTGTTGCCGGGGGCTGGGGGTGTGACTCTGTATACTGGCCCTGGGTATCCCATGCCGGCCCTGTGGAACCTATATCTGCCTGTGTATCCTGTACCGGGCCTGTGTATACTGCCCCTGTGGGCATCACACAGCCCTGTGGAATCCATACTGCCCCTGCGGGCATCACACAGCCCCGTTGAACCCATACTTCCCCTGTGGGCATCACACAGCCCTGTGGAATCCATACTGCCCCTGCGGGCATCACACAGCCCCGTGGAACCCATACTGCCCCTGTGGGCATCACACAGCCCCGTGGGCATCACACAGCCCTGTGGAACCCATACTGCCCCTGTGGGCATCACACAGCCTTGTGGAACCCATACCGGGCCTGTGGAACCCATACTGGGCCTGTGGAACCCATACTGGGCCTGTGGAACCCATACTGGGCCTGTGGTACCCATACCGGGCCTGTGGAACCCATACTGGGCCTGTGGATACCGGGCCTGTGGAACCCATACCGGGCCTGTGGAACCCATACTGGGCCTGTGGATACCGGGCCTGTGGAACCCATACCGGGCCTGTGGAACCCATACTGCCCCTGTGGGCATCACACAGCCTTGTGGAACCCATACCGGGCCTGTGGAACCCATACCGGCCCTGTGGAACCCATGTACCCCTGTGTATCCCATACCGGCCCTGTGGGACCCATATGAACCTGTGGAACCCATACCGGCCCTGTGTATCCCATACCGGCCCTGTGGGACCCATATGAACCTGTGGAACCCATACCGGCCCTGTGGAACCCATACCGGCCCTGTGGAACCCATACCGGCCCTGTGGAACCCATACCGGCCCTGTGGAACCCATACCGGCCCTGTGGAACCCATGTACCCCTGTGTATCCCATACCGCCCCTGTGTATCCCATACCGGCCCTGTGGGACCCATATGAACCTGTGGAACCCATGCGCCCTGTGTATCCCATACCGCCCCTGTGTATCCCATACCGGCCCTGTGTATCCCATACCGGCCCTGTGGGACCCATATGAACCTGTGGAACCCATGCGCCCTGTGTATCCCATACCGCCCCTGTGTATCCCATACCGCCCCTGTGTATCCCATACCGGCCCTGTGGGACCCATATGAACCTGTGGAACCCATGCGGCCCTGTGTATCCCATACTGCCCCTGTGTATCCCATACTGCCCCTGTGTATCCCATACCGGCCCTGTGTATCCCATATTGCCCCTGTGTATCCCATACTGCCCCTGTGTATCCCATACTGCCCCTGTGTATCCCATACTGCCCCCTGCGACCCACCCATAAAACCCCTCGGCTGAGCCCTTGTGTCTTGGCCCCTTTATGCCACATGCAACGCACCCGTAGCACCTAGCAGTTAAGGGCCGGGCAATACTGCACATCCAATCTTGTGCAGATTTCCCGATCATAAATCGATCAATCGATTGCACGCCCCCCCCCCATAAAAAAACACGAGCGCTGGTAGCGATCGGCCCTCACGGCCACACATTTTAGAACATACAATGTCTCTCCTGAGGATTCCAAGGTTCGTACACAGAAGACGCTTCATACATTTATAGGACCCTTAAAGCGGACCAAAACCCATTGCCATCGCCTTCCCCACCGGAAAGCAGAAGCAAGGGTGGGCCAACGGGACCAGGCGGAGGCAAGGGTGGGCAAACGGGACCAGGCGGAGGCAAGGGTGGGCCAACGGGACCAGGCGGAGGCAAGGGTGGGCAAACGGGACCAGGCGGAGGCAAGGGTGGGCCAACGGGACCAGGCGGAGGCAAGGGTGGGCCAACGGGACCAGGCGGAGGCAAGGGTGGGCAAACGGGACCAGGCGGAGGCAAGGGTGGGCAAACGGGACCAGGCGGAGGCCAGGGTGGGCCAACGGGACCAGACGGAGGGGAAAAGGGACCAGGCGGAGGCAAGGGTGGGCCAACGGGACCAGGCGGAGGCAAGGGTGGGCCAACGGGACCAGGCGGAGGCAAGGGTGGGCCAACGGGACCAGGCGGAGGCAAGGGTGGGCAAACGGGACCAGGCGGAGGCAAGGGTGGGCAAACGGGACCAGGCGGAAGCAAGGGTGGGCAAACGGGACCAGGCGGAGGCAAGGGTGGGCAAACGGGACCAGGCGGAAGCAAGGGTGGGCAAACGGGACCAGGCGGAGGCAATGGAGGGGAAACGGGACCAGGAGGCAAGGGTGGGCCAACGGGACCAGGCGGAGGCAAGGGTGGGCCAACGGGACCAGGCGGAGGCAAGGGTGGGCCAACGGGACCAGGCGGAGGCAAGGGTGGGCCAACGGGACCAGGCGGAGGCAAGGGTGGGCCAACGGGACCAGGCGGAGGCAAGGGTGGGCCAACGGGACCAGGCGGAGGCAAGGGTGGGCAAACGGGACCAGGCGGAGGCAAGGGTGGGCCAACGGGACCAGGCGGAGGCAAGGGTGGGCCAACGGGACCAGGCGGAGGCAAGGGTGGGCCAACGGGACCAGGCGGAGGCAAGGGTGGGCCAACGGGACCAGGCGGAGGCAAGGGTGGGCAAACGGGACCAGGCGGAGGCAAGGGTGGGCCAACGGGACCAGGCGGAGGCAAGGGTGGGCCAACGGGACCAGGCAGAGGCAAGAGAGGGGCAAACGGGACCAGGCAGGGGGGTTCCAGTGGGGCGGGGGGACCAATCAGCTGAGGAGGAATCGTTTGCCCCTTGTGACACAGCGGGTGGGGTGGGGGGTCGTTTTCAGTCCTGTGCAGCATCGCAGCATAAAGTGTGGCCTGGCGAGAACGCAATTGCGCTCTGTAATCTCGAGCAGGCAGCGTATTCTCCACGGCGTTCGGAGTGCGCTGCTGGAGGGGGGAGTCAGCGAATGAAACAAAAAAAAAAAAACTGGGCAATTTTTTGACGGAATAAAGCGTCAGTGCACTGAATGGACCTCTCCTGCGCCGGCGCCGCTCCCCCGCCTCATCAGAGCTTTTTCCATGCGCTCAGACCCTTTTTGTTCCACTGCTCCTGGAGCCCTCGCCGCGTCTCTCGCGTCTCTCGCGTCTCTGGCGTCTCCGCGCTCACCTGTGTCTGCGTGTGTGTACTCGTTCCAGGCCCCGGCTTCCACGGCAGAGAGCCAGGAGGATGCTGGGATTGAATATTATATCCCCTTCCTATGGCCAGCTACACGCAGAGTTTCCGAGGACCCCCTTAGAGCTTTCCCATTCGCTTTCCCCCCTTTTTTTTTTATTTTACAATAAAATCTCTTGAAAACATTTGTGTCGACTCAACGCTCGCTCTCGTCCCTCAACGCCTGGGCGGGGCGCGGGGGCGTTTTCAGGGGCCCTGTGCATCGCAGGTGAAAGCGGGGCCTGGCGAGGACGCAATTGCGCTCTGTAATCTCGAGCAGGCAGCGTATTCTCCATGGCGTTCGGAGTCCGCTGCTGGAGGGGGGGGAGTCCAGAAAAGAACAGCAAACAAAACAAGAATAAATAAATCCTGGCAAGTGCTTTTTTTCTTTTTTTTTTTAATTTTTTTTTAAGAATAATGAGCGGCCTACGGAGAAAAGCGTCAGCGTTCTGAATAGGCCTCTCCTGCGCCGGCGCCACTTCCTCTGGAAAAGAACAGCGAACAAAACAAGAATAAATAAATCCTGGCAAGTTTTTTTATTCTTAGTATACAGTACGTCCTGCTCCATATATAATACTTACACTTGGGTTATCCTCCGCCAGAGGGCGCTGTGCACTGCAGACATGCAAAAACAGGCTCCTCCCGGCCCCTCATATACCCGGGGACCTCCCACAAATCCCCAGATTTCTCTGCAGTGCTGAAGACATGAAGTATCACTCTGTCGCAGGTGGGCGGGGCTATTACAGCCTGCGGCCCTGTTGGACTATTCCCACCCGTCCTCCTTGTGAGGTGCCTCCCAGCCTGGGCTGCGCTGGTCGGGTGAAGGTAGGCAGCACCATGTGTGCTTATGGAGCCATGCTCCACCGCAGTCCCCCACCAAAGGGTAGGCGGTGTAGGCTGATGGTGAGCCTCTATGGGATGCCCCTCCCGCATTACTGCCCCACGCCCCGTGTAGCGGTGGGCCCTGTACCAAGGACCGCCATCCTCCCTCGTTCCCCCCGTAGTCCGGGGGGAAAGAAAAGGGGGGGGGTGTGTGGTGGTCAGTGTATGCTTACACGCTTTGGCCTTATTACTGTCCTTTTACTGGTATTCCTGGTGTCAGTGCCGCGCTGTTAAAATTTTTTATTATTATGCATATGTCGCCGCCACGCGCACTCCTTCTCTTATTGAATGTGCTGCGTTGAGCGGCGGCGTTGCCTCATACGCTGCCACGTCTTCATTGGCAAATCTGTCTCTAAGTGTGTCATTCACTTTGACTACTGAACTTAATTCAGAGCTTTGCGCCCTTCGGGGGGGGGCGAAGACCTGGCTTGGCGCGCTCCGCGTCACAGCCCGCTCTGGCCCGCCCTTCGAGGTCCGCTTGGCGCCATTTCGATGCTCTTCACGTGCGCGTGTGGTAACGGTCCTCCTCCTCCCTCGATCTGTAAGTGCCCTCGCGGGCGATTTTCATTTGTCTTGCTACTGCGCATGGCTCTGACATCCCTATTCCCATTATGTCTTTCAGACGATCGAATCCAGTGGCTTCTCCCGGGCCGGCTTATTACCAGTGGACCTAATTAAATTACTCCCACTTCCCTGCGGGTCATTGGGGCATCCAGGGTAGCTTCAGCGTCAATCCCTACTGGCCTATTGTGCCCATTAATCACCATATGGAGGCATCTCAGGATATTGTGACCGGGGTTCCTGTGTGTAGCTTGTGGGGTCTCACCTATCAGCGGTGACAATGCACGGGTCTGCGTCCCTTGTGCACAGCAGGTGCTAATGGTACTTCCCGCCCCTCCTGTGGCTGGGCCCGCACCTCGCCTCACTTCACCTACTCCCCCAAGCCTGAGTCTAACCCCCAATACAAGCGGGGATTCTCATCCTGATGTTGCTGCTAGACTGGCCAGTGTTGAAAAATTGCTTGATAATACCTTAGCGCGTAAGGCCACCGCAAAAAAGCGGCACTTAACTGAAGAGGCTGATGAGTTGTTGCCTCTATATGGCTATACCCCTCGGACGAAGGGGAGCTGTTCTCTGACTCAGGGTCATCTGACGAGGAGTCAAGGGGTCATGACGATTCTGGCTCTGATCACTGGACCCCGGATGATACTGACAGACTGCTGATGCAGATCTTTGAGGTTTTGTCCATCTCTCCCCCTGCTGCGGCTCCCTGGCAAAGGGGTGAGCTATTTCATACTGCTAAGGCTCGATTGGAATTTCCTGAGCAAACCCATTTCAATAACCTCGTGTTTAAGGAGTGGGAACATCCCAGTAGACTGCCCGGGATTCCTAAGAGTTTGGACAGGAAGTACCCATTTCCTGCTGATATGGTCAAGTGCTGGTCATCGCCCCCCGAGGTCGATGCTCCTATTCTAGGGCTGGCTAACACCTCTATTATGCACTCCCCTGACACTACTACACTGCGGGATTCTGAGGACCAGGAATGCACTAGATGGTCCAGACGATTTGCCACCTGATACTATTAATGCACTGTCTAACTGTGATGTGTTTGTGAACTTTATCCTGTCTGCATCAGATGATGCCATTAGGATGTGTGGCAGATCTTCCGCCTTGGCGGTAGCTATACGCCGCGCGGTATGGCTGCGCCAGTGGGCTGCTGACAATGCTGCTAAGAAAGCCCTTACTGGGCTTCCATTTAAGGGGCTACGCCTGTTTGGGGACCGCCTAGACCTCTTTGCTAAAGGAGGTAAGTTATCCCAGCGCAGGCGGCAGTCTCGGCCCTTTCGGAGCCAGGGCCCCCTTTCAGTCCCCTACAGAGGCGCTAAGCAGGGTAAAGGGGTGTCCTTTGCGGGGGCTCGCGCAGATTCCTGGCATAGGAGCAGGGGGCGACGCCCTGGCTCCTCCTGTTGGACCAAACCCAAAGCCCCTCCCAAGACCCCTCAGGCATGATGGGGCGCCCTCGCCCGTCAGGGTGGGGGGACGGCTACAGCACTTCGCGCACGTCTGGAGGCGCCACGTCTCAGACCGGGGGATTCAGGAGATAGTTACATGATAGACTTTGCTGTGCGGCCCCCCACAAGATTCATCGGGTCCCCCAGGACCCTGTCTCAGCTCAGGTCTTGATGCAGGCCGTGCAAGGACTTCTGGATCTGGGGGTCATTTGCAGGGTCCCCTTAAGAGAAAGGGGCAAGGAGTTCTATTCCAACCTTTTCACAGTGCCCAAAAAAGATGGGTCATTCAGGCCCATTCTGGATTTAAAGATCCTCAACAAGTTTGTCAAGAACAGTCGCTTTCGCATGGAAACTCTGCGCTCGGCCATCGGCTCTCTGCGCCCAGGGGATTTCATGACGTCTGTGGACATCAAAGACGCTTACCTTCACGTCCCTGTGTTCCCGGGACACCAAAGGTTTTTCAGATTCACGTTGGAAGATCAACATTACCAGTTTGTGGCCCTGCCATTTGGCCTCACCTCAGCTTCCCAGAGTGTTCACCAAAGTGCTGGCGGGGTGATGTCTCTGGTAAGGTCAGGGTGCATACTCGTGCTGCCCTACCTGGACGATATACTCATCACCTCTCGGTCTCTGCGGCAGGCAGAGTTGGACACCCAACTGGTAGTGTCCACCCTGGAGTCCTTCGGCTGGGTGATCAATTACCCCAAGTCCTCTCTGTCCCCTTCCTCGGTGACCCCGTTCCTGGGAATGATTCTGGATACGGTTCAGTCAAGGATATTCCTTCCTCAACAGAAGGTGGAAGCTCTGACTGCGCAGGCGCGGTTCCTGCTCTCGTGCCCCCAGCCCTCCCTCAGGCAGGGAATGCAGTTGGTGGGCCTGATGGTGGCGAGCTTCGAGGCGGTGACCTTTGCTCAGTTCCATTTGAGGCCTCTACAACTTCACCTCCTATCAGTATGGGACAAGGACCCAACGTCCTTGGACGGGATCTGTGTGCTTCCCCCCTCGGTCAGACGGTCCCTTTCGTGGTGGCCCACAGGAACTTGCTGGGGGGCAGGTCCTTTCTGGCCCCCTCCTGGGAGATGGTCACCACGGATGCCAGTCTGTCAGGTTGGGGGGGATTCTGGAAGTCCCTGAGGTTCCAGAGGAGGTGGGGCCCTCAGGAGGCCCACTTACCCATCAACATTCTGGAACTACGGGCAATCAGGTTGGTACTGGAGCAGTTGACCAATCACCTGAGGGGTCTGTCTGTGCAGGTGCGCTCAGACAACAGGACGGCGGTTGCCTACATCAACCATCAGAGAGGGACCCGGAGCAGAGGTGCCCTCCAGGAAGTGTCGCGAATTCTGACATGGGCGGAGGCCAATGTTCAATGCATTTCGGCTGTGTATATCCCGGGGGTAGAGAATCTTCTGGCAGACACTCTGAGCAGGGGGACTTCCCGTCAGGGAGAGTGGTCCCTCTGCAACAGGGTATTCCAGTCCCTGTGTCACCGTTGGGGTCTACCAGATGTGGATCTGTTCGCATCCCGTCACAATCACAAGCTCCCGGCCTTTGTCTCCCTGTCTCAGGATCCTCTGGCCTTGGCCACAGATGCTCTGTCCATGTCATGGCAGGAATTTCGGCTCCTGTATGTCTTTCCTCCATTCCCCCTGCTGGGCAGGGTCCTGCGCAAGATTGCTCTGGAAGGGGTGCCAGTGATTCTGGTGGCCCCCAGGTGGCCAAGAAGAGTGTGGTTCGCAGACGTGGTGCAAATGGCAGTAGACCAGTACGTCCTGCCAGGGGCGCCAGATCTGCTCACTCAGGGCTTCTTACGCCATCCCAATTTACAAACTCTGGCTTTGACGGCCTGGCTGCTGAAACCTCCATCTTGATGGAGAAAGGCTTGTCCACCTCGGTGGTGGATACCATGGTGCAGGCTAGGAAGAAGACTTCTTCTTCCATCTATTACAGGGTATGGCATACCTACATTGATTGGTGTGAGTCTAGGTCTCTTCCCTGTAGGGTGTTTTCAGTCCCCAGGGTTCTGGAGTTCTTACAGCATGGGTTGGAGTTAGGTCTAAAACTCAGTACTCTGAAGGGTCAGGTTTCTGCCCCGTCTGTCTTCTTTCAGAAGTCTTTTGCTCAGCATCACTTGGTTAAGACCTTCTTTCAGGGGTCACTCATGTGTGTCCCCCACGTAAACCTATGGTCCCTGTTTGGGATTTGAACTTGGTTTTGTCTGCCTTGCAGGGTGCTCCCTTTGAGCTTATGCAGGATGCTGCTCTGGCTGTACTTACCCTCAAGGTTGTCTTTCTGGTGGCCATTACTTCAGTCAGGCGTGTGTCTGAGCTGGCGGCTCTGTCTATTCAGCCCCCATACTATGAGAGACACCAGGACAAGGTGGTGTTCCGCTTTAAGCTGGACCTTCTGCCTAAGGTGGTGTCTTCTGTTCATTTGATTAAGATATTGGCCTTCCTTCTTTGTGCCCTAATCCTAGCAACGCTAAGGAAAGGGTTTTGCATTCCTTGGACGTAGTCAGGTTTCTGAAGTATTACCTAGTAGTATCTGCGGCCTTCAGGAAGACTGATGCTCTGTTTCTGGTCCCTTCTGGTCCTAGGAAGGGTTTGGCTCCTGCCAAGTCTACTATCAGCAAATGGATCCGTCAGGCTGTGATTCAGGCCTATTCTGCTAAGGGGAAGAATCCTCCCTTCTGCCTTACTGCTCATTCCACTCGTGCTATTGGTGCCTCTTGGGCTTTTCAGCTCCAGGCTTCTGTTGAACAAGTTTGCAAGGCCGCTACTTGGTCTTCTGTTCATACTTTTTCCAAGTTTTACAAGGTTGATGTTAAGGCCTCAGCTGATGCTGTGTTTTGGCCGCAAGGTTTTGCAGGCGGCAGTGGTTTAAACTGTCTGCTGTTACCTTTTGTTGGGGATCCCACCCTACTTTATGGACACTGCTATTGGATGTCCCAAGTGTAAGGACTATGTCTGGAGCAGGACGTACTGTATACTAGGAATAATACAATTCTGTGAAATACTCACCTGTAGAATTGTTATTATAAGTATACAGTACGTCCTGCTCCACCCCACCCTGGTTTCATTATTCTGGATCCCCTGTATGGTGATTGTTATCATTGTTATAGTTACCAGTTTGGTGGTTGGTTTCTCCCGGCTTCTTTTTCTCACTGCTTTTCAATGCTGGGGATTTGTGGGAGGTCCCCGGGTATATGAGGGGCCGGGAGGAGCCTGTTTTTGCATGTCTGCAGTGCACAGCGCCATCTGGCGGAGGATAACCCAAGTGTAAGTATTATATCTGGAGCAGGACGTACTGTATACAAATAATATCAATTCTACAGGTGAGTATTTCACAGAATTGTATTTCTTTTTTTTTTTTTAGAATAATGAGCGGCCTACGGAGAAAAGCGTCAGCGTCCTGAATGGGCCTCTCCTGCGCCGGCGCCGCTCCCCCGCCTCATTAGCGCTTTTTACATGCGCTCAAACCCTGTTATCTCCCCTCGCTCCGCTCCTCCGGACGCCGCCGCTGAGAAAACGAAATGGCAGGACATTGTCTTTTAAATCGCCTGCGAACACCTTTTTTTTTTTTTTCTTTTTTTTTTGCGCTTGGCGGACCTTTTTTTTTTTTTCCTCGCCTTTGCGTTTATCTTGGAAGAGCGGCTCGTTGGAAAAAAAAAAAGCCTATTTTAGTCTAATGGGAAGCAATTGCTTTTCACACTCGAGCGCCGGCGCTGTGTGTGGGGGGGGGCGAGCGCCGGCGCTGTGTGTGTGGGGGGGGAGGCGGCGCTGTGTGTGTGGGGGGGCGAGCGTCGGCGCTGTGTGTGTGTCCCGGGTTTTGCCCCCCCCCCCCGATCAGAGATGTGAGCCCCCCCCAGATCGCCCAACGGATAGCGGGGATGCCACCGCGGGTGTCGCTTGCGTCGCTGGACCGGGAAACGAGGTAAGTGAATGGGGCGAACAGGTTTTTTTTTCGTCCAATCAGATCCACCCGCTGAAGTGACATAATACGAGAGCAACCGCATCCCCCCCCCCCCCCCGCAGCTCTGATTGGACAAGAGCCTGCATGATACGCCGGATCAGGGCATCACACAGTGCGGCATCCCGATTGGTGAAATCCAGTGGCTGGAATCTGAGAAATTAACATGAAATTTTTTTGTATTGCTTCCTTTTGTTCCCATTTTTATTGTTCTTTCTTTCTCCTTTTTTTTTCTTTCTTTCTTTTTGTTTTCTTTCTTTCTTTTTTGTTTCTTTTGTGTTTCTTTCTCTTTCTTTTTTCTTTCTCTCTTTTTCTTTCCTTCTTTTTTTTCTTTTTTCTTTCTCTTTTTCTTTCTTTCTTTTTCTTTCCTTCTTTTTTCTTATTTCGTTCTATTTTCTTTTTTTCTTTCCTTCTTTTTTCTTATTTCTTTCTATTTTCTTTCTTTCTTTCCCTTCTTTCTTTCTTTCTTTTTTTCTTTCCTTTCCTTTTTTTCTTTCTCTTTTTTATTTCCTTCTTTCTTTCTTTTTCTTTCCTTCTTTTTTCTTCTTTCTTTTTTCTTTCCTTTCTTTTTTTTCTCTTTATTTCCTTCTTTTTTCTTTTTTTCTTTCTTTTTCTTTCCTTCTTTTTTCTTATTTCTTTCTTTTTTTCTTTCTTTCTTCACTCCCCCGCAGGAGAAGAGAACCAACCTGGCTGGCTGTGCCCCGAGGAGGAGAAGAGGACCAAGATCCCCTTCTGGTCGCCCACGCTGGTCTGTCGCCTCCCGGCCTTTTCCACCAAAGCTTCTGACCTACAGGTGAGCCGCCCCGGGGGGGGGGGGGGGGGGCATCCCGCATGAGGGGACGTTCAGGGGATACTCACCTTTTCCTAGCATGATGGGGGGACAGGAAACTACTGCACCTCCCTGTCACACCATCAGTGAGCCCTGCATTAGAGAGATACTCAGCTTTTCCCAGCAGAGCTCCATCTGATGGGGGACAGGAAACGACTGCACCTCCCTCGTTGTGACCCCGCCCTCTTTGTTGTTTCCGCCTGCAGGTGGGCGGAGCCGTGCACACCCCCGTCCAGAGCTCGCTGCTGGGCTTCTCGTCGGTCAGCACGTCGCTGCCTCAGGGATACTTGTGGGTAAGATTAAAGGGAAGCTCCGCCCAGTGGGCGTGGTTATATAATTCAGCCAATCACGTGGCGTCTCTCTCTCTCGTTCTCCGCAGGTGGGCGGCGGCCAGGAAGGGGGCGGCGGCCAGATCCAGATCTTCTCCCTGAACCACACGTCCCCGCGCATGCTGAAGGCCTTCCCGCTGCCGGCCCACGTGCTGTGCGTGGAGGGGGCGCGCGCCAAGGAGGCGGAGGAAGGCGAAGGGGAGGAGTCTGCGGCGGGGGAGGGGTCTGCGCAACCCGCCGTGTGCGTGGGCCTGCAGGACGGCAGGTGAGACCGCGCCCCACCATTAAAGCGGACCCAAACCCTTTCTCTTTCTTTCTTCACTCCTTCCGTCACTCCTTTCTTCCTTCCTTCCTCCCTTTCTTTCTTTCTTATCTTCTTCTTTTTTCCTTCCTTCCCTTTTTCTTTCTTTTTTTCTTCCTTCCTTCCTTCACTTCTTCCTTCCTTCCCTTTCTTTCTTACTTACTTCCTTCCTTTTTTTCTTCCTTCCTTCACTCCTTCCTTCCTTCACTCCTTCCTTCCTTCCTTTCTTTCTTTCTTTCTTTCTTTATCTTCTTCTTTTTTCCTTCCTTCCCCTTTTCTTTCTTTTTTTCTTCCTTCCTTCCTTCACTCCTTTCTTCCTTCCCTTTCTTTCATACTTACTTTCTTCCTTTTTTTTCTTCCTTCCTTCCTTCCCTCACTCCTTCCTTCCTTACTTCACTCCTTCCTTACTTCCTTCACTCCTTTCTTCCTTCCCTTTCTTTCTTACTTCCTTCCTTCCTTTTTTTCTTCCTTCCTTTCTTCACTCTTTCCTTCCTTCACTCCTTCCTTCTTTCCTTCACTCCTTCCTTCCTTTACTCCTTCCCTCCTTCCTTCCTTTACTCCTTCTTTCCTTCTCCTCCTTCCTTCCTTCCTTCACTCTTTCCTTCCTTCCTTTACTCCTTCCCTCCTTCCTTCCTTCACTCTTTCCTTCCTTCCTTCACTCCTTCCCTCCTTCCTTCCTTCACTCCTTCCCTCCTTCCTTCCTTTACTCCTTCCCTCCTTCCTTCCTTCACTCCTTTCTTCCTTCCTTCACTCCTTCTATTCTTTCTTTCTTTCTTACTTTGTTTTTCTTCCTTCCTTCTTTTCTTTTTTATCTTTCAGCTCATGCGCAGGCTTCCACCCAATCAGAATCCATTGCTGTCATCCCACAGTAAATCACCCATGTGCTCCGCCCTCTTGACCACGTCCCCAGTCTGACCACGCCCCCTTCTTTCTCTTGCAGCATCATGGTGTACGGCAGCGTCGACAGCGGCTCCACCTGCTTAATGGCGCTGAGGAGCCCCGGCCTGCAGCCCGTCCTGTGCCTGAGGCTTAGCCCCGCCCACCTGTGTGCCGGCCTCCAAGACGGGACCCTGGCCCTCTACCCCCAGAACCCAGGTGAGAGGGGGCGGGGCTTCTGTCATTCATCTTGACCACACCCACTTTTTATTTATGAATATATATATATATATATATATATATATATATATATATATTTATTGTATTATACTATATATATAAGGTCCGCTTTAACCCTTTTAGAAGGACTTGTTGCAGCCATCGGTATAATCAATTACCATAATCGGCACAGGGGGGAGGGGACTGGCTGATTACATTTGCATAATTAGAGCTCGGGGTGTTATTATTCTAATTGGAGATATAAGTTGTTATTAAAGGCAAACCGTCATTATAAACACCTGCGGCTATTAATAGATTACGGGATATAAATAGAGTAAGTGATCACTTTCTCTCTTTCCCACATTCCCTCCATCTTTCTCTCTCTCCCACATTCTCTCCATCTTTCTCTCTTTCCCACATTCCCTCCATCTTTCTCTCTCTCCCACATTCCCTCCATCTTTCTCTCTTTCCCACATTCCCTCCATCTTTCTCTCTCTCCCACATTCCCTCCATCTCTCTCTCTCTCCCACATTCCCTCCATCTTTCTCTCTCTCCCACATTCCCTCCATCTTTCTCTCTCTCCCACATTCCCTCCATCTTTCTCTCTCTCCCACATTCCCTCCATCTTTCTCTCTCTCCCACATTCCCTCCATCTTTCTCTCTTTCCCACATTCCCTCCATCTTTCTCTCTCTCCCACATTCCCTCCATCTTTCTCTCTCTCCCACATTCCCTCCATCTTTCTCTCTCTCCCACATTCCCTCCATCTTTCTCTCCTTCCCACATTCCCTCCATCTTTCTCTCTTTCCCACATTCCCTCCATCTTTCTCTCTTTCCCACATTCCCTCCATCTTTCTCTCCTTCCCACATTCCCTCCATCTTTCTCTCTTTCCCACATTCCCTCCATCTTTCTCTCTTTCCCACATTCCCTCCATCTTTCTCTCTTCTCCCACATTCCCTCCATCTTTCTGTCTTTCCCACATTCCCTCCATCTTTCTCTCTCTCCCACATTCTCTCCATCTTTCTCTCTTTCCCACATTCCCTCCATCTTTCTCTCTCTCCCACATTCCCTCCATCTTTCTCTCTTTCCCACATTCCCTCCATCTTTCTCTCTCTCCCACATTCCCTCCATCTTTCTCTCTTTCCCACATTCTCTCCATCTTTCTCTCTTTCCCACATTCCCTCCATCTTTCTCTCTTTCCCACATTCCCTCCATCTTTCTCTCTTTCCCACATTCCCTCCATCTTTCTCTCTCTCCCACATTCCCTCCATCTTTCTCTCTTTCCCACATTCCCTCCATCTTTCTCTCTTTCCCACATTCCCTCCATCTTTCTCTCTTTCCCACATTCCCTCCATCTTTCTCTCTTTCCCACATTCCCTCCATCTTTCTCTCTCTCCCACATTCCCTCCATCTTTCTCTCTTTCCCACATTCCCTCCATCTTTCTCTCTTTCCCACATTCCCTCCATCTTTCTCTGTTTCCCACAGAAAAAGGAGAGAATGTGGGAAGAAAGGGGAAAAAAGGAGAGAATGTGGGAAGAAAGGGGAAAAAAGGAGAGAATGTGGGAAGAAAGGGGGGAAAAGGAGAGAATGTGGGAAGAAAGGGGGGAAAAAGGAGAGAATGTGGGAAGAAAGGGGGGAAAAAGGAGAGAATGTGGGAAGAAAGGGGGGAAAAAGGAGAGAATGTGGGAAGAAAGGGGAAAAAAGGAGAGAATGTGGGAAGAAAGGGGGGAAAAAGGAGAGAATGTGGGAAGAAAGGGGGGAAAAAGGAGAGAATGTGGGAAGAAAGGGGGAAAAAGGAGAGAATGTGGGAAGAAAGGTGGAAAAAAGGAGAGAATGTGGGAAGTAAGAAGAAAAAGGAAAGAATGTGGGAAGTAAGAAGAAAAAGGAGAGAATGTGGGAAGAAAGGGGGAAAAGGGAGAGAATGTGGGAAGTAAGAACAAAAAGGAGAGAATGTGGGAAGAAAGGGGGGGAAAAGGAGAGAATGTGGGAAGAAAGGGGGGAAAAAGGAGAGAATGTGGGAAGAAAGGGGGGAAAAAGGAGAGAATGTGGGAAGAAAGGGGGGAAAAAGGAGAGAATGTGGGAAGAAAGGGGGGAAAAAGGAGAGAATGTGGGAAGTAAGAACAAAAAGGAGAGAATGTGGGAAGAAAGGGGGGGAAAAGGAGAGAATGTGGGAAGAAAGGGGGGAAAAAGGAGAGAATGTGGGAAGAAAGGGGGGAAAAAGGAGAGAATGTGGGAAGAAAGGGGGAAAAAGGAGAGAATGTGGGAAGAAAGGGGAAAAAGGAGAGAATGTGGGAAGAAAGGGGGGAAAAAGGAGAGAATGTGGGAAGAAAGGGGGGAAAAAGGAGAGAATGTGGGAAGAAAGGGGGGGAAAAGGAGAGAATGTGGGAAGAAAGGGGAAAAAAGGAGAGAATGTGGGAAGAAAGGGGGGAAAAAGGAGAGAATGTGGGAAGAAAGGGGGGAAAAAGGAGAGAATGTGGGAAGAAAGGGGGGAAAAAGGAGAGAATGTAGGAAGTAAGAAAACAAAGGAGAGAATGTGGGAAGAAAGGGGGAAAAAGGAGAGAATGTGGGAAGAAAGGTGGAAAAAAGGAGAGAATGTGGGAAGAAAGGGGGGAAAAAGGAGAGAATGTGGGAAGTAAGAAGAAAAAGGAGAGAATGTGGGAAGAAAGGGGGAAAAGGGAGAGAATGTGGGAAGTAAGAACAAAAAGGAGAGAATGTGGGAAGAAAGGGGGGAAAAAGGAGAGAATGTGGGAAGAAAGGGGGGAAAAAGGAGAGAATGTGGGAAGAAAGGGGGGAAAAAGGAGAGAATGTGGGAAGAAAGGGGGAAAAAGGAGAGAATGTGGGAAGAAAGGTGGAAAAAAGGAGAGAATGTGGGAAGTAAGAAGAAAAAGGAGAGAATGTGGGAAGAAAGGGGGAAAAGGGAGAGAATGTGAGAAGTAAGAAGAAAAAGGAGAGAATGTGGAAAAATACCATTTTGTGAATACTCACCTGTAAAATGGGTATTATAAGTATGTCACACACCCCGCTTCAAGATATTCATAACCTGTGGGTAATACTGACCTGTAGAGGGCGTTCTGCAGAGATGATTGGAGGAAAGAAAGTCCCTCCCTGATCCATAAATACCTGGGACCTCCCACTCATCACCCAGTATATAGAAGCAGTAAGGTAAGGGACCAGGAAGAGGCAAATATAAGTCATAACAACGCAAAGTTCACAAAATAAAGGATCCAGAATACAAGAAGGGCGGGTGAAGCGGGGTGTGTGACATACTCATAATACCCATTTTACAGGTGAGTATTTCACAAAATGGTATTATTCTAAGTATGTCACACACCCCGCTTCAAGAATATCCATAACATGTGGGACATCCAATAGCAGTGTCCATAAAAGGGCGGGGATCCAAAACAAGGTAACAATGCACAACCCTAAACCACAACAGCTTGCAAAACTTTGCGGCCAAATACAGCATCCGCTGAGGCCCGAACATCAACCTAGTAAAACTGGGAAAAAGTGTGAACAGAGGACCAAGTAGCAGCCTTACAAACTTGCTCAACAGAGGCCTGGTGCTGGAAGGCCCAGGACGCTCCAACCGCACGAGTAGAATGAGCAGTAACCCGAAAAGGGGGACTCCTCCCCTTGGCAGAATAGGCCCCAACAATGGCCTGACGAATCCATTTACTGATGACAGACTTGGCAGGTGCCAAACCCTTCCTAGGCCCGGAGGGCACCACAAAGAAAGCATCAGTCTTACGAAAGGAAGACGTTACCACCAAATAGTACTTCACAACTCGAACCACATCCAAGAATGTAGAGACCTCTCCTTGTCGTTGCTGGGATTAGGACATAGAGAGGGCAGAACAATGTCCTGATTTAGATGAAAAGCAGAAACCACCTTAGGAAGAAAATCCGGCTTAAAACGAAAAACCACCTTGTCCTGATGCCTCTCGAAGTACGGAGCTTGAATGGACAAAGCCGCCAACTCAGAGACACGCCGAACAGAAGTGATAGCTACCAAAAAAGCCACCTTCTGCGTAAGCGAAGACAAGGCAACATCATGCAAGGGCTCAAACGGAGGACCCTGAAGAGCAGAAAGAACCAAGTTCAAATCCCAAACTGGAATCAAAGGCTTCCTAGGAGGCCGAACATGCGTAACCCCCTGGAAAAAAGTCTTGACCAAAGGATGAAGCGCAAAGGACCTTTGAAAGAACACCGCCAGGGCAGAAACCCTGCCCCCCCCCCTGCCCCTTCAGAGTACTAAGCTGGAGCCCCAGATCCAGACCATGTTGAAGAAACTCAAGAATTCTGGAAATAGAAAATTCCCTACAGGGAAAAGTCCTGCCTTCACACCAGTCAATATAGGACCTCCAGGTCCTATAGTAAACGGTAGAGGAAGACCGCTTCCTGGCGCTAATAAGAGTTCGAATCACCGCATCAGAAAGACCTTCCTCCTTCAAGATGGAGGTTTCAGCAGCCACGCCGCCAAAGCCAGCGATGGTAAATTGGGATAGCGTAGCCGACCCTGGGTGAGCAGGTCCGGCAGCAGAGGCAGAACGAACTGATCCTCTGACAGTCTTACCAGGTCTGCGAACCAAACCTGTCTTGGACACCTTGGTGCCACCAGAATTGCTGACGCGCCCTCCATGGCCAGCTTGCGCACCACTCTGGCTACCATTGGAAACGGAGGGAACAGGTACAGAAACCCCAGATCCCTCCAGTTCAGGGACATGGCATCCACCGCAAGAGCCAGTGGGTCCTTCGGGAGAGACACAAATACCGGAAGTTTGTGATTGTGACGAGAGGCAAAGAGGTCCACCACCGGAAACCCCCACCTGAGGCAAATCAAGCGAAACACCTTGGGACTGAGAGACCACTCCCCCTGGCGAGAAGAGGACCTGCTCAGAGAGTCCGCCTCCATGTTCTCCACCCCCGGAATGTAGACTGCTGAGATACACGGGACGTGGCTCTCCGCCCAGTCCAGAATCAAAGACACTTCCCTGAGGGCACTCCTGCTGCGAGTCCCTCCCTGGTGATTGATGTAAGCAACTGCCGTCCGATTGTCCGACCGAACCTGAACTGGCAAGCCCTGCAACTGATGAGTCAAGCGAAACAGAACCAACCTGATGGCTCTCAATTCCAGCACATTGATGGGCTCGTGAGCCTCCTGAGGCCCCCACAGACCCTGAAACTGAAGATCCTTCCAGACACCCCCCCCTACCTGATAGACTGGCATCCGTGGTGACCGTCTCCCAACAGGGGGCCAGAAAGGATCTGCCCTTCAACAGATTGACTGAATTCGGCCACCAGTGAAGGGATCGCCGAACCCGGGGGGTCATCAGGAAGGACTGATCCAACGATAGTGGAGACCTGTCCCAAACCACCAACAGATGGAGCTGGAGCGTCCTTGTGTGAAACTGAGCAAAGGGAACTGCCTCGAATGAGGCCACCATCAATCCCACCAGTCTCATCCCTAGCCGGATGGCCGAACGAGGGATGGACAAGAGAAGCCGAACCAACTCCTGAATAAAAAGAACCTTGGACTGAGGCAGAAACACCTTGGCCTGGGAAGTATCCAGAGACATTCCCAGAAAGGTCACTACCCTGGACGGGGAAAGAGATGACTTGGGGTAGTTGATTACCCAACCGAATCTCTCCAGAGTGGATACCACCGTCCTGGTGTCCAACTCTGCTTGGCTGAAGGAAGACGCCATAATGAGAAGATCGTCCAAATAAGGCACGATGCGGATACCCTGGGCTCTGAGTAGAGCCATCACCCCAGCCAGCACCTTGGTGAAAACCCGAGGAGCCGAGGTAAGACCGAAAGGGAGTGCCACAAACTGAAAATGCCGATCCTCCACCATGAACCTGAGAAACCTCTGGTGTGCTGGAAAAATCGGAACATGCAGGTAAGCGTCCTTGATGTCTATGGACGTCAGAAAGTCCCCCTGACGAAGAGAGTGAATAGCAGAACGCAGCGTTTCCATGCGGAATTTCCGCGGCCGGATGAACCTGTTGAGGATCTTCAGATCCAAGATGGGTCGAACCGAGCCGTCCTTCTTGGGTACCGTGAACAGATTGGAATAAAAGCCCCGGCCCTGGTCTGAGGGGGGCACTGGGCAAATGACAGCCATATCCAGAAGACTCTTTACTGCCGCCTGGAGTTCCTGCGCGGCCAGAGGGTCCGAAGGCACCCGAGACCTGAAGAATCTGGGAGGGGGCCGGAGCTCGAACTCCAGCTTGTAGCCGGAAGTCACCACTTCCCGGATCCATCTGTCCGAGACCTCCCGATCCCAGACCTGGGAGAAGTGTTGCAGCCGTCCCCCCACCCACCTGGGTGAGGGCGCCCCCTCATTGCTGAGCTGGCTTAGCAGCGGGTTTGGGCTTAGAGCCCCAACTGTATCCTGGACGGGCACGTCCTCTGCCCCTGTTCCCGGAATCTCCTCTGGATGAGGGGAAGGCAAATCCCCTGCCAGCTCTGGCCCCACGAAAGGAAGGGGCAAAGGAAACCGCCCCCCGAAAGGGACGGCGTTGTTTCTTGCGTTGAGATAAGTTACCGCCTTTGGTGGCGGAATCCAATTTCTCTCCAAAGAGCCGTAATCCTACAAAAAGGGAGAGCCGTCAGCGACTTTTTTGACACAAAATCGGCCGCCCACTGGCGCAACCAAACCGAACGCCGAATAGTCACTAGCAGAGCCGACGTCCTGCCACACATCATCAGAGTGTCATCCAAGGCGGCTAGTACAAATGACAAAAACAATTCACACCTTTTAAGGCCAAGGAACTCGTCACTACCCGGATCAAGCCCGGAAGAAGTCAACAGGTCCCTGACCACCGACCTGGTAGCCACCACCATCAGCGCCGAAGCACAAACGGGCCGCATGGCTGACCCAACACTGGCAAAACCATGACAAGCCATCTGGTCAATGCGTTTATCCTCACCATCTTTGAGAGTGGAACAATCGGGGTTATTTAAAACAGCAGTGTTGGACAACCCCAGAATCGGTGCATCCACCTCGGGAGGGGATGCCCAACGCTTAACCGTATCCGAAGGGAAGGGATATTTTTTATCCCACCCCTGAGGAATACCAGGGAGCCGAGCAGGCCTCTCCCATTCCTTAGCAATAATTCTATCAAAATGTTTTTGATTAGGGAATTCCAAGCGCGGCCTGGATTCCTCGAAAAACTCCCCCTTTTGCTGTGGAACCGCCTCAGGAGGAGAAATAGCCAAAACCTCAAACATCTGAGCCAGAGCGTTAGGAGTATCCGAGGATCTCCCCAAGTCCCGCTCAGTATCAGCGCCAACAAACTGCTGATCGTCTGAATTATCCGATTCCTCATATACCTCCCCTTCCTCCAGTGGGGAGTAATCGGACCAATCCAGGTTATCAACATCATCAAAGTCATCCACCGGCGAGGCCGGTGACAAGTGCTTTCTCTTAGCCGGAGCCTTTCGGGCGACCGCGCTGGAGAATAACTTTTCAAGGTTGGCCAATCTGGCGCACATCTCAGATTGCAGCTCCCCACCTATGACAACGTCACACTGGGTGCGTATCAAGCTGGGAGGAGGAGGGGAAGCGACCGGTGGTGCTGACCCAGACGCCTGGGGTCCGGACTGCCGCGTAATAGTCTGCTGTGCACATGGTATACACAGAAGTACATCGTCCCCAGTAAGGGATACCCCACACACCATACACTTCCGGGATTGCCCCGAGGGGAGCCCGAGCCCAGTATCCGGGGATGCCTCCATATGGTGAACTTATATGTAGTCGCTATGACCAAGGGAATTAACGCATATAAGCAACCCGGGATGCCCTTTTAATGTCCCAAGTGGGAGGATTTGTAATCAGTAAAATTTAACCCAGGGACCCTAGGACCGGGAGAAACCCCCTAAAACCTAACGTAGGTCTACCTGGAAGACATAACAGAACACAGTATAAGCATAAAGGGAACAGAAAGGCATAATAAGTAGATAATATAGAGGGGGCCCATAGGGCCACTCACTGTGACTTCCTTAGCAGAGAAAATGGCGTCCACACCACACGAAGAGCAAAGCAGCAGCACGGAGGCAGAGAGGAGAAGGGGGGCGTGGCCAGCGCGGAGCGTGCGATGTCCGTAGCTCCGCCCCCCTTCCAGGTCGGAGACCAGGCTCTGCAGTGGCGCCTGCCGCGGCGTCCCGCCGAAAGCCCGGCCCGGCCCCCTGTTCCCAACGCGTGAGGGGAGATCTCCCCTCACAAACACACTCCCCAAGAAGAGACCGGCGCCGCAGCGATAGTGGCGGCCGCGGCGCCGGTTAAAGTGGCGGCAAGACAGGGGGGCGGACCGCGGCGACGCGCCAACGCCCGGCCCCGCCCCCTGTTCCCAGCGTGTGAGGGGAATTCTCCCCTCACCACCGCACTACCGCCATGACAGGGACCGGCGCCGCGACAATGGCGGCGGCCGCGGCGCCGGTAAGGAGATCAAGGAGACGCGGAGAAGGTTCTCCTCAGCCATGCCGCCAGGAGAAGCCGGCACCGCGGCGGCTGCGGTCTCCTGAAAGTGAAAAACACCTACACTAACAGAATAAGCCTAACACCTGAATAAAGGCCCCCGACTCCCCCCCCCTCGAGGAGAAGGGCATCCGGAGAGGGGAACACCACCTGGGGTGAAATAGCCGAGGGACAGGGCATCCCAAACCGGGGTCACCTGCCCGGATAACTGCCTACCCTCTGGTACAGGGTCTCACGGTGGAGCATAGCTCCTGAGCACCTAATGTGCCATTCTACCCTCACCCGGACCTCAGCCAAGGCTGGGAGGCATGTGCGGGGAATATAAAGGGATCCGGGCGGAAATAGATAGAAAAGAGGGCCGGGAGTTATCCCGGCTACCTGAAATCCCCCTGTGCAAGGAGGAGACATCATCATCTGACTTGCTCGCCGTCTGCAGAGATGAAGACTGGGTAATAAGTGGGAGGTCCCAGGTATTTATGGACCGGGAGGGGCTGACCTTTTTCCTATCATCTCTGCAGATCGCCCTCTACAGGTCAGTATTACCCACATGTTATGGATATCTTGAAGCGGGGTGTGTGACATACTTAGAATAAAAGAATATGAGAAGAAAGGTGGAAAAAGGAGAGAATATAAAAAAAAAAGGGGGCGCGGCAGTCCTGGTAAGTGATTGATGTTCAGGCCTATTAGACACAGGGCGTCTTTATGTATGGCGCCACCATAGTCCGTCACGCAGCATGGCTCCCTGACTCCTCCCCTTCCTCCTCCCCCTGCAGGAGGATTGTGGGATCCCGAGACCCCGGCCACGGTTCGGGTGGGGACCAGCCCGGTGCGCGCTCTCCTCGCCCTGGACGACTGCGTGTGGGCGAGCTGCCGGAACCGGGTCACCGTGCTGGAGGCCACGCCCCTCAAGGTGCAGGTAAGGCTCCGCCCTTCTTCCTCTCTCCTTTTATTTCTCTTTTTATTGTTCTCTCGCTCTCTCTTTCTCATGTTTTTCTCCATTCTGTCTCTCTCACTTTTTTCTTTTTTTTATTTTTTAATTTCTTTTTTTATTTTTTCTCTTCCATCTCTTCATTCTACCTCTCTTGCTTTCTCTTTTATTTCTTTATCTTTCTCATGTTTTCTCTCTCTCTTCTGTCTCTCCGACGCTTGTCCGGGGCCCCACTGGCAGCCGACACTTGTCCGGGGCCCCACTGACAGCCGACACTTGTCCGGGGCCCCACTGACAGCCGACACTTGGCCGGGGCCCCACTGACAGCCGACACTTGTCCGGGGCCCCACTGACAGCCGACACTTGTCCGGGGCCCCACTGACAGCCGACACTTGTCCGGGGCCCCACTGACAGCCGACACTTGTCCGGGGCCCCACTGACAGCCGACACTTGTCCGGGGCCCCACTGACAGCCGACACTTGTCCGGGGCCCCACTGACAGCCGACACCAGGCCGGGGCCCCACTGACAGCCGACACCAGGCCGGGGCCCCACTGACAGCCGACACCAGGCCGGGGCCCCACTGACAGCCGACACCAGGCCGGGGCCCCACTGACAGCCGACACCAGGCCGGGGCCCCACTGACAGCCGACACCAGGCCGGGGCCCCACTGACAGCCGACACCAGGCCGGGGCCCCACTGACAGCCGACACCAGGCCGGGGCCCCACTGACAGCCGACACCAGGCCGGGGCCCCACTGACAGCCGACACCAGGCCGGGGCCCCACTGACAGCCGACACTTGTCCGGGGCCCCACTGACAGCCGACACCAGCCGGGGCCCCATATTGTCTGACCCCGTCCCTCTCTTGCTCTCTTACCCGCAGAGTTTCGAGGCGATCCAGGACGAGGGAGTTAGCGTCACGCAGATGATCCGGGCCGGGGCGGGGGTGTGGATGGCGTATTCCGAGGGCTCATCCATCCGCCTCTTCCATACCGAGACCCTGGAGCTGCTGCAGGAAATCAACATCTCCACCCGCACCCTCCTGCTGCCAGGTAAGCCCTCATTCCTTCCTGCCACCAGGTAAGCCCTCATTCCCTCCCACACTCTCCTGCCACCAGGTAAGCCCTCATTCCCTCCCACACCCTCCTGCCACCAGGTAAGCCCTCATTCCCTCCCACACCCTCCTGCCACCAGGTAAGCCCTCATTCCCTCCCACACCCTCCTGCCACCAGGTAAGCGCTCATTCCCTCCCACACCCACCTGCCACCAGGTAAGCACTCATTCCCTCCTGCCACCAGGTAAGGACTCATTCCCTCCTGCCACCAGGTAAGCGCTCATTCCCTCCCACACCCACCTGCCACCAGGTAAGCGCTCATTCCCTCCCACACCCTCCTGCCGCCAGGTAAGCGCTCATTCCCACCTGCCACCAGGTAAGCGCTCATTCCCTCCCACACCCTCCTGCCACCAGGTAAGCGCTCATTCCCTCCCACACCCTCCTGCCGCCAGGTAAGCGCTCATTCCCTCCTGCCCGCTCCTGCTGCCAGGTAAGCCCGTCCCTCGAGGTTCTTCTGCCGGCGCCATTTTGAGCCTGCTGCGTGTCTGGGGCCCCTCTTCCTCCCTGGGCTGCGGCAGTCATCGTTTCCTGTGTCACTTCCTCCCGTGGTCTGGCGTCTTGGTGATCCTTTGGTCTCCTTGGTCCGTGAGTCCCCTTTGGGGGTTTTGTTTTCCTTGGGGCATGTGCTGCGGGATGCTTATGTGCATGTTACTTATGTCTTTCAGGTGGGACAACTGTGGGCTGTGGTTTCTCCCGGTTCTGCTCCTTAGCCCCCCTCATCTCCCCCTTACTGGCTCTACTGGGGGCATCCTTTGGGGGGGGGGGCATCCCGGGTGGCTTTTTATTAGCGCTTACCCTGTGCTGGCCTATTGCGCCTGTGTTAATCACCATAGGGAGGCTTCTGGGGATAGCGTGCTTGGGGTCCTTCGGGGCAATCCCGGCTGTGTGCCAGGTGCGGGGCATCCCCTCTGAGTAACAGTGCCGCGGTGTGCGTGCCGTGCGCCCAAGGTATCATTGCGGCCAAGGCTGGGCTGAGTACTTCCCTTCCCATTTCTGCGCCCCCTTCGGCATCGCCTACCCCTCCGCGCCTGCCTTTAGCCCCCAGTGAGGGGGATACTAGCAGGGGGTCACTATCTGATCTGGCACTTCGTGTGGCCAGCATTGAAAGGCAGCTTGCCAGGCCTGTTCCACGTAAGGCCTCTGGCTCCCACGCCCTCCCTCTTTGCTGAGAAGGATGAGGGAATTGATGCCCTTGGTGGGCGTTACTCCCTAGAGGAGGGGGAGCTTTTCCAGGACTCTGACTCCTCTGGGGACCAGCAGGAGGGGGTACGACAGTGACCCTGGGTCTGCGACCAGGGAGGATTCATGGCTCCCAGATGACCCTGATAGACTGCTGTCTGACATTTTTGAAACCTTGCACATTGCTCCCCCTGAGGTGGCTAAGAGGAAGCAGGATGAGCTCTTTCGTCCTGATAAACAGCAACTGGAGTTCCCTGAGCAGAGCCATTTCTCTAATATGGTGCTCAAGGAGTGGGAACGTCCTAATAGATTGCCCGCGGTCCCCAAAGGGTTGGATAAGATGTATGCCTTGCCTGCTGACCTAGTCAAGCGATGGCCGCGCCCCCCTGAGGTGGACGCTCTTGTCCTAGGGCTGTCCAACACCTCAGTCATGCCTTCCCCTGACACTACTACACTGCGGGACAGCGAGGACCGGCGTATGGATCAGCTGGTTTGCCATGCTTTTACATTTGTGGGGGCTGGGCTGCGTCCGGTCTGCGCTGCTGCCATTACAGCTATTGCCCTTAAGAAAAAGCTCAAGTGTCTCACTGATGGCGCTATGGCTGGTAGGGGGAGGGAGGATTATAGGGCCCTCTTGCTTTGCTCTGATTTTGTTGCCTTTGTCCTTACTGCCATGGATGATGCCGTCCGGCTGGGCGGTAGGGCCTCTGCCCTCTTGGTGGCTATGCGCCGCTCTGTTTGGCTGCGTCAGTGGGCGGCTGACACTGCAGCTAAGAAGGCTCTCACTGGGCTCCCTTTTGCTGGGCTACGGCTCTTTGGGGAGCATCTGGATGTTCTAGCCAAGGATGGTAAGTTACCTCAGCGTAGGAAGCAGACTCGGCCCTTTCGGGGGCCCTCCGCTTCTTTCCCCACCTTTCGTGCTTCCAGAGGAGGTCGTGGCTCCCTCTTCTCAGGTAGCCGCAGAGATTCTTGGGGCCGTGGCAGATCCCGTGGTTGTCCCGGTCTCTCCTGGGGTTCCAAGCCCAAACCTTCTCCCAAGCCCCCTCAGGCATGAGGAGGCGCCCTCGCCCATCCGGGTGGGGGGACGGCTTCAGCTCTTTGTTCACGTCTGGAGGCTCCCCGTCTCAGACCGGTGGATTCAGGAGGCTGTCTCCTCCGGTTAGAAGATAGAGTTTGCAGCCTGGCTGCCCCCAAGATTCCTCAGATCCCGGATGTCTCAAAACCCTCTGTCAGCTCAGGGTTTGCGCCTTGCAGTTCAACTCTTGTTGGAGTCAGGAGTCATTTGCCTGGTGCCTTCCCAACAGGGTCAGGGGTACTACTCCAATCTTTTCACGGTCCCCAAAAAGGACGGGTCTTTGAGGCCCATCCTGGACCTGAAGGGTCTCAACAAGTTTGTCAGATTCAAGCACTTTCGCATGGAGACGCTACGCTCGGCTGTCAGTTCCCTTCGCCCGGGCAACTTCATGACCACCGTGGACATCAAGGATGCTTATCCTCACGTGCCAATCTTCCCAGGTCATCAGAGATTTCTCAGGTTTGCTGTAGAGGATCAGCATTACCAGTTTGTGGCCTTACCGTTCGGTATCACCTCGGCCCCTCGGGTGTTCACCAAGGTGCTGGCGGGCGTGATGGCCCTGCTGCGGAATCAGGGCATTCGCATCCTTCCTTACCTGGACGACATTCTGATTGCTGCTCAGTCTCTTCATCAGGCCGAGAAGGATACTCAGGTGGTGACCTCCACTCTCGAGTCCTTCGGCTGGGTGATCAACTATCCCAAGTCTGCACTGTCTCCGTTTTTGGTGAGGTCCTTTCTGTGTCCTCATCCCTCCATCCGGCAGGGGATGCAGTTAGTGGGGCTGATGGTGTCCTGCTTCGAGGCGGTCCCCTTTGCTCAGTTTCACGAGACCTCTTCAGTTGCACCTCTTGTCAGTTTGGAATCGAGACCCTGTGTCCCTGGATCAGGATTTTGCTCTGTCCCCGCTGGCCAGACAGTCCCTCTCGTGGTGGCTGGACTCAAGGAACCTTCTAGTGGGCAGGACCTTTCTGCCTCCGTGCTGGGAAACTGTCACCACAGTCAGACAGGTTGGGGGGGCTTTTGGAAGTCTCTGAAGTTCCAGGGTCAGGGGGGCCCAGAGGAGGCCCATGCTTCCATCAATGTCCTGGAACTGAGGGAGATCAAGTTGGTTCTTTCTCAGCTGACCACGCACCTTCGGGGTCGGGCTGTTCAGATCCGATCGGACAACCAGACGGCGGTCATCAGGGAGGGACTCAGAGCAAGCGAGCCCTCAAGGAAGTGTCCCTGATACTGTCTTGGGCAGAAGAGAATGTCCCTTGCATCTCGGCGGTCTACATTCCGGGGGTGGAGAACCAGGAGGCAGACTCCCTGAGCAGAGGGACATCTCGGCTTGGGGAATGGTCCCTCAGCAATGAGGTATTCCACTCCCTGTGTCACCGCTGGGGTCAGCCGGATGTGGACCTGTTTGCGTCTCGCCACAATCACAAGCTTCCAAGATTTGTCTCCCTGTCACAGGATTCTCTGGCCTTCACCACGGATGCGCTAGCAATGCCTTGGACGGAGTTTCGGCTTCTCTTTGTGTTCCCTCCCTTTCCTTTGCTGGGCAGGGTGCTGCACAAGATAGCCCAGGAAGGGGTACCAGCCATTCTGGTGGCCCCCTGTTGGCCAAGAAGGGTGTGGTTCGCAGACGTCGTGCAGTTGGCAGTAGATCGGTACGTTTTGCCCAGGGATCCAGATCTGCTCACTCAGGGACAACTGTGACATCCCAATTTACAAACGCTGGCTTTGACGGCTTGGCTGCTGAAACCTCAATTTTGATGGATAAGGGGTTGCCGACCTCTGCTGTTGATACTATGATTCGGGCTAGGAAGAAATCCTCATCTTTTATCTACTACAGAGTCTGGCATGCTTACATTGCCTGGTGTGAGTCCAAGTCTCTTCCTTGTCGGGTGTTTTCTATCCCTAGGATTCTGGAATTTTTACAACATGGTTTGGATTCGGGCCTTCAACTCTGGAGTGTCAGCTCTGGCATTTTTTTTTCAAAGATCCTTTGCCAATCACCGGCTGTTTTTTTTCCAGGGAGTTACTCATGTGCGTCCGCCACGTAAGCCTATGCTACCGGTTTGGGACTTGAATCTGGTGTTGTCTGCTCTGCAGGATCCTCCCTTTGAGCCTGTCCGTGGGGCTGCGTTGCCCATTCTGACTCTTAAGGTGGCCTTTTTGGTGGCTATCACTTCAGTCAGGCGAGTCTCTGACCTGGCGGCGCTTTCTATTAAACCTCCCTATTTTGAGCGGCATCAGGATAAGGCTTAAGCCGGATTTCTTGCCCAAGGTTGTGTCTGCTTTTCATCTCAATCAGGACATTGTCTTGCCTTCATTGTGTCCTAATCCTGCTAATTCAAAGGAGCGGACTCTGCATTCTCTGGATGTTTCTCAGGGCTCTGAAGTTTTATTTGGTCGCTACTGAGCCTTTCAGGAAGTCTGATGCTCTTTTTGTTCTCACTTCTGGACCTAGGAAGGGTTTGCCTCCGGCTAAATCCACTATCAGCAAGTGGATCCGTCAGGCGGAGGAGCAGGCCTAATCTGCTAAAGGGAAGGAACCTCCCTTTAGGGTTACTGCTCATTCCACTCGTGCTATTGGTGCTTCTTGGGCTTTTCAGCACCAAGCTTCTGTTGAACAAGTTTGTAAGGCCGCTACTTGGTCTTCTGTTCATACCTTTTCCAAGTCTTACAAGGTTGATGTTAGGGCCTCAGCTGATGCTGCTTTTGGCCGCAAGGTACTTCAGGGGGTAGTGGTTTGAACTGCCTGCTGCTACTTTTTGGGGATCCCACCCTACCTTAAAGGAGCACTATCGCGAAAAATGGATCAATAATAAAAATCTATATAAATTTGCTGGATGGCGGGCGGAGGGGTCACTTATACACCTGGCATCAAGAAATATCCAGCCAGGCTTGCTTTTCTCTCTTTTAATGGAAGGAAAAGGATATCCGGGGTGACAGGCTCTGTCACCCCTGATAGACTAAACCTTTCACCCCTGGATTTTATTCCTACAATGAGAGAATAAGCCACAAGTTGGCGGGAGTTTTATTCAGTTTGGGGGTATAAGTGACCCCTCCTTTCATTAGCCAAAGTGTTTATTTGGATTTTTAATATCACTCAATTTCGCGTTAGTGCTCCTTTAAGGAAACTGCTATTGGATGTCCCATATGTAAGGACTTCTTGAAGCAGGCCGTGCCATGCAATAGGAAAAATAAAATTCTGTGAGTACTTGCTTGTAGAATTGTTTTTACTATGCATGGCACGTCCTGCTTCACCCCACCCTTGTTATCGTTATTCTTGGTTGCCTCTTTATGGTGATTGTTCCAAGTTAGTTGGGGTTGTTACCTTTTTTACCTTTATTATCTCCCGGCTTCTTGAATAACTGCTTGTCAACACTGGGGAGGTCTATTGGTTATCCTGTTTTTATATGGTGCCGGGAGGAGCCACAACTCTTCTGCAGTGCACTGCGCCACCTTGTGGCGGAATATCCCATACATAAGGACTTCTTGAAGCAGGCCGTGCCATGCATAGTAAAAACAATTCTACAGGTGAGTATTCACAGAATTGTATTTTCACCTGCCTGATGAGAATAATAAAGCGGCTGCAGGGGTGCGCCATACCTGTGTCTGCGTGCTCCTGCTCATTGGGAATTATTCACGTCTCCTCTTCTCTCTGCAGGTCAGAAGAGTCCACGGGTCACCACCCTGCTGATCTGCCAGGGTCTGCTGTGGGTGGGCACCGACCTCGGCATCCTGATGACGTTACCTGTGCCAAAGCTGGAGGGCATCCCCAAAATCACAGGTAGGTGTCGAATTGCGGTGGAAGTGGAGCTAATTGGTGGCCTGTACGTAGCTGCACTACTTCCACAAGACCAGGAAGTGGAGCTGCTTTGATCCACTATATGAGCACTGGAGCAGGGTAATTGGTGGCCCGTACAGGGCAGGACTACTTCCACAAGACTAGGAAATGGAGCTGCTTTGATCCACTATATGAGCACTGAAGCAGGGAAATTGGCCTGTACGGGGCAGGACTACTTTCACAAGACCAGGAAGTGGAGTTGCTTTGATCCACTATAAGAGCACTAGAACAGGGTAATTGGTGGCCTGTACAGGGCGGGACTACTTCTACAAGACCAGGGAGTGAAGCTGCTTTGATCCACTATATAAGCACTGGAGCAGTGTAATTGGTGGCCTGTAGGGAGCAGGACTACTTCCACAAGACCAGGTAGTGGAGCTGCTTTGATCCACTATATGAGCATTGAAGCAGGGTAATTGGTGGCCCGTACGGGGCAGGACAACCAGAGTTTTACTGCAGGTACTGCAATAGGTTTCACTGACTCTTCTAGTCTGTTTGAATAGAGTTGCCTTTGAACCTCACAGCGCACTGGAGACCACTCTTAAGAAACCATTACATGCACACAAGGTACAGTTTCCCAGAGTGATCTGCTCGTTTATTGTTACACACCGTATTTACAGTGGATTTACAGCAGGTCAAAGTATTGCTATCAGAGTGTTGTTAATGGTGAGAATTGCGAGTTTCAGGTACTGCAAGGCTCAGTCCTGGTCCCCTATTCTTTTCAATATGCATGTAAGTGACATAGGAGAAGATTCTGTCCTGGCCCCCATTGTTTTCTGAATAGTGGATCAAAGCTACAGGTTACACAGAGCAACAGCTTTAATTAAGGCATAGGTTAAATATACGCAACCTTTTTTAATTTCTTCCTGGTTCCCCCCTAGTAATCTTGTACTCACAACTCTTTTTTCTGTCCATCAGGAAAGGGAATGGTCTCGTTGAACGGACACTGTGGCCCGGTGCAGTTCCTCACCGTAGCTTGCAGCACCATGGCCCCGGAGGCACTCCGCACGGAACAAGGCTCCACGGAGGACGTGCGAGACGGCGAGGCTTCTACTGAAACGAAAGTGACTTCGAACGGCCAATCGCAGGAGCCGTCTCCGGAAAACCTTCCCCCGTCGCGCAGGAAAGGGATCCTCCTCCAGTACCGTCTGCGGGGGACCTCTCACCTCCCCGGCCACAACCTATCCGCCAGGGAGGGCCCCCGAGCCGACAATCCCGCCCTGGAGAACAGCGAGGAGGACGGCTCTATTTACGAGATGACTGACGACCCCGACGTGTGGTTCAGAAGCCGGCCGTGCGCCAGAGACGCCAACAGGAAGGAGATCACGTCGGTGGTGGTCATATCTGGCGGACCCGGCTACCGGGACTTCAATCCCGCCCACAGCAGCAGCCAATCGCCTGGGGACACAGAGAGCATGCTGCTCATGTGGCAGCCGCCTCTCCTCCTATAGCGAGCGGGGAGGGTCCTGTTTTCTTCATGCTGTTAGGTACTAAGAAAATGTTTACACGCCCGGAAGCAGGGCGACTGCTGGCAAGGAGAACCGGAGCTCCCGGTCTGGGATGCCCAGTACCTCACCAAACTGAACTTGCTTAGCTGATAACTTATTGAACTCATTCTTAGGGGGCTGAGAAGCGTGATTTGCACTTTGTCCATATTGGAGCACCGCGCTGTCCTCGGGGGGAGAAGCTCCCACTGAAGCGGGGGGGGGGGGGTAGAGTCTACAAGGGGGCGCCACAGCTGTCTGGCTGCCATGTTGCTTTAACCCAATTCATTCTAGATGAGCCTCGTGTAGCCTAGACACACCTCGTCCACTCTGAGTTGCCTGATAACACAAAGGGATATGCACAGCCAAAATTATTAATAAATGGTGCAGGCCCAAGGGGGAAATACACTACTGTAGCCTCCTTGGGGCTCTAGAGCTGCCCACTGTAAATCCCACACAATTGGCCGCACACAAAGTAGTATCAATACAATCAATTTATTAAATACTGATATATGTACAATGCATGAAACATACAAGACACACAATAACAATTAAGACAATGATAAAAACAAGCAGCTTAATGGGGAGGAAAACCGGGGCTAATTAATGTAGATATTTGATACATTGATAATAGCCAAATCAATAATAAATAATGGTCAATGCATATTGTACTGACAGGCGTAATTGAAAAAGTGCTAGTGCTTCCAATAAAAATTGATATAGTATGTTGAGAGTTGGCATACAATTTTGGCCCAAGTGATAGCAGCAAAGAGTATTGAGAATAAAAAACGAGCAGCAATGTGCGTTAATAGCCTTGTGCAATAGTGCTGGTGCAAAGTTCCATGTGCTAAAGTGCCAAGCTGAGAAAGAGGGTCCTTTAAGGACCTAAATGAAAAGGCAAGAAGTGCCAAATGTGCGTCTGTCAGTTCAAATAGCAATGAATAGTTAATGTTATAAACAAAAGCCCTCTTCCTCCCCACTTACCTCACTGACGCGTTGCGTGGTCCGCCAACCACCCTGGCAAAGTGGTGTCTTAATTGTTATTGTGTGACTTGTATGTTTCATGCATTGTACATATATCAGTATTTAATAAATTGATTGTATTTGATTATACTTTGTGTGCGGCCAATTGTGTGGGGTTTACAGTGGGCAGCTCTAGAGCCCCACTGTCAAACCTAGAGTTGCCTATCCGCGCGCTCGTTCCCGGTCAGTGACTTGCCAAGTCCGTCCTCTGAGGTAGCAGCATGGCAGCCAAGATGACCTGCATTATTCAGATCCCCCACTTCTTTCCTTCAAAGGGTCATAAAACCAAGAATAAAGGCTACGTGTGTGTGTGTGTGTGTGTGTGCGCGCGCGCGCAACTGCCATCACTTTCGGCCACAGTTTCTGTAAATTGATTAAAGGAGATCCGACGTTAAAGAAGGTCTGATATGTAAAATTCCCATAAGCACGTTGGGTGTTCGAGAGAGGAAGCGACAATCTTTCAAACCGGCTTGGGGGCGTCTAACCCCTCCTCCCTGGCACCCAGCATGTCTATGTGAGGGCTTATCCCTTTCAGTGCCAGCGACGTAAAAAACAATGCATTAAAAAACAATATATCATTTTCCAAAGAAATTCCTGCAAAAATCACAGTTCAATATATATGGTGGAAAACGGCCTGTAGAAAAAGGGGGCCCAGGACAGAGCGACGTAAAAATTTACATAGTTGCCTCGACGACCGTAAATTCTACCAGGCTGTCGTTCTCCCCTAGTTACGGCCCGCAAGGGATCTGCGAAGACCGGGCGCGGGGCAGGGGGCTCCGATCCCATGCCCGGCTTCCGTCGCTCACTTCCGCCTGCCAGACAGCGGGCGGTGATTGCAGCAGGACACATCGATTGGCGATGGAATCGAGCGAAGCGTTAAAGTGGGTTTTAACGCTTTGTGGACTGGTACAGGGGTCCTACAGATGGGGATCGAGGGGCCAGCAAGTCGCCTGCCAGCAAGCGTGTGCCTTACAATAACCCCATTACCTGCATCCCCAAAGCCCTGTGGGGAATGCAGAAGAGCCCTTGGTGCATATGGGCCATGCGGGCCGGTAGCCTTTAAGGCCTCCGTGCCCTGGTCTACCAGCCTCCATAGCTGCTGCCTGGGCTCATTTTGCTGGATAGGGTGGACCCCGTTCCATTTGTTTTCCAAGTGTACAGCACGGCCTGTTTCATTTAATCCTTACTTCTGGGTATTCCGCCACAAGGTGGCGCAGTTGACTGCAGAAGATTTGTGGCTCCTCCACCAGGAATCACCCAAAGACCCCCAGTGTTTCTCTGCAGTCACCACTGCGAAGACCTGAAGATGGCTCTCTACGGTTATTCGCAGGTGAACGGCGCAACCAAGCCTGCGGCCCTGCAAGCCTATTCCCACCCGCTTCCGGATCCTCCTGCCTCCCGGCCTTGGCTGTCGGATCGGGTGAAGGTAGGGGAGCGCCTGGGCCATGGTGCTCGGTGAGCTTTGCTCCAGACCACAGACCCTATTACTGAAGGGTAGCCGGTCCATAGGCCTATGGTGAGCCTAGGGGTACGTAGGAACCACTGCTGACTGTGTTGTGCCTGTTTGGGGTGAGTCTTTATTGGGGGTTGTGCTGTAAGGGACTCTCCTTATGGGGGCTCTGTTCCCCCCCTCTCCCCTCTCTACCTTGACTGGTCGTCTCCCGCGCACCGTGCGATCTCTCCCCCCTCCCCTCTTCATCCCCTCGCCTCTCGTTTCGTTATTCCACGGTCTTGCCGCGGGGGGGGGGAGGGGGGGCGCGGTGTGGGTGTTGGGGTCAGACGCAAGCGGGCTTCAGCCGCTCGGTGCGGCGTCCCTATTCCGCCGCCGCAAGCGCATTGCGCTCCGCGGTGGGATTCACTTGCTGGCTTGGTGTCTCCCGCCCCCTTTTGCAGGGATGACGCTTTACGCATGATCCTCCTGCGGCCCGCCCCTCGAGGAGGCCACGCCCGCCTGCTGCTGGGGCTTCCTCCGCGGCCTGGTCCCTCTACCTTTGTCGCTGGCCCTCTCTTGCGGTGTCCTGGTTCCTGTGTGTGCTGTGGTGCGGCTCAGCTGGTCCGTGAGTTGATCCGACGGGGGTTGTTTTTGGTGCATGTGCTGCGGGATGCTCATGATTGGTATTTTTATGTCTTGCAGACGGGATCAGCATTGTGGTTCCTCCCAGTCCAGTACCCCTCCCCTCCCCCATCCCGGCGCTGTGGGGCATCCCTTAGATGCATCCCGGGTGGGCGTTTTTATCCATTATTCCTGGTGGGCTTACTGTGCCCTGTTTGATAATCACCATATGGAGGCTTCTGGGGACAGCGAGCTTGGGGGCCCCTCGGGGCAGCCTTGGCTTTGTGTCATGTGTGGGGCATCCCCTTTGAGTGGTGGTGGCGCGGTTTGTGCTGTGCGGCCAAAGTATTATTGCGGATCAGGCTGGGCCGAGCGCTTCTCTTTCCAGTCCTGCGTTTCCTACGGCATCTCCTGCTCCTCCGTGCCTGCATTTAGCCCCCAGTGAGGGGAATACTAGCAGGGGGGTCGCAATCAGATCTGGCGCTGCGCGTGGCCAGCATTGAACGGCAGTTTGCCCAACCGGCGGCGGGCAAGGCCTCTGGCAAGAAGCGGCACCTTGACGCCGCGCTGTCCCTATTTGCCGAGGAGGATGAGGGCTTTGATGTGTATGGCGGCCGTGGCTCCCTGGAGGAGGGGGAGCTTTTCCGTGACTCGGACTCCTCTGGGGATCGTCAGGACGTTTACCACAGTGACCTAGGGTCCTCTTCTGATGAGGATACCTGGCTCCCGGATGATACCGATAGGCTGCTGTCGTCGGCGATTTTCGAGACATTGCACATCGCCCCCCCTAAGGCGGTGAAAAAGAAGCAGGGGGAGCTCTTCCGCCCTGGCAAGCAATGCTTGAAGTTCCCGGAACAGGGACATTTCTCCAATATGGTGCTTAAGCAGTGGGAACGTCCTAACAGATTACCCTTGGTGCCCAAGGGCTTGGACAGAAGGTATCCCTTTTCGGCTGATTTGGTTAAACGCTGGTCGTGTCCTCCTGAGGTGGATGCTCCGGTCCTGGCCATGCCATCCCCTGACACTACTACATTGCGTGATAGCGCAGACCGGCGTATGGATCCATTGGCTTGTCATGCCTTCAGCTTTGTGGGGGCAGGATTGCGCCCTGTCTGCGCCACGGCCATTACGGCCATTGCCATTAAGAGGAAGGTCAGGCGCCTTGCTGAGGCCACTATGTCTGGAAAGAGAAAGGAGGATTATAGGGACCTCTTGCTTTGCTCTGATTTTATAGCCTTTGTGCTGGCTGCCATGGATGATGCCGTCCGGCTGGGCGGTAGGGCCTCGGCCCTCTTGGTGGCTATGCGTCGGTCTGTTTGGTTGCGTCAGTGGGCGGCTGACACTGCAGCTAAGAAGTCTCTCACCGGGCTTCCCTTCACGGGTCTCCAGCTTTTTGGTGAGCGTCTGGATGTTCTGGCCAAGGATGGTAGGCTCCCCCAGCATAGGAAGCAGACTCCGCACTTTCGGGGATCCTTCTCCCTTCATCCTTCAAGGGGAAGTCATGGCCCCCCTTTCTCAGGTAGTCGCAGAGATCATGGGGCCGAGGCCCGGTCTCTCCTGGGGGACCAAGTCTAAACCCCCTCCCAAGGCTTCTCAGGCATGAGGAGGCGCCCTCACCCGACCGGGTGGGGGGACGGCTTCGGCTTTTTGCTCACGTCTGGAGGCTTCGCGTCTCAGACCGGTGGATTCAGGAGGTGGTGTCCGGTTACAAGATAGAATTTGCAGCCTGGTCTCCCCCCAAGATTCCTCCGATCCTGGATATCTCTAAACACTGTGTCGGCTCAGGGTCTGCGTCTAGCCATTCAACGTCTGCTGGAGTCAGGAGTCGTTTCTCAGGTACCTCACCAGGAACAGGGTCGGGGGTACTACTCCAATCTGTTCACGGTGCCCAAGAAGGACGGTTCCCTGAGGCCCATCCTGGACTTGAAGGGTCTCAACAAGTTTGTCCGGTTCAAGCACTTTTGCATGGAGACTCTACGTTCGGCTGTCAGCTCTCTTCGGCCGGGCGACTTCATGTCCACGGTGGACATCAAGGATGCCTATCTTCATGTGCCGATCTTCCCAGGTCATCAGAGGTTCCTGAGGTTCGCTCTGGAGGATCAGCATTACCAGTTTGTGGCCTTGCCGTTCAGTATCACCTCGGCCCCTCGGGTTTTCACCAAGGTGCTGGCTGGCGTCATGGCTCTACTGAGGAACCAGGGCATTCGCATCCTCGCTTACCTGGACGACATTCTGATTGCGGCTCAGTCTCTTCATCAGGCCGAGAAGGATACTCAGGTGGTGACGTCCACTCTCGAGTCCTTCGGCTGGGTGATCAACTATCCCAAGTCTTCACTATCTCCATCTTTGGTGAGGTCCTTCCTGGGCATGACACTGGATACCTCTTAGGTCAAGGTATTTCTCCCTCAGCAGAAGGTGGAGGGCGTTCAGATGCAGGCACGGGCTCTGCTCTCATGTCTCCACCCCTCCATTCTGCAGGGGATGCAGTTAGTGGGCCTCATGGCCTGTTTCGAGGCGGTTCCCTTTGCTCAGTTTCACATGAGACCTCTCCAGTTGCATCTCTTGTCGGTTTGGGATTGGAACTCGGAGTCCCTGGATCAGGAAATTGCTTTGTCCCCTCTGGCCAGACAGTCCCTCTCATGGTGGTTGGACTCGAGGAATCTTCTAATGCGCTGGGAGATTGTCACCACGGACGCCAGTCTGACCGGCTGGGGGGGGGAGTTTGGAAGTCTCTGACATTCCAGGGTCAGTGGGGCCCCCAAGAGGCCCATGCGCCCATCAACATCCTAGAACTGCGGGCGATCCGGTTGGTTCTCTCCCAGTTGACTCCCCACCTTCGGGGTTGTGCTGTACAGGTCCGCTCGGACAATCAGACGGTGGTTGCCTACATCAATCATCAGGGCGGGACTTCAAGGAAGTGTCCCTGATATTGTCTTGGGCGGAAGAGAATGTTCCCTGCATCTCGGCGGTTTACATTCCGGGGGTGGAGAACCTGGAGGCAGACTCCCTGAGCAGGGGGATGTCTCGGCTTGGGGAATGGTCTCTCAGCATCAAGGTATTTCACGCCTTGTGTCACAACTGGGGTCAGCCGGATGTGGACCTGTTTGTGTCCCGCCACAATCACAAGCTTCCAAGATTTGTCTCCCTGTCGCAGGATCCTCTGGCCTTCGCCACAGATGCGCTAGCAATGCCTTGGACGGAGTTTCGGCTTCTCTATGTGTTCCCTCCCTTTCCTCTGCTGGGTCAGGTGCTGCGCAATATAGCCCAGGAGGGGGTACCGGCCATTCTGGTGGCCCTCCGCTGGCCGAGGAGGGTGTTGTTCGCATACGTCGTACAGATGGCAGTAGATTGGCTCGTCCTGCCCGACGATCCAGATCTGATCACTCAGGGACAGCTGCGCCATCCCAATTTACAAATGCTGGCTTTAACGGCTTTGCTGCTGAAATCTCCATCTTGATGGGCAAGGGTTTGCCGGCTTCTGTTGTTGATACCCTGATTCGGGTTCGGAAGAAATCCTCGTCCTTTATCTACTACAGGGTCTGACATGCTTACATTGCCTGGTGTGAGTCAAAGTCTCTTCCTTGTCGGGTGTTTTCTATTCCCAGGATTCTGGAGTTTTTACAACATGGTTTGGATTCGGGCCTTCAACTGAGTACCCTCAAGGGACAGGTTTTGGCTTTGGCAATTTTTTTTCAAAGATCTTTTGCCAATCACAGGCTTGTTAAGACTTTCTTCCAGGGAGTTTCTCATGTGCGTCCGCCGCGTAAGCCTCTGCTACCGGTTTGGGACTTAAATTTGGTGTTGTCTGCTCTACGGGGTCCTCCTTTTGAACCTATGCCTTGCCTATTCTGACTCTAAGGTGGCTTTTTTGGTGGCTATTACTTCGGTCAGGCGAGTTTCTGAACTGGCGGCGCTTTCCATTAAACCTCCTTATTTTGAGCGGCATCAGGATAAGGTGGTGTTTCGACTTAAACCGGATTTCTTGCCCAAGGTGGTTTCTGCTTTTCATCTCAATCAGAACATTGTCTTACCCTCATTGTGTCCTAACCCTGCTAAGGAACGGACACTTCATTCTCTGGATGTTGTCAGGGCTCTGAAATTTTATTTGGTTGCCACTGAGTCGTTTAGGAAATCTGATGCTCTTTTTGTTCTTTCTGCTGGTCCTAGGAAGGGTTTGCCCCCTGCCAAATCTACTATCAGCAAGTGGATACTTCAGGCGGTGGTACAAGCCTACTGCTAAAGGGAAGGAACCTCCCTTCCGCCTTACTGCTCATTCTACTAGACCTATTGGTGCCTCTTGGGCTTTTCAGCACCAGGCTTCTGTTGAACAAGTTTGTAAGGCTGCTACTTGGTCTTCTGTTCATACCTTTTACAAGGTTGATGTTAGGGTCTCAGCTGATGCTGTTTTTGGCCGCAAGGTACTTCAGGCGGTAGTGGTTTGAACTGCCTGCTGTTACTCATTAGGGATCCCACCCTATCTTTACGGACACTGCTATTGGATGTCCCAGAAGTAAGGATTAAATGAAACAGGCCGTGCTGTACACTTGGAAAAATACAATTCTGTGTTTACTCAGCTGTAGATTTTTTTTTTACTGTTTACAGCACGGCCTGTTTCATCCTTCCCTTGTTATCGTTATCTTTGGTTGCCTCTTTACGGTGATTTGTGCCAAAGTTTATTTTTGTGAGGCTGTTCTCTTTTTTTATCATGAATATCTCCCAGCTTCCTGCATAACTGCTTTTCAACACTGGGGGTCTATTGGGTGATTCCTGGCTTTTTATAGGGCCGGGAGGAGCCACAAATCTTCTGCAGTCAACTGCGCCACCTTGTGGCGGAATACCCAGAAGTAAGGATTAAATGAAACGGGCCGTGCTGTACACAGTAAAAACAATTCTACAGGTGAGTAATCACAGAATAGTATTTTTAACCCGCAGAGGGGGGCCCTATATATTTAATATTTTTTTATTTTTTTTTTACATTTAAGGGTTTACCCTTGTTAGTGCACATAGTTTTTTTAAAATGTCATAAAGCCCTTTTTTCAGTTTAGAAGACTCCAGGGACGTCCAAGTTTCACTCCTTGGGGTATCCTGAATTGGGATGCCTCCCTGTGTAAAACCCTCCCCAGAAGCCCAGCACTCAGCTCCCTTTGGCGCCTCTCGGGTGCTTAGCAGTCAGTGGAGTCATGTGAAAGCAAGGGCGTGGCTCAGCCAATCAGCGCACTCGCCCTCATCCCAGTCTGCACCGTGGGACACACACACGGTGGGGCATCCCAATACGGGATGCCGCCGCATTGAGGAACAACACCCGAAAAGTGAAAATAGGTTGCGGTGTTCCTCTTTAACATGAAATGTCTTTGTAGCGATAACCTTTATCGCCGGAGGGCTTCCCCGCCAGAGACGTCCTTTTCCCAATGGTGAGAAGTGCTACAGAAATTCCAGAGTCATCCGTGAGGAAAACAGGAACAGCTCTTACAAGGGCTAGTGAATGGCGATATAGCGTTTCCCCCAATAAGAGACGGAACTCAGTATTGAGGGTGAAGATGACCTTCTTTTATTAGTGCCACCCTGGGCCTTATATGCAAGTCTCCATGCAAGGGGACCTCCCCTGTGGACCTGATGGAGAACTGCATGACAAACGAACAGACCAATGGGAGCAGGCCACACAATCCCTCAACTCTGCCGGTAACACAATCACCAACACAATGACAGTCTGTAACACAATCAACAACACAATGACAGTCTGTAACACAATCAACAACACAATGACATTGTCTGGAACATGCTTAAGAAAATGAAAGTAATGAATCTATGTAAAGTCCAAGGGGCAGAAACAGTGCCTTTAAAATCCAATATGCCCAAGTAGGGTCCCATGGGCCATATAGAAAAAGGAACAGTGGGCATCCCATGAATGACCCGGTGGGCAATTGAATAGTGGTGAAATCCAAAAGGCAGAGAGTCTGTCACAGTCTTGTTTGCAGTGCCTTTCTTAAAGTGGAACAAAACCTGGGATTTTGACTTTCCTGTTCCGTTCTCCGGGGAATTGGGATGCCCTGCTGTGTGAAACCCCCCACTTCGCCTAGGTAAACTCACCTCTCCTCGGTCCAGCGGCGCAAGCACAGGCGCTCAGCCAATGAGAGACGCTTGCTATGTTTACCACTTTTGGCAAATGGCTCTCATTGACTATAACGGGGAACACGCGCTGTGTAAATGGCTGGGACGGGAGTGTGTGCGCATGACGCTGGGGATGCGGCAGCATGTGCTCCCCATTGACAATGAGAGCCACCTGGTGAATTCCATCAGTTTATTGGGCGATTCTCATCAGACGAAAGCCGCGTATGGGGCGTTGGGACTGGGGAAAGGAGTGTGCATACGGGCACCCTGGGGGGTTTCACACAGAGGGGGCATGCCGATTTGGAATGCCACTGGTGGGTTTTGTTCTGCTTTAAAGCCCAAACTCTTAACAAAAAAAAAAAAACTCAATATAATTTTCCTGGCAATACCTGCAAAAGTCACAGTTTAATATATATGGTGTAAAATGACCCGGCAACAGGGGGTGACAATAGCTCTAGGTACAAAAGGAAGAAAATTCTTCTAAACCGTGCTAAAAAAATATTACAGTGAATTATAATTAAATTAAATCATATTATGAAGGCAGTCCTTTCTTCCGCTGGAGTTAATAAGACCGGATTGGTGCAGTCTTCAAACAATAGAATTTTTTTTTGTGTATTAAAACACTAATAACTCTGCGGGAAATATCAATAATAAAATATTTCAATCATCAGCAACAAATTCAGTGTAGAAAAAAAGGAATGCAGGCTTTGTGAATCCCAGCACCACATGGTTAAATCACGCACCAGATTCCGTAGTTAGATAATGCCACAAGTGTAACTCCTCTCATGGGACACTTTATAATAAACAGCAGATGGAATCTTCAGGGTGTCAGTTAATTAATCAGCGTTTGCTTCCTCCATAAAGCCAAATGGGAATCAAATATAATGAAGTTACTTCTTTAGGGATCAATCCCCTCCAATTGCGCAATTCACATGTAAAAAATTAGACTAACATAGCATAAGATCCTTAAAACCCTGGGCGCCCTGCCCACGTTTAATAGTTGCTTATCAGAACAAAAGTAACTTGCATGTCACAATTCGCATATCGAGCTTTTCTCGTTCGTTGCTTGATTGCCGCGAGGTGGTTATCGCTAAATTATAGATAATAGATGGGGCAGAACTAGAAGGACAGGGATGGATGGGGCAGAGCTGAGGGGACAGGGATGGATGGGGCAGAGATGAGGGGACAGGGATGGATGGGGCAGAGCTGAGGGACAGGGATGGATGGGGCAGAGCTGGGGGGGCAGGGATGGATGGGGCAGAGCTGAGGGGACAGGGATGGATGGGGCAGAGATGAGGGGACAGGGATGGATGGGGCAGAGATGAGGGGACAGGGATGGATGGGGCAGAGCTGAGGGGACAGGGATGGATGGGGCAGAACTAGAAGGACAGGGATGGATGGGGCAGAGATGAGGAGACAGGGATGGATGGGGCAGAACTAGAAGGACAGGGATGGATGGGGCAGAGATGAGGGGACAGGGATGGATGGGGCAGAGCTGAGGGGACAGGGATGGATGGGGCAGAGCTGAGGGGACAGGGATGGATGGGGCAGAGCTGAGGGGGACAGGGATGGATGGGGCAGAGCTGGGGGGACAGGGATGGATGTGGCAGAGCCGAGGGGACAGGGATGGATGTGGCAGAGCTGGGGGGGACAGGGATGGATGGGCAGAGCTGAGGGGGAAAGGGATGGATGGGCAGAGCTGGGGGGGGACAGGGATGGATGGGGCAGAGCTGGGGGGGACAGGGATGGATGGGCAGAGCTGAGGGGACAGGGATTTGATGGGGCAGAGCTGAGGGGACAGGGATGGATGGGGCAGAGCTGAGGGGACTGGGGCGGAGCTGAGGGGGACAGGGACGGATGGGGCGGAGCTGAGGGGGACAGGGATTTGATGGGACGGAGCTGAGGGAACAGGGATTTGATGGGACGGAGCTGAGGGGACAGGGATGGATGGGGCAGAGCTGAGGGGACGGATGGATGGGGCAGAGCTGAGGGGACAGGGATGGATGGGACGGAGCTGAGGGGACAGGGATGGATGGGGCAGAGCTGAGGGGACAGGGATGGATGGGGCAGAGCTGAGGGGACGGATGGATGGGGCGGAGATGAGGGGACAGGGACGGATGGGGCGGAGCTGAGGGGACGGATGGATGGGGCGGAGATGAGGGGACAGGGACGGATGGGGCGGAGCTGAGGGGGACAGGGACGGATGGGGCGGAACTGAGGGGGACAGGGATTTGATGGGACGGAGCTGAGGGGACAGGGATTTGATGGGACGGAGCTGAGGGGACAGGGATGGATGGGGCAGAGCTGAGGGGACAGGGATGGATGGGGCGGAGCTGAGGGGACAGGGATGGATGGGGCGGAGCTGAGGGGACAGGGACGGATGGGGCGGAGCTGAGGGGGACAGGGACGGATGGGGCGGAGCTGAGGGGGACAGGGATTTGATGGGACGGAGCTGAGGGGACAGGGATGGATGGGGCAGAGCTGAGGGGACAGGGATTTGATGGGACGGAGGTGAAGGGACAGGGATGGACGGGGTGGAGCCGAGGGGACAGGGATGGATGGGGCAGAGCAGAGGGGGACAGGGACGGATGGGGCAGAGCTGAGGGGACAGGGATGGATGGGGCAGAGCTGAGGGGGATGGGGCAGAGCTGAGGGGACAGGGATTTGATGGGACGGAGGTGAAGGGACAGGGATGGACGGGGTGGAGCCGAAGGGACGGATGGATGGGGCAGAGCTGAGGGGGACAGGGGTGGATGGGGCGGAGCCGAGGGGACAGGGATGGATGGGGCGGAGCCGAGGGGACAGGGATGGATGGGGCGGTGCTGAGGGGACAGGGATGGATGGGGCGGAGCTGAGGGGGACAGGGTGGAGCCGAGGGGACAGGGATGGACGGGGCAGAGCTGAGGGGGACAGGGATGGGGCAGAGCCGAGGGGACAGGGATGGATGGAGCAGAGCTGAGAGGACAGGGATTTGATGGGACGGAGGTGAAGGGACAGGGTGGAGCCGAGGGGACAGGGATGGATGGGGCGGAGCTGAGGGGGACAGGGATGGACGGGGCGGAGCCGAGGGGACAGGGATGGACGGGGCGGAGCTGAGTGAACAGGGATGGACGGGGCAGAGCCGAGGGGACAGGGATGGATGGAGCAGAGCTGAGAGGACAGGGATTTGATGGGACGGAGGTGAAGGGACAGGGATGGACGGGGTGGAGCCGAGGGGACAGGGATGGATGGGGCAGAGCTGAGGGGGACAGGGATGGATGGGGCAGAGCTGAGTGGACAGGGATGGATGGGGCGGAGCCGAGGAGACAGGGATGGACGGGGCAGAGCCGAGGGGACAGGGATGGATGGAGCAGAGCTGAGAGGACAGGGATTTGATGGGACGGAGGTGAAGGGACAGGGATGGACGGGGCAGAGCCGAGGAGACAGGGATGGACGGGGCAGAGCTGAGGGGACAGGGATGGATGGGGCAGAGCTGAGGGGACAGGGATGGACGGGGCAGAGCTGAGGGGGACAGGGATGGATGGGGCAGAGCTGAGTGGACAGGGATGGATGGGGCGGAGCCGAGGAGACAGGGATGGATGGGGCAGAGCCGAGGGGACAGGGATGGACGGGGCAGAGCCGAGGGGACAGGGATGGACGGGGCAGAGCCGAGGAGACAGGGATGGACGGGGCAGAGCCGAGGGGACAGGGATGGACGGGGCAGAGCCGAGGGGACAGGGATGGACGGGGCAGAGCCGAGGGGACAGGGATGGACGGGGCAGAGCCGAGGGGACAGGGATGGACGGGGCAGAGCCGAGGGGACAGGGATGGACGGGGCAGAGCCGAGGGGACAGGGATGGACGGGGCAGAGCCGAGGGGACAGGGATGGACGGGGCAGAGCCGAGGGGACAGGGATGGACGGGGCAGAGCTGAAGGAGACAGGGATGGATGGGGGTGAGCTGGGGGGTCAGGGATAGATATGGCAGAACTAGAAGGACAGGAATAAATGGGCAGAGCTGTGGAGTCAGGGATGGATGGGGCGGAGCTGAGGGGACAGGGATGGATGGAGCAGAGCTGAGAGGACAGGGATGGATGGGGCAGAGCTGAGGGGACAGGGATGGACGGGGCGGAGCAGCGGGGACAGGGATGGACGGGGCGGAGCCAAGTGGACAGGGATGGATGGGGCAGAGCTGAGGGGACAGGGATGGACGGGGCGGAGCAGAGGGGACAGGGATGGACGGGGCGGAGCCAAGTGGACAGGGATGGACGGGGCAGAGCTGAGGGGGATGGGGCAGAGCTGAGGGGACAGGGATTTGATGGGACGGAGGTGAAGGGACAGGGATGGACGGGGTGGAGCCGAGGGGACAGGGATGGATGGGGCAGAGCTGAGGGGGACAGGGATGGATGGGGCAGAGCTGAGTGGACAGGGATGGATGGGGCGGAGCCGAGGAGACAGGGATGGACGGGGCAGAGCCGAGGGGACAGGGATGGATGGAGCAGAGCTGAGAGGACAGGGATTTGATGGGACGGAGGTGAAGGGACAGGGATGGACGGGGCAGAGCCGAGGAGACAGGGATGGACGGGGCAGAGCTGAGGGGACAGGGATGGATGGGGCAGAGCTGAGGGGACAGGGATGGACGGGGCAGAGCTGAGGGGGACAGGGATGGATGGGGCAGAGCTGAGTGGACAGGGATGGATGGGGCGGAGCCGAGGAGACAGGGATGGATGGGGCAGAGCCGAGGGGACAGGGATGGACGGGGCAGAGCCGAGGGGACAGGGATGGACGGGGCAGAGCCGAGGAGACAGGGATGGACGGGGCAGAGCCGAGGGGACAGGGATGGACGGGGCAGAGCCGAGGGGACAGGGATGGACGGGGCAGAGCCGAGGGGACAGGGATGGACGGGGCAGAGCCGAGGGGACAGGGATGGACGGGGCAGAGCCGAGGGGACAGGGATGGACGGGGCAGAGCCGAGGGGACAGGGATGGACGGGGCAGAGCCGAGGGGACAGGGATGGACGGGGCAGAGCCGAGGGGACAGGGATGGACGGGGCAGAGCTGAAGGAGACAGGGATGGATGGGGGTGAGCTGGGGGGTCAGGGATAGATATGGCAGAACTAGAAGGACAGGAATAAATGGGCAGAGCTGTGGAGTCAGGGATGGATGGGGCGGAGCTGAGGGGACAGGGATGGATGGAGCAGAGCTGAGAGGACAGGGATGGATGGGGCAGAGCTGAGGGGACAGGGATGGACGGGGCGGAGCAGCGGGGACAGGGATGGACGGGGCGGAGCCAAGTGGACAGGGATGGATGGGGCAGAGCTGAGGGGACAGGGATGGACGGGGCGGAGCAGAGGGGACAGGGATGGACGGGGCGGAGCCAAGTGGACAGGGATGGACGGGGCGAAGCCTGGGGGGACAGGGATGGACGGGGAGGAGCCGGGGGGGACAGGGATGGTCGGGGCGGAGATGAGAGGAGAGGGACGGACGGGGCACAGATGAGGGGAGAGGGACGGACGGGGCAGAGATGAGGGGAGAGGGACGGACGGGGCAGAGCCGAGGGGACAGGGATGGACGGGGCAGAGATGAGGGGAGAGGGATGGACGGGGCAAAGATGAGGGGAGAGGGATGGACGGGGCAGAGCCGGGGGGGACCGGGATGGACGGGGCAGAGCCTTGGGGGGGGGCAGAGATGAGGGAGAGGCATGGACGGGGCAGGGCCGAGGGGACAGGGATGGATGGGGCAGGACGGAGGGGGACAGGGATGGACGGGGCAGGACGGAGGGGGACAGGGATGGATGGGGCAGGACGGAGGGGGACAGGGATGGACGGGGCAGGACGGAGGGGGACAGGGATGGACTGGGCAGGGCCGAGGGGACAGGGATGGACGGGGCAGAGATGAGGGGAGAGGGATGGACGGGGCAAAGATGAGGGGAGAGGGGTGGACAGGGCAGAGCCGGGGGGACGTATGGACGGGGCAGAGCTGGGGGGACAGGGATGGACGGGGCAGGGCCGAGGGGGAGAGGGATGGACGGGGCAGGGCCGAGGGGGAGAGGGATGGATGGGGCAGGGCCGAGGTGGACAGGGATGGACGGGGCAGGACGGAGGGGGACATGGATGGACGGAGGGGGACAGGGATGGACGGGGCAGGGCCGAGGGGGAAGGGGCAAGGCCGAGGTGGTCAGGGATGGACGGGGCAGGGCCGAGGGGGACAGGGATGGACGGGGCAGGGCCGAGGGGGACAGGGATGGACGGGGCAGGGCCGAGGGGGACAGGGATGGACGGGGCAGGACCGAGGGGGACAGGGATGGACGGGGCATGGCCGAGGGGGACAGGGATGGACGGGGGGGACAGGGATGGATCAGAGCTGAGGGAACAGGAATGGATGGGGCAGAGCCGGGGGGACAGGGATAGATGAGGTTTGCCTGTACCTTGCAACGCCCCTTCCGGACCTCGCAGTACTTCATATTGCAATGCTAGGTGCCAGGGAGCCATGACACTGGCAGGAGACTAAGCATCACTGATCATGTATAGGGGGCAACACAGAAGCAACTGAATGCAGGGCTGTCAGGGCAGGAAATCTGGCACCGAGGTTCCTCATTGGGACCCCAGTCCGCCAGTTGAATATCACTGCTCTAGATTAACATAAAAAGGATACAATGTGGCCATTATGTAACAGTAATGTTTATTGGAGTTACACTCTTGTTGCAAACTATCAATTTTATTGATGCAGCATAATTCTCGGCACTTTGAGATGGTTTTATTATAGTAATAGTCTAACTAGCTGCAGTTTATGAATTCATATAATAATTGAATACACTTTATTTATGAGTTATAAATGAATTTAAATTAAATAAATACTATCATAGATGCTATTTCTATGCTATTACAGTCTACAAAAGATTGTATAGTTGAGTTAATTATTACTATTACTATCACATTATTTATTCTCATAAGAGACTTTATTAATGTAATTTATTATTTAACTATCAATACAGTATTAATAAAAGCAATGATAAATGAAAACGGGAACGGGGATAGATTACGCGTTCATCGATGTGTTTTAAATGTACATATACAAATATATATTTATCTATATACATACGTTATTTTATATATACCAGATAAGTGGTCGCAGTTTCATTTCCTCATCTTTTAACATATCAGGGTCAATTCATGGTCGGTGCGCCGGTGAGTTTGCGCACGCTAAATGGAGCATCAAGTCGTGCTCGGGCTTCCTCCTGATTCATGGCCGTCAAAATGGGACGCGCTTTTGTTTTAGCTGCAATATGCGCACTATTGCGCCGATTCGCACATGATATTTTCCACTAGCGCCATTTTGGCGCACCAAACTGTCTCCGGCGGTTGATTTACGGTATTCTTAGACGGCAGAAAAGCGTGCGCAAATGTGGCAAAGAAGAGTGAATTTCCTCCAGCAAATAGGTGGAGGAAACTGCTGATTTCGATGAGAAACAGACTTATTTAATTCTGAAAACACATGGCGGCGGCCGGCATGTTTTTGAACAATGAAAGTGTGAGCCTCAAGTTCTTCTTAGAGATTGAACACTTTTTTTTTTTAGTTTTCGTTCGAAAAAAATGCAAAAAAATTTTCAGAAATCACAAAAATAAAGGTGCAAACAACAAAAATATGGATATTGCGCCCTGAGGTTTAGCAAAAACACAAACAATAAACAAATGATAGTTAAATTATTAAGCATTAATATGCAAACCAAACAGGGGAGGGAGGGTTAAAGAGAACATCTAGGACTAAACATTGAGCAAGAAAACATTAAGGGTTTACTGGAATCCGAATATTCTCTAAAAAAATGAAGAACACATGCTCTCCAGAGAATAGGCTAAGAAATGGCGAATAGAGCTTCGCCGAAAACACAGAAGCTGGAGAGATCCAATCACTATGGAGAAACAGTAAAGGAGAGAAACATGGGAGACCATCGGGACCAGGGGCTTTGCCGGCCAAATGCGCATGGGAAGGGGCCATTTGTGCTTCATAACAGAAGCGTGTGGGGAATTGTTTGTGCCGAGTCTGGGCATTTTTGCGCATCGCCCAATCAACCCTGTTGTCAACTTGAAACGTCATCTGCATGTAAGTAAATGGAACATCTTTTAAAGTAAGTCTCATTCTTTGTTTATGAACGCACAATTTTCTATCGTAACTACAAATATTTATTATGCTTGATAAAGTCCTCTAAAGAAGACGAAACATGTTGGGACAATGCTCTCACTGTTTACAAAGATAGAAGGATTATGGTAACCGTGTATATATCACTGTGCCTGCAAAATTAGTGTGCAACACGAAGCTGTAAAATACAACTGGTTATTTGTTTTTTTATAGATTGGAATGTTACATCGATTTTATATATTTTTTTATTGATTAATTTTTTTATTAATTTAAATTTATACATTTAATTTAAACTAATAATAAGATAAATTAGACAAATTTTATGTTTTGGACTTAATATATTGTGGTGACCAGTGGAGAAACGGACCAGCACTCACCATCCCTGGGTGGTTTAGAAATGTAGATATTGATATGTCGGTCCTTTTCAGGTCCCACATTTCGTATTAATTGTTTTTGTTTAATTCGGGGTTATTCCCAAAAAAGATTTTTCCGCCATTTATAGTGTTTTTTTTTTCAATAGATTTTTCTACCAGTGTAGAATATTGCATGACGTATACACTAGGGGGAGCCCTTGCTTTACTGCAAAGTAGAAGGAGAAACGTTAATAGACTGTTCTCCTTCACGGAGGCGATGCAGCTCTGCTCTTACTGTATCTAAACAAGGTCTGGAGGAGGGGTGATACTTATCCAGAGAATTGGGAAAGGATCAAGGATGGCGAGTACGCCGGGCACAGCGCCGGTGAACCAAGACGAGGCTTTGGCTTTCGTATGTGCGGGCTCGTGCCGAGTGTAGGAGAATTCTTCCCGCTCACAACGCCAAGTTTGTAAAGCTTTTTTTTTTTTTTTCAAAGGAACGTACATTAGGGTTAACAACGTAGTTAATGTTGTTTCGCTTCTGTTACATCAAGAGTGTCTGTGTTCCTATGGTGAACGGCGACGATGACCACTAGGGGGCGCCCATGCTCAATGACAAATCCGGAGAACGTGAGCTGCCTCGTGCAGATCTCCATGGCTTAAATACAGTTTGTTGGTGAGCTCCATCGAAAAGGATTTGTAAGACTGATAAGAGGGGAAAAAGGGAGGTGGCGGTTGGTAAGGGAGGATAAAGATGGCCACTCGCATTGGTCCAGGCAGGGCTCGACCTTTGAGGTGCGCTGTTGCGTAGGGCACCATGCGGCTGCACGAGCTCGATCCGCCCCAACCGCTCAGTTTATTGGTCGAAAATGGTGGCATCACGCCTGAAACTGGAGGAACTCTGTATTGCCTCCCCACCGTCTGCCAGTTCCCCACGTCGCATGGGGCAGTGAGGATAAAGTTGGGCACTCGCATTGGTCCAGGCAGGGCCGGCCTTTGAGGTGCACTGTTGCGCAGGGCACCATGCGGATGCATGAGCTTGATCTGCCCCCAACCGCTCGAAAATGGCAGCTATCCACTCGCCCTTGGCATCATGCCCGATACTGGAGGAACTCCCCCACTTCTGCATTGCCTCCCACCATCTGCCAGTTCACCGCTTAACATGGGAGGTCACATGGGGCAGTGAGGATAAAGTTGGGCACTCGCATTGGTCCGGGTAGGGCCGGCCTTTAAGGTGCGCTGTTGTGCAGGGCACCATGCGGCTGTACGAGCTTGATCCGCCCCCAACTGCTCAGTTTACTAGTCGAAAATGACAGCTATCCATTAGCCCTTGGCTTCATGCCCGATACTGAAGGAACTCCCACACTTCTGCATTGCCTCCTCACTGTCTGCCTGTTCACCACCTCACATGGGAGGTCACATGGGGCAGTGAGGATAAAGTTGGGCACTCGCATTGGTCCAGGTAGGGCCGGCCTTTGAGGTGCGTTGTTGTTGCACAGGGCACCATGCAGCTGCACAAGCTCGATCCGCCCCAACTGCTCAGTTTACTGGTCGAAAATGACAGTTATCCCCACTGCTTTGGCATCATGCCCAATACTGGAGAACCTCCCACACTTCTGCATTGCCTCCCCACCCTCTGCCACCTCATATGGGAGGTCACATGGGGCAATGAGGATAAAGTTGGGCACTCGCATTGGTCCGGGCAGGGCTAGCCTTGGAAGTGCGCTGTTGCGCATGGTACCATGTGGCTGCACAAGCTCGATCCGCCCCCAACCGCTCAGTTTACTGGTCAAAAATGACAGCTATCCACTCGCCCTTGGCATCATGCCCGATACTGGAGGAACTCCCACACTTCTGTATTGCCTCCCCACCTTCAGCATCTCACATGGGAGGTCACATGGGGCAGTGAGGATAAAGTTGGGCACTCGCATTGGTCCGGGCAGGGCCGGCCTTTGAGGTGCGCTGTTGCGCAGGGCACCATGCGGCTGTACGAGCTTGATCTGCCCCCAACTGTTCAGCTTACTGGTCAAAAATGACAGCTATCCACTCGCCCTTGGCATCCCGCCTGATACTGGAGGAACTCCCACACTTCTGTATTGCCTCCTCACCATCTGCCAGTTCAGCACCTCACATGGGAGGTCACATGGGGCAGTGAGGATAAAGTTGGGCACTTGCATTGGTCCGGGTAGGGCCGGCCTTTGAGGTGCGCTGTTGCGCAGGGCACCATGCGGCTGCACGAGCTCGATCTGTCCCCAACCGCTCAGTTTACTGGTCGAAAATGACAGCTATCCACTCACCCTTGGCATCACGCCCGATACTGGAGGAACTCCCCCCACTTCTGTATTGCCTCCTCACCATCTTCCAGTTCACTTCCTCTCATGGGAGGTCACATGGGGCAGTAAACTGGCAGACAGGGGCTGCCTCGCATCAAACTTTATGCCTGGTTCTACTTCCAGTGAACCCTGGTGGCTGTGTGGAAGTAGGCAGGTAGTGAGGAATCACAAAGGTATGTTTGGGGGGCACAAGCCTGTAGTCTCGCACAGGGCCCCTTCCATCCTAAGGCCGGCCCCGGGTTCCAGGGAAATGGTGAAACGTGGGATATCTTTTAGTTCTTAATCCTTTTTGTTGCTCATGGGACAGCTCTCTTGCCTATGGTGGAATCATCCTGCTCACTATGTGTCACGGGGGCCGATCTGGTCCTGCACACACTCGCGATACTGAGCATGTGCAGCAGGCACTTCCTGGTGCTACTGGCCTATAAATGGAGGCCTGAGGCACTGGGAAGATGCCTGCAGATCTTCTTAGTCTCCATACTATGGCCTTGTTCTGGCATGCACCTGAACCCTGAAAGTCCAGCTCTGTTCCTGCACGCATCTGAACGCTGAACACCTAGCTCTGTTCCTGCACACACCTGAACCCTAAACGCCCAGCTCAGTTCCTGCACACACCTGAACCCTAAGCGCCCAGCTCAGTTCCTGCACACACCTGAACTCTAAATGCCCAGCTCTGTTCCTGCACGCATCTGAACACTGAACACCTAGCTCTGTCCCTGCATGCATCTGAACACTGAACACCTAGCTCTGTTCCTGCACACACCTGAACCCTAAACGCCCAGCTCTGATCCTGCATGCACCTGAACTCAGAACAGCCAGATCTGTCTTTGCACGCACCTGAGCCCTGAACACCCAGCTCTGTTCCTGCACACACCTGAGCCCTGAACACCCAGCTCTGTTCCTGCACACACCTGAGCCCTGAACACCCAGCTCTGTTTCCTGCACGCACCCAAACTCTGAACGGGCAGCTCTGTTTTTGCACGCACCTGAACTTTGAACGGCCAGCTCTGTTTCTGCACTTACCTGGACTCTGAGATTCTCGCCTCTGTTCCTGCATGCACTCCATACTGGACTCGGGCCTGCTTGCAGCGCAGTCCAGCTCCTCTTGTGGGGAAATCTGGCAATAACCAGACTTGCTGGCAGACTCCCCACTCTGAAACTGCCTTGTGGTGTAATACTGCAGACATTCCCTGCTGACCTCCTCCCAGCTCAGCCAGAGTTAACCTCGTCTCGCTTTCCAGCTCCTGAGTTCAGCTCACCAGAATCTGCAATTCATCATGACACTCTGGCCTTCCTCTCAGCTGCGTTTCCCCTTTAACCACTATCAGGGGAAGCCGCAGGCGGTACTGCGGTACTGCTAGCCGTAGTCTGTGTTTACATCGTCCAATCCGCAACCAGGTACGTGACCCTACTCCAATAGTATACCTGCAGGAAAATCGCTGAAGAGCCGTCTAATTAGTAGCGCAGGAAGGCAAAACCATTTTTGTACTAAGGGTCCTGCACGCACTCCGTACTGGACTCGGGCCTGTCTGCAGTGTAGTCCAGCTCCTCTTACAGGGATCTCTCGTGATATCCAGACTTGCTGGCAGACTCCCCACTACGAAACTGCCTTGTGGTGTAGTACTGCAGACATTCCCTGCTGGCCTCCTCCCAGCTCCGCCAGCGTTAACCCCATTTTGCCTTCCAGCTCCTGAGTTCCAGTTCAGCTCACCAGAATCTGCAATTCATCATAATACTCTGGCCTTCCCCTCTGCTGTGTTTCCCCTGTAACCACTATCAGGGGAAGCTGCAGGCAGTACTGCTTTTATTTCTTCCTTGTGAGGCACGTGGTGCAGCTCTCCTGTCTATGGTGTTATAGTCCTGCTCACTACGCCAATAGTTCAGCCTTCTGCCCTATTCCATTGCAGTTTTATCTCTCCAGTGGGGAGGATGTCACACCTCACATTAAACAATTTGTATACTCTAGTACTTGTGATGCCACTCCGGGATGCCAGAATTGCGCCGTTTCGGCCAACGTTAAACCCATCTTACCTTTCACCTTTTGAGTTCCAGTTCAGCTCACCAGAATCTGCAATTCTTCATGCCACTCTGGCCTTCCCCTCTGCTGTGTTTCCCCTGTAACCACTATCAGGGGAAGCCATAGGCAGTACTGCTTTTAGTTCTTCCTTGTGAGGCATGTGGGGCAACTCTCCTGTCTATGGTGTAATAGTCCTGCTCACTACACCAATATTGCAGGTAGCTGTGGCTGGAGACCTCTCAGGTAAGTCAAGCACAGGGTATAAGATATTCGCAATGGTCCAGGGTAATGGTGAATCATTGGTTAGCTTTAGTTCTTCCTTGTGCGGCACGTGGGGCAGCTCTCTTGTCTATGGTGTAATTGTCCTGCTCACTACGCCAAAAGTACGGCCTTCTGCACTATTCCATTGCAGTGTTTTTATCTCTCCAGTGAGGAGGATGTCACACCTCACATTAAACAATTTGTATACTCTAGTACTTGTGGTGCCACTCCAGGATGCCGGAATTGCACCGCTTCGGCCAACATTAACCTTTTGAGTTCCAGTTCAGCTCACCAGAATCTGCAATTCATCATGACACTCTGGCCTTCCCCTCTGCTGTGTTTCCCCTGTAACCACTATCGGAGGAAGCCGCAGGCAGTACTGCTTTTAGTTCTTCCTTGTGAGGCACGTGGGGCATCTCTCCTGTCTATGGTGTAATAGTCCTGCTCACTACGCCAATATTGCAGGTAGCTGCTGCTGGAGACCTCTCAGGTAAGTCAAGCACAGGGTAGAAGATATTCGCAATGGTCCAGGGTAATGGGGAATCATTGGTTAGCTTTTAGTTCTACCTTGTGAGCCACGTGGGGCAGCTCTCTTGTCTATGGTGGAATAGTCCTGCTCACTATGCCAATAGTTTGGCCTTCTGCAATATTCCATTGCAGTGTGATGCCACTCCGGGATGCTGGACTTGCGCAGTTTCGGCCAACGTTAACCCCGTCTTTCCTTACACCTATTGAGTTCCAGTTCAGCTCACCAGAATCTGCAATTGATCATGACACTCTGGCCTTCCCCTCTGCTGTGTTTCCCCTGTAACCACTATCAGGGGAAGCCATAGGCAGTACTGCTTTTGATTCTTCCTTGTGAGGCACATGGGGTGCCTCTCCTGTCTATGGTGTAATAGTCCTGCTCACTACGCCAATATTGCAGGTAGCTGCTGCTGGAGACCTCTCAGGTAAGTCAAGCACAGGGTAGAAGATATTCGCAATGGTCCAGGGTAATGGTGAATCATTGGTTAGCTTTTAGTTCTACCTTGTGAGCCACGTGGGGCAGCTCTCTTGTCTATGGTGGAATAGTCCTGCTCACTATGCCAATAGTTTGGCCTTCTGCAATATTCCATTGCAGTGTGATGCCACTCCGGGATGCTGGACTTGCGCAGTTTCAGTTCAGTTCACCAGAATCTGCAATTGATCATGACACTCTGGCCTTCCCCTCTGCTGTGTTTCCCCTGTAACCACTATCAGGGGAAGCCATAGGCAGTACTGCTTTTGGTTCTTCCTTGTGAGGCACATGGGGCGCCTCTCCTGTCTATGGTGTAATAGTCCTGCTCACTACGCCAATAGTTCGGCCTTCTGCACTATTCCATAGCAAAGTGTTTTATCTCTCCAGTGAGGAGGATGTCACACCTCACATTACACACTTTGCGTACTCTAATACTTGTGATGCCACTCGGGGATGCCGGAGTTGCGCCGCTGCGGCCCGGACCTCCTTCAAGTCGAGGGGTTGCTCGGTAAGTCCTGCAGGCACCCGGATCCGTCAGGGGAGACGCTTGATGGAGTTATGGTCCGCAATGATTTTTGTTTCATGGAGCGTAGTCTGCAGGCAGCATATTGTCGCCTCATTATCCCGTCAGTCCCCGTCCTGATCACTCGTAGGCCCGGCACTCAGCACGACGGCGTCTCTCTCTCTCGGGTTGGCAGTGAGGAAAGGGTTCTGGCGGCGGTACAGCGCGGCACAGCGGGAGCACCCGGGAACGGGGGGAGGAATGTAATTAGCAGCTTGTCTGCAGATGTGCCGCCAACGAGCAGCTGTTTCCCAATCCTGTACATATGCGAGTGTAAATATATAGATCTCTATGTGTGAAAAAACGCAACGTATACCCGGCGGCCCTGGAGACGGCGCCTTCCCATGATGCTCTGCGACTGGGGAGCTGAGCAGGAAACAAAGGGTGATGTGCAGCTCGGCTGCAGTGGGGCTTATCGGATCAGATCGAGGGCAACCAATCAGACAGAACGTTGCTGAAGTCATGTTGATAAAGGAAATGCTGGTTGGGTCACCCGACTTGCCTTTGTCATGCCCTCATGAGCTCCTTGTTGGCAGTGTGCGCCTTCTAATGTTCAACTATCACACACTGACCACTAGAGGGAGCACTGCCATCATGAGCTCCTTCTGCTTAGTGTGATGTAGGAGCGCGCTCCCTCTAGTGGTCAGTGTGTGTATTACACCCTCCATCACACTGCACACTGACCACTAGAGGGAGCGCCCCTACATCGCACTAAGCAGAAGGAGCTCATGATGGCAGTGTGCTCCCTCTAGTGGTCAGTGTGCAGTGTGATGGAGGGTGTAATACACACACTGACCACTAGAGACCACTTTCGTTTTTTCTTTCTTTCTCTCTTGTCTCTCTTCTTTCTTTCTTTTTCTTTCTTTCCTTTCTTTCTTGTCGCTCCCCTTCTTTCTCTCTTGTCTCGCAACTTACTTTCTTTCTTTCTTTCTTTCTCTCCTGTCTCTCTCCTTCTTTTTTTCTCTCTCTCTCCTTCTTTCTTTCTCTCTTGTATCTCTCCTCCTTTCTTTCTCTCTTGTCTCTTTCCATCTTTCTTTCTTTCTCTTTTGTCTCTTTCTTTCTTGTCTCTCTCTCCTTTCTTTCTTTCTTTCTTTCTTTCTTTCTTGTCTTTCCCCTTATTTCTTTCTCTCTTGTCTCTCTCCTTCTCCTTTCTTTCTTTCTCTCTTGTCTCTCTCCTTCTTTCTTTCTTTCTCTCTTGTATCTCTCCTTCTTCTCTCTTTCTCTCTTGTCTCTGTCCTTCTTTCTTTCTCTCTTGTCTCTTTCTTTCTCTCTTGTCTCTCTCCTTTCTTTCTTTCTTGTCTCTCCTCTTATTTTTTTCTCTTGTATCTCTTCTTTTTTCTTTTTCTTTCTTTCTCTCTTGTCCTTATACCTCTCTCTCCTGTTGATCCTCCTTTCTTTGAAATCAATTACACCGATTCAATTCCATTTACTGACTCCCCACCATTGTAAAAGCTCATAATAACTTCTTTCTTTCTTTCTTTCTTTCTTTCTTTCTTTCTTTCTTTCTTTCTTTCTCTCCTGTCTCTCTCCTTCTTTCTTTCTCTCTCTCCTTCTTTCTTTCTCTCTTGTATCTCTCCTTCTTTCTTTCTCTCTTGTCTCTTTCCATCTTTCTTTCTTTCTCTTTTGTCTCTTTCTTTCTTTCTTTCTTGTCTCTCTCTCTTTCTTTCTTTCTTTCTTTCTTTCTTCTTTCTTGTCTCTCCCCTTATTTCTTTCTCTCTTGTCTCTTTCCTTCTCCTTTCTTTCTTTCTCTCTTGTCTCTCTCCTTCTTTCTTTCTTTCTTTCTTTCTTTCTTTCTTTCTTTCTTTCTTTCTTTCTTGTCTCTCCCATTATTTCTTTCTCTCTTGTCTCTCTCCTTCTTCTTTCTTTCTTTCTCTCTTGTATCTCTCCTTCTTCTCTCTTTCTCTCTTGTCTCTGTCCTTCTTTCTTTCTCTCTTGTCTCTTTCTTTCTCTCTTGTCTCTCTCCTTTCTTTCTTTCTTTCTTGTCTCTCCTCTTATTTTTTTTCTCTTGTATCTCTTCTTTTTTCTTTTTCTTTCTTTCTCTCTTGTCCCTATCCCTCTCTCTCCTGTTGATCCTCCTTTCTTTGAAATCAATTACACCGATTCAATTCCATTTACTGACTCCCCACCATTGTAAAAGCTCATAATAACGGGGCTGGAGGCCGCCTGAGCTGCAGAGGCCTGGAGCTGGTGCCCCATGAATGAACTGGGCCTTGATTGAAGGTAGCACAGGCACTTCCTCCGGGGGGCGCTATACAGGTCCCTCCTCAGATCGTCCGTTTCATCTTGATTGTGGGAACATTATGGCAGCCTTGCTGCTGGTAAAGCGACAACAAAGCGGCTTCCGCTGGAAAGCCAAGGAGCACAGGAGCACTTTCTCCTTTCTTTCTTCCTCTCTTGTCTCTATCCTTCTTACTTTCTTTCTTTCTTTTGTCTCACTCATTGTTTGTTTCTTTCTTGTCTCTCTCCTTCTTTCTTTCTTTCCCCGTCTCTCTCCTTCTTTCTTTCTTTATCTCTTGTCTCTCTCTTTCTTTCTTTCTTTCTTTCTCGTCTCTCTCCTTCTTTCTTTCTTTATCTCTTGTCTCTCTCTTTCTTTCTTTCTTTCTCGTCTCTCTCCTTCTTTCTTTCTCTCTTGTCTCTCTCCTTCCTTCTTTCTTTCTTTCTCTCTTCTCTCTCTTTCTTTCTTTCTCTCTTGTCTCTCTCCTTCTTTCTTTCTTCCTTTCTCATCTCTCTTGGCCGTTTCATCTTGATTGTGGGAACATTATGGCAGCCTGTCATTGCTGCTGGTAAAGCGACAACAAAGCGGCTTCCCCTGGAAAGCCAAGGAGCGCAGGATGGAGGCGTCGGCCTCCCGGGACGCCCTCAGACGTTACCATCGCCCCGCAGAAGTGACGGCAGACGCATCAAAGGAGGAGCGCTATTAGTACATTTCTGCGCCGGGGTCCCAGAGCCGAGAAATGTAGAACACAACAGAAGCGTGCGCGGAATGTCAGTGGGGTGACTGGGATGCCCCTCCCCCTCCTCCTCTATCCTCGGCTCAGCAGCAGTCGCTCTGATCGTAGAAAAGCCGCGCGGTCGGCTACAGACACCTGAATTCCTGCAGCTGGCGTCGGCGTCGCGCCGTGATTGATGGCGCTGCCATTAATCCCAATCTCTTTCTTTCTCTTTTGTCGCTCTCTCTCTTTCTTTCTTGTCTCTTTCTTTTTCTTTCTTGTCCCTCTCTCTCCTTCTTTCTTTCTTTATTTCTCTCTTGTCTCTTTCTTTCTCTTTTGTCTCTTTCTTTCTTTCTCTCTTGTCTCTCTCCTTCTTTCTTTCTTTCTCTCTTGTCTCTCTACTTCTATCTTTCTTTTTTCTTTCTTCTTTCTTTCTTTCTCTCTTGTCTCTCTTCTTCTTTCTTTATCCCTCTCTCTCCTGTTGATCCTCCTTTCTTTGAAATCAATTACAAGACTTGAAATCCATTTACTGCCTCTGCCGCAGCGCTCCCTACCATTGTAAAAGCACATAACAATGGAGCTGGAGGCCCCCTGAGCTACAGGGTCCTGGAGCCGGTGCCCCATTGCCCCACTGATTAACTGGGCCTCGATTGATCGTAGCACAGGCACTTCCTCCGGGGGGCGCTATACAGGTCCCTCCTCAGCTTGGCCATTTCATCCTGATTTGGGGAACATTATGGCAGACTGTCAGAGACATTGCTGCTGGTAAAGCGACAACAAAGCGGCTTCCCCTGGAAAGCCAAGGAGCACAGGATCGCTTTCTCTCTTTTCTCTCTCCTTTCTTTCTTCCTCTCTTGTCTCTCTCCTTCTTTCTTTCTTTCTTTCTTTCTTGTCTCTCTCTTTCTTTCTTTCTTTCTTGTCTCTGTCCTTCTTTCTTGAAGGTAGTACAGGCACTTCCTCCACGGGGCGCTATACAGGTTCCTCCTCAGCTCGTCCGTTTCATCTTGATTTTGGGAACATTATGGCAGCCTGTCAGAGATGTTGCTGCTGGTAAAGCGACAACAAAGCGGCTTCCCACGGAAAGCCAAGGAGCGCAGGATCACTTTCTCCTTTCTTTCGTCCGCTCTTGTCTCTCTCCTTCTTACTTTCTTTTTCTTTCTTTTTCTTTGTTTCTTTCTTTCTTTCTTTCTTTCTTTCTTTCTTTCTTTCTCTTGTCTCACTCCTTGTTTCTTTCTTTCTCTCTTGTCTCTCTCCTTCTTTCTTTCTTTCTCTCTTGTCTCTCTCCTTCTTTCTTTCTTTCTCGTCTCCATCTTTTTTTTTCTCGTCTCTCTCCTTCTTTCTTTCTTTCTCGTCTCTCTCCTTTCTTTCTTTATCTCTTGTCTCCCTCTTTCTTTTTTTCTCTCTTGTCTCTTTCTTTCTTTCTCTCTTGTCTCTCTCCTTCCCTCTATCTTTCTCTCTTCTCTCTCCTTCTTTCTTTCTTTCTTTCTCGTCTCTCTTGGCCGTTTCATCTTCATTGTGGGAACATTATGGCAGCCTGTCAGAGATATTGCTGCTGGTAAAGCGACAACAAAGCGGCTTCCCACGGAAAGCCAAGGAGCGTCCACTCTTGTCTCTCTCCTTCTTACTTTCTCTTTCTTTCTTTCTTTCTTTCTTTCTTTCTTTCTTTCTTTCTTTCTTTCTTTCTCTTGTCTCACTCCTTGTTTCTTTCTTTCTCTCTTGTCTCTCTCCTTCTTTCTTTCTTTCTCGTCTCTCTCCATCTTTTTTTTTTCTCGTCTCTCTCCTTCTTTCTTTCTTTCTTTCTCTTCTCTCTCCTTTCTTTCTTGATCTCTTGTCTCCCTCTTTCTTTCTCGTCTCTCTCCTTCTTTCTTTCTTTCTCTCTTGTCTCTTTCTTTCTTTCTCTCTTGTCTCTCTCCTTCCTTCTATCTTTCTCTCTTCTTTCTCCTTCTTTCTTTCTTTCTCGTCTCTCTTGGCCGTTTCATCTTCATTGTGGGAACATTATGGCAGCCTGTCAGAGACATTGCTGCTGGTAAAGCGACAACAAAGCGGCTTCCCACGGAAAGCCAAGGAGCGCAGGATGGAGGCTTCGGCCTCCCGGGAGGCCCTCAGACGTTACCATGGCCCCGCAGAAGTGACGGCAGACGCATCAAAGGAGGAGCGCTCTTAGTACATTTCTGCGCCGGGGTCCCAGAGCCGCCGTCGCTGCGTCCGGTCGTTCCGCATCAAAGCCGACGCGGCGGAGGAGAAATGTAGAACACAACAGAAGCGTGCGCGGAATGTCAGTGGGGTGAGCGGGATGCCCCTCCCCCGCCTCCTCTATCCTCGGCTCAGCAGCGGTCGCTTGATCGTAGAAAAGCCGCGCGGTCGGCTTCAGACGTCTGATTACCCGCAGCCGCCGGCGGCGTAGCGCCGTGATCGATGGCGCTGCCATTAAATCCCAATTAAAATGATGAATGAACGGTGAGCCGATTCCTGTCCTCGCCCGTAATTATTCTGAACGGATGGACGCCGAGCCAGGTCGGAGCTGTCACCGCCGCTGAGGGGGGGGGGTCTCCCGCTGGCGATTCGCACCTGGCGACGGGTCAGCCCGCCCGCCGTCCCCCCGTCCGATCGAAGAAAAAAACAACGATCGCATTCGCTGTCATTATCACTTTTATTAGTTAGATGTTCTTGTTGACCCCAACTTGTGTGTCAGTTAGTTTAACTGTCAGCGGGGATACAACACACTAAGCAGACCCTCCTCATGATTAATCAATCATTTCGATCAATTGGGTGATGATCGATTGTCCCACCCATCCATCTCTCTGTCTATTCATCCTTTAATTGCTCGCCTATCCCTCCATCCTCCAGTCCACCCATATATCCATCCATCCCTCTGTCTATTCATCCATCCATTGCTCAGCTTATCCATCCATCCTCCTGTCCACCCATATATCCATCCATCCCTCTGTCTATTCATCCTATTATTGCTTGGCCTATCCATCCATCCTCCAGTCCACCTATTTATCCATCCATCTCTCTGTCTATTCATCCTTTCATTGCTCCGCTTATCCATCCATCCTCCAGTCCACCCATATATCCATCCATCCCTCTGTCTATTCATCCTTTCATTGCTCAGCTTATCCCTCCATCCTCCAGTCCACCAATATATCCATCCATCCCTCTGTCTATTCATCCTTTCATTGCTCAGCCCATCCATCCATCCTCCAGTCCACCCATATATCTATCCATCCATCCCTCTGTCTATTCATCCTTTCATTGCTCCGCTTATCCATCCCTCCATCCTCCAGTCCACCCATATATCCATCCATTCCTCTCTCTATTCATCCTATTATTGCTCAGCTTATCCATCCATCCTCCAGTCCACTGATATATCCATCCATCCCTCTGTCTATTCATCCTTTCATTGCTCCGCTTATCCCTCCATCCTCCAGTCCACCCATTTATCCATCCATCCCTCTGTCTATTCATCCTATTATTGCTCGGCCTATCCATCCATCCTCCAGTCCACCCATATATCCATCCATCCCTCTGTCTATTCATCCTTTCATTGCTCAGCCCATCCATCCATCCTCCAGTCCACTCATATATCCATCCATCCCTCTGTCTATTCATCCTGTCATTGCTCCGCTTATCCATCCATCCTCCAGTCCACTCATATATCCATCCATCCCTCTGTCTATTCATCCTTTCATTGCTTGGCCCATCCATCCATCCTCCAGTCCACCCATATATCCATCCATCCCTCTGTCTATTCATCCTTTCATTGCTTGGCCCGTCCCTCCATTCTCCAGTCCACCCATATATCCATCCATCCCTCTGTCTATTCATCCTTTCATTGCTCCGCTTATCCATCCCTCCATCCTCCAGTCCACCCATATATCCATCCATCCCTCTGTCTATTCATCCTTTCATTGCTCAGCCCATCCATCCATCCTCCAGTCCACTCATATATCCATCCCTCTGTCTATTCATCCTGTCATTGCTCCGCTTATCCCTCCATCCTCCAGTCCACCCATATCTCCATCCATCCCTCTGTCTATTCATCCTTTCATTGCTCAGCCCATCCATCCGTCCTCCAGTCCACTCATAAATCCATCCATCCCTCTGTCTATTCATCCTTTCATTGCTCCGCTTATCCATCCCTCCATCCTCCAGTCCACCCATATATCCATCCATCCCTCTGTCTATTCATCCTGTCATTGCTCCGCTTATCCCTCCATCCTCCAGTCCACCCATATCTCCATCCATCCCTCTGTCTATTCATCCTTTCATTGCTCCGCTTATCCCTCCATCCTCCAGTCCACCCATATATCCATCCATCCCTCTGTCTATTCATCCTATTATTGCTCGGCCCATCCATCCATCCTCCAGTCCACCCATATATCCATCCATCCCTCTGTCTATTCATCCTATTATTGCTCAGCTTATCCATCCATCCTCCAGTCCATTCATATATCCATCCATCCCTCTGTCTATTCATCCTTTCATTGCTCCGCTCATCCATCCATACTTCCCATCCCTCATTAAAGTGGACCCCAACCCACCATGATGAGTATTATTGCCACTTTACTGACCTCTCCTCGGCTGTTGAGAATTAAAGGGGAACTCCAGACTTATTAGGGGACTTCTGTCCCCTTTCCCCTCCCGTCGCTGCAGCACATCTCCTCCGGGTGACCCCAGGGCGTCCGAACTTTCCTTTGCTGCATCCGAAAGGTTTGCACACAACGGTGACTAAGCCTGCTGGGTCTTGTAGTGCATCGCAGCTAGGCTGCACAGACTACGTCTGGGACTGATTGCTTAATAAATCAAGCACCGAATCGCGCCTCCGGCTATGAATCGAGGCGATGGCCCCTTTAAGGCTTGATGATTGCGTAATAAATCGAGCAACGAAGCGCACCGCCGGCTATGAATCGAGGTGACGGCCCCTTTAAGGCTTGATGATTGCTTAATAAATCGAGCAACGAAGCGCGCCGCCGGCTACAAATCGAGGCGACGGCCCCTTTAAGGCTGCGCCGCGGGAGGCGAGCGTGTGCAGCGACGCCGGCTTTACCCGCATGAAATATTTAGACGTGGAGCGGGGGGCGCGCGCCCAAATCCGGCAGATGGAGGAGAGCGCGGCACCTGGGGCCACCGAGCCGCTTTGACGGGGCCGCCGCCGTTCCCCGCTCGGGCCTCTGGGCGTACGAGGGGCATTAAAAATGCATCGGACGCAGACGACTTTCATCTGCCCGCTCGGCAGGACAGCGCCAGCGCCGTGTGCGCCACCTGGCAAGCGCGCCGAGGCATGTGGGTCAGCGAGCGGCGGCTGCGCGCTCAGCATTTCCCCAAGAACTTTTACTGATGACTAAATAGGTTCCAAGGTTTAAAGAGGAAACGCGAAGAAGAAAGACGGAAAAAAAAATGCGGGCCTCCTCTCTAACATTAATTTACCAGCAGCCATCTGATATCTGGTTACTGCCTCCTGTCTAACATTAATGCTGACTCCACCTTTACCAGCAGTCATCTGATACCTGGTTACTGCCTCCTCTCTAACATTAATGCTGACTCCGCCTTTACCAGCAGTCTTCTGATATCTGGTTACTGCCTCCTCTCTAACATTAATGCTGACTCCGCCTTTACCAGCAGTCATCTAGTTACTGTCTTCTCTCTAACATTAATGCTGACTCCGCCTTTACCAGCAGTCTTCTGATATCTGGTTACTGCCTCCTCTCTAACATTAATGCTGACTCCGCCTTTACCAGCAGTCATCTAGTTACTGTCTTCTCTCTAACATTAATGCTGACTCCACCTTTACCAGCAGTCATCTGATATCTGGTTACTGCCTCCTCTCTAACATTAATGCTGACTCCGCCTTTACCAGCAGTCTTCTGATATCTGGTTACTGCCTCCTCTCTAACATTAATGCTGACTCCGCCTTTACCAGCAGTCATCTGATATCTGGTTACTGCCTCCTCTCTAACATTAATGCTGACTCCGCCTTTACCAGCAGTCATCTGATATCTGGTTACTGTCTCCTGTCTAACATTAATGCTGACTCCACCTTTACCAGCAGTCATCTGATATCTGGTTACTGCCTCCTCTCTAACATTAATGCTGACTCCGCCTTTACCAGCAGTCATCTGATATCTGGTTACTGCCTCCTGTCTAACATTAATGCTGACTCCGCCTTTACCAGCAGTCATCTGATATCTGGTTACTGCCTCCTCTCTAACATTAATGCTGACTCCGCCTTTACCAGCAGCCATCTGATATCTGGTTACTGCCTCCTCTCTAACATTAATGCTGACTCCGCCTTTACCAGCAGCCATCTGACATCTGGTTACTGCCTCCTCTCTAACATTAATGCTGACTCCACCTTTACCAGCGGCCATCTGATATCTGGTTACTGTCTCCCCTCTAACATTAATGCTGACTCCGCCTTTAGCAGCAGTCATCTGACATCTGGTTACTGCCTCCTCTCTAACATTAATGCTGACTCCGCCTTTACCAGCAGTCATCTGACATCTGGTTACTGTCTCCTGTCTAACATTAATTGGTGCATCCGCCTTTACCAGCGGTCATCTGACATCTGGTTAATGTCTCCTGTCTAACATTAATGCTGACTCCGCCTTTACCAGCAGTCATCTGATATCTGGTTACTGTCTCCTCTCTAACTTTAATGCTGACTCCGCCTTTACCAGCAGCCATCTGGTATCTGGTTACTGCCTCCTCTCTAACATTCATGCTGACTCCACCTTTACCAGCGGCCATCTGATATCTGGTTACTGTCTCCCCTCTAACATTAATGCTGACTCCGCCTTTAGCAGCAGTCATCTGACATCTGGTTACTGCCTCCTCTCTAACATTAATGCTGACTCCGCCTTTACCAGCAGTCATCTGACATCTGGTTACTGTCTCCTGTCTAACATTAATTGGTGCATCCGCCTTTACCAGCGGTCATCTGACATCTGGTTAATGTCTCCTGTCTAACATTAATGCTGACTCCGCCTTTACCAGCAGTCATCTGATATCTGGTTACTGTCTCCTCTCTAACTTTAATGCTGACTCTGCCTTTACCAGCAGCCATCTGGTATCTGGTTACTGTCTCCTCTCTAACATTAATGCTGACTCCGCCTTTACCAGCAGTCATCTAATATCTGGTTACTGTCTCCCCTCTAACATTAATGCTGACTCCGCCTTTAGCAGCGGTCATCTGATATCTGGTTACTGTCTCCTCTCTAACATTAATGCTGACTCCGCCTTTACCAGCAGTCATCTGATATCTGGTTACTGTCTCCCCTCTAACATTAATGCTGACTCCGCCTTTAGCAGCGGTCATCTGATATCTGGTTACTGTCTCCAATCTAACATTAATGCTGACTCCGCCTTTACCAGCAGTCATCTAATATCTGGTTACTGTCTCCCCTCTAACATTAATGCTGACTCCGCCTTTACCAGCAGCCATCTGACATCTGGTTACTGCCTCCTCTCTAACATTAATGCTGACTCCACCTTTACCAGCAGTCATCTGATATCTGGTTACTGTCTCCTCTCTAACATTAATGCTGACTCCGCCTTTACCAGCAGTCATCTAATATCTGGTTACTGTCTCCCCTCTAACATTAATGCTGACTCCGCCTTTACCAGCAGCCATCTGACATCTGGTTACTGTCTCCCCTCTAACATTAATGCTTACTCCGCCTTTACCAGCAGTCATCTGATATCTGGTTACTGTCTCCCCTCTAACATTAATGCTGACTCCGCCTTTAGCAGCGGTCACCTGATATCTGGTTACTGTCTCCAATCTAACATTAATGCTGACTCCGCCTTTACCAGCAGTCATCTGATATCTGGTTACTGTCTCCTCTCTAACATTAATGCTGACTCCGCCTTTACCAGCAGTCATCTAATATCTAGTTACTGTCTCCCCTCTAACATTAATGCTGACTCCGCTTTTAGCAGCAGTCATCTGATATCTGGTTACTGCCTCCTCTCTAACATTAATGCTGACTCCGCCTTTACCAGCAGCCATCTGATATCTGGTTACTGTCTCCTGTCTAACATTAATGCTAACTCCGCCTTTACCAGCAGTCATCTAATATCTGGTTACTGTCTCCCCTCTAACATTAATGCTGACTCCGCCTTTAACAGTGGTCATCTGATATCTGGTTAATGTCTCCTCTCTAACATTAATGCTGACTCAGCCTTTACCAGCAGCCATCTGATATCTGGTTACTGCCTCCTCTCTAACATTAATGTTGACTCCACCTTTACCAGCGGTCATCTGATATCTGGTTACTGTCTCCTCTCTAACATTAATGCTGACTCCGCCTTTACCAGCAGTCATCTAATATCTGGTTACTGTCTCCCCTCTAACATTAATGCTGACTCCGCCTTTACCAGCAGTCATCTGATATCTGGTTACTGTCTCCTGTCTAACATTAATGCTGACTCCGCGTTTACCAGCAGTCATCTGATATCTGGTTACTGTCTCCTGTCTAACATTAATACTGACTCCGCCTTTACCGGCAGTCATCTGATATCTGGTTACTGTCTCCTCTCTAACATTACTTGCAACCTCATCGGCTTTATTGCCCCAACCCAACCAATCGGAGGATCAAGGCTTTTGTTTCCTACAATGGAAATGGCGTGGGCGCTCTCCGCCATCCGCCAGTGCGCGGCGCGGGATAAGCCGGGTCGGGATAATAGCTCTCTGATCACTTGGGGTCTTGGCGCCATAAATATTTTCAGCACCATTAATTTGCATAATGCACTTTTCAAAGGCCTTAAAGATGCGGCGCCGGCTCGCTGAGAATCCAAACTGCTGCTAAACTGCCGCCTCCCTCTCACACCCCCCGTCCCCATCCACAAACTCACCAACTGTCTCTTATGCCCCTCATGTCTCCATCAACCAACTCGCCAACTGTCTCTCACGCTCCTCGTGTCTCCATCCATCAACTCACCAACTGTCTCTCACACCTCTCGTGTCTCCATCCACCAACTCGCCAACTGTCTCTCACGCCCCTCGTGTCTCCATCCACCAACTCGCCAACTGTCTCTCACGCTCCTCGTGTCTCCATCAACCAACTCGCCAACTGTCTCTCACGCCCCTCATGTCTCCATCCACCAGCTCATCAACTGTCTCTCACGCCCCTCGTGTCTCCATCCATCAACTCACCAACTGTCTCTCACACCCCTCGTGTCTCCATCCACCAACTCGCCAACTGTCTCTCACGCCCCTCGTGTCTCCATCCACCAACTCGCCAACTGTCTCTCACGCCCCTCATGTCTCCATCCACCAGCTCATCAACTGTCTCTCACGCACCTCGTGTCTCCAACAACCAACTCGCCAACTGTCTCTCAAGCTCCTCGTGTCTCCATCCACCTACTCGCCAACTGTCTCTCAAGCCCCTCGTGTCTCCATCCACCTACTCGCCAACTGTCTCTCACGCCCCTACTGTCTCCATCCACCAACTCACCAACTGTCTAACGCCTCTCATGTCTCCATCCACCAACTCACCAACTGTCTCTCATGCCCCTCCTGTCTCCATCCACCAACTCACCAACTGTTTCACGCCTCTCATGTCTCCATCCACCAACTCGCCAACTGTCTCTCAGGCCCCTCATGTCTCCATTAACCAACTCGTCAACTGTCTCTCAGGCCCCTCGTGTCTCCATCCACCAACTCACCAACTGTCTCTCAGGGCCCTCGTGTCTCCATTCACCAATTCACCACCTGTCTCTCACGCCCCTCGTGTCTCCATCCACCAACTCGCCAACTGTCTCTCACACCCCTCATGTCTCCATCCACCAACTCGCCAACTGTCTCTCACACCCCTCATGTCTCCATCAACCAACTCGCCAACTGTCTCTCAGGCCCCTCGTGTCTCCATCCACCAACTCGCCAACTGTCTCTCACACCCCTCCTGTCTCCATCCACCAACTCGCCAACTGTCTCTCACACCCCTCATGTCTCCATCAACCAACTCGCCAACTGTCTCTCAGGCCCCTCGTATCTCCATCCACCAACTCGCCAACTGTCTCTCACGCTCCTCGTGTCTCCATCCACCAACTCGCCAACTGTCTCTCACGCCCCTCCTGTCTCCATCCACCAACTCGCCAACTGTCTCTCACACCCCCATGTCTCCATCAACCAACTCGCCAACTGTCTCTCAGGCCCCTCGTGTCTCCATCCACCAACTTGCAAACTGTCTCTTATGCCCCTCTTGTCTCCATCAACCAACTCGCCAACTGTCTCTTATGCCCCTCATGTCTCCATCCACCAACTCACCAACTGTCTCACGCCTCTCATGTCTCCATCCACCAACTCACCAACTGTCTCTCATGCCCCTCCTGTCTCCATCCACCAACTCACCAACTGTCTCACGCCTCTCATGTCTCAATCCACCAACTCGCCAACTGTCTCTCAGGCCCCTCATGTCTCCATCAACCAACTCGCCAACTGTCTCTCAGGCCCCTCGTGTCTCCATCCACCAACTCACCAACTGTCTCTCACGCCCCTCGTGTCTCCATTCACCAATTCACCACCTGTCTCTCACGCCCCTCGTGTCTCCATCCACCAACTCGCCAACTGTCTCTCACGCCCCTCGTGTCTCCATTCACCAATTCACCACCTGTCTCTCACGCCCCTCGTGTCTCCATCAACCAACTCGCCAACTGTCTCTCACGCCCCTCGTGTCTCCATCAACCAACTCGCCAACTGTCTCTCACGCTCCTCGTGTCTCCGTCCACCAACTCGCCAACTGTCTCTCACGCCCCTCCTGTCTCCATCCACCAACTCGCCAACTGTCTCTCACACCCCTCATGTCTCCATCAACCAACTCGCCAACTGTCTCTCAGGCCCCTCGTGTCTCCATCCACCAACTCGCCAACTGTCTCTCACTCCCCTCCTGTCTCCATCCACCAACTCGCCAACTGTCTCTCACACCCCTCATGTCTCCATCAACCAACTCGCCAACTGTCTCTCAGGCCCCTCGTGTCTCCATCCACCAACTCGCGAACTGTCTCTCACGCTCCTCGTGTCTCCATCCACCAACTCGCCAACTGTCTCTCACGCCCCTCCTGTCTCCATCCACTAACTCGCCAACTGTCTCTCACACCCCCCATGTCTCCATCAACCAACTCGCCAACTGTCTCTCAGGCCCCTCGTGTCTCCATCCACCAACTTGCAAACTGTCTCTTATGCCCCTCATGTCTCCATCCACCAACTCACCAACTGTCTCACGCCTCTCATGTCTCCATCTACCAACTTGCAAACTCTCTCTTATGCCCCTCGTGTCTCCATCAACCAACTCGCCAACTGTCTCTCACACCCCTCATGCCTCCATCCACCAACTCACCAACTGTCTCTCAGGCCCCTCGTGTCTCCATCCACCAACTCGCCAACTGTCTCTCACTCCCCTCCTGTCTCCATCCACCAACTCGCCAACTGTCTCTCACACCCCTCATGTCTCCATCAACCAACTCGCCAACTGTGTCTCACGCCCCTCGTGTCTCCATTCACCAATTCACCACCTGTCTCTCACGCCCCTCGTGTCTCCATCAACCAACTCGCCAACTGTCTCTCACGCCCCTCGTGTCTCCATCAACCAACTCGCCAACTGTCTCTCACGCTCCTCGTGTCTCCGTCCACCAACTCGCCAACTGTCTCTCACGCCCCTCCTGTCTCCATCAACCAACTCGCCAACTGTCTCTCACACTCCTCATGTCTCCATCCACCAACTCGCCAACTGTCTCTCACACCCCTCCTGTCTCCATCCACCAAATCGCCAACTGTCTCTCACACCCCTCATGTCTCCATCAACCAACTCGCCAACTGTCTCTCAGGCCCCTCGTGTCTCCATCAACCAACTCGCCAACTGTCTCTCACGCTCCTCGTGTCTCCGTCCACCAACTCGCCAACTGTCTCTCACGCCCCTCCTGTCTCCATCAACCAACTCGCCAACTGTCTCTCACACTCCTCGTGTCTCCATCCACCAACTCGCCAACTGTCTCTCACACCCCTCCTGTCTTCATCCACCAACTCGCCAACTGTCTCTCACACCCCTCATGTCTCCATCAACCAACTCGCCAACTGTCTCTCAGGCCCCTCGTGTCTCCATCCACCAACTCGCCAACTGTCTCTCACTCCCCTCCTGTCTCCATCCACCAACTCGCCAACTGTCTCTCACACCCCTCATGTCTCCATCAACCAACTCGCCAACTGTCTCTCAGGCCCCTCGTGTCTCCATCCACCAACTCGCCAACTGTCTCTCACGCTCCTCGTGTCTCCATCCACCAACTCGCCAACTGTCTCTCACGCCCCTCCTGTCTCCATCCACTAACTCGCCAACTGTCTCTCACACCCCCCATGTCTCCATCAACCAACTCGCCAACTGTCTCTCAGGCCCCTCGTGTCTCCATCCACCAACTCACCAACTGTCTCACGCCTCTCATGTCTCCATCTACCAACTTGCAAACTCTCTCTTATGCCCCTCGTGTCTCCATCAACCAACTCGCCAACTGTCTCTCACACCCCTCATGCCTCCATCCACCAACTCACCAACTGTCTCTCAGGCCCCTCGTGTCTCCATCCACCAACTCGCCAACTGTCTCTCACTCCCCTCCTGTCTCCATCCACCAACTCGCCAACTGTCTCTCACACCCCTCATGTCTCCATCAACCAACTCGCCAACTGTCTCTCACGCCCCTCGTGTCTCCATTCACCAATTCACCACCTGTCTCTCACGCCCCTCGTGTCTCCATCAACCAACTCGCCAACTGTCTCTCACGCCCCTCGTGTCTCCATCAACCAACTCGCCAACTGTCTCTCACGCTCCTCGTGTCTCCGTCCACCAACTCGCCAACTGTCTCTCACGCCCCTCCTGTCTCCATCAACCAACTCGCCAACTGTCTCTCACACTCCTCGTGTCTCCATCCACCAACTCGCCAACTGTCTCTCACACCCCTCCTGTCTCCATCCACCAAATCGCCAACTGTCTCTCACACCCCTCATGTCTCCATCAACCAACTCGCCAACTGTCTCTCAGGCCCCTCGTGTCTCCATCCACCAACTCGCCAACTGTCTCTCACTCCCCTCCTGTCTCCATCCACCAACTCGCCAACTGTCTCTCACACCCCTCATGTCTCCATCAACCAACTCGCCAACTGTCTCTCAGGCCCCTCATGTCTCCATCCACCAACTCGCCAACTGTCTCTCACGCTCCTCGTGTCTCCATCCACCAACTCGCCAACTGTCTCTCACGCCCCTCCTGTCTCCATCCACTAACTCGCCAACTGTCTCTCACACCCCCCATGTCTCCATCAACCAACTCGCCAACTGTCTCTCAGGCCCCTCGTGTCTCCATCCACCAACTTGCAAACTGTCTCTTATGCCCCTCATGTCTCCATCCACCAACTCACCAACTGTCTCACGCCTCTCATGTCTCCATCTACCAACTTGCAAACTCTCTCTTATGCCCCTCGTGTCTCCATCAACCAACTCGCCAACTGTCTCTCACACCCCTCATGCCTCCATCCACCAACTCACCAACTGTCTCTCAGGCCCCTCGTGTCTCCATCCACCAACTCGCCAACTGTCTCTCACTCCCCTCCTGTCTCCATCCACCAACTCGCCAACTGTCTCTCACACCCCTCATGTCTCCATCAACCAACTCGCCAACTGTCTCTCAGGCCCCTCGTGTCTCCATCCACCAACTCGCCAACTGTCTCTCACGCTCATCGTGTCTCCATCCACCAACTCGCCAACTGTCTCTCACGCCCCTCCTGTCTCCATCCACCAACTCGCCAACTGTCTCTCACACCCCCCATGTCTCCATCAACCAACTCGCCAACTGTCTCTCAGGCCCCTCGTGTCTCCATCCACCAACTTGCAAACTGTCTCTTATGCCCCTCATGTCTCCATCCGCCAACTCACCAACTGTCTCACGCCTCTCATGTCTCCATCTACCAACTTGCAAACTCTCTCTTATGCCCCTCGTGTCTCCATCCACCAACTCGCCAACTGTCTCTCACGCTCCTCGTGTCTCCATCCACCAACTCGCCAACTGTCTCTCACGCCCCTCCTGTCTCCATGCACCAACTCACCAACTGTCTCACGCCTCTCATGTCTCTATCCACCAACTCACCAACTGTCTCTTATGCCCCTCCTGTCTCCATCCACCAACTCACCAACTGTCTCACGCCTCTCGTGTCTCCATCCACCAACTCGCCAACTGTCTCTCAGGCCCCTCATGTCTCCATCAACCAACTCGCCAACTGTCTCTCAGGCCCCTCGTGTCTCCATCCACCAACTCACCAACTGTCTCTCACGCCCCTCGTGTCTCCATTCACCAATTCACCAACTGTCTCTCACGCCCCTCGTGTCTCCATCCACCAACTCGCCAACTGTCTCTCACGCCCCTCGTGTCTCCATTCACCACCTGTCTCTCACGCCCCTCGTGTCTCCATCAACCAACTCGCCAACTGTCTCTCACGCTCCTCGTGTCTCCATCCACCAACTCGCCAACTGTCTCTCACACCCCTCCTGTCTCCATCAACCAACTCGCCAACTGTCTCTCACACTCCTCGTGTCTCCATCCACCAACTCGCCAACTGTCTCTCACACCCCTCCTGTCTCCATCCACCAACTCGCCAACTGTCTCTCAAACCCCTCATGTCTCCATCAACCAACTCGCCAACTGTCTCTCAGGCCCCTCGTGTCTCCATCCACCAACTCGCCAACTGTCTCTCACACCCCTCATGTCTCCATCAACCAACTCGCTAACTGTCTCTCAGGCCCCTCGTGTCTCCATCCACCAACTCGCCAACTGTCTCTCACGCTCCTCGTGTCTCCATCCACCAACTCACCAACTGTCTCTCACGCCCCTCCTGTCTCCATCCACCAACTCGCCAACTGTCTCTCACACCCCCCATGTCTCCATCAACCAACTCACCAACTGTCTCTCAGGCCCCTCGTGTCTCCATCCACCAACTTGCAAACTGTCTCTTATGCCCCTCTTGTCTCCATCAACCAACTCGCCAACTGTCTCTTATGCCCCTCATGTCTCCATCCACCAACTCACCAACTGTCTCACGCCTCTCATGTCTCCATCTACCAACCTGCAAACTCTCTCTTATGCCCCTCGTGTCTCCATCAACCAACTCGCCAACTGTCTCTCACACCCCTCATGTCTCCATCTACCAACTCACCAACTGTCTGTAACGCCCCCTCGTGTCTCCATCCACCAACTCACCAAATGTCTCTCACACCCCTCATGTCTCCATCTACCAACTCACCAACTGTCTCTCACGCCCCTTGTGTCTCCATCCACCAACTTCCCAACGGTCTCTTACGCACTTCATGTCTCCATCCACCAACTCGGCAACTGTCTCTCATGCCCCTCGTGTCTTCATCCACCAACTCGCCAACTGTCTCTCATGCCCCTCATGTCTCCATCCACCAACTCGCCAACTGTCTCTCACACCCCTCATGTCTCCATCCACCAACTTGCCAACTGTCTCTCACACCCCTCGTGTCTTCATCCACCAACTCGCAAACTGTCTCTCACGCCCCTTGTGACTCCATACCCCAACTCGCCAACTGTCTCTCAAGCCCCTCATGTCTCCATCCACCAACTCCCCAACTATCTCTCACACCCCTCATGTCTCAATCTACCAGCTCCCCAACTGTCTCTCATGCCCCTCATGACTCCAAACTGTCTCTCATGCCCTTCCTTTCTCCATCCACCAACTCGCCAACTGTCTCTCACACCCCTCGTGTCTCCATCCACCAACTCGCCAACTGTCTCTCACACCCCTCCTTTCTCCATCCACCAACTCCCCAACTATCTCTCACGCCCCTCGTGTCTCCATCCACCAACTCCCCAACTGTCTCTTACACCCCTCGTGTCTCCATTCACCAACTCACCTCCTGCCTCTCATGCCCCTCATGTCTCCACCCAGCAACTCCCAAACTGTCTCTCATGCCCTTCCTGTCTGCATCCACCATTCTGCATACTACCTCTTGCACCCCTCATGTCTTTACCCATCAACCCTCCAACTGTCTCTTATGCCCCTCGTGTCTCCATCTACAAACTCCCCAACTGTCTCTCACACCCCTCGTGTCTCCATTCACCAACTCACCACCTGCCTCTCATGCCCTTCATGTCTCCAAACTGTCTTTCATGCCCCTCTCCATCCATCAGCTCACCAACTGTCTCTCACGCCCCTCATGTTTCCATCCACCAACTTCCCAACTGCCTCTCACGCCCCCCTGTCTCTATCCACCATCTTCCCAACTGTCTCCCACGCCCCCCTGTCTCCATCTACCATTTCGCCAACTGTGTCCCACACCCCCATGTCTCCATCCACCAACTCGTCAACTATCTCTCACGCCCCTCGTGTCTACATCCTCCAACTCACTAACTGTCTATCAAACCCCTTGTGTCTCCATCCATCATCTTCCTAACTATCTCTCACGCCCCCGTGTCTCCATCCAGCAAATCGCCAGCTCTGTCCCACGCCCCTCATGTCTCCATCCACTAACTCACCAACTATCTTTCACTCCCTTCGTGTCTCCTTCCGCCAACTCCCCAACTGTCTCTCACGTCTCTTGTGTCTCCATCTACCAACTCCCCAAATGCTTCTCACGCCCCTCATGTCTCCATCCACCAACTCACCAACTGTCTCTCACACCCTTTGTGTCTCCATCCACCAACTCGCCAACTGTCTCTCACACCCCTCATGTCTCTATCCACCAACTCACCAACTGTCTCTCACACCCCTCATGTCTCTATCCACCAACTCACCAACTGTCTCTCACACCCCTCATGTCTCCATCCACCAACTCACCAACTGTCTCTCACACCCTTTGTGTCTCCATCCACCAACTCCCCAACTGTCTCTCACACCCCTCATGTATCTATCCACCAACTCACCAACTGTCTCTCACACCCCTCATGTCTCTATCCACCAACTCACCAACTGTCTCTCACACCCCTCCTGTCTCTATCCACCAACTCGCCAACTGTCTCTCACACCCCTCATGTCTCTATCCACCAACTCACCAACTGTCTCTCACACCCCTCATGTCTCTATCCACCAACTGTCTCTCACACCCCTCATGTCTCCATCCACCAACTCCCCAACTGTCTCTCACACCCCTCATGTCTCCATCCACCAACTCCCCAACTGTCTCTCACACCCCTCATGTATCTATCCACCAACTCACCAACTGTCTCTCACACCCCTCATGTCTCTATCCACCAACTCACCAACTGTCTCTCACACCCCTCATGTCTCTATCCACCAACTCGCCAACTGTCTCTCACACCCCTCATGCCTCTATCCAACAACTCCCCAACTGTCTCTCACACCCCTCATGTATCTATCCACCAACTCACCAACTGTCTCTCACACCCCTCATGTCTCTATCCACCAACTCACCAACTGTCTCTCACACCCCTCATGTCTCTATCCACCAACTCGCCAACTGTCTCTCACACCCCTCATGTCTCTATCCACCAACTCACCAACTGTCTCTCACACCCCTCATGTCTCCATCCACCAACTCCCCAACTGTCTCTCACACCCCTCATGTCTCCATCCACCAACTCCCCAACTGTCTCTCACACCCCTCATGTATCTATCCACCAACTCACCAACTGTCTCTCACACCCCTCATGTCTCTATCCACCAACTCACCAACTGTCTCTCACACCCCTCATGTCTCTATCCACCAACTCGCCAACTGTCTCTCACACCCCTCATGTCTCTATCCACCAACTCACCAACTGTCTCTCACACCCCTCATGTCTCTATCCACCAACTCACCAACTGTCTCTCACACCCCTCATGTCTCCATCCACCAACTGTCTCTCATGCCCCTCATGTCTCCATCCACCAACTGTCTCTCATGCCCCTCGTGTCTCCATTCGCCAACTTTCTCTCATTCCCCTCAGGTCTCCATCCACTAACTCGCCAACTATCTCTCACTCCCTTCGTGTCTCCTTCCGCCAACTCCCCAACTGTCTCTCACGTCTCTTGTGTCTCCATCTACCAACTCCCCAAATGCCTCTCACGCCCCTCATGTCTCCATCCACCAACTGTCTCTCACACCCTTTGTGTCTCCATCCACCAACTCGCCAACTGTCTCTAACGCCCCTCATGTCTCAATCCACCAGCCCCCCAACTGTCTCTCACGCCCCTCATGTCTCCAAACTGTCTCTTATGCCCTTCCTTTCTCCATCCACCAACTCACCAACTGTCTCTCACACCCCTCATGTCTCTATCCACCAACTCACCAACTGTCTATCACACCCCTCATGTCTCTATCCACCAACTCACCAACTGTCTCTCACACCCCTCATGTCTCCATCCACCAACTCACCAACTGTCTCTCACACCCCTCATGTCTCCATCCACCAACTCACCAACTGTCTCTCATGCCCCTCATGTCTCCATCCACCAACAGTCTCTCATGCCCCTCATGTCTACATCTACCAGCTCACTGTAAGGACTGTACCGGACACCAGTCTGTCTTGAGCTGATAATCCCCAATCTCCACCGCCTCTTCTGTCTATAGACAAGTCCCCGCTTGTAGGAGACGCGGGTAATGCCTCTCCTGACTCGGTTACCCCCAGGACTTATAGGGCGCAAAGATTACCAGCTTAAGGTGGAGACTGATGAACGACAGAGAGTCCCAAGTGAGGATGCCGGATGGCGGAAGTCCGATTAACAAGCCGAGGTCAAAGCCGGGAGGTCACGGAGCGAGGTATCCAATGGAGGTAACGAAGAATAGTCAAACAAGCCGAGGTCAAATCCAGAAGGTCACGAGGCGAGGTATCAGAGGGGTCAGGCGGAATCGTGGTCAGGCAGGCAAAAGGTCAGGGCAGGCAGCAAGCGAGGGTGGTCAAAGTTCAAAGCCGAATAATATGGAGAAAGACAATCTGTAATACTGGCCACTAAGGAAGGGGGCATTTGGAGGGAAGGATAGTGATTGGTGCAACAGTACTAAAACGGGAGCGGTCCCAGGAACTGGACGGCCCAGGCCAGACAGGCCGACCAGTCCCTGGGTCCGCTCCCAGGATCAAGCCGGAGATAGGTTAATTTAAACTTGCCCCCGGCGGGCGCGCTGGGGGAAGCGTCGCCGGGAGGCATAAACAGGACGTGCTCGTGCGCGCGTGCGAGCACGTTGAAGATCGGGCGTGCCCCCGCCAGGAGGGGGAAGCGCCACACTGAGAGGGAGCCCGGCGGGGCTGCCCAGCCGCGCAGAGCGGGCTGCGGCGCGGCCACTCGCACTGCCCAGCGCCGCCGACCCCAGGTCCCCACGACAGCGCCGAGGAGCCGGCACACCCGAGGACCGTCGGGCAGCAGACAGCCGAGGGCCACCCGACGGCACGCCGCGGGACCAGGGACGGCGATGAGGTAAGTGCCTAACACTCACCAACTGTCTCTCATGCCCCTCGTGTCTCCATTCGCCAACTTTCTCTCATACCCCTCGTGTCTCCATCCACCAACTCACCAACTGTCTCTCACGCCCCTCGTGTCTCCATCTATCAACTCGCAAACTTTCTTTCCTGCCCCTCATGTCTCCATACAGCAGCTCTCCAACTGTCTCTTACACCCCTCATGTCTGCATCAACCAACTCGCCAACTGTCTCTCATGTCCCTAATGACTCCATCCACCAACTCGCCAACTGTCTCTCACGCCCCTCGTTTCTCCATCCACCATCTCGCCAACTGTGTCTCATGCCCCCATGTCTCCATCCACCAACTCGCCAACTGTCTCTGACGCCCCTCATGTTCCATCCACCAGCTCACCAACTGTCTCTCACGGCTCTCGTGTCTCCATCCACCAACTCACCAACTGTCTCTCACACCCCTCATGTCTCCATCCACCTGTCTCTTACATCCCTGATATCTCCATCCACCAACTCATTAACTGCCTCTCACGGCCCTCGTGTCTCCATCCACCAACTCATTAACTGTCTCTCATGCCCCTCATGTCTCCATCCACCAACTCACCAACTGTCTCTCATGCCCCTCATGTCTCCATCCACCAACTCACCAACTGTCTCTCAGGCCCCTCGTTTCTCCATCCACCAGCTCCCTAACTGTCTCTCACACCCCTTGTGTCTCCATCCACCAGCTCCCCAACGGTCTCTCATGCCCCTCGTGTCTCCATCCACCAACTCATTAACTGTCTCTAATGCCCCTTGTGTTTCCATCCACCAACTCACCAACTGTCTCTCACGCCCCTCCTGTCTCCACCCTGAACCTCCAGTATTATAATACAATGTGTACAGAGAGGAGAAGATTTGGTTTCTGGGTAATTTTTTTACTACAGGCTTTGCAGTTTATGGCCGTCTGTCTGGGCAGAGCCGGATTCTGGCGGAGTTTGGCGCAATCCATAATCAGCAGCTGACCCTCCTTTTGCTCGTTCGCCGCCCCCGTGTAATCCTTCTTCGGCGAGTTTGATTGTTATGAGTCGTTTTGCGGAGCAGCAGCCATGAGGTCTTATTATCACGGCTCATTAAAGGCCATCGCAATGCCACCAGCCCGTATGGCACCTCCATTGCCTGAAACCGATCCAAACCCTGGGCGCCAAACAGGGAGGACCCGGAATCGGAATCCTGGCCTGGATATCGTTCGGGGATGGACGCGGCGCGAAGGCGAAAACAAACGCTGATTCATAATGAAAGTGTTGCAGCAATATACCTTGCAATATGGCATCTGTCCACCTGGCGCTTCTTTCGTCAACTTATCTACGTCATCAGTAAAGATTGTTGCCGTATTCTTTACAGGATTTTATCAGATTATCTCTGTCTACTGCAACATTGTAACAAGCCCATTGGGGGCTCCTGTGGCTGTTACATTATAGCAAAACCTCTTTTAGAGAACAAAACGATTTGCATCCTCTCTGCCCTGATATGGAATCTTATGTCTAAATGCGACCCTACCAGGGATCGGTATGCTGGCCCGGATATCGCTCAGGAATGGACGCGGTGCGAATGCGAATGCTGATTCATAATGAAAGTGTCGCAGCAATATACCTTCCAATGTGGCATCTGTTCAGCGGGCGCTTCTTTCGCCAAGTTTTCTACGTCATCAGTAAAGATTGTTGTCGTATTCTTTACGGAATTTTATCAGATTATCTCTGTTTACTGCAACATTGTAACAAGCCCGTTGGGGGCAGTCAGATCTCCTGTGGCTGTTACATTGTAGCAAAACCTCTTTTAGAGATCCCCTCATGTCTCCATCCACGGAGTCACCAACTGTCTCTCATGCCCCTCATGTCTCCATTCACCGACTCACCAACTGTCTCTCATGCCCCTTGTGTCTCCATCCACCAACTCCCCAACTGTCTCTCACACCCCTTATGTCTCCATCCACCAACTCCCCAACTGTCTCTCCTCCCCTTCTTGTCTACATCCACCATTCTGCATCCTCCCTTTTGCACCCCTCCTGTCCCCATCCACCAACTTCCCAACTGTCTCTCGCGCCCCTCCTATCTGCATCCACCAACTCACCAACTGTCTCACGCCCCTCCTGTCTCCATCCACCAACTCGCCAACTGTCTCTCACGTCCCTCATGTCTCCATCCACCAACTCGCCAACTGCCTCTCACGCCCCTCCTGTCTCCATCCACCAACTCGCCAACTGTCTCTCCTGCCCCTCCTGTCTCCATCCACTAACTCGTTAACTGTCTCTCACGCCCTTGTCTCCATCCACTAACTCCCCAACTGTCTCTCATGCCCCTTGTGTCTCCTTGCGCCAACTCCCCAACTGTCTCTCACGTCTCTTGTGTCTCCATCTACCAACTCCCCAAATGCCTCTCACGCCCCTCCTGTCTCCATCCACCAACTCGCCAACTGTCTCTCCTGCCCCTCCTGTCTCCATCCACCAACTCGTTAACTGTCTCTCACGCCCCTGTCTCCATCCACTAACTCCCCAACTGTCTCTCATGCCCCTTGTGTCTCCTTGCGCCAACTCCCCAACTGTCTCTCACGTCTCTTGTGTCTCCATCTACCAACTCCCCAAATGCCTCTCACGCCCCTCATGTCTCCATCCACCAACTGTCTCTCACGCCCCTCCTGTCTCCATCCACCAACTCCCCAACTGTCTCACGCTCCACTTGTCTCCATTCACCATTCTACATCCTTGTAGCAAAACCTCTTTTAGAGAACAAAACAATCTGCGTACTCTCTGCCCTGATATGGAATCTTACGTCTAAACGCGACCCTACCACCAACTCACCTCTCAAATTAACCCATGTTTACCAAGCCCTAACCATTGCACGTAACTTGTGAGGAGCCACAGAGTCGATGATCCGGATAGTCCCCAATATTTGGTATAGGGGTCTCTTGCACCCCTTTCTATTTTAATTGCTGTGTCACCTGACTCCCACCAGGTGGCGTCCCCACATTTTCTGGAGATCCTACGTGCATGGCCCAACCTTTCCCCGGTCCTTAGAGTCTATAAGACTCTAGGGCTGGTGATCTCTCTATTTGGGGCTTTCTGATCTGGAAACTCTTTTTTGGAACATTTTTCGGAGATTCTACGTGCAGGGGCCACATAGGCATCCCTGGCTTTCCTCCAGCTGATGTCATCGGTTACATGGGGGTGGGATGCCAACCTTTCCCCGATCCTTAGAGTCTATAAGACTCTTGGGCTGGTGGTCTCTCTATTTGGGGCATTCCGACCTTGATACTCTATTTTGGTGCATTTTCTGGAGATCCTACGTGCATGGGCAAAATAGGCAGCCCTGGATTTCCTCCAGCTGATGTCATCGTTTACATGGGGGTGGGATGCCAACCTTTCCCCTGTCCTTAGAGTCTATAAGATTCTAGGCTGGTGATCTCTCTATTTGGGGCATTCCGACCTGGAAACTCTTTTTTGGAGCATTTTCTAGAGATCCTACGTACATGGGCCACATAGGCATGCCTGGCTTTCCTCCAGCTGATGTCATCGGTTACATGGGGGTGGGATGCCAACCTTTCCCCTGTCCTTAGAGTCTATAAGACTCTAGGGCTGGTGGTCTCTTTCTTTGGGGCATTCCGACCTGGAAACTCTTTTTGGAACATTTGTGAGAGATCCTACGTGCATGAGCCACATGGGCATCCTTGGCTATCCTCCAGCTGATGTCATTGGTTACATGGGGGTGGGATGACAACCTTTCCCCTGTCCTTAGAGTCTATAAGACTCTAGGGCTGGTGGTCTCTCTATTTGGGACACTCCGACCTGGAAACTCTATTTCGGAACATTTTCTGGAGATCCTACGTGCATGGGCCACATAAGCATGCCTGTCTTTCTTCCAGCTGATATCATCAGTTACATGGGGTGGGATGCCAACCTTTCCCTGGTCTTAAGAGTTTATAAGACTCTAGGGCTGGTGGTCTCTCTATTTGGGGCATTCCGACCTGGAAACTCTTTTTGGAGCATTTTCTGGAGATCCTATGTGCATGGGCCACATAGGCATCCCTGGCTTTCCTCCAGCTGATGTCATCGGTTACATGGGGGTGGGATGCCAACCTTTTCCCCGACCCTTAGAGTCTATAAGATTTTAGGGTTGGTGGTCTCTCCATTTGGGGCATTCCGACCTGGAAACTCTATTTTGGAGCATTTTCTGGAGATCTTACGTGCATGGGCCACAAAGGCATCCCTGGCTTTCCTCCAGCTGATGTCATCGGTTACATGGGGTTGGGGTGCCAACCTTTCTCTGGTCCTTAGAGTCTATAGGACTCTAGGCTGGTGGTCTCTTTATTTTGGGCATTCTGACCTGGAAACTCTTTTTTGGAGCATTTTCTGGAGATCCTACGTGCATGGGCCACATAGGCATCCCTGGCTTTCCTCCAGCTGATGTCATCAGTTACATGGGGTTAGGGTGTCAACCTTTGCCTGGTCCTTAGAGTCGATAAGACTCTAGGCTAGTGGTCTCTCTGTTTGGGGCATTCCGAACCAGAAACTCTTTTTTGGAGCATTTTCTGGAGATCCTACATGCATGGGCCACATAGGCATCCCTGGCTTTCCTCCAGCTGATGTCATCGGTTACATGGGGTTGGGGTGCCAACCTTTCTCTGGTCCTTAGAGTCTATAGGACTCTAGGCTAGTGGTCTCTTTATTTTGGGCATTCTGACCTGGAAACTCTTTTTTGGAGCATTTTCTGGAGATCCTACATGCATGGGCCACAAAGGCATTCCTGGCTTTCCTCCAGCTGATGTCATCAGTTATATGGGGTTAGGGTGTCAACCTTTGCCTGGTCCTTAGAGTTTATAAGACTCTAGGCTAGTGGTCTCTCTATTTGGGGCATTCCAAACTGGAAACTCTTTTTTGGAGCATTTTCTGGAGATCCTACATGCATGGGCCACATAGGCATCCCTGGCTTTCCTCCAGCTGATGTAATCGGTTACATGGGGTTGGGGTGCCAACCTTTCTCTGGTCCTTAGAGTCTATAGGACTCTAGGCTGGTGGTCTCTTTATTTTGGGGATTCTGACCTGGAAACTCTTTTTTGGAGCATTTTCTGGAGATCCTACAAGTATGGGCCACATAGGCATGCCTGGCTTTCCTCCAGCTGATGTCATCGGTTACATGGGGGTGGGATGCCAACCTTTTCACCGGCCCTTAGAGTCTATAAGATTCTAGGGCTTGTGGTCTCTCCATTTGGGGCATTCCGACCTGGAAACTCTTTTTTGGAGCATTTTCTGGAGATCCTACGTGCATGGGCCACATAGGCATCCCTGGCTTTCCTCCAGCTGATGTCATCGGTTACATGGGGGTGGGATGCCAACCTTTTCCCCGACCCTTAGAGTCTATAAGACTCTAGGGCTGGTGGTCTCTCCATTTGGGGCATTCCGACCTGGAAACTCTTTTTTGGAGCATTTTCTGGAGATCCCACGTGCATGGGCCTCATAGGCATCCCTGGCTTTCCTCCAGCTGATGTCATCGGTTACATGGGGGTGGGATGCCAACCTTTCCCCCGACCCTTAGAGTCTATAAGATTTTAGGGTTGGTGGTCTCTCCATTTGGGGCATTCCGACCTGGAAACTCTATTTTGGAGCATTTTCTGGAGATCTTACGTGCATGGGCCACAAAGGCATCCTTGGCTTTCCTCCAGCTGATGTCATCGGTTACACGGGGTTAGGGTGTCAACCTTTGCCTGGTCCTTAGAGTCTATAAGACTCTAGGCTAGTGGTCTCTCTATTTGGGGCATTCCGAACTGGAAACTCTTTTTTGGAGCATTTTCTGGAGATCCTACATGCATGGGCCACATAGGCATCCCTGGCTTTCCTCCAGCTGATGTCATTGGTTACATGGGGTGGGATGCCAACCTTTCCCTGGTCTTAAGAATTTATAAGACTCTAGGGCTGGTGGTCTCTCTATTTGGGGCATTCCGACCTGGAAACTCTTTTTTGGAGCATTTTCTGGAGATCCTACGTGCATGGGCCACAAAGGCATGCCTGGCTTTCCTCCAGCTGATGTCATCGGTTACATGGGGCTGGGATGCCAACCTTTCCCTGGTCCTAAGAGTTTATAAGATTCTAGGGCTGGTGATCTCTCCATTTGGGGCATTCCGACCTGGAAACTCTTTTTTGGAGCATTTTCTGGAGATCCTACGTGCATGGGCCACATAGGCATCCCTGGCTTTCCTCCAGCTGATGTCATCGGTTACATGGGGGTGGGATGCCAACCTTTCCCCTGTCCTTAGAGTCTATAAGATTCTAGGGCTGGTGATCTCTCTGTTTGGGGCATTCCGACCTGGAAACTCTTTTTTGGAGCATTTTCTGGAGATCCTACGTGCATGGGCCACAAAGACATCCCTGGCTTTCCTCCAGCTGATGTCATCGGTTACATGAGGTTAGGGTGTCAACCTTTGCCTGTTCCTTAGAGTCTATAGGACTATAGGCTGGTGGTCTCTTTATTTTGGGGATTCTGACCTGGAAACTTTTTTTTGGAGCATTTTCTGGAGATCCTACATGCATGGGCCACATAGGCAATGCCTGGCTTTCCTCCAGCTGATGTCATCAGTTACATGGGGGTGGGATACCAACCTTTTCCCTGGCCCTTAGAGTCTATAAGATTCTAGGGCTGGTGATCTCTCTGTTTGGGGCATTCTGACCTGGAAACTCTTTTTTTGAGGGAGGTTCAAAAACCGGGTCATCTCTGCCAAGGGACCCCTATACCAGTTCACAGGGTAACGATGGGCAGCACGCCACCTACAGGCGCCGGCCGGATAATTGGACCCGGATCTTGCTGGTATCTTGTATAAGGCAAATTGGATCAAATTTTGCTTAACTCCAAATTCAAATCCCGATGTTTGTTGGGAAAGAGAAGAAAGAAAAAAAGAAAGAAAAATAAGAATAGAGGGGAGGTACAGACAAAAAGAAAGAATAGAGGAAATGGCAAAGAAATAACAAATAAATAAAATGACGGAAAGTATAGATGGAATAGAAGAAAAAACGGAAGGAAGGAGAAAAAAAATAGAACAACTTAAAGAAAGACCAGAAGGAATGAAAAGAGTAGAAAAGAATAGAAGGCATGAAAGATGAAAAACGATGAAAAGGAACGACGGAAAGATTAAAGAGGAAAAGAAAGAATAGAAGGGATGAAAGATAAAAAATAGAACAGAAGGAATGACGGAAATAATAAAGAGGGAATAAAGAATAGAAGGCATAAAAGGCAGGAAAGATGAAAAGAGACGAAAAGGAATGATGGAAAGAATAAAGAGGGAAAGAAAGATTAGAAGGCATGAGAAATAAAAAAAGAATAGAAGGGATGATGGAAAGAATAAAGAGGGAAAATAATAAAAGGGATGACAAATTCAGAAAGAAAGAAAAGAATGCATGAAAGATAAAAGAAAAGAATAGACTAAATGGCAAACAATAGAGTGAAAAAAAGGGCTAAAAAGAACAGAAGGAATAACTGTAAGAAAATAATAGACGGAATGAGAGTAAGAAAGAAGGAATATCAGGCATGAGGAATAAAAAAAAGAGCAGCCCGGATGACAGAAAGTAAAAAACAAAAGAAGGCATGAAAGAAAAAAAACGGAATTTCAGAAAGAAAAGAACGACAGAAGGAATAGAATGACTGTCAGAAAAGGCATGAAGGAATAGACAGAATGACAGAAAGAAGGGATAGAATGACTGTAAAAAAAGAAGACAGGAAAGAATAAAAAGGAATGTCAGGAAGAACAGAATAGACAGAATGATGGAAAGAAGGAATGGAATGACTGTCAGAAATAAAGAAGGCATGAAAGTAAAAAAAGAATAAAAAAAATAAAAAAGATGAATAAAAAAGAATGCCAGGAAGAAAAGAAAAGAAGGACTAACTAAAAGAAAGTGAATAATAATAGAAGGAATGACAGAATGTTTAATTTTCTCTTTCTATCTCCTTATGGTGACCAGTCCAGGTTACTGGGCACTATCCCTCTGTACATAGTATAGGATGATATTTATCACATGACCACCGTGAGTAGGGTTGCCGCCTTTCCCAACAGAAAATACTGGCTTTATCATGGGTACATGGGTGTGGTCTTGTAGGGGGTGTGGTCTTGTGGGGGGGCGTGGTCTTGTTAAATGTAAGTTGAACCATGCTCTTTCACTTAAAATACCTTATTTTATACTTTATAAAGTGCAACAGCTAACACGCACACATAGCACAGCTTCCCCAGAGTGCTCTAGAGCAACAGACCATCTGCAATTCGACCCCTGGCCAATTACTAAAAACGTACCTACTAAAAATACTGTCTGTGCCTGCATGTGGCATTTATAATTGTCTGTCTTTGTGTATCCTACTGGGATGAAGCACTGGAGCAGAGAGGTGAGTATACATCCCATTTTCCTCTTTTCATAGGTATAGTATAGGAGGATATTTATCACATGACCACCGTGAGTAGGGTTGCCGCCTATCCCAACAAAAAATACCGGCCTTATCATAGGGAAATGGGCGTGGTCTTGTAGGGGGCGTGGCCTTGTAAATGTAAGTTTAACCATACTATCTTATTTTATACTTTATAAAGTGCAACAGCTAACACACACACATAGCACAGCTTCCCCAGAGTGCTCTAGAGCAACAGACCATCTGCAATTCGACCCCTGGCCAATTACTAAAAATGTACCAACCAAAAATACTGTCTGTGCCTGCATGTGGCATTTATAAATGTCTGTCTTTGTGTATCCTACTGGGATGAAGCACTGGAGCAGAGAGGTGAGTATACATCCCATTTTCCTCTGTGCATAGGTATAGTATAGGAGGATATTTATCACATGACCACCATGTGAGTAGGGTTGCCGCCTTTCCCAACAGAAAATACTGGCTTTATCATGGGTACATGGGTGTGGTCTTGTAGGGGGTGTGGTCTTGTGGGGGGCGTGGTCTTGTTAAATGTAAGTTGAACCATGCTCTTTCACTTAAAATACCTTATTTTATACTTTATAAAGTGCAACAGCTAACACGCACACATAGCACAGCTTCCCCAGAGTGCTCTAGAGCAACAGACCATCTGCAATTCGACCCCTGGCCAATTACTAAAAACGTACCTACCAAAAATACTGTCTGTGCCTGCATGTGGCATTTATAAATGTCTGTCTTTGTGTATCCTACTGGGATGAAGCACTGGAGCAGAGAGGTGAGTATACATCCCATTCTCCTCTTTTCATAGGTATAGTATAGGAGGATATTTATCACATGACCACCGTGAGTAGGGTTGCCGCCTATCCCAACAAAAAATACCGGCCTTATCATAGGGAAATGGGCGTGGCCTTGTAAATGTAAGTTTAACCATACTATCTTATTTTATACTTTATAAAGTGCAACAGCTAACACACACACATAGCACAGCTTCCCCAGAGTGCTCTAGAGCAACAGACCGTCTGCAATTCGACCCCTGGCCAATTACTAAAAACGTACCTACCAAAAATACTGTCTGTGCCTGCATGTGGCATTTATAAATGTCTGTCTTTGTGTATCCTACTGGGATGGAGCACTGGAGCAGAGAGGTGAGTATACATCCCATTTTCCTCTGTGCATAGGTATAGTATAGGAGGATATTTATCACATGACCACCATGTGAGTAGGGTTGCCGCCTTTCCCAACAGAAAATACTGGCTTTATCATGGGTACATGGGTGTGGTCTTGTAGGGGGTGTGGTCTTGTGGGGGGCGTGGTCTTGTTAAATGTAAGTTGAACCATGCTCTTTCACTTAAAATACCTTATTTTATACTTTATAAAGTGCAACAGCTAACACACACACATAGCACAGCTTCCCCAGAGTGCTCTAGAGCAACAGACCATCTGCAATTCGACCCCTGGCCAATTACTAAAAACGTACCTACCAAAAATACTGTCTGTGCCTGCATGGGGCATTTATAAATGTCTGTCTTTGTGTATTGTTAGGGCGAGCGCTGCGTTTTCCCCGCGCAGCGCCCCCCTCCGTGCCTCTCCTCGGGCGAGCGCTGCGTCCCCTTCCTGCAGCGCTCCCCGCTCCACCGCCATCCGGGCGTCCGCTGCTGGCCCCCCTGGCTGCGGTTCCCCCTTACCTGGTCCCCGCGCTTCCTCCTCTGACCGGCATGGCCGCCGGCTTCCTCCTTCTGTGACTGTTCCGCCTTCCCTGCGCGCACGTCCCCGGCCACTAGGGGGCGCGCGCGTCAACCTCCTCAGATTTAAAGGGCCAAGGCCCTGTTAATTGGTCTCTGTCATCCAATCCCTTTTTGGCTCTTCCTATAAATTAAACCCTGCCTTACTTCCTGTGCCGGATCTTCGGTGTTGTTCCCTGAATGATTATCGCTGTATTGCTTGATTCCTCGTGTATGACCTCGGCTCTCCCATTGACCTTCGAACCTGTGCTGCCCGTCCCGACCTCGGCTTGTGTCTCCGCAATCGAACCCGCGCTGCCAGTCCCGACCTCGGCTTGTGTCACCGCTACTGAACCCGCGCTGCCAGTCCTGACCTCGGCCTTCTCCTTCGACCACTGCTTGTCTCTGCTGCACGTCACTTCAGCAGTTTGTGGAACTGTGCCGCTGTTGGGGGGTAGCGACCTGGGAGTCACCTGCCGCACAAGACCATCCCGCCTTGCGGTGGGCTCTGGTGAAAACCAGTGGCTCCTTAGACTCCGCTCCCCTGACGCGGTATCTGCCAAACAGTTCTGCAGACCCTGCGGGTCCACTTCTTCGCACCCGGTGCGTAACAGTAAGATCCGGCCATGGATCCCGCTGAGGTGCCCTTGCCGGAGACTTCCGAACTCCCAGCGCTGGTGGCTTTGCAGTCTCGGCAGATTAATCAGCTTACCGCTATGATGCAGCAACTCTTGACCCAGCAGCTGTCGCCTTCTCCACCGCCACCGGTGCCGCCACCGCAGTCTCCAGCAGTTTCCTCATCCAGAATCCGCCTCTCCTTACCAGCAAAATATGAGGGGGACGCGAAGTTGTGCAGAGGCTTTCTAGCCCAGTGCTCTATGCACCTGGAATTATTGTTTGATCAATTCCTCACCGAACGCTCTAAAGTGGCCTTCATCATTAGTCTGCTCTCCGGAAAAGCCTTGGCTTGGGCCACTCCCTTGTGGGACCGTAATGATCCTCTCACCTTCACCGTCCAGGCCTTTGTTACTGAATTCCGTCAGGTTTTTGAAGAACCCGCTCGGGCCTCATCTGCCGAGTCCGCTCTATTGAATTTAACGCAAGGCAATCTTTCTGTTGGTGAATATGCTATTCGATTCCATACTTTGGCCTCCGAGTTAGCATGGAATAATGAGGCCCTCTGCGCTTGTTTTAAGAAAGGTCTTTCTAGCAAGATCAAAGATGTTCTAGCGGCCCGAGAGATACCTGACTCCCTTTCTGAACTCATTCATCTCGTCACTCGCATTGACATACGCTTTGCTGAGAGGCGTGAGGAACTTCGCCTGGAGAGAGATTCCCAACGCGACAGGAGGATGTTCCGTTTGGCTCCCACCTTTCAGAAACCTTTGTCTGTACCATCTTCTCCAGAGGTGGAAGCCATGCAGGTCGGCCGCTCTCGCCTTACCCCCGTGGAGAGGTCTCGCAGGAGAAATGAAAATCTCTGTCTGTATTGCGCCAGTCCTGATCATTTTCTAAGAGATTGCCCCATTCGTCCTTCTCGACTGGGAAACGGGCGCACCTAGACTCGGTGGGAGAGGCGTCTCTGGGTGTGTGTGCTTCCTCTCCAAGATTTACCGTACCTGCACAGCTTTGTCTCTCATCTGCCTCTGTGCTTAATTTGCCGGTCTTCCTGGATTCTGGTTCGGCGGGCAATTTCATAGAGGCCTCCCTGATCAAGAAATACGACATAGCAGTTAACCGCTTGGCCAAACCGTTATTCATCGCCTCAGTTAATGGAGATAGACTGAATTGTATGGTGCAGTACCGTACCAAGCCTTTGCTCCTTAAGATTGGCCTCTTTCACCAGGAATACTTGGAACTCTTTGTGTTACCCCATTGTACTTCCCCAATCCTATTGGGTCTTCCTTGGCTTCAGCTTCATAATCCTACCCTAGACTGGGTCACTGGGGACATCAAGGCGTGGGGTACAACCTGCCTCAAGAATTGCTTGAAAGCTTTACCAGTTCGAACCGATCATCCTACCACATCTCTACCGGGCCTACCTGAAGTTTACCGGGCTTACGCTGACGTCTTCTGTAAGAAGCAAGCTGAGACCCTTCCGCCACATCGCCCTTATGACTGCCCGATCGACCTCCTGCCTGGGACCACTCCTCCTCGTGGCCGTATCTACCCACTATCCGTCCCCGAAACTCAAGCAATGGCTACTTACATACAAGAAAATCTGCAGAGGGGCTTCATCCGGAAGTCCTCTTCTCCCGCTGGGGCAGGCTTTTTTTTTGTACAGAAAAAAGACGGTTCTCTCCGACCCTGTATCGACTATCGGGGTCTTAACAAGATCACGGTAAAGAACCGATACCCCTTACCCTTAATTCCAGAACTCTTCGACCGTCTTCGTGGCTCCAGGATATTTTCCAAACTGGATCTCCGAGGAGCCTACAATCTGATCCGCATCCGCAAGGGAGACGAATGGAAGACTGCCTTTAATACCCGTGACGGTCATTTCGAGTATTTGGTGATGCCCTTCGGGCTTTGTAATGCCCCTGCCGTATTTCAAGAGTTCGTCAATGACATCTTCCGGGACTTGTTGTACTCCTGTGTCGTGGTCTATTTAGATGATATCCTCATCTTCTCTTCTTCCCTCGAAGAGCATCACCGGCACGTTCGTCTGGTACTATCCCGCCTTCGGCAGCATCATCTTTATGCCAAATTAGAAAAGTGTCTCTTTCACCAGACCGCTCTGCCCTTTTTGGGTTATACTGTTTCAGCCCAAGGACTACAAATGGACCCTAGCAAATTGAGAGCGGTATTAGATTGGCCTCGGCCTGTTGGTCTGCGTTCCATTCAACGATTTCTGGGCTTCGCCAACTATTACCGTCAATTCATACCCCATTTTTCCACTAACGTGGCCCCCATTGTGGCTCTCACCAAAAAGGGAGCCAACCCCAAGTCATGGCCTCCACAGGCGGAGGCAGCCTTTTTAACATTGAAAAGGACATTCTCTATGGCCCCGGTGCTCACCAGACCAGACCCTTCTCGTCCTTTTTCTCTAGAGGTTGACGCTTCTTCCATCGGAGCAGGAGCTGTTCTCACACAGAGGTCTCCTTCAGGGAAAAATCATACTTGTGGGTTCTTTTCTAGGACTTTTTCTTCCGCGGAGCGAAATTATTCTATTGGGGATCGTGAACTCCTGGCTATCAAATTAGCTCTTGAAGAGTGGAGACATCTACTAGAAGGGTCGCTTCACCCCATATCTATTTTTACCGACCATAAGAACCTTTTGTATCTTCAAACTGCTCAACGCTTGAATCCTCGCCAAGCTCGTTGGTCACTATTCTTCGCGCGGTTTAATTTCCGCATTCACTTTCGGCCTGCCTCTAAGAACATCAGGGCAGATGCTCTATCTCGCTCCTCGGACGTCACAGACGTGGACGCTGCTCCTCAGTTCATTATATCTCCTGATCATTTGGTTCATTCCGCTCCTGCCTCCCTAGTGCAGGCTCCGCCTGGGAAGACCTTTGTCCCGGTTCGCCGACGCCTCCAAATATTAAAATGGGGTCATGCTTCCCGTATTGCCGGGCATGCTGGTATCAAAAAGTCTAACGCAATTATTGCCAGATATTATTGGTGGCCCTCCATTGAGAAGGATGTGGCAGAATTCGTGCAAGCTTGTACCACCTGTGCACGTAATAAAACGCCTCGCCAAAGACCGGCGGGTCTTCTTCATCCTCTTCCTATTCCTGAAATCCCTTGGTCTCACATCGCTATGGACTTTATCACGGATCTTCCTCCATCTCAAGGCAATACAGTGATCTGGGTTGTTGTGGATCGTTTTTCAAAAATGGCGCACTTCGTTCCGCTACCAGGACTCCCATCCGCTCCTCAGTTGGCTAAGAACTTTTTTAAGCATATTTTTCGGCTCCATGGACTTCCTTCCCACATTGTCTCCGACAGGGGAGTTCAGTTTGTTTCAAAATTCTGGAGGGCTCTCTGTACTCAGTTAAAAGTGAAATTAGATTTTTCCTCGGCTTACCACCCCCAGTCCAACGGCCAAGTGGAGACGGTCAATCAGGTTCTAGGACAATATCTACGTCACTTTGTTTCGGCCCGACAAGACGACTGGGTCGATCTCTTGCCATGGGCGGAGTTCTCTTATAATTTCAAAGATTCTGAAGCCACAAAAAAATCTCCATTCTTCATTGTTTATGGCCGCCAACCTTTGCCTCCTCTACCCTTACCTACACAGTCGGGGGTACCCGCCGTGGATGACTTAACACAGTTTTTTTCCTCTATCTGGCGTGAAACACGACATTCTCTTGTTCTAGCCTCTACCCGCATGAAGAGCAGCGCTAATAAAAGAAGGAGAATCGCTCCTGTTTTCTCTCCTGGAGATAAAGTTTGGCTTTCAGCCAAGTACATTCGTTTCAAGATACCCAGTTATAAATTGGGCCCTCGCTATTTAGGGCCGTACAGGATCAAGCAACAAATTTATCCGGTCTGTTACAAACTTCATTTGCCAGCCTCCTTACGTATTCCCAACTCTTTTCATGTTTCATTATTAAAACCTCTGACGACTAATCGATTCTCTTCTAAAACGTTGGAGCCACTTCCGGTCGCGGGTACCGAAGATGCCTTCTCGGTGAGAGAGATTCTGGCTTCCAAAACATCCAGAGGGAGACGATACTTTCTAGTGGATTGGGAGAATTGCGGTCCAGAAGAGAGGTCCTGGGAGCCTGAGGAGAATATCCTCGATCGGAGCCTTATTTCAAACTTCCTCGGTCCCAAAAAGAGGGGGAGACCTAAGGGGGGGGGGGGTACTGTTAGGGCGAGCGCTGCGTTTTCCCCGCGCAGCGCCCCCCTCCGTGCCTCTCCTCGGGCGAGCGCTGCGTCCCCTTCCTGCAGCGCTCCCCGCTCCACCGCCATCCGGGCGTCCGCTGCTGGCCCCCCTGGCTGCGGTTCCCCCTTACCTGGTCCCCGCGCTTCCTCCTCTGACCGGCATGGCCGCCGGCTTCCTCCTTCTGTGACTGTTCCGCCTTCCCTGCGCGCACGTCCCCGGCCACTAGGGGGCGCGCGCGTCAACCTCCTCAGATTTAAAGGGCCAAGGCCCTGTTAATTGGTCTCTGTCATCCAATCCCTTTTTGGCTCTTCCTATAAATTAAACCCTGCCTTACTTCCTGTGCCGGATCTTCGGTGTTGTTCCCTGAATGATTATCGCTGTATTGCTTGATTCCTCGTGTATGACCTCGGCTCTCCCATTGACCTTCGAACCTGTGCTGCCCGTCCCGACCTCGGCTTGTGTCTCCGCAATCGAACCCGCGCTGCCAGTCCCGACCTCGGCTTGTGTCACCGCTACTGAACCCGCGCTGCCAGTCCTGACCTCGGCCTTCTCCTTCGACCACTGCTTGTCTCTGCTGCACGTCACTTCAGCAGTTTGTGGAACTGTGCCGCTGTTGGGGGGTAGCGACCTGGGAGTCACCTGCCGCACAAGACCATCCCGCCTTGCGGTGGGCTCTGGTGAAAACCAGTGGCTCCTTAGACTCCGCTCCCCTGACGCGGTATCTGCCAAACAGTTCTGCAGACCCTGCGGGTCCACTTCTTCGCACCCGGTGCGTAACATGTATCCTACTGGCATGAAGCACTGGAGCAGAGAGGTGAGTATACATCCCATTTTCCTCTTTTCATAGGTATATTATAGGAGGATATTTATCACATGACCACCATGGGTGTGGTGTTGTAGGGGGTGTGGTCTTGTGGGGGAGTGGCCTTGTTAAATGTAAGTTCTCTTTCACTTAAAATACCTTATTTTATACTTTATAAAGTGCAACAGCTAACACGCACACATAGTACAGCTTCCCCAGAGTGTTCTAGAGTAACAGACCCGTTGGGATTCGACTTCTGGCCTTGTTGCTTAACAGGAACAAAAATACCGGCGGTTACGGTATTTTCGGGTCACCAAAATACTGGCAGTGTCAGCCCTGCATGCAGCATACATGAATTTCTGTCTGTGTGGATCCTACTGGGATTGCATGTACATGTGAGATGAAACATCATTGGAGCAGAGAGGTGAGTATACATCCCATTTTAAGTATTTCTGGGTAAGGGCTTTAGCAGAGGGACACTGCTAATCAAGGGGAGCTCAGGGTATAAGCCCATAGGGAACTGGAAGGATAGAGCGCTGACTGGCCCTTATACTGAGATTCAGTGACATGCAAACCCGAGCTTTCTCCGTGCTTAAACAAAATGCAGAAAAGCAGCCCAAATTTTGAATTACTGCCACTTCATCCGTGCCCCCCCCCCCGCACCCCCCCACTCCCTCTCCCCCCTCCAGTCTACTGGCTGAATAGCATCTTAATTATGAACAAGCTGACTATTGAAGAAGAGGAATATTCTGGCACAGCGCTCTCTGGTAATGGTGCGGAGGGAGCGCTTTAATTAGCAGACTTGTTAAATCAGGACTGATTCTTGCAGTTTTTATGTCGTTTATTTTTTTCCTCTGGAAATATTGCCACTCGGGAGCTTTTCGAAATGATCAACTTCTCTCAATGCGTAAATATTCAAAACGCGCTTCCCGACGAGGCTGCGATCTGCCGGATCGGGATCTACAGGAGGGCAACTTGCTGTGGCACTTAACGGGATTATATGACCTGTGGAGCTTAGCGATCGCTATAGGATCTACCACCCAGCAAGCATATAAGCAACACAATTCATAATAGTCAACACGTTTGGGGGCTCATCCGGGATAGCACTGTAAGAGGACACTTTCCTGTGGCCAGAGGTTCCACAAGATTTAATGATTTGCAGAGCGTGTTTAGGGGCTCGTCCAACAGAGTGCGGCAGTAGAACGTTTTCCTGTGGTCGGAGGTACCACTTAACATGATTATCTGACCTGTAGAGCTTAGTGATCGCTATAGGATATGGCACCTAGCAAGCAGATAAAACACAACTCATAATAGTCAACATGTTTGGGGGCTCATCCGGGATAGCACTGTAAGAGAACACTTTCCTGTGACCAGAGGTTCCACAAGATTATATGATCTGCAGAGCGTGTTTGGGGGCTCGTCCACCAGAGTGGCCAGAGGTTCCACAAGATTATATGACCTGAGTGATCACTATAGGATCTATCACCTAGCATGCATGCATATAATATACTAATCCTAAATGTCAATGTGTTTGGGGGCTCGTCCGGGATAGCAGTCAGGGAGAGCGCTAATACTCCCTTATTCTATTCTTTCCTATTATTAAATACTCTCTCCTATTCTTAGAAACTCTATGACATCTGACATGACAATTTGAATCTACGTTATCAGTTTTTACCACTGAACATGATTATCTGATCTGTAGAGTTTAGTGATGGTTTAGGATCTGACACCTGGCAAGCAGATACAACACAAATGTTAATGGTCAACACGTTTTTGGGCTCGTCGGGATATCACTGCAAAGGAACACTTTCCTGTGGTCCGAGGTTCCACAAGATTATATGATTTGCAGAGCGTGTTTAGGGGCTCGTCCACCAGAGTGTAGCGGGAGAACGTTTTCTTGTGGTCGGAGGTACCATTTAACATGATTATCTGACCTGTAGAGCTTAGTGGTCGCTATAGGATATGCCACCTAGCAAGCAGATAAAACACAACTCATAATAGTCAACACATTTGGGGGCTCATCTGGGATAGCACTATAAGAGGACACTTTCCTGTGGGCAGAGGTTCCACAAGATTATATGATCTGCAGAGCGTGTTTGGGGGCTCGTCCACCAGAGTGTGGCGGGAGAACACTTTCCTGTGGTCGGAAGTACCACTTAACATGATTATCTGACCTGTAGAGCTTAGTGATCACTATAGGATCTGCCACCCGGCAAGCAGATACAACACAACTCTTCATAGTCAGTTGGGGGCTCGTCCGGGATAGCACCGAGGAAGAGCACTTTCCTGTGGCTAGAGGTAGTATGGCAGCATAGTGGCCAGAGACAGCTACTCTCTTCCCCGAAGGTTTATACTCACTACAAATTTGGGGGTTGTGTTTTTGCCATAGGCAATTATGGATCTAAATTCGTAGTTTTTCACACTTAACATGACATGTTTGGGGGCTTGTCCGGGATAGCTCTCAGGGAGAGCACTTTTCTAATCTTAAATATTCAACAAACTCTATGACAGACAATTATGGATCTACGTTATCACTTTTTTCCCACTGAACACGATTATCTGATCTGCAGAGCTTAGTGATTGCTATAGGATCTGCCACCTGGCAAACAGATAAAACACAACTGATAATAGTTAACATGTTTGGGGGCTCGTCCGGGAAAGCACTGCAAAGGAACACTTTCCTATGGCCAGAGGTTCCACAAGATTATATGATCTGCAGAGCTTAGTGATCGCTATAGGATCTGTCACCTAGCATGCAGATAAAGCACAAATCCTAATTACCAATGTGTTTGGGGGCTCGTCCGGAATAGCACTCAGGGAGAGCACTAATACTCTCTTATTCTATTCTTTCCTATTATGAAATACTATCTCCTATTCTTAAAAACTCTATGACATCTGACATGACAATTACATCATTTTTGACCACTGAACATGATTATCTGATCTGTAGAGCTTAGCGAACACTATAGGATTTGCCACCCAGATAAAACACAACTTGTAATTGTTAACGTGTTTGGAGGCTCGTCCAGGAGAGCGCTTTCCTGGGGTTGGATTTACCACTTAACATGATTATCTGACCTGTAGAGCTTACTGATCACTATAGGATCTGCCACCTAGCAAGCAGATACAACACAACTCATAATAGTTTGAGGGCTCGTCCGGGATAGCACTACGAAAGAGCACTTTCCTGTGGCTAGAGGTAGAACGGCAGCATAGTGGCAAGAAGATAGCTCACCCGGTATAGCACTGCGTGAGAGTGCTTTCCTATTGCCAGAGGTAGCTTACTACGAAGTATGTGTTGTGTTTTTGTCATTCATTATCATCATAATCATTCCCAGTAGTGATCATATTTTTAAATATTCACAAACCTATCAAACACAATTATGAATCTAAATTCTCCATTTTTCCCACTTAACATAAGTATCTGATCTCTAGAGCTTAGTGATCACTATAGGATTCACCACCCAGAGAGCAGATAAAATGCCACTCTTTTAAAGTGGCTCGAAACACACACCCCAACAGCCTTGAAATCTATAAAACACAACCTCTTAATTCGTCACCGTTTTTGGGGGGTTCGTTCTGGATCAGATACTGCCTTACACATATTTAAGCAAGCTGCATTCAGAAACGGTGGAAACTTATTCTACAGTTATGATACGTTTGACAATACGATTTGATTGTAAGGTGTTTAGAAGTATAACTACTATCTCTGTCTTGGGTGCCCGTTTCATATTCTCCACTAGTCACCTACACCCTATCCAGAATAAGGTCATTGCAAAATGCAGCTAGTCTTTCTCCTGGATAATTTTTACTATAAAGTACGTGTTTTTGCCATTCATTATCATCATCATACTTTAGTTTTTTAGCATATTCAGGAAACTCTATTACAAACAGTTACACTATATGACCTGCCACCTAGTGAGAAGATAAAACACAACTGCTGTAATAATTAACATTTTTGGGGGCTCATCTGGGATAGGAACCTGCCATGACTTACAAATATATAAAGTACATGTTGTGTTTTTGCCATTCATTATCATTATCATACTTCAGTTGCTTAACATGTTCAGGAAACTCTATCACAAACAGTTACACTATAGGACTTGCCACCTAGTGAGCAAATAAAACACAACTCTTTTAATAATCCACATTTTTGGGGGCTCGTCCGGGATAGGAAACTGCCATGACTTACAAATATATAAAGTACGTGTTGTGTTTTTGCCATTCATTATCATTATCATACTTCAGTTGCTTAACATGTTCAGGAAACTCTATCACAAACAGTTACACTATAGGACTTGCCACCTAGTGAGCAAATAAAACACAACTCTTTTAATAATCCACATTTTTGGGGGCTCGTCCGGGATAGGAAACTGCCTTGACTTACAAATATATAAAGTACGTGTTGTGTTTTTGCCATTCATTATCATTATCATACTTCAGTTGCTTAACATGTTCAGGAAACTCTATCACAAACAGTTAAACTATAGGACTTGCCACCTAGTGAGCAAATAAAACACAACTCTTTTAATAATCCACATTTTTGGGGGCTCGTCCGGGATAGGAAACTGCCTTGACTTACAAATATATAAAGTACGTGTTGTGTTTTTGCCATTCATTATCATTATCATACTTCAGTTGCTTAACATGTTCAGGAAACTCTATCACAAACAGTTAAACTATAGGACTTGCCACCTAGTGAGCAAATAAAACACAACTCTTTTAATAATCCACATTTTTGGGGGCTCGTCCGGGATAGGAAACTGCCTTGACTTACAAATATATAAAGTACGTGTTGTGTTTTTGCCATTCATTATCATTATCATACTTCAGTTGCTTAACATGTTCAGGAAACTCTATCACAAACAGTTACACTATAGGACTTGCCACCTAGTGAGCAAATAAAACACAACTCTTTTAATAATCCACATTTTTTGGGGGCTCGTCCGGGATAGGAAACTGCCTTGACTTACAAATATATAAAGTACGTGTTTTATTACTTTTATTATCATCATCCTACTTCATTCATGATCATATTTGAACACATTTAGGAAACTCTATTGCTAACAGTTACACTACAGCTAGTGATAAAACACAACTCTTTTAATTGTCAAGGATTTTGGAGGCTCAGCCGATATAGGAAGCTGCCCTGCCTAACAATGATATAAAAAAGACATGTTTCCAGAGACATTGTGAGCTTATTCTGCAGTTCTGATCCGATTTGTCATAATCCATCATGCATTTCTGCACAGTTGTGCCTGGATTTGTCCAGTCCCCGTGCTCAGGCTCCACATTTGCTAGAGTCTGTTGTTGCGCATGCACAAAATATCGTGTACATGCACAGGATACAGCAAATAGTGCACGCGTGGGTTTAATGAATACAACTAATCTAGAGTTGACTAGGGAACAGCAGACTAGTCATGTGTGCTTGTCAGCTGACTAGGAGTGGACCAATCCTGCTACTACGGGCCCTTTATAAGGATGTGCCTGGCCCAGAAGATTCCTTGGCTATTCTCCTGATCCTGTGAACCTTTGAATCCAGCTTTACCTGTGTAGGACTTTGGATTGCCTTTAACATTGCTACTGGGTTACACTTTGGACTTGTTTACTCGTGTAAGACCTTGGACCACCCAGACATTAGCCCCTTGGATTCCCTACCTGTGTATGACCTCGGCTTTCCATCTGGACTTGCATCTGTGCTGTGACCCGCGATCTCGGCCTTGAATCTAGAAAGCTGGGTGATCACTGCTTTCTAGCCCTGTCCCTTGACTCCCTGCGGCCTAGCCAGGGCCAGATTAGGTGTGGGCACAAAATTTGGTGGAGACCCCCAGTAGAGTATGCTTTTCTCCTTTAAATTAATAGTGCAGCCAAGTAACTGATCAGTAGTAGTCCGGCACTTGCCCAATCACTTAAATGTCAGATCAAGTCCCCTGTGTCACCCAGGCCATATTGCCTGTCACCATGAAGCCTTCAGGATAAATGCCCTCCCCTGTGATGCAGGCACAGCCCACTCCATTTACTGCAATGGAGGGGGCATGGCAGGTCTTGACACGCATGTCCATTGCTGTGAATGGAGGGTGTGTGGCATCGTTCCTGTGACCGATGGCATCAATACTACAAAACAGCAGGTGATCAGCCTGGGCGGGATGGGAATTGAATCTGCAGATCAGAGTGTCAGAGTACCAGCAGCGATCATCTGCAGGGGATAAGAGGTGAGTATAGCATTGTTTTACTGCTTGAACAATGACTTTAATTATAGCAGGTCACGCATCTCCTCTCCCTCAGATTCAGAAAGGAAGTACTAGTTTCCTCTGTGCTCCGGGGTGGCCTCCGGCGGAGAAGCATATGCTGAAGTTTTTAATTCCAGCCCGTGGCGGCCTTGGCTGCAGTTGCAGATATTCAAAAACAAACCATTCGGGCCCGGGGCTACCACCACTGCCTGGCCTGCCACCTGTCAGACTGCTAAACCTGGGCCATGCTGTAACCCAAAGGTTGGTGGAGGCCCCTATTGCAGTGCAAGTGGTGGAGGCCCAGAAGCACCCTCCTCATAATCTGGCTCTGGGCATAGCCCAGCTTAAAGCCCTAGTGAAGACGGGGTTGCCGTTAGATTCCGATGTACGGCTGCAGTGCTTCAGGAAGGAAGTACTAGCTTCCTCTGTGCTCCGGGGCGGCCTCCGGGGGAAAAGCAAGTGCAGTTGCAGATATTCAAAAACAAACCATTCGGGCCCGGGGCTACCACCACTGCCTGGCCTGCCACCTGTCAGACTGCTAAACCTGGGCCATGCCGTAACCCAAAGGTTGCTGGAGGCCACTATTACAGTGCAAGTGGTGGAGGCCCAGGAGCACCCTCCTCATAATCCGGCTCTGGGCATAGCCCAGCTTAAGGCCCTAGTGAAGACGGGGTTGCCCTTAGATTCCGCCGCAGTGCGTCAGAGAGGAAGTACTAGCTTCCTCTGTGCTCCGGGGCGGCCTTCGGGGGAAAAGCAAGTGCTGAAGTTTTTAATTCCACCCCGTGGCGGCTTTGGTTGCAGATATTCAAAAACAAACCATTCGGGCCGGAGGCTTCCACCACTGCCTGGCCTGCCGCCCGTTAGACTGCTAAACCTGGGCCAGACCATAACTTAAAGGTTGGTGGAGGCCCCTTTTGCAGTGCAAGTGGTGGAGGCCTCTTTTGCAGTGCAAGTGGTGGAGGCCCAGGGGCACCCCCCTCATAATCCGGTTCCAGGCCTAGCCCAGCCTGGGGCTCTAGTGAAGACGGGGTTGCCCTTAGATTCCGATGCACGCCGCAGTGCGTCAGAGAGGAAGTACTAGCTTCCTCTGCGCTCTGGGGCGGCCTCTGGGGGAGAAGCAAGTGCTGAAGTTTTTAATTCCACCCCGTGGCGGCTTTGGTTGCAGATATTCAAAAACAAACCATTCGGGCCGGAGGCTTCCACCACTGCCTGGCCTGCCGCCCGTTAGACTGCTAAACCTGGGCCAGACCATAACTTAAAGGTTGGTGGAGGCCCCTTTTGCAGTGCAAGTGGTGGAGGCCTCTTTTGCAGTGCAAGTGGTGGAGGCCCAGGGGCACCCTCCTCATAATCCGGTTCCAGGCCTAGCCCAGCCTGGGGCTCTAGTGAAGACGGGGTTGCCCTTAGATTCAGATGCACGGCCGAAGTTCTTCAGAGAGGAATACTATCTTCCTCTGCACTCCGGGGTGGCCTCTAGGGGAGAAGCAAGTGCTGAAGTTTTTAATTCCACCCTGTGGCGGCCTTGGAGTTGCAGTTATTCAAAAACAAACCATTCGGGCCGGGGGCTACCAACACTGTCTGGTATGCTGCCTGTCAAACTGCTAAAACTGGGCCAGGTCATAACCCAAAGGTTTGTGGAGGTCCCTTTTGCAGTGCAAGTGGTGGCCCTCATAATCTGGCCCTGGGCCTAGCCCAGCCTGAGGCTCTAGTGAGGATCGGGGTTGCCCTTAGATTCCGTGCCGTCTGGTCAAAGTGTGGTTTGGGTTGTAGATTCCAGTGTGTGCCTAGTAATCAACAGTCTGTTCAACCAACGTTCTGTTCATTATCCATGACGTGATTGTACATGCCCATGAACTCTTCTTAGGTATGTTAGAAAACCCTTTGTGACCAATAGTTTGTGAAAGACGCCGGGTACTTACCATGGGTGCAAAAACCTATACCTAACTGTAATAAAAGAACCTCGCCTGACTGTGGAGCCAAAATTTTCCAGTTAGGGCTTTCAGCATGCGTTCGGTGTAATGGCCCGATCACTCCCAGAGAAGCTTGTATCCATCCCCCCAAGCTAAAGAAAGGCAAAACAAAAACGCCTGAGATACAAAAGCCGCACAGGCGAAACCTTCTCCTCTTCAGTTGCCTCGGTTGCATTTTCTTCTGTCAAAAAAAAAAATAAATAAAAAAAAAGTTAAAGCCCAAAAATAACCTCCTCCGAAATGAGGCTTTTATCCCGGCGGAGCGCAGAGCAGATGGAAATTTCATTGTGTGTCAGTTTGTGATAAGATAATGGGACATGTTTCAAGGCGATTACAGTAAAATTGCTCCGTCTGATCGGCTGGTGAGGAAAGTCAGATTGCGGAAGTTTGGGAGAACGCTTGAAGAGGCTGAGCGGAGATTGGAGGGTGACTCCGGGGCCAGAGACAGGGCCTCTTCATGTTGTGGGAAGCAATTACCCGCTGGCGAAAGGGTTTATACAAGACAAGTCAGAGCATCTTCGAAAAATTGCCCGCAATTATCTTGTGTGTGTGTGCGGACCTGATGAGGCAATTATCCAAAATGACAAACCAGTCAACATAAGCAGATGACTTAGGGACAACATTTAGCGGGAGCTGTCTGACAATGCACCTTGGTACTCCCCCTGCTGGCCTTTACCTGAAATGCTCCACCAGACACTGCTGCTGCAACCACGAGGACTTGATGAAGGACAATTTATAGTCATTGACCGCTGAAGCATATATATCGGAGATACACGTCTCTACATCATGGATTGCTGCTCAGATGTCACAGGGCCTTTTCTTTATCTGGGGGCTTTGGCTCCCTACTCTAGCACCACCAATGGGCAGCAAGTCCAAGCTCACCACCAGGGGCTTGATCATCAAGGGCTTTACACTCCACCACCAGGAGCTTGAAAGCACCATTACCAGTTATTTCTAACACCACAACAACCGGGGGGCTCAGAAACACAACAACAAAGGCCTCACCATACAAATCTAAGACCACCACTACGGCGTCCAGCTCTATCATCAAGGGCTTAGTAGTTGCCTCCAAAACCATCACCAAGGGCTTCCAATTCCACCAGCATGGGCTTGGAAACAACACACCATTATAAACTGCTACCAACCCCACTACCACAGCCACCAGGGACTTGGAAACGCCATTACCAGGGGCTTGAAAGCACCATTACCAGTTATTTCCAACACCACAACCACCACCACCAAGGGCTTAGAAACATCACAAATAGGGTCCTCCACTATCATTACCAGTTGCTTCTAACGCCATTACTAGGTGCTTCCAACACCACCGCCAGAGGCTTCCAGCACCCTGACCAGTTGCTTCCAACACCATCATCATGGGTTTCCCAGTCTACCACCAGGGGCTTGAAAAAAGCAACACCAGAAGGGCCTGTTGCTTCTATTGCCATGGCCAGAGGCTTCCAGCACCACCACCAGGGGCTTCCAACACCATCACCAGTTGCTTTCAGCATCATTACCAGTTACTACTAACACCATCACCATGGGCTTCCAGCACCACCACCATGTGCTTCCGGCACCGCCACCAGGGGCTTCCAGCACCACCACCAGTTGCTTCCAGCACCACCACCAGTTGCTTCCAGCACCACCACCAGTTGCTTCAAACACCATCACCAGGGGCTTCCAGCACCATTACTAGTTGCTTCCATCAGCATTACTAGTTGCTTCCAATGCTATCACCAGCGGCTTCCAACTCCACCTCCAGGGGGTTGAAAAAAACACCATGAGGGCCTTCCAACACCATTGCCTGTTGCTTCTAATGTCATGACCAAAGACTTCCAAGACCACTACCGGGAGCTTCCAGCACCACCACCAGGGGCTTCCAACACCATCATCAGGGGCTTTCAGCCTCACTACCAGGGGCTTCCAGCACCACCACCAGGGGCTTCCAGCACCATTACCAGTTGCTTCCAACACCATCACCAGAGGCTTCCAGAACCACCACCAGGGGCTTCTATCACCACCACAAGGGACTTCCAGCACCTTCACCAGGGGCTTCTATCACCACCAAAAGGGGCTTCCAACACCATCACCATCACCAGGGGCTTCCAGCACCACCATCAGTGCCTTCCAGCACCATTACCAGTTGCTTACAACACCATCACAAGGGGCTTCCAGCACCACCACAAGGGGCTTCTAGAACCATCATCAGAGGCTTCCAACACCACCACAAGGGGCTTCCAGGACCATCACCAGTTGCTTCCAACACAATTAAAAGGGTCTTCCAACACCATCACCAGGGGCTTCCAACACCATCACCAGGGGCTTCCAGCACCACCACCAGGGGCTTCCAGCACCACCACCAGGGGCTTCCAGCACCACCACCAGTGGCTTCAAACACCATCACCAGCAGCTTCCAGCACCACCACCAGAGGCTTCCAGCACCATTACCAGTTCCTTCCAACACCAGGGGCTTGAAAAAAAACAACACCACGAGGGCCTTCCAACACCATTGCCTGTTGCTTCTAACGCCATGACCAAAGACTTCCAAGACCACTACCGGGAGCTTCCAGCACCATTACCAGTTGCTTCCAACATCATCACCAGGGCTTCCAGCACCATTACTAATTGCTTCCAACACCATCACCAGGGGCTTCCAACACCATCACCAGGGGCTTTCAACTCCACCCCCAGGGGCTGGAAAAAACTAACACCATGAGGGCCTTCCAACACCATTGCCTTTTGCTTCTAATGACATGACCAAAGGCTTGTAGCACCACCACCAGTTGTTTCCAACACCATCACAAGGGTCTTCCAACACCATCACCAGGGGCTTCAAGCATCACCACCAGGGGCTTCCAATACCATCACCAGAAGCTTCCAGCACCACCACAAGGGGCTTCCAGCACCATCACCAGGGGCTTCCAGCACTATTACTAGTTGCTTCCAACACCATCACCAGGGGCTTCCAACTCCCCCCCCCCCCAGGGGCTGGAAAAAGCTAACACCACGAGGGCCTTCCAACACCATTGACTTTTGCTTCTAATGACATGACCAAAGGGTATGCAGCACCACCACCAGTTGCTTCCAACACAACTACCGGAGACCTTCACCACCATGACCAGCACCCCCGCCCCCGCAACCAGGACCTCTGGCAGAAACATCAATAGGCCTCATCCTTTCTGTAGGTGACAACAGTCCCCAGATCAATGCCTCGCGTTCCCCCGAAGGTTGGGTGACCCCGATCCCAGACTGAATGCAAACCCATCCATTGTTGATCCATTATCCTCTCCTGACAAATCCGGCACGGCCCTGCAGAGCCCAGGGGTAAGTGCGGCTTTACACAAGTGCTGATCGCGTTGGCGCGCGGTGTCGGCGCATTTTACCTGCGGCGCATTTTATCTCTTCACAGGTATTTATTTAAAAGGATGGATTTCCACGATGGCGACAGCGGACACTTATCTCTCCATTAGCGCCCTCCCGTTACGGCCTCCATCATCGGCGCACTCGCTTATTGCCGGCAATTTATGCCCATCCGAAGGACGGCGGGAGCGTGTGAATGGCGCGACCAGGAAGAGGAGAGAGAGAGATAAAGATAATGGGAAAAAGAAAATGACGGGAGCTGATACAATGTATCATGTTACTGTACAGCGTCTTGGAGGACCGTCAGGACAGGAACAGGAACTTAGAGCAAAGTACAGGACAAGAACAGGAACTTAGAGCAAGGTGTATGACAGGAACAGGAACTTAGAGCAAGGTGCAGGACAGGAACAGGAACTTAGAGCAAAGTACAGGACAAGAACAGGAACTTAGAGCAAAGTACAGGACAAGAACAGGAACTTAGAGCAAAGTACAGGACAAGAACAGGAACTTAGAGCAAGGTGCAGGACAGGAACAGGAACTTAGAGCAAGGTGCAGGACAGGAACAGGAACTTAGAGCAAAGTACAGGACAAGAACAGGAACTTAGAGCAAAGTACAGGACAAGAACAGGAACTTAGAGCAAGGTGCAGGACAGGAACAGGAACTTAGAGCAAGGTGCAGGACAGGAACAGGAACTTAGAGCAAGGTGTAGGACAGGAACAGGAACTTAGAGCAAAGTACAGGACAAGGACAGGAACTTAGAGAAAGGTGCAGGACAGGAACAGGAACTTAGAGCAAGGTGCAGGACAGGAACAGGAACTTAGAGCAAGGTGCAGGACAGGAACAGGAACTTAGAGCAAGGTGTAGGACAGGAACAGGAACTTAGAGCAAAGTACAGGACAAGGACAGGAACTTAGAGAAAGGTGTAGGACAGGAACAGGAACTTAGAGCAAGGTGCAGGACAAGAACAGGAACTTAGAGCAAGGTGCAGGACAGGAACAGGAACTCAGAGCATGGTGCAGGACAGGAACAGGAACTTAGAGCAAGGTGCAGGACAGGAACAGGAACTTAGAGCAAGGTGCAGGACAGGAACAGGAACTTAGAGCAAGGTGTAGGACAGGAACAGGAACTTAGAGCAAAGTACAGGACAAGGACAGGAACTTAGAGAAAGGTGTAGGACAGGAACAGGAACTTAGAGCAAGGTGCAGGACAAGAACAGGAACTTAGAGCAAGGTGCAGGACAGGAACAGGAACTTAGAGCAAGGTGCAGGACAGGAACAGGAACTTAGAGCAAGCTGCAGGACAGGAACAGGAACTAAGAGCAAGGTGCAGATCATGAACAGGAACTTAGAGCAAGGTGCAGGACAGGAACAGGAACTTAGAGCAAGGTGCAGGACAGGAACAGGAACTTAGAGCAAAGTACAGGACAAGGACAGGAACTTAGAGAAAGGTGTAGGACAGGAACAGGAACTTAGAGCAAGGTGCAGGACAAGAACAGGAACTTAGAGCAAGGTGTAGGACAGGAACAGGAACTTAGAGCAAGGTGTAGGACAGGAACAGGAACTTAGAGCAAAGTACAGGACAAGGACAGGAACTTAGAGAAAGGTGTAGGACAGGAACAGGAACTTAGAGCAAGGTGCAGGACAAGAACAGGAACTTAGAGCAAAGTACAGGACAAGGACAGGAACTTAGAGAAAGGTGTAGGACAGGAACAGGAACTTAGAGCAAGGTGCAGGACAGGAACAGGAACTTAGAGCAAGGTGCAGGACAGGAACAGGAACTTAGAGCAAGGTGCAGGACAGGAACAGGAACTAAGAGCAAGGTGCAGATCATGAACAGGAACTTAGAGCAAGGTGCAGGACAGGAAGAGGAACTTAGAGCAAGGTGCAGGACAGGAACAGGAACTTAGAGCAAGGTGCAGGACAGGAACAGGAACTTAGAGCAAGGTGCAGGACAGGAACAGGAACTCAGAGCATGGTGCAGGACAGGAACAGGAACTTAGAGCAAGGTGCAGGACAGGAACAGGAACTTAGAGCAAGGTGCAGGACAGGAAAAGGAACTTAGAGCAAGGTGCAGGACAGGAACAGGAACTTAAAGCAAGGTACGGGACAGGAACAGGAACTTAGAGCAAGGTACGGGACAGGAACAGGAACTTAAAGCAAGATACGGGACAGGAACAGGAACTTAGAGCAAGGTGCAGGACAGGAACAGGAACTTAGAGCAAGGTGCAGGACAGGAACAGGAACTTAAAGCAAGGTGCAGGACAGGAACAGGAACTTAGAGCAAGGTGCAGGACAGGAACAGGAACTTAAAGCAAGGTGCAGGACAGGAACAGGAACTTAGAGCAAGGTGCAGGACAGGAACAGGAACTTAAAGCAAGATACGGGACAGGAACAGGAACTTAGAGCAAGGTGCAGGGCAGGAACAGGAACTTAGAGCAAGGTGCAGGACAGGAACAGGAACTTAAAGCAAGGTGCAGGACAGGAACAGGAACTTAGAGCAAGGTGCAGGACAGGAACAGGAACTTAAAGCAAGATACGGGACAGGAACAGGAACTTAGAGCAAGGTGCAGGACAGGAACAGGAACTTAAAGCAAGATACGGGACAGGAACAGGAACTTAGAGCAAGGTGCAGGACAGGAACAGGAACTTAAAGCAAGGTGCAGGACAGGAACAGGAACTTAGAGCAAGGTGCAGGACAGGAACAGGAACTTAGAGCAAGGTACGGGACAGGAACAGGAACTTAGAGCAAGGTGCAGGACAGGAACAGGAACTTAAAGCAAGATACGGGACAGGAACAGGAACTTAGAGCAAGGTGCAGGACAGGAACAGGAACTTAGAGCAAGGTGCAGGACAGGAACAGGAACTTAAAGCAAGATACGGGACAGGAACAGGAACTTAGAGCAAGGTGCAGGACAGGAACAGGAACTTAAAGCAAGGTGCAGGACAGGAACAGGAACTTAGAGCAAGGTGCAGGACAGGAACAGGAACTTAGAGCAAGGTACGGGACAGGAACAGGAACTTAGAGCAAGGTGCAGGACAGGAACAGGAACTTAAAGCAAGATACGGGACAGGAACAGGAACTTAGAGCAAGGTGCAGGACAGGAACAGGAACTTAAAGCAAGGTGCAGGACAGGAACAGGAACTTAGAGCAAGGTACGGGACAGGAACAGGAACTTAGAGCAAGGTGCAGGACAGGAACAGGAACTTAAAGCAAGATACGGGACAGGAACAGGAACTTAGAGCAAGGTGCAGGACAGGAACAGGAACTTAAAGCAAGGTGCAGGACAGGAACAGGAACTTAGAGCAAGGTGCAGGACAGGAACAGGAACTTAGAGCAAGGTACGGGACAGGAACAGGAACTTAGAGCAAGGTGCAGGACAGGAACAGGAACTTAAAGCAAGATACGGGACAGGAACAGGAACTTAGAGCAAGGTGCAGGACAGGAACAGGAACTTAAAGCAAGGTACGGGACAGGAACAGGAACTTAGAGCAAGGTGCAGGACAGGAACAGGAACCTAAAGCAAGATACGGGACAGGAACAGGAACTTAGAGCAAGGTGCAGGACAGGAACAGGAACTTAGAGCAAGGTGCAGGACAGGAACAGGAACTTAAAGCAAGGTGCGGGACAAGAACAGGAACTTAAAGCAAGGTACGGGACAGGAACAGGAACTTAGAGCAAGGTGCAGGACAGGAACAGGAACTTAGAGCAAGGTACGGGACAGGAACAGGAACTTAGAGCAAGGTGCAGGACAGGAACAGGGACTTAGAGCAAGGTACGGGGCAGGAACAGGAACTTAGAGCAAGGTACGGGACAGGAATAGGAACTTAGAGCAAGGTGAAGGACAGGAACAGGACATTGGACCAAAGTTCAGGACAGGTCAGATCCCTTCACTGGGAGCCAGAACGGGATGCCCCCCCAGGGCACTGCAGAACTTACCTGCTACCTGGTGCCCTTGATGAAGTATACAGGGCTGGCCACTGGGAGCCGGATGGGATGCCCCCGCCACGCTCCCCCCGTCAGTGAGGGATGTATGAAGCCATGCCCCTCATTGAGGGATGTATGAAGCCACGCACCCTCCTTGAAGGATGGATGAAGCCACACCCTCTCCTTGAGGGATGGATGAAGCCACGCCCCCTCCTTGAGGGATGGATGAAGCCACGCCCCTTCATTGAGGGATGGATAGGAGATACATTGTAACAGTTACAACAATAGAAACACTTTGAATAGGCAAATGAATCATTTATTGCTGCAGATCTGCATGTTACACCTCAAAGAGGGACAAATGAGAACAACCAGGGACAGGGGGACATGGGCTCAAAAGAGGGACAGTCCCTCTAAATCAGTGACACTTGGGAAGTATGCCTTCAATCAGATTGTTGAGAGCGGACTATTGATAAGTGAATGGCGGGTGTCCGATCGATCCGGGCAATGGAAGGGGGGCTGTAGGGGAGCGCCGCCATTGCAGTTACAGATGAGCGATTGTACTGCGGGGAGGATTTTCTCTCTCTGAACGTGGCATTATTCAGAGTTTAACCCTCGCCCTCCTGCCCTGGACTCCGATCTGAGGCCGCCCTGGCATCGCTTTAATCTGCCCGCCATCTGTTTACCGCCACGTGACGCCGCTGCCGCACTGCCAGGAAATCTAACCAGACGGGGGGACCCCCAACCTTCCTTCCCACGAGAGCCGCATTCATTCCAGTGAGCCACGTACACCATACCTACCAAGTGTCCCTGATTTAGAGGGACTGTCCCTCTTTTGAGTCCATGTCCCCCTGCCCCTCGTTGTTCTCATTCTCCCTCTAGTGGTCAGTGTGTGTATTACACCCTCCATCACACTGCACACTGACCACTAGAGGGAGCACACAGCCATCATGAGCTCCTTCTGCTTAGTGTGATGTAGGAGTGCGCTCCCTCTAGTGGTCAGTGTGTGTATTACACCCTCCATCACACTGCACACTGACCACTAGAGGGAGCACTGCCATCATGAGCTCCTTCTGCTTAGTGTGATGTAGGAGTGCGCTCCCTCTAGTGGTCAGTGTGTGTATTACACCCTCCATCACACTGCACACTGACCACTAGAGGGAGCACACTGCCATCATGAGCTCCTTCTGCTTAGTGTGATGTAGGAGCGCGCTCCCTCTAGTGGTCAGTGTGTGTATTACACCCTCCATCACACTGCACACTGACCACTAGAGGGAGCACACTGCCATCATGAGCTCCTTCTGCTTAGTGTGATGTAGGAGCGCACTCCCTCTAGTGGTCAGTGTGTGTATTACATCCTCCATCACACTGCACACTGACCACTAGAGGGAGCACTGCCATCATGAGCTCCTTCTGCTTAGTGTGATGTAGGAGTGCGCTCCCTCTAGTGGTCAGTGTGTGTATTACACCCTCCATCACACTGCACACTGACCACTAGAGGGAGCACACTGCCATCATGAGCCCCTTCTGCTTAGTGTGATGTAGGAGTGCTCCCTCTAGTGGTCAGTGTGTGTATTACACCCTCCATCATACTGCACACTGACCACTAGAGGGAGCACACTGCCATCATGAGCTCCTTCTGCTTAGTGTGATGTAGGAGTGTGCTCCCTCTAGTGGTCAGTGTGTGTATTACACCCACGGTCACACTGTCTTGCATGTCTCGCGTATCTTGCATTTCTTGTGTGTCTCGCATGTGTCGTGTGCTTCCCGTGCCTCGCATGTCTCGCATGTCTCACGTGTCTCGGATGCCTGGGATGTCTTGCGTGTCTCGCATATTTTGGATGTCTCCCATATCTCACAAGCCTCGCGTGTCTTGAGTGTCTCGCATGTCTTGCATGTATCGTGTATCTTGCATGTCTCGCGTTTCTCACGTGTCTTGCATGTCTCGCTTGTCTCGCATGTCTTTAGTGTCTTGCAGATCTCAAATGTCTCGCAGGTCTCGAGTGTCTCGTGTGGCTGACATGTATCCCGTGTCTTGCGTGTCTCGCGTGTCTCATATGTCTCGTGTATCTCGCATGCCTCGTGTATCTCGCATGTCTCGTGTGCCTTACGTTTCTTCTGTGTCTCGCATGTCTTGCTTGTCTTGGATGTCTCGCAGGTCTCGAGTGTCTCGCAGGTCTCGAGTGTCTCGCGTGTCTCGCAGGTCTCGAGTGTCTCGCAGGTCTCGAGTGTCTCGCGTGTCTCGCAGGTCTCGAGTGTCTCGCAGGTCTCGAGTGTCTCGCGTGTCTCGCAGGTCTCGAGTGTCTCGCAGGTCTCGAGTGTCTCGCAGGTCTCGAGTGTCTCACTGGTCTCAAGTGTCTCGCAGGTCTCGAGTGTCTCGCGTGGCTGACATGTATCCAGTGTCTTCTGTGTCTTGTATGTCTTATGGGTCTCGCATGCCTAGCGTATCTCACATGTCTCGTGTGCCTCGCGTGTCTTGTGTGTCTCGCATGTCTGGGATGTCTTGCATGTCTTGTGTGCCTCGCGTCTCTCGCATGTTTTGAATGTCTCGCGTATCTTGCATGTCTCGCAAGCCTCGTTTGTCTTGCATGTCCCATATGTCATGCTCGTCTTGAATTTCTTGCATGTCTTACTTTTCTTGTATGTCTCGCATGTCTCACATGTCTTGCTTCCCTTGCTTGTCTTGGATGCCTTTTATGCTTTGCTTGTCTCGCATGTCTTGCATATCTCGGATATCTCGCATGTTTTGCTAGTCTCGCATTTCTCGGATATCTCGCATGTCTCCCTTGTCTCGCATCTCTTGGATGGTTTGTGTGTCTGGCATGTCTCACATGTCTTGCATGTCTCCAATGTCTCGCATGTCTCGCCCGGCGCCACCTTGCGTGTCTCGCGTGTCTCATATGTCTCGTGTATCTCGCATGCCTCGCGTATCTCGCATGTCTCGTGTGCCTTACGTTTCTTCTGTGTCTCGCATGTCTTGCTTGTCTTGGATGTCTTGCAGGTCTCAAGTGTCTCGCGTGTCTCGAGTGTCTCAAGTGTCTCGCAGGTCTCGAGTGTCTCGCGTGTCTCGCAGGTCTCGAGTGTCTCGCGTGTCTCGCAGGTCTTGAGTGTCTCGCAGGTCTCAAGTGTCTCGCGTGTCTCGCAGGTCTCGAGTGTCTCGCGTGTCTCGCAGGTCTCGAGTGTCTCGCAGGTCTCGAGTGTCTCGCAGGTCTCAAGTGTCTCGCGTGTCTCGCGTGTCTCGCAGGTCTCGAGTGTCTCGCGTGTCTCGCAGGTCTCGAGTGTCTCGCGTGTCTCGCAGGTCTCGAGTGTCTCGCAGGTCTCGAGTGTCTTGCGTGTCTCGCAGGTCTCGAGTGTCTCACTGGTCTCAAGTGTCTCGCAGGTCTCGAGTGTCTCGCGTGGCTGACATGTATCCAGTGTCTTCTGTGTCTTGTATGTCTTATGGGTCTCGCATGCCTAGCGTATCTCACATGTCTCGTGTGCCTCGCGTGTCTTGTGTGTCTCGCATGTCTGGGATGTCTTGCATCTCTTGTGTGTCTCGCGTTTCTCGCATGTTTTGAATGTCTCGCGTATCTTGCATGTCTCGCAAGCCTCGTGTGTCTTGCATGTCCCATATGTCATGCTCGTCTTGAATTTCTTGCATGTCTTACTTTTCTTGTATGTCTCGCATGTCTCACATGTCTTGCTTCCCTTGCTTGTCTCTGATGCCTTTTATGCTTTGCTTGTCTCGCATGTCTGGCATATCTCGGATATCTCGCATGTTTTGCTAGTCTCGCATTTCTCGGATATCTCGCATGTCTCCCTTGTCTCGCATCTCTTGGATGGTTTGTGTGTCTGGCATGTCTCACATGTCTTGCTTCCCTTGCTTGTCTTGGATGCCTTTTATGCTTTGCTTGTCTCGCATGTCTGGCATATCTCGGATATCTCGCATGTTTTGCTAGTCTCGCATTTCTCGGATATCTCGCATGTCTCCCTTGTCTCGCATCTCTTGGATGGTTTGTGTGTCTGGCATGTCTCACATGTCTTGCATGTCTCCAATGTCTCGCATGTCTCGCCCGGCGCCACCTCTCATCGGCTTCCCGCTGCTTGTTTATTTCTGCATTGTGGACGGCTGCTGCGATGCCGAAGCCTGTGTGGCTGTCACAGAGGATCGCTCACAATGCGCAGGGATGGGAAGACGCGGAGCTTTTCATCAGATACATGAAGCCTATTACACACACATATATAGAGAGCTGCATGATCTTCACGTCTACGCAGCTGACAGCAGGAAGCATTGTTGGTAGCCAGAACCCCTCCAGCTTGCCCATGGCCAACTCATTATAGCAATTCCTAGTATATAATATGAGCTGGAGTCTCCCAGGCGCGATTCCTCCACCTGGTCCAGGACTCGCCCCCCCTGGGCTACAGCCTCATAAAGGATCCGGCATCTCAGAGACTCGATGGGAAAATCAGTTATTCTGTGAGGAGAAGCTGCTGCCAAGGACAGTCATGCTGGTATCACTCAAACAAAGGCGTAACAATAGAGCAAAGTGCTAGCAATTGTATCAGGATCTATGAGGTCTTAGACACCCATCATGGCTGGTCCATTTCCTGGTCAAAAGTTCAGAGTATTGGTGAGTCTTCTAGGTAATTCTCATTGGTTCCTCCTGGAGGTGGCTGGTCAAGAGCTCAGAGTATTGGCAAATCTTGTAGGCCTTGCTCATAGATTCCTCCTGGAGTTGGCTGGTCAAGAGGTCAGAGTATTGGCTAATCTTTTAGGTCATGCTCATGGATTCCTCCTGTAGGAGGCTGGTCAAGAGGTCAGAGTATTGGCTAATCTTGTAGGTCATTCTCATGGATTCCTCCTGGAGGTGGCTGGTCAAGAGGTCAAAGTATTGGCTAATCTTGTAGGTCATACTCATGGATTTATCCTGGAGGTGGCTGGTCAAGAGGTCAGAGTATTGGCTAACTTTGTAGGTCATTCTCATGGATGCCTCCTGGAGGTCAGAGTATTGGCTAGTCTTGTAGGTCATACTCATGGATTTCTCCTGGAGGTGGCTGGTCAAGAGGTCAGAGTATTGGCTAATCTTGTAGGTCATGCTCATTGATTCCTCCTGGAGGTGGCTGGTCAAGAGGTCAGAGAATTGGCTAACTTTGTAGGTCATTCTCCTGGATGCCTCCTTGAAGTGGCTGGTCAAAAGGTCAGAGTATTGACTAATCTTGTAGGTTATGCTCATGAATTCCTTCTTAAGGTGGCTTGTCAAGAGGTCAGAGTACTGGCAAATCCTGTAGGTCATTCTCATGGATTCCTCCTGGAGGTGACTGGTAGAGATGACAGAGTATTGGCTAATCTTGTAGGGCATGTCCATGGATTCCTCCTGGAGGTGGCTGGACAAGAGGTCAGAGTATTGGTAAATCTTGTAGGGAAAGTCCATGGATTCCTCCTGGAGGTGGCTGGACAAGAGGTCAGAGTATTGGTAAATCTTGTAGGGCATGTCCATGGATTCCTCCTGGAGGTGGCTGGACAAGAGGTCAGAGTATTGGTAAATCTTGTAGGTCGTGCTCATGGATTCCTCCTGGAGGTGGCTGGTCAAGAGGTTAGAGTATTGTCAAATCTTGTAGGACGTGTTCATGGATTCCTACTTGTGGGGTTGGCCAAGGGGTCAGGATACTGGAAAATCATGTAGGCCATGCTTATGGATTCCTCCTTGTGGTGACTGGCCAAATGTTGGAACATGGAAAAGCATGTAGGGTTCCTCTGTGGTTTATGGCCAAGAGTTCAGGGTCCTGAATCTTGTAGGCATGTTTGGTCCATTGCCTGGTTAAGAGGTCAGAGTATTGGTTAATCTTGTAGGTCGTGCTCATGAATTCCTACTTGTGGTGGTGGCCAAAGGGTCAGAGTATTGTCTAATCTTGTAGGTCACTCTCATTGATTCTTCCTGGAGGGAAGAACCCCTACTTGTGGGGTTGGCCAAGGGGTCAGGGTGCTGGAAAATCTTGTAGGCCATGCTTATGGATTCCTCCTTGTGATGAGTAGTCAAGGGTTAGAACATGGAAAAGCATGTATTGTTCCTCTTTGTGCTTTAAGGCCTAAGAGTCTGGGTCCTGTAAAATCTGGTAAGCCATGCTTTTTGGTTCATCCAAATCATGATCAAGAGATCAGGGCCCTGTATAATCTAGTAGGCCATGCTTATGAATTCCTCCTTCTGGGGGTTGTCCTAGATGTCAGCGCTTGGCTTGGCGTGTTGGGCGGTGAGGAGGGGCAAATTCATTTTCCTGAATAGTAGAATAGAAAGACTTGTTGATTAAACGTAGAGGGATGCTCTCCTCCGCCATGGCGGTAAACATCATAAATAGTCATAACGCATTACCCGCTCCCGATCCCCCCTCCCCCGCTATCGTGTTATTGTTCTTTGTAAGATAATAATGCCTATTTATTACCAGCCTTGTTAGAAAGCGGCGCTATGGAGGTGACGGGAGCTAATATTAAGATGATGGAGTGCAATTCCCAGATGGAGCAACTGAAGAGTCACGTGTGACCCCCGGCACAGCGATACGCGGAGAGAGCGCCGTACTCCTGCCATGCTCCTTCCACTCTGTCATCCCCAACACAAAGCAACGCTGATTGCATTCTCGCTGAGCTCCGTGTTTGATTTCATACCTGTCTGTTTACTCTGTCAGCACAGGCATCAAGCGAGGGTCTGCGTCCCCGGACCCTGATGCAATATTGTTTCTGGCAACGCGCAATACAAAGGAAACGGAGGTCATTTATCATGCGGTGACGGGCGGGCCGAAGGGGCAATCTGTCAGATATATCCCCCTGAAGGTGGGCAATTGTGGGGGTCAGGATACATCTGTCTATGATTAAAGAGTTCAGTGGCACAAAGGAATGTGTATAAAAACCATCACTCGGAAAAGGTGAAACGCTTTGTAAGATTTAGTGGTCTCTCCATGGGCTTGAAATATGGACTTTTTATGCAGAGCTCCAAATTGTCTTGAAATATGAACTTTGAATGAGTGGCTCTCTATGGGCCCGGGGTGAGGGATTTGTAGGAGTAGCTGGGACGTGACTGAAGTGCTCTTGGCACATAACCCTCAAGCGCTCCCCAAGTGCCGTGGCTAGTGCAGTCTACTCTTGAGCACACTCACTGGTCTGGTTTACTTGTGTGTGTGTGTCCTCAAAGGATGTGATCAATACAGATCACAAATTTCTATGTATGCAGCACAATGGAGATTGATGCATCATCATTACATGACATCATTATTTCTGTAGGCTTGGCTTTGAATAGTCCTGAAGAGTGGATTACATAAAAATGTTCTCTATAGGCCTCAAATGTAGAGGCCATATGACATGCTCTCCATGTTACTAAAACAAGTGCTGTACAATATATATGTGACTCTTCATGGTCCTGAAACAAGCAGGGACCTGAACTGTGGACATACTGTGTACAGTGCTCAGTAGGCTTGCTATCTGAACTCAAATGTGGGCCAAAGTTTTAGATACTCTTCATGGCCATAAGAATTATATGATCTGCTCTCTGTGGCCCGAAGGAATAGATGTTGTTTGATCTTCTCTCCATGGTCCAGAAGAATGACTGTTATATGATCTGCTGTGGTCCTGAAGAATAGACTTTATATGATCTGCTCTCCTTGGTCCTGAAAGATGAATGCTATATGATCTGCTGTGGTTCTGAAGAATAGACATTATATGATCTGCTCTCTGTGGTCCTGAAGAATGAAAATTATGTGATCTGTCCTTCATGGTTCCAAATAATGTACTTTTAAATCTTCTCCCTGTGGTCCTGAAGAATAGCTGTTATTTAACCAGCTGTATATGTTCCTACAGAATGGACTTGCTATCCAAATTCAAATGTGGACCATATTTGCCCTTAAGAATCATATGATCTGCTCTCTGTGACCCTAAGGAATAGAGGTTTTTTGATCTTATCTCCATGGTCCTGAATGATGAATGTTATATGATCTGCTGCGCTCCTGAAAAATAGACATTATATGATCTGCTCTCCATGGTTCTGAAAAGTGACTTTATTTGGTCTGCTCTCCCTTGTCCTGAACTATGAATGTTATATGATCTGCTGTGGTCCTGAAGAATAAACATTATATGATCTTCTCTCGGTGGTCCTGAAGGAAGAATGTTATATGATCTGCTCTCTGTGGTCCTAAAGAATGGAAATTATGTGATCTGTACTTTTACGCTCTGCTCCCTGTGGTCCTGAAGAATAGATGTTATTTGACCTGCTGTATATGGTACTACAGAATGGACTTTATATAGTCAGCTCTCCATGGTTCTGAAGGATGTTCTGAATGTTATATGATCTTCTGTGGTCCTGATCATAGACATATGATCCTAAAGAATGGAAATTATGTGATCTGCTGCTCTCTGTGTTCCTGAAGAACAGAGGTTATTTGATTTGCTTCCCATGGTCTTGAAGGATGAACGATATATGATCTGCTGTGGTCCTGAAGAATAGACATTATATGATCTGCTCTCCAAGATCTTGAAGATCAGAGCTATATGGTTTGCTGTCCATGGTCCTGATGGTTGGGCATTATGCGGTCTGGTTTTCATGGTAAAGCTTGAGCTTCATATGTTCTTAGTTCTTCATAGTCCTGAACTGTGTTTAACAAGCATCAAGTAAGGGCGCTCTGACCATGCTGAAATATTGGCTGTTTATCATTCAGTGACAGGCAAACATTCCTGATATATTACCCCCAAAACGGAGCCAATTGTGAGGCCACAAACACAGCAAGTCCATTTGCCTTGTTTAACAGGTTTTGCCCAATGAGGAGCGATGGGTGTCTCTGGAACATAAGGTTTCATTGCAAAACAAAAGAGACACAGCAATAAAACATGGACGACACCCCAATTACTCCAATCCCCTCCAGATTTATTTTAGCTTGGACGCCATTGACAATCTTTCCAGTCTAACCTGTATTGTTAAAGGTCAGCTCCATCTTTTTAGATACTCTTTTTTTCAACCTCAGATCAGACCCTGCACCTCAGGCCAGAGGTCCCATACATGGACTACCCATAGGGAACAGGCCAAACACTGGCCAGGGAGCTTCCAAGGAAACAAGAATGTGGCTCTAAATGGTCCTGAAATATTGACTAATTTTAATAGCTGCTTTCCATGGCCCTAAAATATGGAGTAGCTCTCAATATTTCTATTAGCTGCTTTCCATAATCCTGAAATATGGAGTAGCTCTTTATATTAGCTGCTTTCATAATCCAGGAATATGAAATTGTTCTCAATATGTATATTAGCTGCTCTCCATGTTGCTGAAATATGGAATAGCTCTTAATATTTCTATGATCTACTCTCTATGTTCCTGGAATATGGAGTAGGTCTCAATATTTCTATAAGCTGCCCTCCATAATCCTGAAATATGGAGTAGCGTCTTATATTAGCTGCTTTCTATGGTCCTGGAATATGAAATGGTTCTTAATATATATATTAACTGCTCTTCATGTTGCTGAAATATGGAATAGCTCTTGATATTTCTATGATCTGCTCTTCATGGTCCTGAACTATGGAGCAACTCTTAATTGTTCTATTGGCTGCTCTCCATGATCCTGAAAAATGGGGCAGTTGTGACATGGTGGTAAGAAAGCAATCTTGTGACCCGAGGGTTGAAGATTCAATTCCCAACTGGGAAAGGACTGAAGTGCTCTTGAGCAACTCACCTAAGGAGAAGCTCTTCATATTAGCTCCTCTCCATAGTCCTGAAATAGGGAGTAGGTCTGACTGTTTCTATTAACTGCTCTCCATGATCCTAAAATATGAAGTACATCTCAATATGTATATTTGGTGCTCTCCATGGTCCTGAAATATGAATCTCCCCTGCCCAAGCCTTCAAGCCTTTAAATGGTGAGTCCACTATCAAGTGAATTTTTGATATGTTGTTGATCTAGTATTTTTTAGTTTTTTCTTTCTAATGTTAGCAGATGTGTGTGGAAGCAGTTTTCACTATTTCGATTTCGATTGCTATTGGCAATGTACACCAAGGGCAGACAGAACACTGCTGCTGGGCATGTGTACAGGACTCACTTCGCTCTTCTTGGTGTGCATTGCCAATAGCAACAGAATGCATATAGAAAAAACTGCTTCCATAAAACACACATTTGTTAACATAGGAAAAAATAAATACTAGATCAGTTTAACACCTCAAGCACATCTTTTTGCCTCTAAAAAATTATATACTTTCAAAAATTCCATCAAAAGTGGACTTACCTTTTAAGGGTGCCCTCGAAACCTACCTATTCAGACGAGCATATCACTTGGCCTTAATAATTTACAGCCTGAACCACTTCAGATAACTAGCATGGTATATATTACTTGTGACCTTCCTTTTGTCTTTAGCCCTTATACTTTAGATTGTAAGCCCCCAAGAGCAGAGCCATCTCTCCTACTGTGTTTCAGTATGTGTATTTGTGCTTTTTCCGTTGTCATGCTTTTAATTGTTTTACCCTGTTTGTAATCTCACATTGTACAGCGTCGTGGAAGATGATGATGCTTTATAAATAAACCATAATAATAGCTCTCCATATTTCTATTTGCTGCTTTCCATGGTCCTGAAACATGGAGTAGCTCTCGGTATTTCTATTAGCTGCTCTCCATGGTCCTGAAATACAGAGTAGCTGTCAATACTTCTATGATCCTAATATATGATATAACTCTCCATGGTCCTGAAATATGGTGTAGCTTTCAGTAGTTCTATTAGTTGCTCTCCATGGTCCTGAAATATGGTGTAGCCCTTGTTGTTTATATCTAGTCTCCATGGTCCTGAAAAATGGGGCAGTTGTGACCTCAGGGTTGCAGCTGGGAAAGAACTAAAGATCTCCATCATCCATGATGCTAAGATATGAAATAACTTTCAATATGTACATTAGCTGCTCTCTGTGGTCCTGAAACATGGAGTAGCTTTCAATAATTCCATAAGCTGCTTCTATGATCCTAAAATATGATATAACTCTCCATGGTCCCATGGTTCTGAAACATGGAGTAGCTCTCAATACTTCTATAAGCTGCTCTCCATGGTCCTGAAATATGGTATAGCTCTTAGTATTTCTATTAGCTGCTCTTCTTGGCCTTGAAATATCGAGTAGCTCTCAGTAGTTCTATTTGCTGCTCTCCATGGTACTGAAATATGGTGTAGCTCATGTTGTTTATATTAACTAATCTCCATGGTCCTGAAAAATGGGGCAGCTGTGGCCTAGTGGTAAGGATCGATCTTGTGACCTAGGTTGCAGCTGGGAAAGAACTGAAGGTCTCTATCATCCATGATGCTAAGAGATTAAATAACTGTCAATATGTATAGTATGGTATGGTCCTGAAATACAGAGTAGCTCTCAATATTTCTATAAGCTGCTCTCCATGGTCCTGATATACGGAGTAGCTCTCAATATTTCAGTTGACCCAGAATCACTATGATGAATGACCCTTGTTTTCATTCAGAGTTGATATGGCTTTAAGTGACTCACATTTCAAGTGCCCACTCCTGTCTTATACCCTTGTTGTTATCTGTGATTATTTATACAATCACAGAACATTTCTTATTGTACTATCAATGAATAAAGAACAGGAAAACAGACTAAAGGGTAGCAAACATTGAAGAACACATGCTTGCTATTCAAAGGGATGTTCCTGCTGGGTTCTATAGCGAGGCAAGTAACTGAGGACACACAGCTGCCAGCGAGCCTTGAACTGAACTTGTTTTGACGCAAGTCCCTCATTCTTAGCAGGACAGCATTGTTGTATGTGCTGAATGATTTCAGAGTGTAGAGACATGGGAGGGGGGCATCCCAGGTCACACCCAAGAGCTTGCTTAGAAGAGATATCTTGAGGCCTTTTGGTGGATGGCATCCGAGAAACTGCACTGTATGAAACTCCAGTTAGACCTCAGTCTGGCTCCACGTGGTCTCCCCTCTGGCCTTGTCTTTTTCTTTCCACGCAATAATCTGATATTTTAGATACTTCCATGGCTGTTAACCATTGTTATTACAAAAGGCTATTGAAAGGAAGTATCTGAATATCATCATCAATGGGCTGTTTTGTGTAGCAGCCAACACAAAAAAAGTTTGTGTGTTACAGCAAGGCCGCAGACTAACATGTACACTGCATCTAGTATAACCAATCCCAATTTCCTGCATCTTGACCCCTGATCCTGATGTGCCTGTCCACCACATCGGCCTGCCTCTCTACTCCGATCCTGCCCATGACCTTGGACTGCCTCTAGACTCTGATTCTGATCTGCCTGCCCATGACCTCATCCTGCCTCTCAATTGCAATGATATGCCAGCCCATGATCTCAGCCTGCCTCATGACTGTGATCCTGATCTGCCTGCCTATGATCTTGACATGCCTCGTGACTCTGATCCTGATCTGTCTGCCCACGACCTCGGCCTGCCACTGAATTCCAATTCTGATTTGCCTATCCCATCACCTCATCCTGCCTTTCTACTCTGATCCTGATCTGCCTTCCCATGACCTTGGCCAGCCTTTAGACTCTGATTCTGATGTGCCTGCCCATGACCTTGACCTGCCTCTTGACTCCAATCCTGATCTGCCTGCCTGCTACCTCATCCTGCCTCTTGACTTTGATCCTGATATGCCAGCCCATGATCTCAGCCTGCCTCATGACTCTAATCCTGATCTGCCTGCCCATGACCTTGACCTGCCTCTTGACTTCAATCCTAATCTGCCTGCCCAATCCGGCTGCCTCTTGACTATGATCCTGATCTGCCTGGTCATGATCTTGACCTGCCTCTCAACTCCGATCCTGATTTGCCTGCCCACAACCTCAGCCTGCTTCCAGACCCTGATTCTGATCTGCCCACCCAACATCTGGGACTGCCACTTGATTATGATCCAGATCTGCCTGCCCATGACCTTGACCTGCCTCTCAATTCCGATCCTGATCTGCCTGCCCATGACCTCAGCCTGCCACTGAATTCCAATTCTGATCTGCCTGTCCATGACCTCCGCCAGCCTCTAGACTCTGATTCTGATCTGCCTGCCCATGAATTTGATCTGTCTTTTGACTCCAATCCTGATCTGACTGCTCATGACCTCGGCCTGCCTTTTGATTCTGATATCCTTACCTGCCGGCCCATGACCCAGGACTGCCTCTAAGTTCCAATCCTGGGTCTGCGTCCTGATTCTAATCCCAATCTTCCTACCCACAACCTCAGCCTGCTTCTCATCTCTGATGCTAATCTGCTTGTCCACTACTTTGGCCCTGTCTCTCAACTCTAATGCCCATGACCTGGGACTCAACTCTGATCCTGATCTGTGTGTCCATGTCCTGGGCCTGCTTCTTGATTCTAATCCTGATTTTCCTGCCCACAACCTCAGCCTGCCTCTCACCTATGATGCTATTCTGCCTGTTCACAACCTTTGCCCTGCCTCTCAACTCTAATGCCCATGACCTGGGACTGCCTCTCAACTCAGCTCCTTGGTTGTCTGACTTGGGGCCTTCATGCAGCTTAGTCTATCCTCCCTTGCCAGGAAGCTAAAGACAAGCTGAGGACAAGGTTGGTCCTTAGATTCTAGGTATCCCAGTTGAAAAATCAGTTTGTCTCCACAAGTAGTGTTATACTTTGTTGGCATCCCATCAAATACAGCAATGAATGGATGACAATCCCCTCGATTCAAAGAGCAAAAGTTAATTGATTTCGGATCGAGAATCATAAGTTTGGGTGGGTGTTAGTCATTTTTTCCTGTTTTTTTTGGCCATTTCCGACTCGCACGAGCCTACGTACGAATTCGTATATGCTCTTACGATCATCGCAAGTTCGTTCCTAAATTGTAGGGTCAAAACCTAAAACTTAGGATCAAAACATAAAACTTAGGATAATCGGATGTGTTTAGGTGTGATTCAGAGAACAGTTTTCCAACCTCTAAATCCGTTTTTAAAGAAAGCCACTGGCGACACCTTTTAGCAGTCGTATTGCTGTTCTTGATCAGGTTTTTTGGCTATGTGGAGGAGTCTGCGCGTCTTGAGCTCCAATGAACTGCATGTATCAGCATGGCCGAGGCCATAAATTGTATGGCAATGCATACCTGATTCAATACATTTCATGTATGCCTTATAAAAGCATTTTAATGTGGACCTTAATTAGTCCTTTGCATGTAAACCTTTATTTTGCAATCTATTTGCGTTAATTAAAGAAACTTATGTTCTTTGTTATTTATTTTTAAATTGATGTACTAGAATAATATTTTTAATTTGAATTTATTGGTGTAGTTGTTTACCTTTGCTTTGTTTAATTATTTTAGCTCATCTTTGGTCAGATGCATCACACTTACTGAGGAGAGGAGAGCGGGATAAAGTGCAGGATGTGGGTTACTGCTGTATTTTGCACAGACACAGCAGAGCTGGGGGCACGGAAAGGTCAGAAATCAAAGAATGCAGAGCAACACAGTCACAAGGCCCTTTCTGTTTGCAGGCTGCCCGAGAATACCTGAGCCGCCATCTTGGCTGTTTCTAGACTCATAACATGCAGAAGTTGCTGGGTGTTTTTTTTATATTTGAGAGCAATCTGTATGTAGAGGGTGTGGGTAACCACACAAAAAATTTTAAGTTGTACCATTTGAAGCCAAAATATTAAAATTAAATCCACAAGTAAAAAATGCAAGTTAACTAAAAATTAAACAAAGTAAGATTTACTTATGCAAATGCATTCATTAATGGTTGGTTACTACAAAATGAATGAAATAAAGAAAAATAAAAGACCAAATATTTAGAATGCACTTTAATGAGGTAAGTTTGTAGTGCGCAGCCGCAAGATCAGAAGGATTTACGTCCAGACAAAAAAGGAAAAAGGGCAAAACCAATGTTGCAACCTGAGAAATGAAACGGAAAATTCAGGATGGAAACTGACATAGGTCTGATTCCCGAACTGCCATACGAACGGACGGACATTTTAGGATAGAAACGTATTTGCTTATAGAATCACTCGCAAGTTCATACGAACGCACGAGCGTACGGGAAAAATAGGATGATCGGCACCAAAATCAAAGCTGTTACATGTTTCTTTGAATCGACCCAAATATCTCAAGCAATACTGCAGGTAAAACCTGTCCACCTCTACAATTACCAATGACTTGGAATTGATTGGCTGGAGATTATGGTCAGTCTTCCTGCATTCAGTATGTCTAGACTTTGTCGAACTGATGAGCAGGGAGATTTCGGCAGAGTGAGGAAGACCCTGCTAAGCTGGGAGAAACTCCGACCGCTGGAGATGAACCTTTGTGAGGGGAGAATGTCTGAAAATACAGCTGGCCTTGTGCTATACTCGACCTGGATACTAAGATCAGCCCTTCACTGGAGCCCCCCAGTAAGGGAGGACAGGCTGGAGGCAGGGGAGGCCCAAGTGATGCAACCCATTACGCAAAGGGTGCCATCACCCTAGGGGTGGATTTTCAATGGCCCGTCTCGCTTTGGTCCTCGAGAATCTGTTCCCGATTACCCCATTGGGGAGTGGTCCCAATCTTTCTCCATGAGTGTATACCCAAAAAACATGGGTCTACAAGGAACCCTCAATCTTCACCAATGTCTATGATGCTGGAAAGGGATCGGGTCTGTGGAGAACCTCTGAACATCCACCCAGACGTACTGAGAATAGTTAGAGGTCACAAGCAAAGGTGTAAAAAACATGAGGACAAGCCTGGTCCACCAAGTCAGCCATTATAGAATCTTAAAGCTCACATCTCAAGCAGGGAACCAAGGTCAAGAGGAAGTTGGATTAAAAGTCCAAGATCAGTGGCAACCTTACAGAGGAGAACCCATGCATGCTATATGGAATTGCCAGAGAGGTAAGAATACCGGCTTCCCCTGGGCACACACACACACACGTATTACACAGTAAAGCTGACCAAAACCCAGGTGAGCGAATAACCTCGGATTTAGTTCACTTTAAGAATGGCCATACCCACCCCATAGGCTCACACCACTGCAACAGAAATGTTTATTTCTGCTGCACTTTTTAACAGACATGTGCTTTTTTATTATTTATTGTAACTTACCTCTTATGATGCACGACACCAACTGTCACAACCCCCCCACCTTTATAACACATCACTTGCAGAAACACGTCTCACAGTCGCCTGCAGTCAGCTTCAGGGCTATCTGATAAATTAATTCTGAATTCTGCATCGGTTTGGATAATGAGCCACAGCGTCTGGAATTCATAAATAAATTCCTGTGTATAAAAAGGTCTGTGAAGAGCCTCTGTGTCCACTTATACGATTTACGGGTGACAGGTTCACTTTGGGAGTCCAAGTGAGCTTTCCTGAGCTCCAGACCCTCTCTGATCCCTCCTGTAATCACATCATGTACTATCCTGGGAGGGTCTCAGAGGGCTGCTGAGAGAGGGGGGGATTAGGCTCACAAAGTGAATCTTCCAGAGAAAAATGTTGCACCAAATCCCTAAAAAATGTCAGAACACGGAGACATAAGAGAGTGGCCTAAGCCTCTGATAATGTGTTTCTAACCGACCGTAATCTCCAGCAGCTGCTCGAGTGATGGCAACCACCCGCCTGCCCACAATCTCAAACCCTCGTCCTCTACGGATGCTCCACTGACAGCCAGGGAGGGGTACGCGAGTAGAGCCAAATAGAAAAAAAAAAAGAAATTAAAGACAAAAATAACCTGAAAAAATTTCATTGATCCCAACAATGTGATCATTTAAGTATCTAAAACATAAAACCTACAAGGGACCCTAATCAATGATAACATTCATATGTAGCAATATTAATATTTAAACAACATCTTGCTATATAGTCCAGGTATTAGAACCAATGAGAGCAAGGAATGGTTCAGTAAACTTTGCAATGTATAAACTGCTCTCCAAGGTCCTGAAGCCAAGGTACTTGGGTTTCTCTATGGTTGACCTTTACACACAAATAGCTCTCCATGGTCCTGAAGCCAAGGCACTTGGGTTTCTCCACGGTTGACATATATATAGAGAGAGAGAGAGAGAAAGAGCTCTACAAGGTCTTGAAGTCACGGGGCTCTCCAAGGTTGACACATATATATATATATATATATATATATATATATATATATATATATTAATACATATATATCTCCAGGGTCCTGAAGCTAAGGCGTGTGGCTCTTCAAGGTTGACATATATATATATATATATATATATATATATATATATATAATGATACTACAAACAAACATGTGAGACCGCACTGGACTATATAATAATAAATTATTTGGTATGCAGTGTGCCCAAAATGGGGTGAGACAGTAATATATACACAAATAGATCGGAAGACCCACACCTTCCCAATCCACCCACTATAATATATGGCACCACAATCTGACTAAAGACTCATTAAAAAGACATTTTGTGTCTTTAGTCAGATTGTACTCTTGTATACTTTGGTAAATAAACATTTATTTGTGATAATATATTTAGCAGTGGTGCCATATATTATAGTGGGTGGATTGGGAAGGTGTGGGTCTTATATTTTTGTGTATATATATATATATATATATATATAGCCCTCCAGGGTCTTGAAGCTAACGCATGTGGCTCTCCATGGTCCTGAAGAATAAACCTTGTAGGATCTTCTCTCCATGGTTCTTAAAAATGGACATTATAAAATTTGCTCCCCATTGGTCCTGAAGAATTGACATTATACAATCCGCTCTCTGTGGTCCTGAAGAATGGACATGATATAATCTGTTCTCCAAGGTCCTGAAGAATGGACCATGTAAGATATTTTCTTCATAGGATCTTCTCTCCATGGTCCTGAAGAATAGATCTTGTGTGATTTTTCTCTTCATGGTCGTGAAGCTTTAAATAAATGGTGCTTCATAAAATTATGAGTTAATGCATTAAGGCTGTCTTGCCCAAGGGCCCACATAAACCTAAGGCCTGCCCTGTACTGAAGAATGGTCTTTATATGCGATGCTCTCCATGGTCTAGAAGCTTGAATAATTTTAACTAGTGCGTTATAGTCCTAAATCGTGACCTATATATCAGATGCACTTCTTGGCCCTGAAGCTTGAATATCTTAACAGTGCTTCATAGTCCTAGTTTACAGGAGATGCTTTCCATGGTACTGAAAAAAAAAATTATATATATATATATTATATATAGATATTTAATATAGGCATATGAACAGATGCAGAATTCTTTAAAAGAACAATATCACCAGGAAATGGTCCATTAATAGAAATCCAAAAAAATATTCTAGATAGTATAGAACAGGGTTACTTCTACATGCTGAGAAGAGGAAGAATCCTTTCTCCTGAGGCAGCCTATGCTGGAATAACAGCTTATCACTATTATTTTGATGTGTGGAGATGATTTTACCCACCATGCACTGCACAGGCTGGCTCAGTCATGCAAACTATGCCGATCACCCACTGCAAAAGAGGAATGGTATGTTTAAAAATCTGTCACCCAAGAATTTCACCTCTCCATGATAAAGATAACCACAAGCTTGGGTACTGGGTGTATTGGGGTGTACTCAGCTGGTTCATAGTTCACATGTCCCAAATCCTCTCTTGTTGATGACACAGGATGCTGGGCTCTAGAAAAAGAAGGTCCCAGCCCCAAGATGGAGCCTGAAGATCTCTGGATCATCCTCTGTTCCTTTTGCTCTTGGAGTATTCCTAATTCATTGCTTCGGCTTTCCTGTTGTCAATTATTTGCTAAGTACCTGGGTTTTGCCTGCTCACTTCCAGCCCCTTGCCTTATGTATGTCCCTTTCATGCTGCCGGGCCTGACCTTGGCTTGAACTTGACCTTAATTTTGTCTGGGAAGTGGCCCGGGGGACCACTGACTGCCTGACCAGTCCCTTTACTTCTCAGGCACAACCTGGGACCCCTCAAGCAGCAAACTCTTGTGGGGGGGGGGGGGGGACCAAAAGGACCAGGTCACAGGGTCGTCCTGGGCACTAGTTTACAGGACAGTAGAACGCTCATTTCGCTTAGTTCATACCTCGATGCTGGCCACTTACTGCTGGCATAACAGGTTGGACCTGAATGCAGCTTTTCACTTCATGGTCCTCTACAACTAAATTAGCTTGATACGCTCCGCTAATCTTCTTAGAGGAACGTGGAAACATTTAAGTGGTCAGATGTACAAAGCCGATGGAGATCAATCGACACATATTCAATCCAGTAATTGCCGCCCGAGGTGCATCTGCAAAACACTGACTTGAAAAAAACAACGACATATGCAACTAAATAACAAAATAGCTCCACTGTGATTCTGTTCGGGGAAAGTAAAACAGGACAACTGGTGGCTAAATGATTTTGACAGGCCTTGTCCACTGATACTGGCCTTCCGTGGTGGTAGAGCAAGCTTTGGGGTCACCCAGTGGCAAGGATCCATCACCAAGCTCCTCACACCCTGAATCAGAAGTGTGAAGGCGCCATCCTTGGAGCTGCTTGGCAGGAGGAGACTCCTCGCTGGCTTGTGGCTGATTATTTACACACGGCTTTTTCTTGCTAAAGTAAGACAGCCAGGTGAAGTAAATCCTCCTAGGACAGCGGTGTCACGGCGCAGATCCCCTCCGGCACAGTATTTCATCTGCACTCTCCGTCTATTTTTACGGCTGCATTATTTATTGCCGTTTCAGAGTTCCAGAGGAGACAGAAATACTGAAGAGCGTATTTATTTAATTCACATTTAACCTTCTCTCGCTCAAACAGTGTACACAGGCCAAGACTAGACAGATCCCCAGGGGGCACATCATTCTATATCAGGAAATGGGACCGGGGGGCGTAAATAAACAAACAACAAAAAAAAGAAGCCCAATCTTTCCTAAACAATTACTCAGAGGAAACTGCATTAGCTGAGACATTTAGAGAATTTCAAGAGGTTAAAAAGCAACAACCAGGTCTGAAGAAACACATCCAAGGGAAGACATGAAATATGGGCTAGGTCTCTATAGCTTTGAAGTCTAAACTCAAAACAATAGAGACATTATTTGATCTGCTCTCCATGGTTCTGAAGCATGAACATTGTTTCATCTGCTCTCCATGGTTCTGAAGCATGAACATTGTTTCATCTGCTCTCCATGGTGCTGAAGAATGAACATTATTTGACCTGTACCGTGCTTCTGAAGCATGGGCATTGTTTCATATGCTTTATGGCCCTGGAGTGTGGCCACTATTTGGAACATGGGCCTTTATTCATCTGCTCTCCATGGTGCTGAAGCATGACCATTGTCTCACCTGCTCTCCATGGTGCTGAAGCATGACCATTGTCTCACCTGCTCTCCATGGTGCTGAAGCATGACCATTGTCTCACCTGCTCTCCATGGTGCTGAAGCATGAGCATTATTTCATCTGCTCTCCGTGGTTCTTAAGTATGGACATAATTTCAGCTGCTTTCCATGGTACTGAAGCATGAACATTATTTCTTCTGTTCTTCATGGTGCAGAAACCTCGGCATTATTTGACCTGCACTGTGCTTCTGAAGCATGGGCATTATTTCATGTGCTCTATGGCCCTGAAGCATGGTCACTATTTGATCTCTCTGGTTCTAAATCATGGACACTATATGATCTGCTCTTAATAGTCCTGAAGAATGGATGTTATTTCATCTGCTCGGTGGTCCTAGAACATGGGCCTTGTTTCATCTGTTTTCTATGGTCCTGATGCTTGGTCATTAATTAATCTGCTCACCATGGTCCTGAAGCAAGGACATTTTTTGAGCTGCTCTGTGGCCAGCCACCATCAGCTCATGTTTTATGGACCTCCACATAGTGGCCTTTCTAGCTCTGTCTGAGCACTTATTAATTCACCTGTAAATTTGTTTATGGCTCTCAAGGAGAGGATTGGGGTACACTGCTCTAGATGCTCACACATTTAAGGGCCTCCTGCCTGGATTGCTTGTCTGACATGACCCCTGCTCGCCTGACCATGTTTACTCTCTGAACTGATATCTTGTCATTGAATGCTGGCTTATATCTCTACACTGTCTTTATTGATCCTCAACTAGTTCTCTTGGTCTACTGTTGTTCTTCTGACTCTTGAATTTGGCCAGTTTATGGACCACACAACTCACCTGTTCAGCTCTTTAACCTGGCTATGCAACCATTATTGTCATACGATAATGTTCCTTCTATCCCTATGTGAAAAGTTCTATAGAGATACTGCTGTCCTGACATCATAGCTCAGCCACCACCTTGTAGAAAAAGTATGCTTGCAATAAATTATATATCATTTTCTTTATTGTGCCTGGCAGCTCATTACCTGGTCTCATGACCTGGACCATCCCCGAAGCCCTAGGGACTCTATGGAAGACAAAGGTTGGGCTTAGACTCCGGATGTCCAGGTTGAGTGTCTTGGCAGTTCTACCCTGTTATCTGCAGGGTAAGATAAAAGAACTATTTTATTAATTCATTCTACACCTCTTATAATTATACTCTCCCTCATCTGGCCACACCTGAACACACTCACCTTGCCAGGGCAAAGCGGCCATTAATAACAGGTCAGCTCAGGTAAATCAATCTGCAGAATCTTTGGCTCAGCAAGGTGAGGCGCCTGAAATCTGACAAGACCATAAAACACTGCTAATGCAAAAAAAAAAGAACGTAAGCAACTTAAGTGATGCTTATCACACACGCATATCAAAAGTGAGCGTCCTCCCTTGCCCAGTGAGCGCCTTGTCTGTAAGCAATTTCTAATTCTTTTATCTAAAATAGAAGTGCTGAATTTAAGATCTTGTAAAGCTGGCGTGGCCGCTACGGGCTTTACAAACAGAATCAGTACAAGGAGTAACAGGATGTTTAACAAGAAACTAAATCACTAAGGTAGCTGTGACATTAACAAAAGAAAAGCCTGGGAGGCTAAATGGTTTTGTGGGTTTGCTCAGCTGGCAGCAGAGCTTGTCGTGGGCACAAGAAAGATGGTTTGTTGGAAACCAGGATTTTTTGTCATCTAGACGAGATTTCTGACAAAATGTGAGCTTCAGTGCCCAAATAAACCAATGTTCGGCAGAGAGCTCCCTGTACCATGGGCCAATGTGAGGTCCAATCTCCATGACCAGCATGGCTGATTTCCACTGCCAGCTTAGCTAATTCCCATCACCATCTTGGCTGATCTCCATCTGAACTGGAATTATCTCCTTTAACAGCTTGAAAGATCTCCTTCAGAGGCTTGGCTGATCTCCTTCACCAACTTGGCTGATCTCCATTATCATCTTGGCTGATCTTTATCATGAACGTAGCTGATCTCCTTTACCAGCTTGGCTGATCTCCTTCACCATCTTAGATGTCCTTCATTATGAACATGGCTGGACTCCATCGCAAGCTTAGCCAATATCCTCCTTGAGGTAGCTGATCTTCTTTAACAACTTGACTGATCTTCATCACAAACTTGGTTGATCTCTATCACAAGCTTGGCTAATCTGTATCACCAGCCTGACTGATCTCCATTACCATCTTGGCTGATCTCCATGATCATCTTGGTAGATCTCCATCACAAGCTTGGCTGATCTCCATCATGAGCATAGCTGACCTCCTTTACCAGCTTGGATGTTTTTCATTAAAAGCTTGGCTGATATCTCCATCATGAGCATAGCTGATCTCCTTTACCAGCTTGGATGTTCTTCATTAAAAGCTTGGCTGATCTCCTTCACCATCTTGGATGTTCCTTATTAAAAGCTTGGCTGATCTCCATCACATCATCATCATAGCTGATCTCCATCTGAACTGGGATCTCCTTTAACAGCTTGAAGGACCTCCTTCAAAGGCTTGGCTGATCTCCTTCGCCAACTTGGCTGATCTCCATTATCATCTTGGCTGATCTCTATCATGAACGTAGCTGATCTCCTTTACCAGCTTGGCTGATCTCCTTCACCAGCTTAGATGTCCTTCATTATGAATATGGCTGGACTCCATCACAAGCTTAGCCAATCTCCTCCATGAGGTAGCTGATCTTCTTCAACAGCTTGGATGATCTCCATCACTAACTTGGCTGATCTCTATCACAAGCTTGGCTGATCTGTATCACCAACTTGGCTACCCCTCATCAAAAGCTTGGCTGATCTTCATCACCAGCCTTGCTGATCTCCATTATCATCTTGGCTGATCTCTATCATGAGCGTAGCTGATCTCTATCATGAACGTAGCTGATCTCCTTTATCAGCTTGGCTAATCTCCATCACCAGCTTGGCTGATCTCCCTCAATGTCTTGTCTAATTTCTATCACCACCTTGGCTGATCTTCATCACAAGCTTGGCTGATCTCCATCATGAGCATACCTCCTGTATCAGCTTGGCTAATCTCTATCACCAACTTGGCTGATCTCCATCAACGACTTATCTAATCTCCATCACCAGCTTGGCTGATCTCCCTTTATGTCTTGGCTAATCTCCATCACCACCTTGGCAAATTTCCATCACCACCTTGGCTGATCTTCATTACAGCCTGGCTGATGTCAAACTTGGAAGATATCAATGACCAGCTTGGCTGATCTCCATCATCTGCTCCGGTTCTGGTCTGGATCTCTGCAACCACAAATAATTAATTTATCTCAACATTTCCCTTAACCCCTGTTTCTTCATAGTCCATAAGTGTCTAAATCCCTTTTACTTGACAGCCAAGCATGGTACGCCTGCAATACCACAGATACACACGCAGTATTACAGCTGGCTAATATCAATCTACCTTTTAAATGAGTTTTCCTTATGAGCCAAAGAGTCAAGCACACCATGTAAAGACCATGGACAGCTCCACAAGCTTTGAACCAGACCAAATGTGAAAATAGACTTTTGGCAGGGACAAAAACGTTCCTTGGCGGCATCCAGATTAGGAACGCCCTGCAGTGTAAAACACCAATGAACCTCCGCAGCCCTTGCATCATAGTAACCTACTTCCATACTTTCATGATACCAAGGTAATCCAATGTGCAAAGAGCTCTTCTCTGCTGCAGTATCCCGGTTCCATTCACTGCAAAGCATCAGGAGCAAAGCAGGGATGCCACTGCCGAGAGGAGCGCTCTGCTTGATGCCATGTTTGATCACTTTAGAATCCCTAAATAATGTGAGTATGCTGGGGGGGGGGGGGGTATTTTAGTGTTTTCAATTGGGGATGCCCCCTATGAATGATGCTGTTTGTAAGCCAATTAATATTTGGCTGGTCAGAACATTCAAACCCATGCGTTGCCCCCACGCACCTGGCACTTGCTGAGGATAGCAGGGAGCAGGTTCTTCTGGACCCAGCATGCTCCAAGTGTGTCTGGTGGGGGTGGGGTACTGGGGCTTTACTATGGGGCATGGTGGTTCTCACTATAAAGCTCACAAAGACAATAGACAATACAGGAGATGAAAGCAGAGTTCCTCTTTAATAATTTCAACAGCTGACATCTGTCACAGATTTCTAAGCAGAGGAATCCCATATTATAGCATGACTTGTAATTGGGAGCGGCAAACCACGTTTAATGGTGATAAACAGTAACAAGTATACATAGCGCACACCAATCAGGCTGCTGTACAGATATACAAGTGAACATAGTAACATACACGCGCTGAAGTAGCTGTACAGAAATACAGGTGAACACTGCATGCTACGGCTGCTGTACAGAAATACAGGTGAACACTGCTTGCTACGGCTGCTGTACAGAAATACAGGTGAACGCAGAAAACATGCACACCCTTAGGCTGCTGTAAAGATATACAAGTGAACATAATAACATACACGTGCTGAAGTAGCTGTACAGAAATACAGGTGAACACTGTGTGCTATGGCTGCTGTACAGAAATACAGGTGAACACTCTGTGCTATGGCTGCTGTACAGAAATACAGGTGAACACTGTGTGCTATGGCTGCTGTACAGAAATACAGGTGAACACTGCGTGCTACGGCTGCTGTACAGAAATAAAGGTGAACCAGGAAAACATACACACACTCAGGCTGCTGTACAGAAATACAGGTGAACCTGGAAAACATACACATGCTTAGGCTGCTGTACATATACACAGGTGGACTCTGCAAACATACATGCATAGGGATCCAGTTCAAGTGCAAAAGCGGATAACAAGGCTGTGGCAGGGAAAGGAGATCACAAGGCTGTGGCAGGAATCCTGGGTTCTGGATTCTGGGTCTGGGTACAGGAAGACAATGCAATGCTGATCCCCCGGCACCAGGGGTGAATCAGCTTATAAAGGAAAGGGAGTAACACAGGTGCTACCAGAACCTCTGCAGGAGAGGGACACCTGCTGGTGGGGCAGCATATGGCAGGGGAAAGCCAAGGAAAGTTAGCCAGCCAAAAGCAGTACAGAGCAGATGCATGTTGCGGAGGAACTCCGGACCTGACAACATCAAGACATGGCACAGGTTCATACATCCTTCCAGTTATATTCCCTTCTGTCGCATCCACAGCCAGCTGCTCTTACTTCCAGATAAGGGTTCCCAGGACTTCCTCCACTGAGGTCTCACCGGTGGCCACAGCTGTTGGGCTGGAGCTCTGCATCACACACTCTGACAGGGGCAGGGACTATAGTACACTAGTTACAGGGTCTAATCTCTAGCTTCCTTCTAGAACCTTCCGTCACATGTCCGTAAACATGCCAAACGTGCTGGTCAGCTTCCTCCAAAACCTTCCAAGCAATGGCTATCCTCCTGGTTTTTACACTGTCTCTACCAAGCATCCTGCTCGGGATATTAACTCTTTCTACCTTACCCTATTGAACAGTCTCCATTTCAGTCTATGGCCTACTGATTCTCTACGGCCTGTTCTCACTGCTGCCATCTTGAGTCTGATTAAGAATACTACAACCACTTTCATGGCTAGAAACCAATCTCTTATTAACTGTACAAGCGTTTCTTATTAACTAACTGTAGTGCTACAGACACAATTTATTGGTTTGATCTGCTATAAATATGTATAAATTGTTTAAGAGTTTGAATGTTACAAAATGGCCGAAGACTGTTTCCAAGATAGCTGAAACCATGCGGCTTGTTTCCTTTGGGTATATGTGTCGATTTGGGATTGGATAACAGGATAGAGGTTAATAGGTTGCCTACAGGGCATTCACCCATTGGACAATTTTGGAGACCTGTGATTGGTCACGAGGTGTGGTCCAAGGCATTGCACCAGGTCTTCAGCTCTCTTTCTTCTCCCACCCAAACACTTAATGGACCTTTTGCTGCTGTTTGGAAACTGAAAGACCGAAATGACCCTGGATCCAGAACCACTTAACTAAGATAAGTTTGTTAAACTACTGTTAAGCTACTGAACGGCATTTTTTTGTAACTATTTCGGATTTTTTGCATTTTTCCTTTTCTCAAAGAAACATTACAATTGTTCTCGCTAACTAGTTAGACCTGTTTCCTTTGTCTGGGGTCTTGCCTGCTTGCTTGTGAAGTGATAGGGATCTGTAGTGCAATTATCCTCAAAACTCACTGTTTTAAATGAACTTTTTAGACAAACAATACACTCTAGACACCTATGGGATCCCACATGACCCCCAAACGAAAAGCCTACCCAAAATATGGCACCACCACACTTATTCCAATCAAAATATATCCATTTTATTATTACCCAATACAAATAAGTAGGTTAAAAGCAGTTAAAAAACAAGATCACATACGGGGGCGCTATAGGTCAAATGTTCCACTTACAAAACATATGTGTACCGTATATTGTGCCAATTTTTATGCAATGAGTGCTTATATAACAAACTACGTAAACCTAAGTATCAAAAAATCCTGTACTCTAAAGAGAATCTATATACAATATACTACAGATACATATTATAATAAAGTGCAATTGCAGTGCTATATTACTAAGTATACCCCTGAGGACAAGCCAAGGGAGAAAAAAAATAAATAAGCAAAGAATCAAAACAAATGTGCTATGTACATCACCATTGAGGAACAGTTAGCCAAGCGACACACCCCGTCCCAGCCGACGCGTTTCGTAACGGTCTCCCCGTTACTTCATCTGGGCAAGAAAGTTAACGAAGCTGTCCACCACATACCCCTTAAATACCATTCCTGTATGTAACCTCTGATTAATCAATTGAAGGCCACACTATGCGCCGACGCTCCTCCACCGGAAGACAAACAAGGCGTAATTTTATATATATATATTTCAGCTCTTAAGTTGCTTTATGTATTTGAGGGATGCAAATATACTTGTAAATTTTAGCTAAATTACGCCAAAGCAGACCACTAACTGACATGTACCTATTTACATTCAGATCCCTGCACATGTGCTTCCTCCCAACTGCAAGACCACCCATCATAGCAAGCAGTAAACATCAGTTTGCAGCGGCGCAGGATTTTACGCATTGCTTTGCAGTCTAATTCTGGATAATAACCTGTTTCAGGCACAATTATTTCCAGTCCATACAACTCGCACACAATGCTCGGCTTGTTCCCGCGCACAGCAAGGGATCATTTCCTATGTGTTCATTACCCAGATACCAACGTGATCTGTTAAATTTACTCCGGATTATTTATGTGGAATAATGCTGCTGTTGCTGCTCCGTCACCGACAAGGAAATAGGTTTATATACAAAATTGTGATGGCCACACACTTGCCCAATTTGTAATCCATCTGTCATGGCTTCCCAACATGTTGGTTAATCACCTTCCCTGTGTGCTCTGGCTGTCAGTATGGCTGCGCTTCCCCGCCATACCTTTAGGCGTGCTGTCCCCTTTTATATCCATGTTTTGTAGGTCAGCTTCCCTACAGGTATTGCTGGGGTTAAGGTGGTGGGCTGACTCTGGCCTCCTGTCCTGATTGGACGATGGCCACATAAATCCAGGCCCCTCCTAGAATGCTTTGCTGTTATAGCTTTTTCTGAGTGTTATTGTACCACTGTTAGTGGAATTCTGATTACCTGTTGCTGACTTTCATTGGTCTGACCCTCCTCTGATTGCTGCTTGGACTGATGGCTACCAGCCTGGCCTCGACCTTGTTTTCTCATCTGTACCATGAACACTCTGACAACCCGGCTCGACCCCTGGCTTGGCCCCTGACCATTCTCCTGTGTATTCCCTTGGAACTCCGAATTGGAAGGACTGTCATTCCCATGTGTGACTTCAGCCAACCTAGCCTTGTCCCTGGTTCATCTGCCTTCACCCTGTAAGTCCACATCCATTGTGCTATCTAAGTCCTGGGGGCAACTGTATCTGGTGAGGCATATCCAGCATTCCGGCAAACAGGGGCTTGTTTATAGGCAGAAGCAACAGCAGAGATTGGGGGATTGTGGACTCACCTAAAGGCGGGTGTCCCACGGGGCCTGACACCATCAAAGGGAGGATGGGAACATCGGTTCATGGAGGGACCAATGTGATGCGAAATCCATTGAGAATATATGTAATTATCTCTAAAATGTGTCCGGTGAGGCGTATCCAGCGTCCCAGCAAATGGGGGCATGTCTATAGGCAGAAGCAGCAGCGGAGATTGCGCATTGTGGTCTTACCTGAAGGCAAGCCTCCCACGGAGCCTGACACCTTTAAAAGGAGAATGCGTCCACTGTGATGCAAAATCCATTGAGTATATATGTAAATGGCTCTAGAATGTGTCTGGTGAGGTGTATAAAGCGCCCCAGCAAACGGACGTGTCTATAGGCAGAAGAAGCAGCGGAGATTGGGGTTGTGGACTCACCTGAATGCCAGTGTCCCACAGAGCCTCAAATTATAAAAGGAAGGATGGGAGCATCAGTTCACAGGACCGCTGTGATGCGAAATCCATTGAGAATGTGTGTAAATGTCTCTAGAATGTCTCCGATGAGGTGTAACCCGCAAATGGAGGCGTGTCTATAGGCTGAAGCAGCAGATTGGGGGTTACGGGCTCACCTGAAGGCAGGTGTCCCACCCCCCCAAGGTAGGAGGTGCATGCAGTTCGCAGAGGGACCGCTGTAATGCGAAATCCATTGAGAATATATTTAAATGCCTCTAGAATGTGTCTGGTGAGGTGTATCCAGCATCCTGGCAAACAGGGGCCTGTCTATAGTCAGAAGCAGCAGTGGAGAATGGGGGTTGTGGTCCTACCCAAAGACGGGTGTCCCAACGGGGCCTGACACCATCAAAGGGAGGATGGGAGCATCAGTTCGCGGAGGGACCGCTGTGATGCAAAATCCATTGAGAATGTATGTGAATACCTCTAGAAATTCAGACATGCTCACTTAGTTAGGACTTGATGCAATGATGTCATGTATCTCATTAAAAAGTCACACACTCTTTATCTACACGTGGATGGGTAAATAGTTCAAAGGGACAATGCAGTTCGGAAGCCCTAGGGCCAGACAGTCCCCAGTATCCACCATGCAGTACAATAGCCACAACATGTAAACTGGTTTAGTGGGACCCCTGTGGTGAGGTGCAAGGGATAGTTATGGAAAGTGATGTCCCAGGGAATCTCCCCCATGCCCCCCCTCCAGTGACTTCATTAGTCCTTGTTAGGGGTAGGTACATGGCTAGCCTGGTCTGGTCTGATGGAGCATCCCGCCACACCCACAGCACCAGAGATCACTCTTTGAGAATTTCTGACATGCACACAAAGCAGTTTCAAAAAGTAATCTAAACTTTATTCGTACAGCTTAGTATTTATACACAGAACAGTCTCAGAACTTTCTAGAAGCTACTAAGTCCTTATCTTATCAGTACAACCCACAGGTGGTCCCTTGAGTTACAAGAAATGAAACTCACTGTTCCCTGGGTAATCGTGAGCTAGCTCTACATGAAATTGGTGGTTTGAATACAAGAGGGAGTCAATGCAGACAATATGAAAGGATACAGGTTTCCCTTCAGTCACATGGGTGGGATTCCACAGAGACTACTCTCATACAAGGCCTCACTACCCTGAGGGCCCAGCATTAGCTCAGTGAGACATCAAAGAAGGAGGAGAGACCTCACTACAGATGCCGGCCTGCTATAGTGGCTCCCAGGCATCAAGAAGATCACAGCCTGCGGAAAGGACAAAAAGAAAGATACATTTTGATTTAGTGTCCCTGTTAAGGGCTCAAAGGTGCCGATAAAGTGCCCATGGTAAAGGCCCGTATGCTTTTAAAGTGCCCATGATAACCAGTCACTTACCACCTAGGTTAGAGTTCTGATGACATGACACTTATTTGATGAAGTTTCCATGCAGGGCCGGCTCCAGGTTTATGTGGGCCCTCAGACGGCATGGTCCCTGTGGACCCCTTTGCAGCAGAGTCAGGGGTCTATAAATTCCATGGCTAAAACTAAGAAAAGTTGCTTGCCCTTCAACACCCTATTGGAGCTATTTGTTTAGATTGGGGCCACGTAAATAGGCAGAGTATTGAGGAAGAGGGATGGATAGAACAGGGAGGGCAGGAATGGATGGATGTAGGGATAGCTGTTAGGAAGAGGGACGGATGGGCAAAATGAAAAGGCAGCTGTGCACCCTACTGGCTCTGGTGTTACCACCACCATAGCTGTCGCCTCCACTGACCTGACATGTCATTGAGCTTCCATTATCTGCAGACAATCGCTTTGTGCCCAATAGGGCAGGACAACTGAAATATAGGCAAACACAGGACCATGGAGAGCGCCATACAAGCAAATACTTTATAACTGAAAGGAACTCTAATAGGACCCTCACAGGATCTGTATTCTTTATCTGTAATTATTTACCTAACCGGACCACCCTAACTTTCATAGAGAACAACCCCTGGGGACTGAGAAGAGCTCCATTCTTCAGGACCATAGAGAGCTCCAAACAGATACTACCACAGAAGCAATCACTTCAGGACCATAGAGAGCTCCAAGCAGATACTACCATAGAAGCAATCACTTCAGGACCATAGAGAGCTCCAAGCAGATACTACCATAGAAGCAAACACTTCAGGACTATAGAGAGCTCTAAACAGATACTACCATAGAAGCAATCACTTCAGGACCATAGAGAGCTCCAAGCAGATACTACCATAGAAGCAATCACTTCAGGACCATAGAGAGCTCTAAACAGATACTACCATAGAAGCAATCACTTCAGGACCATAGAGAGCTCCAAGCAGATACTACCATAGAAGCAATCACTTCAGGACCATAGAGAGCTCCAAGCAGATACTACCATAGAAGCAAATACTTCAGGACCATAGAGAGCTCCAAGCAGATACTACCATAGAAGCAGACAGTTCAGGACCATAGGGAGCTCCAAGCAGACACTACCATAGAAGCAAACACTTCAGGACCATAGAGAGCTCCAAGCAGATACTACCATAGAAGCAATCACTTCAGGACCATAGAGAGCTCCACGCAGATACTACCATAGAAGCAAATACTTCAGGACCATAGAGAGCTCCAAGCAGATACTACCATAGAAGCAATCACTTCAGGATCATAGAGAGCTCCAAGCAGATACTACCATAGAAGCAATCACTTCAGGACCATAGAGAGCTCCAAGCAGATATTGCCATGGAAGCAATCACCTCAGGACCATAGAGAGCTCCAAGCAGATACTACCATAGAAGCAATCACTTCAGGACCATAGAGAGCTCCAAGCAGATACTACCATAGACGCAATCACTTCAGGACCGTAGAGAGCTTCTTTAGATTGGGCCCATATGAATAGGCATAGTATTGAGGAAGAGGGATGGAAAAAACAGGGGGTGGCAGAGAATGGATGGGTGGAGAGAGAGCTGGGAGGAAGAGAGGTAAATGGGCAAAGCTGGGAGGACAGGAATGGCGGGTAGATGGGCAGAGCTGGATGAAAGATGGATAGACTGGCAGAGCTGGAAGGAAGAGAGGTAAATGGGCAAAGCTGGGAGGACAGGGATGCAGAGGTGTAGAGCTGAGGGGATGGGGCAAAGCTGAGGGTAGAGGGGTGGATGGGACAGAATTGAGGGGACAGGGTTGTGGGGCAGAGTGGAGGGGACAGGGGCGAAGAAGCACAACTTGAGGGGCATGGATGGATGGGGCAGAGCTAAGAGAACAAGATTATATGGGTCAGGGCACATGGGATATGAATGGCTGAGTGGATAGCAAAATATGGGTCAGGGCTCAGGGGATAGGGATGGATTAGGCAGAGATGACATACAACCAATGTGGCAGAGTTGAGGGTACATGGATAAATGGGGCTGAACTGAGGGGACAGGGGTGGATGGGGCAGAGCTAAGAGAACAAGGATAGATGGGTCAGGGCACAGGGGATATGAATGAATGGGCAGGACTGAGTGGATAGGGAAAGATGGGTCAGGTCACAGGGGATAGGAATGGATGGGCAGGACTGAGTGGATAGGGAAAGATGGGTCGGGGCTCAGGGGATAGGAATGGATGGGCAGAGCTGAGTGGATAGGAAAAGATGGGTCAGGCTCAGGAGTTAAGGATGGATGAGGCAGAGGTGACATACAACCAATAGGGCAGAGCTGAGGAGACAGGGATAGATGGAGAAGAGAGACAGAGAAAGGAAGTGTGTGCAGTTCTTTAACCACATTGTAACAGCTGTCACTGGCCCCCCCTGGGAGGTGGGGCCCTCGGCAGCTGCCCGGGCTTGCCTTGTGCTGACACCGGCCCTGTTTCCATTTGTTTGGATGAAGTACCCCCCCATGAAGTTTGATAAAATGTCCTGGGTAAGGGGTCATGTGTTTCCAAACAGTTCCCCTGGTAATGGGTCATGTGTTGTTTGTAAGAGCTCATTTGTTCTGATAAAGTACCCCTGGTAAGGGGATCACAGGTTGTGCAGCATGAGCTTCTGGTCAGCTTTCATTGACTCCTGTAGGGTTAATGGAAGCCCATCGTTAGCTCTTCTGTACCTCCACTCCAACTCATCACAGACCCTTCATTTCTGGAAAACAGTTTGCTTGCAGTAAGCTCCTGGCCAGATTCCTAACTGGGACCACCGCAGTGGCAGGCTGCAACCCTGTCCAATACTCTGTTGCAGGTCAGTTCTATGTTCCTCTCTATATATCTATTTAGTCTAAGTCTCCTGTCTGCCCCACCCCCTCTGACCTGTTAGCCATTTCCTGGCAACCACCTGGCTATTAAAGTCTGTACATGGCCATGTAGGGTTGCTGGAGAATTCTGTGTTCCTTATGAATAGAAGATCCTAGTGTGTTTCTAAGCCTCAGCCAACCTGGTTCCAACCCCCAAACTTGTTCTGTTTGATCTGCAGATCCTGACACTTCTATTTGCCGCAGCTCTCATATCATCCTTAATCCCTCCTGGATTCCACATTCAGACACGACAATCCCTAAATAAACGCGCAGCGCCTTCAAACACCCAAATCCAAAAGGCGTGAATCATGAAGCTAATAATCTTGGCAATGCACGCGCGCCCTCTCCATCATGTTCACATCATGAGACCTGCAGGGGGGAAAGCATTTATCCTGTCTCTGTACCCCATCGGAGGCCCCGCCTGCCAGAATTATGGCCATGATAGCTTCTATAAGCATTTCATTACCGAGCCCAGATCAAACGCAGCATCAATCTGCGTTCGGGAGGGAGGAGATCCCACACTGATCCCATGGAACGCTTGTGGTTTGAAATCCGTAATCTTTTATCGCTACAGAAACATTCAAAGATATTGGCAGAAAAAGGAAAAAAGCGCTTTAAACAAGCGTCAGAACTGGGAGGTCACGGCGTCAGTGAAGGTCTCGCCAGGGATTTGGGTTTAATTGAAGTGAGAACAGAGAGGAGATTGTCACTTCCTAGTAAGAAAACCAATTGCAGTACAAGCTGAAAACTTTTTTTTCTGAAATTTAACATGTAGCTGCTAACTCCTTTGCCAAATAATTTCAGAAATGATATATTTGAAAAGATGAAATTAAACACAGAGCAGTAAATATAAGCTGGCAAATTTCCACAATACACGATATCCCACGGTGCATGCACTTCACACGGCCGGGTGCAAGAGAAATCCTCCACCGACAATGCAAACTCTTACCAGCTTCAAATCAGTAAAGTGCTTTCAGAAAATCTTAAACAACGTTGGTAAGACTTCCAAAGACATCCGCTTCAGATTATGTACTTATCAAGCATAGGTCAAACCATATACCAACATAAACACATAAAAAACAAAAGCTGAATATAGTGTAATTCTGCAAAACCCGGCAGCTTTAATGTGTAAAGATCCAAAATGCACTCACAAACAAGTAAATAAAATCAGCTTGGAAATCAGATCACAGTCTCACCGGCCCTGGAATCCGTCAGCCACCATGATCGAGCCAAAGAAAGGACAATACCGTTTAAAATAGATGGAGAATTCTCAAAGATAAAATTCCTGGATCCACCGCTCGCCACCGCCCGGTGTTGTCCTTTCTTTGGATCGATCATGGTGGCTGACGGATTCCAGGGCCGGTGAGACTGTGATCTGATTTCCAAGCTGATTTTATTTACTTGTTTGTGAGTGCATTTTGGATCTTTACACATTAAAGCTGCCGGGTTTTGCAGAATTACACTATATTCGGCTTTTGTTTTTTATGTGTTTATGTTGGTATATGGTTTGACCTATGCTTGATAAGTACATAATCTGAAGCGGATGTCTTTGGAAGTCTTACCAACGTTGTTTAAGATTTTCTGAAAGCACTTTAGTGATTTGAAGCTGGTAAGAGTTTGCATTGTCGGTGGAGGATTTCTCTTGCACCCTGCCATGTGAAGTGCATGCACCGTGGGATATCGTGTATTGTGGAAATTTGCCAGCTTATATTTACTGCTCTGTGTTTAATTTAATCTATACAAACTGTGTCCTTTCAGAGATAAGGACTTTTCACGTTGAGCAACCCCTATCTTTTTGTAGTTTATAACTATATTTCCCTTTTTAGCGCGGTGCTATGTATTAGTGTTTACATTTATATAAACATTGTCACATTATTCTTTTATCTAGAAATGATATATTCCCCGTGACTGGCAGTCGTACACCCTACTGACTGCGGTGTTACCACCACCATAGCTGTCCCCTCCACTGACATGATATGTCGTTGAGCTTCCATTATCTCCAGGCAATCGATTTGTGCCCAATAGGGCAGGACAACTGAAATATAGGCAAACACTTCAGGACCATGGAGAGCGCCATACAAGCACATACTTCATGACTGCATGGAACTCTAATAGGATCTGTATAAATATTTACCTACCATGCAAACCTGCATAGAGGACAACCCCTTGGGAGTGAGAAGAGTTCAATTCTTCAGGACCATAGAGATCTCCAAACAGATACTACCATAGAAGCAAACACTTCAGCACCATAGAGAGCTTCATACTGATACTACCATAGAAGCAAATACTTCAGCACCATAGAGAGCTTCATACTGATACTACCATAGAAGCAAACACTTCAGCACCATAGAGAGCTTCATACTGATACTACCATAGAAGCAAACATTTCAGCACCATGGAGAGCTTCATACTGATACTACCATAGAAGCAAATACTTCAGTACCATGGAGAGCGCCATACGAGCACATACTTTATAACTGCAAGTAACTCTAATAGGACCCCCACAGGATCTGTATAATTATTTACCTACCATGCAAACCTGCATACAGGACAACCCCTTAGGACAGGGAAGAGCTCCATTCTTCAGGACCGTAGAGAGCTCCAAACAGATACTACCATAGAAACAAACACTTCAGGACCATAGAGAGCTCCAAACAGATACTACCATAGAAGCAAACACTTCATGACCATAGAGAGCTTCATACTGATACTACCATAGAAGCAAACACTTCAGGACCATAGAGAGCTCCAGATATTACCATAGAAGCAAACACCTCAGGACCATAGAGAACTCCAAACAGATACTACCATAGAAGCAAAGCTTCAGGACCACAGAGGGCTTCATACTGATACTACCATAGATGCAAAGACTTCAGGGCCATAGGGAGCTTCATACTGATACTACCATAGAAGCAAACACTTCAGGACCATCGAGAGCTCCAAACAGATACTACCATAGAAGCAAACACTTCAGGACCATAGAGAGTTTCATACTGATACTACCATAGAGACAAACACTCCAGGACCATGAAGAGCCTCCTTCTTTAGGAGCATACAGAGCTTCACCAAGATACTACCATAACCGGGTGTCAAACTCTTCTTATAATTACACTCATTTTCGAGTTTTTTGCAGTCATAAAGTATGTGCTTGTATACTGCTCCCATGCTCCTTAAATGTATGCTACTGAGGTGTTTTCTTCTAAAGTATTATCTGTATGAAACTCTCCATGCTCGTGAAGAATAGAGCTCTTCATGGTCCTGAAATAACGAAAATGGTGGAAGGACTTAAACTTAAAACTTATCAGGAGAGACTTAAAGAACTTAATTTGTACAGTCTGGAGGAAAGAAGGGAGAGAGGGACATGATTGAGACCTTAAGCTTAATGATAGAACAAGGGGGCACAACCTGAAGCTAGTCGGGGGGAAGATCAGGAGCAATGTTAGAAAATATTATTTTACAGAAAGAGTAGTAGATGCTTGGAACAAACTTCCAGCAGAGGTAGTTGAAAAATCAACAGTCACTGAATTTAAACATGCCTGGGATAAGCACACATCTATCCTAACATAAAGAGTACATACAGTATACACATAAGGGCAGACTAGATGGACCGTATGGTCTCCTTCTGCCGTCAACCTTCTATGTTTCTATGTTTCTATAACTCCCTACTGAAAGGCCAGCAACAGACTAGGTTTTGTGTATTTCCACACATGCACACAAGTGGAGTAATTAGTGAGACAGCTACATGTACAGATCCACAAAACCTGGCCTGTTGCAGCACCTTTAAGAGTGAGTTTGACACCCCTGCTACCATACAAGAAAACACGTCAGGACCATGAAGAGCTCCTTTATTCAGGACCATAGAGAGCTGCATACAGATACTACCTTAGCAGAAAACACGTCAGGACCATGAAGAGCTCCTTTATTCAGGACCATAGAGAGCTGCATATAGATACTACCTTAGCAGAAAACACGTCAGGACCATGAAGAGCTTCTTTCTTCAGGACCATAAAGAGCTCCGTACAGATACTACCATAGAAGCATACATTTCAGGACCATGAAGAGCTCTATTCTTCAGGAGCATGGAGAGTTTCACACAGATAATACTTTAGAAGCAAACACCTCAGTAGCATACATTTAAGGAGCATGGGAGCAGTATACAAGCACATACTTTATGACTGCAAAAAACTCGAAAATGAGTGTAATTATTTAACTACCACAACCATGAAAAACTCCATAGAGACAAACACCTGACGACCACGAAGAGTTCTTGTCTTCAGGATCATGGAGAGCTCCATACAGATACTACCATATAAGAAAACACTTCAGGACCATAGAGAGCTCTATACAGCATTGCATTGCATTTGCAAACTCTGGCTGCATCGCAATTTACGAAACAATAAAATATATTCAAAAGCAATATGCCGTCGGCCATGGAGAACTCAATGTAGGTCAATGATTCAGCACCATGGAGAGCTCAGATGGTCAGAATGGGTAATTAGCAGACATATGCTGCCATGTATCATGGGAAATCTAGAGTTAGAAAGTTTAGGAAGTCTTACCTAATTTCCGCAGCTACTTAAGGTAAACCTGACATCTGCTGTTTACTGTTGGATTAAGGTTTCACTTTGATACCTGTTCCACTTATCTGTGTCACCATAAACTCACCTCCTGTCCGGTCCCCTGATGTCTGTGGTCAGCGCAGGCTGGGGCGGCCGGCAGAGGCTCCTTCCTCCCGGCCGCCGGCTCGAGCAGTGTCGGCCTTATCTGTGTCCTATCTGCTTGAACAGTGACCTACCTAAAGGTAGAAAAAAATTCTCATGGTAGGAAAAAATTCAATTCATGAGAAAAAAGCCTGAGAATGTCACTGTTACTGAATCACTAGAAAAAAGACAATGAAAGTCAATGGCAGCTTTTACTACAGTGTAGAAAGGAGTAAACAGTTCTCTACTTTTCTTAGTAGTAAAAGTGCCATTGACTTTCATTGTCTTTTTTTCTAGTGATTCAGTAACAGTGACATTCTCAGGCTTTTTTCTCATGAACTGAATTTTTTACTACCATGAGAATTTTTTTCTACCTTTATTGAATCGAGGCCCTTATCTGTGTCATGTAGACAGAAGATTGCCAGCTCTGAATTGTGATTCTGGGACACCCCACAAGACACTGCACGGCCACGAGCGCTCACCTCCAATGTGGTCAAAACATCACAGCATTAAGGCCAGCCGATATCCGGTGTGTGAATAAAAACATCCAATTTTTATTTGAAGCTTGAATTAAAATGTTCCATCCAAAACACGATACAACAGGCATTTAAAATAATGAAAAACGTCGACGCGTTTCGGGCTTCCTGCCCTTAATCATGACAATTAAAGTGGGGGTGAAGATTCCCTTAAATACATCTACAGATCAGCAGACCATAATTGGAACTCTTAATTGCTTAATTGTATAATATATTACACATGAGAAAACGCCATGAACGTCACACATACCTGTATGAGAATGTATGGTGGCCGCCGCTTCTCTCCTATCTAATCCCATATTATAAATTGCGCGGGCTTTCCTGCATACCATCACTGACATCACGAGCCAATGAGATGCAATCCGTGACGTGTGCCAAATTCATTGGCTCTCGTCCTACCGCATCATTAGAAGGGCAAGAAACTCACCATGATATAGATAGAAGGAAGGGCGGAAGTATATCAAACCCGCGAGACAAAAGCTGAGGTAAAACCATACATTTTCAGACATCAGCATTAGGCATAATAATAGCAGATATACTCATACTACGGGGACTTTAATAAGTTCCACCTTACAAATACAAGGGTTTATATACCTATATGATAATTACATGTTGTATTTACGGTAACATATCTACAACCAAAATCACTTCCCTAGCCCTAATAGAATTGAATTGTGTCATCCCGTACTTCCATAGTATCCACATATCTAACTAGGAGCAACATAGTGTCACCATTTATCTGCGTGCATCTTTTCTATAATGAAAGAGTAAATGTAGCAATAATATAGCCAGACATTTCTACACTTAATACAACACTATCTTGGTAGCTACCATCATATTCTAGTCTATTCAAAACAGATATTTGAAAATAGTTAATCTGTTAACTGACTTAGAGAGCCACCGAGAGTAATTATACACATAAAGCTGACCCAGACCTCCAATAAGACTGGAAAAACCTGGGAAAAGAAAAAGTTATAAGCCGGGAACAACAAGAAAACGGAGAAGGAAAAAGAAAAAGGAAAAGAAGGAACATAAGGAGAGGGGAAGAATAACAGGAAAATCCAAACACCAGAAGAGGATTATAAATCCTAACATTAATCCCGCAGGAACAGATCCACATCCCATCTGGAATTCAATCCAGACGGGATGCGGGTCTGCAGCTTGAAAATCCAGAAGACTTCTCTCTGGAAAATTCTCGCCTGTAAATCTCCCCCTCTGGGTCCTACCTTCACTTTTTCTATGGCCATGCACGAAAAACCTGAAAAATCTCCTGCATGCTGGTTGCGAAAATGACGATTCACGTTAGACGCCATGTTCAGGCGTTCTAAATGTATCTGTGTCACGATAAACTCACCTCCTGTCCGGTTCCCACGGTCGGTGCAGGCTCGGATGGCCGTCTGAGACTCCTTCCGCCCGGTAGCCGGCTCGAGCATGCCCACCTCCTCCTCTCCTCGCTTCCATGCTCACGCACGCATGAGCATGGCTTTCTTTTGCCCTCCGCAGGATCAGTTAAAGGGCCAATGAGCCCTAGTGCTGCTGGTGGGCAAAACGCCCTGTTACTGTTCTGAGCAATCAGCTCATTAATTTCCTTAGCTGGCCAATGAGCTGAGTGTTCCTCCCCAGCAAATCCCAGTAGTTCCCAGGTTGTTGTTGTTGCTGCTGGGTGTGATTGTATCCGTGATCTTTGTTCGTTGCCGACCTCGCCTTGTTTGGCCATCCTGTGATCAACGCCTGCTTGTACCCTGACTACGAATCTGTCTCATCCCTTGTGCTGCCTACCTGTGACCTCCCGGCTTGACCCTTGGCTTGACCTCGACTCTTCTCTTGTCTCTCCCTTTGGTGCTGCACTAGTAAGGACTGTCGACCCGTGTATGACCCCGGCTTTCCCCACGCCGCCCAGTCTTCCCTCTGGTTCATCCGCCTTCACCATTGTAAGTTCACATCCATTGTGCTACGAAGTCCTGGGGGCAACCGTGTCCGGCGAGGCGTGTAAAGCGTCCCGGCAAATGAGGGCTTGTCTATAGGTGATGCTAGCAGTGAAGATTGGGGGTTGTGGACTTACCTAGAAGGCGCGTGTCCCACGGGGCTTGACAATCTGCTGATGACCTGAACAAACCCTGGATATTTGTGTCTCTCTCACAACCTGGGTGACCTAATGCCTTGCCCAAGGGCACTCCCATTCAAGTCATTAGAGACATTCGATACCCACTAGGTACGTGTTACATGCACTTTACTTCGCCCTGACAACAGATCAATGCTGCATTATCCTGAAATGATTTTTGTCTCTTGCTCTTGTGACCTTTTTGTATTGAATTTCTTGTTCAGAACTGGCTTTACCCTGACCTTGGCGCTCTCCTTGGATTTGACTTTGACTTTCGGTTTAGTTACTCCTTCAGGTTACTGTGCTGCCAACCTTCTGATCTCTGCTCTTTTATGTCTATGAGCAATAGCTGCCTAATTTCTGACCTTCGCCATGTCCTCTTGTTTGCGACCACTGACCTTGGCTCCCCACATTACTCTTGATATTTTTCCAACTTGATCTTGGCCCTTTAAGGCAAGGCTTGGGTTTGTGTCTATTTCCCAATTGGATCTCAGTCCTTCATAGTCAGTATTAGGTCAGTGCCTATTTACCAAAAAGATCTCAGTCCCTTAAGGACTGGGCCAGTGCCTATTTCTGAACTGGATCTTGGGCCTTCACGTTCACGATTGTGTCAGTGCCTATTTCCTAGCTGGACTTTGGTCCTCTAATGTCAGAATTGGGTGAGGGCCTATTTCCCAATGTATCTCAGGCCTCTAAGGCTAGGATTGGGTCTGTGTATATTTCCCAACTGGACCTCAGTCATCTAAGGTCAGGAGTGGGTCTGTGCCTATTTCCCAGCTGGACCTTGGTCATCTAATATCAGAATTGGGCCAGGGCCTGTTTCCTAACTGGATCTCAGGCCTCTAAGGTTATGATTGGGTCTGTGCCTATTTCCCAACTGGACCTTGGCCATCTAAGGTCAGTATTGGGCAAGAGCTTAATTCCCAACTGGACCTCAGTCATCTAATGCCAGTATTGGGCCAGTGCTTACTTCCTAACTGGGAATCAGTCATCTAAGGTCAGGATTGGGTTAGTGCCTATTTCCCAGCTGGACCTCGTTCATCTAAGGTCGGAATTAGGTCAGGGCCTGTTTCCTTACTGGATCTCAGGTCTCTAAGTCTGGCATTGGGTCTGTGCATATTTCCCAACTGGACCTTTGTCCTCTAAGGTAAGTATTGGCCAGTGCTTATTTTCCAACTGGACCTCAGTCATCTAAGGTCAGGATTGGGCCAGTGCCTATTTTCCAAATGGACCTCAGTCCTCTAATGTCAGGATTGGGTCAGAGCCTGTTTCCTAACTGGATCTCAGGCCCCTAAGGCTAGGATTGAGTCTGTGCATAGTTCCCAACTGGACCTTGGTCTTCTAAGGTCAGTATTGGGCAAGTGCTTATTTTCCAACTGATCCTTGCTCCTCTAAGGCTGGTATTAGGGAAGTGCCTATTTTCCAACTGGACCTCAGTCCTTTAATGTCAAGGTTGGGTCAGGGCTTGTTTCCTAACTGGATCTTAGGCCTCTAAGGCTAGGATTGGGTATGTGCATTTTTCCCAACTAGACCTTGGTCCTCTAAGGTCAGTATTGGGCCAGTGCTTATTTTCCAACTGGACCTTGATCCTCTAAGGTCAGGATTGGGTCAGTGCCTATTTTCCAACTGGGCCTTCATCCTCTAAGGCCAGGATTGGGTCTGTGCCTATTTTCCAGCTGGACCTCGGTCATCTAAGGTCAGAATTAGGTCAGGACCAGTTTCCTAACTGGATCTCAGGCCTCTAAGGCTGGGATTGGGTCTGTGCATATTTCCCAATTGGATCTTGGTCCTCTAAGGTCAGTATTGGGCCAGTGCTTATTTTCCAACTGGACCTTGCTCCTCTAAAGCCAGAACTGGGTCAGTGCCTATTTCCCAGCTGGACCTCGGTAATCTAAGGTAAGGACTGGGCCAGTGCCTATTTCCCAACTGGATCTTGGGCCTCCAAGTTCAGGATTGTGTCAGTGCCTATTTCCTGAACTTTGGTCCTCTAAGGTCAAAATTGGGTAAGTGCCTGTTTCCCAAGGCTAGGATTGGGTCTGTGTATATTTCCCAACTGCATCTCAGTCATCTAAAGTCAGGATTGGGTCAGTGCCTACTTGCCAACTGGGCCTTGATCCTCTAAGGCCAGGATTGGGTCTGTGCCTATTTCCCAGCTGGACCTTGGTCATCTAAGGTCAGAATTGAATCTGTGCATATTTCCTAACTGGATCTCATGTCTCTAAGGCTGGGATTGGGTCTGTGCATTTTTCCCAACTGGACCTTGGTCTTCTAAGGTCTTTATTTCACACTTTTTGTTTCTTCTTCGTAATTGTCTTTACGATATATGCAAGCGTATTGTATCTGCAAAATCTGACTGCATCGCAATATACGAAACACTAAAATATATTCAAAAGCAATATGCCGTCGGCCATGGAGAACTCGATGTAGGTCAATGATTCAGCACCATGGAGAGCTCAAATGGTCAAAATGGGTAATTCGCAGACATATGCTGCCATGTATCATGGGAAATCTAGAGTTAGAAAGTTTAGGAAGTCTTACCTGATTTCCGCAGCTACTTACGGTAAACCTGAAGCCTACATCTGCTGTTTAGTGTTGGTTCTGCTAGAAGACTGGATTAAAGTGTCACTTTGATACCTGTTCCACTTTATCTGCAGGGGTGTATCCAGGGGGGAGCAGGGGGGGCACATGCCCCGGGTGCAGCAGGTCAGGAGGGCGCCAAAGGGGGGCCTGAGAGCAGGTGGAAGGGCACCATTTTGAATCTTTGCCCCGGGTACCAGAAAGCCTAGCTACTCCCCTGTTATCTGTGTCACAATAAACTCACCTCCTGTCCGGTTCCTGCGGTCGGGGCAGGCTCGGACGGTCGGCGGAGACTCCTTCCGCTCGGCAGCAAGCTGGAGCAGTGTCGGCTCGAGCGTGCCCATCGCCTCCTCTCCTCGCTTCCATGCTCGCGCGCGCATGAGCACGGCTTTCTTGCGCCCTCCGCAGGATTAGTTAAATGGCCGATGATCCCTAGTGTTACTGGTGGGCAAAACACCCTGTTACTATTTTGAGCAATCAGCTCATTAATTTCCATAGCTGGCCAATGAGTTCAGTGTTCCTCCCCAGCAAATCCCAGTAGTTCCCATCTAATAAAGGTTGTTCTCCCACATTGCTTGATTGCCCATGATAGCGTGGCCGTTGTCGACCTCACCTTGTTTGACCATCCCGTGATTGCCACCTGGACCGATGCCTGCTTGCACCCTGATTACGAATCTGTCTCACCCCTTGTGCTACATACCCGTGTACTCCCTGCTTAACCCTTGGCTTGACCTTGACTCTTCTCTTGGTGCTGCACTAGTAAGGACTGTCGACCCGTGTATGACCTCGGCTTACCCCACGTCGCCCAGTCTTCTATCCGCCTTCACCCCTGTAAGTTCACATCAGTTGTGCTACGAAGTCCTGGGGGCAACCGTGTCCAGCGAGGCGTGTAAAGCATTCCGGCAAACGGGGGCTTGGCTATCGGTGAAGCTAGCAGCGGAGATTGGGGGTTGTAGACCTACCTAGAAGGCGGGGGTGTCCCACGCGGCTTGACAATCTGCTGATGACCTGAACAAACCCAAGAACTCACTCTCGACAAATATTCCAACCACTTGTTTCCAATATCTTAGTTTCCTAAGTTTTCGAAACCATGCTGCCAGTACCAACGCACCTCTATATTTGTGTCTCTCTCACAACCGGGTGACTTAATGCCTTGCCCAAGGGCACTCCGACTCAAGTCATTAGAGACATTCGATACCCACTAGGTACGTGTAACATGCCCTTTACTGCGTCCTGACAACAGATCAATGCTGCATTATCCTGAAATTTTTTTTGTCTCTTTTTCTTTTGTGACCTTTTGTATTGTATTTCTTGTTCAGAACCAGGCTTTACCCTGACCTTGGCGCTCTCCTTGGATTTGACTTTCAGTTTAGTTACTCCTTCAGGTTACTGTGCTGCCAACCTTCTGATCTCTGGACTGTCTTTTATGTCTATGAGCAATAGCTGCCTGAATTCTGACCTTCGTCATGTCCTCTCATTTGTGACCACTGACCTTGGCTCCCCACATTACTCTTGTTATTTTTCCAACTGGATCTTGGGCCTTCAAGGTGAGGCTTGGGTTTGTGTCTATTTCCCAACTGGATCTCAGTCCTTCATAGTCAGTATTGGGTCAGTGCCTATTTACAAAAAGATCTCAGCCCTATAAGGTCAGAACTGGTATTTCCCAACCAGATGTCGGCCTCCAAGTTCAGGATTGTGTCAGTGCCTATTTTCTAGCTGGATTTTGGTCCTCTAAGGTTAGAATTGGGTGAGTGCCTGTTTCCCAATGTATCTCAGGCCTCTAAGGCTAGGATTGGATCTGTGTATATTTCCCAACTGGACCTCAGTCATCTAAGGTCAGGGTTCGGTCAGTGCCTACTTTCCAACTGCACCTTGATCCTCTAAGGTCAGGACTGGGTCAGTGCCTATTTACCAGCTGGACCTTGGTCATCTAAGGTCAGAATTGTGTAAGAGCCTGTTTCCCAATGTATCTCAAGCATCTAAGGCTAGGATTGGGTCTGTGCATATTTCCCAACTGCACCTCAGTCATCTAAGGTCAGAATTTGGTCAGTGCCTATTTCCCAACTGGGCCTTCATCCTCTAAGGCCAGGATTGGGTCTGTGCATATTTCCCAGCTGGACTTTGGTCATCTAAGATCAGAATTGGGCCAGGGCCTGTTTCCTAGCTGGATCTCAGGACTCTAAAGTTAGGATTGGGCCTGTGCATTTTTCCCAACTGGACCTTGGTCCACTAAGGTCAGTATTGGGCCAGTGCTTATTCCCCAACTGGACCTCAGTCATCTAAGGTCTGGATTGGGTCAGTGCCTACTTCCCAACTGGACCTTAATCCTCTAAGGCCAGGATCGGGTCTGTGCCTATTTCTCAGCTAGACCTTGGTCATCTCAGGTCAGGATTGGGTCAGGGCCTGTTTCCTAATGGGATCTCAGCTCAGGTCTCTCAGGCTGGGATTGGGCCTGTGCATATTTCCCAACTGGACCTTGGTCCTCTATGGTCAGTATTGGGCAAGTGCTTATTTCCCAACTGGACCTCAGTCATCTAGGGTCAGGATTGCGTCAGTGTCTACTTCCCAACTGGACCTTCATCCTCTAAGGCCAGGATCGGGTCTATGTCTATTTCTCAGCTGGACCTCGGTCATCTCAGGTCAGGATTGGGTCAGAGCCTGTTTCCTAACTGGATCTCAGGCCACTAAGGCTAGGATTGGGTCTGTGCATATTTCCCAACTGGTCTTTGTTCCTCTAAGGTCAGTATTGGGCCAGTGCTTATTTCCTAGCTGGACCTCGGTCATCTAAGGTAAGTATAGGGTTAGGACCTGTTTTCTAACTGGATCTTGGCCTTCTAAGACTAGGATTGGGTCTGTGCATTTTTCCCAACTGGACCTTGGTGCTCTAAGGTCATTATTGGGGCAGTGCTTATTTTCCAACTGGACCTTGGTCCTCTAAGGTAATTATTGGGCCAGTGCTTATTTTCTGGTCAGGATTGGGTCTTTGCCTATTTCCCAACCGGATTTCAGCCCGACCAAGATTGGGTCAGTGCCTACTTCCCAACTGGACCTTGGTCTTCTAAGGTAATTATTGGGCCAGTGCTTATTTTCCAGTGAGGATTGGGTCTTTGCCTATTTCCCAACCAGATTTCAGCCCGACCAAGATTGGGTCAGTGCCTACTTCCCAACTGGACCTTGATCCTCTTAGGCCAGGATTGGGTCTGTGCCTATTTCCCATCTAGACATCGGTCATCTAAGGTCAGAATTTGGTCAGGGCCTGTTTCCTAACTGGACATCAGGTCTCTAAGGCTGGGATTGGGTCTTTGCATATTTTCTAACTGGACCTTGGTTCTCTAAGGTCAGTATTGGGCCAGTGCTTATTTCCCAACTGGACCTCAGTCATCTAAGGTCAGGATTGGGTCAGTGCCTACTTCCCAACTGGACCTTGATCCTCTAAGGTCAGGATTGGGTCTGTGCCTATTTCCCAGCTAGACATCGGTCATCTAAGGTCAGAATTTGGTCAGGGCCTGTTTCCTAACTGGATCTCAGCCCTCTAAGGCTAGGATTGGGCCTGTACATATTTTCCACCTGGACCTCGGTCCTCCAAGGCCAGAATTGGGTCTGTGCCTAGTTCCCAGCAGAACCTGGGCCCTCTGAGGCCATTATTGGCTCTGTACCTATTATTCAAATGGATCTCAGTCCTCCAAAGTCTTGAGGATCTCAACGCGGAAACAGAACGTGATCTAATTTCAGGAGTCTGGTAATTCCGGGCCTGTAGCACTTCAATTGAGCAGAGCTGCTCTCCACGGTGCTGAAGTGCATTCGGAAAATCTGATGTTATTTGGCCGCTATAAAAATTCATGCCCGGAGACGACTAAAGCTGAAAGGTCATTTCTAAAAGCATAATGCATTCAGCTGTCTGCATTGTAGCAGTTCTTAAACCGACATTTTACCAAGAAGTCTATTAATTCATAAGAGAAAAGCAATTTATTAAAGCTCCAGCCAAAGCCTTTTTATACGTTTTAGAGGGGGAAGGGTCAGGGCCAATGTTTTCTTACTGTCTTTGACCCCTCTTGTAGAGATTTAGCCTCATTAATGTGCATGGAGGCCAACCTAAAGAATAATAGCTGGGCAGCGGTGACTGATGGACGTCTTTGGAAGAAATAACCCCTTTATTTTCTTGTGCCAACACCTTTTTTTGCCCTGATGACACAGAAGGACTTTTAGTTAAACTTTGTTTGCCATGAGCACAGGCACAACCGCACATGAGCAATAACTAAGCACAGACAGGTCCACACATATGAACCTGCCCACCCATGGCCTCTGCCTGCCTATGACTATGAACCTGCCTTGCCCAGCCATGACCTTGGCCAGCTTATGACCACAAACCTGCTCTGCCTACCCATGACCTCGTCCTGCCTATAACTACGAACTTACTCTACCTTTCCATAACTTAGACCTGCCTATGACTTTGAATAAGCTCTACCTGTCTATGGCCTCGGCCTGCTTATGATTATGAACCTGTCCTGCCCAGCCATGGCCTCTTCCTGCCTATGACTATGAACCTGTCTTGCCCAGCCATAGCCTCTTCCTGCCTATGACTATGAACCTGCCCTGCCCACCAATGGACTCTGCCTGCCTATGACAATGAACCTGTCCTGTCCAGCCATGGCCTCTTCCTGCCTATGACTATGAACCTGGCCTGCCCAGCCATGAACTTGTCCTGCCTATAAACACAAACCTACTCTGCACGCCCTTGACCTCTGCCTTCCTACGACTACAAAACTCCTCTGCTCATACACAACCTTGGCTTACGTATGACCACAAACCTGCTCTGCGTGCCCACAACTTCGGCCTGCCTATGACTATGAAGGTGTTCTGTCTGCCCACAAACCCCTGCCTGCCTATGACTATGAACCTGCCCTGCCCAGCCATGACCTTAGCTTGCCTATGACCACAAACCTACTTTGCTCACCCACAACCTCGGCCTGCCTACAACTATGAAGCTACTCTTCCTGCCCACAACCTTTACCTGTCTATGACTTTAAACCTGCCCTGCCCACCCATGGCCTTGGCTTGCCTGTGACCACAAACCTGCTCTGTTCACCCAGAACCTTGGTATCTCCATGAATATGAACCTGCTCTGCCTGCCCACAACCGCAACCTAAGTATGACCAAAAACCTGTTCTGCATGCCGACAATCCCGGCCTGCCTACAACTGCGAACCTTCTCTGCTCACCCAAATCCTCGGCCTGCCTATGACTATGAACCTGCCTTGCCCAGCCATGACCTTGGCCTACATATGACCACAAACCTGTTCTGCTCACCCACAACCTCAGCCTGCCTACAACTACGAACATACTTTTCCTTCCAATAACCTCTACCTGCTTATGACTATGAACCTGCCCGGCCATGACCTTGGCCTGCCTATGACCACAAACCTGTTCTGCTCACTCAAATCCTCAGTTTACCTACAACTACGAACCTGCTCTTCCTGCCCACATCCTCTGCCTGCCTATGACTATAAACCCGCCCTGCCCAGCCATGACCTTGGCCTGCCTATGACCACTAATCTGCTTTTTTAGGACCACAACTCCAGCCTGCCTACAAATACCAAACTGGTCTGCATGCCCACAACCCCAGCCTGCCTACAATCACAAGCCTGCTCTGCCTACCCATGAACTTGTCCTGCCTACAAATATGAACTTACTAAACTTTCTATATCCTTGGCCTGCCTATGACTTTGAACCAGCTCTTCCTGCCTTTGACCTGTGCCTGCCTATGACTACGAATCTGCTCTGCATATCCACAACCTGGGCCCATCTACAACCTCAGACCTGTTCTGCCCGACAATGACCTTTGCCTGCTTACAACTATGAAGCTGCTTTGGTTGCTCATGACCTTGGTCTGCCTACAAACATGACTGCTCTGACTGCTCAAGGCCTCTGCCTTCCTACTACCATGAACCTAATCTGCCTGGCCATGACCTCATCCTGTCTATGATTATGAACCTGCCCTGCCCACCCTTGACCTTGGCTTGCCTACAACCACAAACCTGCTTTGTACACCCACAACCTCGGCCTGTCTACAACTATGAATCTACTCTTCCTGCCCAGACTTTCTACCTGTCTATGACTATGAAACTGCTTTGCCTGCCCATGACCTCACCCTGCGTACAACTATGAACTTGTCCTGCCCACCCATGGCCTTGGCCTGCCTACGACCACAGACCTGCTCTGCTCAACCAGAACCTTGGTATCTCCATAACTATGAACTTGCTCTGCCTGCCCACAACCTTGGCCTAAGTATGACCACAAACCTGCTCTGCATGCCGACAACCTTTACCTGCCTATGACTATGAAGGTATTCTGTCTGTCCACTACCTCTGTCTGTCTATGTCTATGACTATGAACCTGCCCTGCCCAGCTCAGCCATGACTTTGGCCTGCCTATAACCACAAACCTGCTTCTCTCACCCACAACCTCACCCTGCCTACCCATACGAACCTACTCTTCCTTCCAACAACCTCTACCTGCCTATGACTATGAACCTGCTCTGCCTGCCCATGACCTCAACTTTCCTACAACTTTGAACCTGCCCTGCCCACCCATGGTCTTGGCCTGCCTACGACGTCAAACCTGCTCTGCTCACCCAGAATCTTGGTATCTCCATAACTATGAACTTGCTCTTACTGCCCAAAACCACGGCCTACCTACGACCACTAACCAACTCTGCCTGACCATGACCTCCACTCAATACTCACCTTTCACCTTGTATTGCTCTGTCTTCTGTCTTTCACACCCTAGGTTAAGGGGTGGGCTAGGTTTTCCTGCAGTCATGACACCTTCACTCAATACACACCTTTCAACTTGTATTGAAGTACCTGCTCTCTCTTCTGTCTTTCACACCCGAGGTTGAGAGGTCGGCTAGGTTCTCCTGCAGTCATGAGTCCTCCACTCAAGACTCACCTTTCACCTTGTATTGCAGTACCTGCTCTCTCTTCTGTCTTTCACACCCTAGGTTAAGGGGTGGGCTAGGTTCTCCTGCAGTCATGACCGTAACATAGCTGGAGACAGTGTTTCTCATTCTCATGCATAGACAGTGGAGTTCTTTTTTTCTTTTTTCTAGAGAAGTCCCTGTATTCCGTGAAGGGTTTTCTTTAGGCAGAACCATCACAGCAGGCAACACAAAGTGCTTCAGCCCTTACGAGGTTAAGTCTTCCGGGGAAGAGACAGCAATGCACACAATGGCCATCTTTGATTTCCAGCGATCAGCCGCTAATCAGTGGCTCCCCTCTCCTCGGGAGCACCTAATTATTACTTGCAGGGAAGTCGTTAATACATCGCTGTGCTCATTTCAGCTAATCTCCAGCTTTCTTCGGGGCCTGGGGATTAATTTCTCGGGGAATATTCCGGCGTCGTTTAATTGTTCGGAAGCATTAGCTCTGCGGCGATAACAGAAAGTCGGATGTTGTTTTCTTTAAACACGGACACTGTGCTTGTAATCCCCTCCTAAGAAAAAAAAAACATTGGGACAAAAAAAAAAAGAGCCATTGGGGAGGCCGGCGACCAGAAAAAAATGTCGTCGACGTATCTAATCATAGCCGCCGCTCGCAGCGATGTTACGGCATAACGATGTCCTTTTCACCCCTCTGCCTCGCCGCCTCGCGCCGCCACAAATTCGTTTGTAAAAACAAGAACGAAATAATCTCTTTTAAGTGCCTCCAACTCTGCCGCCTCTTGTGAAAGGCGCTCTTCCGGGTAATTAAGAAAGTTATTAAAATGTTGTGCATGCGCTGAGTTATTAGCGGCGCGTAAAAGAGGAGAACGAGAACAGTTAATGGGCTAGCAAAAAAGGATCTTTTGGCAGGTAGGGCTGTGTGCTTTATCCCGAAGAGCCTCCAAACAGAGGAGAAGGAGAGATGGGCAGAGGATGTTTAAATGCTGAAATTAAATTGTTTAATGTGTTTATTAAGTCTTGTGCACCAGGAACAAGGACCAGAAACAAGTACTGTCACAGACCTGGACATGGAGAGTCACAGACACAGTGGACAGACCTATTGAGGAGGTTGTCTTCAGAAGAGTCTACCAACTGAGGAGGAGAGATGGGCGGAGGAGCTTGGGAACATCACAGCTATTTTGGGGATGTTCAACTGGTGAAATGAAAATATTTAATCTACTTATCGAGTTTTGTGCACCAGCAACAAGTATTTTCCCAGTCTTGGAAATGGAAAGTTACAGGCAAAGGCCTTTTGGGTTTCCTCAGGAGAGTCTCCAAACTGAGATAGGCAGAGGAGCTTTGAAACATTGAAGATTTATAGGAATGTTGAAATGCCGAAATGAAATTATTTGATGTATTTATTGAGGCTGGTGCCCCAGGAACAAGTACTGTCACAGACCAGGAAATGGAGAGTCACAAACACAGTGGACAAACCTATTGAGAAGGTTTTAACTTCAGAAGAGTCTACCAATTGAGGAGGAAAGGTAGGCGGAGGAGCTTGGAAACATCAGAGATTTTTGGGGATGTTAAAATGCTGAAATGAAATAGTTTGATGTGTTTATTAAGTCTTGTGTACAAGGAACAAGGACCAGGAACGAGTACTGTCACAGACCTGGACATGGAGAGTCACAGACACAGTGGAAAGACCTATTGAGGAGGTTATCTTCAGAAGAGTCTACCAACTGAGAAAGAGAGATGGGCCAAGAGCTTGGAAACATCAGAGATTTTTGGGGATGGTAAAATGCTGAAATGGAATAGTTTGATGTATTTATTAAGTCTTATGCACCAGGAACAAGGACCAGGAACGAGTACTGTCACAGACCTGGACATGGAGAGTCACAGACACACTGGACAGACCTATTGAGAAGGTTATCTTCAGAAGAGTCTACCAACTGAGGAGGAGAGATGGACAGAGGAGCTTGGAAACATTGGAGATGTTTGGGGATGTTAAAATGTTGAAATGAAATAGTTTGATGTGTTTATTAAGTCTTGTGCACCAGCAACAAGGACCAGGAACGAGTACTGTCACAGACCAGGAAATGGAGAGTCACAGACACAGTGGACAGACCTATTGTGGAGGATTTTCTTCAGAAGAGGTAGAGAGATGGGCGGAGGAGCTTGGGAACGTCATGGCTCTTTTGGGATGTTCAACTTGTGAAATGAAAATGTTTTATTCACTTATCAAGTCTCATGCACCAGTCCCAGTCCTGGAAATGGAGAGTCACAGACAAAGTGAACAAACGTTTTGGGTTTCCTCAGGAGAGTCTCCAAACTGAGATAGGCGGAGGAGCATTGGAGACTTTTGAGAATGTTGAAATGCCGAAATGAAATTGATGTATTTATTGAGGTTCATGCCCCACGAACAGGTACTGTCACAGTCCTGGAAAAGGAGAGTCACAAACACAGTGGACAGACCTATTGAGGAGGTTATCTTCAGAAGAAGTCTACCAACTGAGGAGGAGAGGTGGACGGAGGAGCTTGGAAACTTCTTAGATTTTTGGGGGATGTTAAAATGCTGAAATGAAATAGTTTGATGTGTTTATTAAGTCTTGTGTACAAGGAACAAGGACCAGGAACGAGTACTGTCACAGACCTGGACATGGAGAGTCACAGACACAGTGGAAAGACCTATTGAGCAGGTTATCTTCAGAAGAGTCTACCAACTGAGAAAGAGAGATGGGCCAAGGAGCTTGGAATGGAAACATCAGAGATTTTTGGGGATGGTAAAATGCTGAAATGGAATAGTTTGATGCATTTATTACGTCTTGTGCACCAGGAACAAGGACCAGGAACGAGTACTTTCACACAGTCCTCGAAATGAAGAGTCACAGACACAGTGGACAGACTTATTGAGGAGGTTTTCTTCAAAAGAGTCTACCAACTGAGGAGGAGAGATGGGTGGAGGAGCTTGGAAACATCAGAGATTTTTGGGGATGTTAAAATGCTGAATTGTTTGATGTGTTTATTAAGTGTTGTGCACCAGGAACAAGGACCAGGAACAAGTACTGTCACAGACCTGAAAATGGAGAGTCATAGACACAATAGACAGATCTATTGAGGAAGTTATCTTAGGAAGAGTCTACCAACTGAGGAGGAGAGGTGGACGGAGGAGCTTGGAAACATTGGAGATGTTTGGGGATGTTAAAATGCTGAAATTAAATAGTTTGATGTGTTTATTAAGTCTTGTGCACCAGGAACAAGGACCAGGAACAAGTACTGTCACAGACCTGGAAATGAAGAGTCACAGATACACTGGACAGACCTATTGAGAAGGTTTTTCTTCAGAAGAGTCTACCAACTTAGGAGAAGGAGAGATGGGCCGAGGAGCTTGGAAACATCAGAGATTTTTGGGGATGTTAAAATGCTGAAATGGAATTGATTGATGTGTTTATTAAGTCTTGTGCACCAGGAACAGGGACCAGGAACAAGTACTGTCACAGACCTGGAACGTGTCACAGACACAGTGGACAGAAATATTGAGGAGGTTTTTCTTCAGAAGAGGAAGAGAGATGGGTGGAGGACCTTGGGCTCTTTGGGGATGTTTAACTGGTGAAATGAAAATGTAAAGTCTCTGGCAAAGTGAACAGACCTTTTGGGTTTCCTCAGGAAAGTCTCCAAATGGAGATGAGCAGAGGAGTTTGGAAACATTGGAGATTTATGGAAATGTCACCCCAAGAGGTTCACCCAGACTGTCACCCCAAGAGCTTCCCCCCCTTAGTGTCACCCCAAGAGGTTCTCTCCCTGACTGTCACTCCAAGATGTTCCCCGACTGTCACCCCAAGAGGTTCCCCCCTGATTGGCCCCCCTAAGAGTTTCCCACCTGACTGTTACCCTGAGAGGTTCCCCTCTGACTGTCACCCCAAGAGGTTCCCGACTGTCACTCCAAAAGGTTCCTCTCTGTCACCCCAAGAGGTTCTCCCCTGACTGTCAGCCCAAGAGGTTCCCACCGACTGTCACTCCAAAAGGTTCCCCTCAAGAGTTTCCCCCTGACTGTTACCCCAAGAGGTTCTCTCCCTGACTGTCACTCCGAGATGCTCCCTCCGACTGTCACCCCAAGAGGTTCCCCCCTGTCACCCCAAGAGGTTCCCCTGACTGTCACTCCAAAAGGTTCCCCTCTTACTGTCACACCAAGAGGTCCCCCCGACTGTCAGCCCAAGAGGTCCCCCCGACTGTCACTCCAAAAGGTTCCCCCCCTTGACTGCCACCCCAAGGGGTTCCCCCCTGACTGGCCCCCCTAAGAGGTTCCCACCTGACTGTTACCCTGAGAGGTTCCCCCCTGTCACCCCAAGAGGTTCCCCCTGACTGTCACCCCAAGAGGTCCTCCCCAACTGTCACCCCAAGAGGTTCCCCCCTGACTGGCCCCCCTAAGAGGTTCCCACCTGACTGTTACCCTGAGAGGTTCCCCCCTGTCACCCCAAGAGGTTCCCCCTGACTGTCACCCCAAGAGGTCCTCCCCAACTGTCACCCCAGAAGGTTCCCCCCTGTCACCCCAAGAGGTTCCCCCAACTGTCACCCCAAGAGGTTACCCCCTGACTGGCCCCCCTAAGAGGTTCCCACCTGACTGTTACCCTGAGAGGTTCCCCCCTGATGGTCACCCCCCAAGAGGACCTGTCACTCCAAAAGGTTCCCCTGACTGTCACCTCAAGAGGTTCTCTCCCTGACTGTCACGCCAAGATGCTCCCTCCGACTGTCACCCCAAGAGGTTCCCCCTGTCACCCCAAGAGGTTCCCCTACCTGTCACTCCAAAAGGTTCCCTTCTAACTGTCACCCCAAGAGGTTCCCCCCTGACTGTCACCCCAAGAGGTCCCCCCAACTGTCATCCCAAAAGGTTCCCCCCGACTGTCACCCCAAGAGGTTCCTCTGACTTTCACTCCAAAAGGTTCCCCCCTGACTGTCACCCCAAGAGGTCCCCCCCAACTGTCACCCCAAAAGGTTCCCCCCGACTGTCACCCCAAGAGGTTCCCCCCTGACTGTCACCCCAAAGGTTCCCCCCTGACTGTCACCCCAAGAGGTTCCCCTGACTGTCACCCCAAAGGTTCCCCTGACTGTCACCCCAAGAGGTTCCCCCCTGACTGTCACCCCAAGAGGTTCCCCTGACTGTCACCCCAAGAGGTTCCCCTGACAGTCACCCCAGGAGGTTCCCCTGACAGTCACCCCAAGAGGTTCCCCTGACTGTCACCCCAAGAGGTTCCCCCCTGACTGTCACCCCAAGAGGTTCCCCCCTGACTGTCACCCCAAGAGGTTCCCCTGAATGTCACCCCAAGAGGTTCCCCTGACTGTCACCCCCGAGGTTCCCCCCTGACTGTCACCCCAAGAGGTTCCCCTGACTGTCGCCCCAGAGGTTCCCCTGACTGTCACCCCAAGAGGTTCCCCCCTGACTGTCACCCCAAGAGGTTCCCCTGACTGTCACCCCAAGAGGTTCCCCCCTGACTGTCACCCCAAGAGGTTCCCCTGACTGTCACCCCAAAGGTTCCCCTGACTGTCACCCCAAGAGGTTCCCCCCTGACTGTCACCCCAAGAGGTTCCCCTGACTGTCACCCCAGAGGTTCCCCCCCTGACTGTCACCCCAAGAGGTTCCCCTGACTGTCACCCCAAAGGTTCCCCTGACTGTCACCCCAAGAGGTTCCCCCCTGACTGTCACCCCAAGAGGTCCCCCTCAACTGTCACCCCAGAGGTTCCCCCCTGACTGTCACCCCAAGAGGTTCCCCTGACTGTCACCCCAAGAGGTTCCCCCCTGACTGTCACCCCAAGAGGTTCCCCCCTGACTGTCACCCCAAGAGGTTCCCCTGACTGTCACCCCAAGAGGTTCCCCCCTGACTGTCACCCCAAGAGGTTCCCCCCTGACCGTCACCCCAAGAGGTTCCCCTGTCACCCCAAGAGGTTCCCCTGACTGTCACCCCAGAGGTTCCCCCCTGACTGTCACCCCAAGAGGTTCCCCTGACTGTCACCCCAAAGGTTCCCCTGACTGTCACCCCAAGAGGTTCCCCTGACTGTCACCCCAAGAGGTCCCCCCCAACTGTCACCCCAGAGGTTCCCCCCTGACTGTCACCCCAAGAGGTTCCCCTGACTGTCACCCCAGAGGTTCCCCCCTGACTGTCACCCCAAGAGGTTCCCCCCTGACTGTCACCCCAAGAGGTTTCCCCCTGACTGTCACCCCAAGAGGTTCCCCCTTGACTGTCACCCCAGAGGTTCCCCTTGCACTCTTACCCCAAGAGGTCTTGACGTATCTTCATTGTAATGCTTTTATGGGGTGCACAGTGTAGCAATGTGTAGTATCTTTATTGTGATGCCGCCTCTGTGGGGGCGAGGGAGAGGCTTAGGAGGGAGAGCAGAGCGCAGGAAGGTGAAAGAGAAGATTAGAAGACTGGAAAGAGACGCGCGGGGAAGAGCGACGGATCCACAGCGACAGAGGGGAGACGACCAGGAAATAATGAGACATGGCAGCCACGGGGGCGCGCAGGGGGGGGGGGCTGCGGATCACAATGGAGGTGGGGGAAAGGAGAACAATGCGTAGAATATTCCAGCCCAGCTAAAAGGGGAACTCCGCTTCCATGGTTATTCCTGTGCTATCATTTGGTCCTGTGCAGCCAAGCGCAGGGGGAGCGCGAGGGAAAGTGTAAAAGAGAAGGAGAAGATGGAACTAGAAAAAAGAGAGTATGACTGAAGAGAGTCATAAAAAAGGGAGCGAGAGAGAGAAGAAAGGAGAGAGAGAAGAAAGAAAGGGAAAACAGAATTTGTAAAAGAGAAGAAAAAGAGGGGGGATGTGGAAAAAGAAAGGAAAAGAAGTCGAAAGAAGAGAGAGAGAGATGGAAGGAAGATGACAATATAAAGAGATGTTAATAAAGAAAAGGAAGTCCAAAAGAGAAGTGGAAACATGTAAAAGAGAGTAAAACTGAAGTAAGTTAGAAAGAAGAGAGAGAGAAGGTGACAGTATAAAGAGATCTTAATACAAGAGTGGAAGGTAAAAAAAAGGAGAAGAGGATAGGTTAGAGCTAGGGTTAGGGTCAGGGATAAAGTAAGGGTTAGAGGGTTTGGGTTAGAGGCTTAGAGCTAGGGGTAGGATAGGTTAGAGCTAGGTTTAGGGTTAGAGGGTCAGGGTTAGAGTTAGGGTTAGAGGGGGGGTTAGGGTTAGAGGCTTAGGGCTAGGGGTAGAATAGGTTAGGGCTAGGGTTAAAGGTTGGGGTCGAGGGTTAGAAGGTTGGGGGTAGGGTTAGAGGGTTAGGGTCAAGTTTAGAGGTTTTGGGTCAGCGTTAGGGTTGGAGTTAGGGTTAGAGGGTTAGAGATGGTGCCCTTCTTGCACACCCCAAACGCCGGCCATATTATCACTGATGTCGCTAATGATATACAAATAAATGTGCCCACTTGGTGGCCCGTACCGGGTCAGGAATGGGTAAAGGTTAGGGTTAGAGTTGGAGGGTTAGGGTTTGAGGGTTAGGGCCAGGTTTAGAAGGTTGGAGTTAAGGTTAGAGGGTTGGGGGTGGTGCCCTTCTTGCACACCCAAAAGCCGGCCATATTATCACTTGTATTCCTGCGATGCCGCCAATGATATGTAAATAAATATGCCCACTTGGTGGCCCGTACGGGGTCAGGGATGGGTAAGGGAGGCTCCTTTAAGGGTTAGGGTTAGAGGGTTGGACTTAGGGTTAGGGACGGAGCCCTTCTTGCACTCCCCGAAGGCTGGCCATATTATCACTTGTATTCCAGTGATGCAGCCAATGATATGCAATTAAATGTACCAACTTGGTGACTCGGTACGGGGACATGAGTGGGTAAGGGAGTCTTCTTTAAGGGTTAAGGTTAGAGGGTTAGGGTTAGAGTTAGGGATGGTGCCCTTCTTGCATATCCCAAAGGCCAGCCATATTATCATTGATGCCGCCAATGATATGTAAATAAATATGCCCACTTGGTGGCCCGTACAGGGTCAGGGATGGGTAAGGGAGGCTCCTTTAAGGGTTAGGGTTAGAGGGTTGGACTTAGGGTTAGGGAAGGAGCCCTTCTTGCACTCCCCAAAGGCCGGCCATATTATCACTTGTATTCCTGCGATGCCGCCAATTAGGGATGAGCGAATCGATCCGGACGAACCCGGATTCGTTCCGAATTTCATGAAAAATTCGATTCTGAACGAATCCGAATTTCCCCGCGATTCGATCGATCGAAGTTTTCCTTTAAACTCCATTTATTTCAATTACAGCCATTGTAAAATGGTGGATGGACATGTCTGGACATATCCCCCGGGGCAAGTTATCATGGGAAGGTCACATGCAGCCTATCAGCAGTCAGGAGCCACGGTGACGTCATAGCGCTATATAAAGCGGCGGCCATCTTGCTTGTGTGCATTTCAGACTTGCATTCGTGAGAGAAAGGTGGCTGCTGCAGCTAGGGAGAGAGAGTTAGTGATAGGTAGGGAGATTTACAGATAGGTCGGGAGATTTACAGATAGGTAAAGAGAGAGACAGTTAGGGAGATTTAGAGTGGTAGACAGAGCTAGGCAAAGAGTTTTAAAACCGGAACAATCCAGCAGCATACAAGTCACATTGACAGGGTGCCTAGTGCTGGCTATGATTTATATTTCATAATTATTGGGTTACTGTTAATATATTTGGTTTGGTTTAAATACAGCTGCACACTGTTAACCCTATCTGTTAAGCAAAAGCATTTCTCATACTTGGATTAGTGTTAACATTTTCTGTTCAGCTTAAAATATACCAGGCCACACGGGCATCCCAAGGCACATGCTATTTAACCCTATCTGTTATACAACATAAGCGTTGATCATCATCAGCTGCTTTATTAAGCTACTTCAGTTTGCACTTGTTTTTGACTGCTTTTAATAAACCAGGTCGCAGGGCACCCCAAAGCTGCACCTTGCACCCTATCTGGTATACAACATAGGCATTGATCAGCATCAGCTGCTTTATTAAGGTACTTCAGTTTGCACTTGTTTTTGACTGCTTTTAATAAACCAGGCCGCAGGGCACCCCAAAGCTGCACCTTGCACCCTATCTGGTATACAACATAAGCGTTGATCAGCATCAGCTGCTTTATTAAGCTACTTCAGTTTGCACTTGTTTTTGACTGTTTTCAATAAACCAGGCCGCAGGGCACCCCAAAGCTGCACCTTGCACCCTATCTGGTATACAACATAAGCGTTGATCAGCATCAGCTGCTTTATTAAGCTACTTCAGTTTGCACTTGTTTTTGACTTCGTTCAATAAACCAGGCCGCAGGGCACCCCAAAGCTGCACCTTGCACCCTATCTGGTATACAACATAAGCGTTGATCAGCATCAGCTGCTTTATTAAGCTACTTCAGTTTGCACTTGTTTTTGACTGCTTTTAATAAACCAGGCCGCAGGGCACCCCAAAGCTGCACCTTGCACCCTATCTGGTATACAACATAAGCGTTGATCAGCATCAGCTGCTTTATTAAGCTACTGCTGCCAACTCCAGCTAATGTATGTGCTCCTGCTGCTGCCAACTTCAGGGTGCCTTCCAGCCAATTTCTAGGTTCCTGCTGCTGCTGCCAACTCCAGGGTGTGTCAGTCAATTTTTGGGCTCCTGCTGCTGCCAACTCCAGTGTCTCTTTAAAGCAATGTTTGGGCTCCTGCTGCTGCTGCTTGCAACTCCAGGGAGTGATTCATCCAATTTTTGGGCTCCTGAAGCCAACCCCAGTGTGACTTTCAAGCTATGTTTGGGCTCCTGCTGCTTGCAACTCCAGGGTGTGATTCATCCAATTTTTGGGCTCCTGCTGCCAACTCCAGTGTCTCTCTCAGCCAATTTTTGGCCTCCTGCTGCTGCTGCTGCCAACTCCAGGGTGTCTTTCAAGCAATGTTTGGGCTCCTGCTTATGCTGCTGCCAACTCCAGGGTGTGCCTTCCAGCTAATGTATGTGCTCCTGCTGCTGCCAACTTCAGGGTGCCTTCCAGCCAATTTCTAGGTTCCTGCTGCTGCTGCTGCCAACTCCAGGGTGTGTCAGTCAATTTTTTGGACTCCAGCTGCCAACTCCAGTGTCTCTTTCAGCCAATGTTTGGGCTCCTGCTGCTGCTGCTTGCAACTCCAGGGAGTGATTCATCCAATTTTTGGGCTCCTGCTGCCAACTCAAGTGTCTCTTTCAGCCAATGTTTGGGCTCCTGCTGCTGCTGCTGCTTGCAACTCCAGGGTGTCATCCAGCCAATTTTTGGGCTCCTGCTGCCAACTCCAATGTCTCTTTGAGCCAAATCCAATGTTTGGGCTCCTGCCGCTGCCAGCTCGAGGGTGTGTTTTTCAGGCAATATAGGGGCCCCTCATAGTGAATGATGCCACCTCAACTCTCTGTAATTGTGCCGCTCTGCGATTCTAATAGCGATGCCTCTGATCTGCATGTCCTAATTATTTACAGTATTATTTCAGTAACCCAGCACGCATCCTATGCGTGTTACAGCAGGGCAGAATGGTTTACAACCCTATTGAGGCTCTAGGAAGCTCAGAAATAGCCGTTTATAATAGTGATTCATCGCGAATAAATTCGGGTCGAAACGAATTTTTCAAAAGTTCGCTCATTTCTACCGCCAATGATATGTAAATAAATATGCCCACTTAGTGGCCCGTACGGGGTCAGGAATGGGTAAGGGAGGCTCCTTTAAGGGTTAGGGTTAGAGGGTTGGACTTAGGGTTAGGGACGGAGCCCTTCTCGCACTCCACAAGGCCGGCCATATTATCACTTGTATTCCAGTGATGCCGCCAATGATATGCAATTAAATGTACCAACTTGGTGACCCGGTACGGGGACATGAGTGGGTAAGGGAGGCTTCTTTAAGGGTTAAGGTTAGAGGGTTAGGGTTGGAGTTAGGGTTAGGGATGGTGCCCTTCTTGCACACCCCAAATGCCGGCCATATTATCACTGATGCCGCTAATGATATACAAACAAATGTGCCCACTTGGTGGCCCGTACCGGGTCAGGAATGGGTAAAGATTAGGGTTAGAGTTGGAGGGTTAGGGTTTGAGGGTTAGGGCCAGGGTTAGAAGGTTGGAGTTAAGGTTAGAGGGTTGGGGGTGGTACCCTTCTTGCACTCCCCAAAGGCCGGCCATATTATCACTTGTATTCCTGCAATACCGCCAATGATATGTAAATAAATATGCCCACTTGGTGGCCCGTACGGGGTCAGGGATGGGTAAGGGAGGCTCCTTTAAGGGTTAGAGGGTTGGATGAAGCCCTTCTTGCACTCCCCAAAGGCCGGCCATATTATCACTTGTATTCCAGTGATGCCGCCAATGATATGCAATTAAATGTACCAACTTGGTGACCCGGTACGGGGACATGAGTGGGTAAGGGAGGCTTCTTTAAGGGTTAAGGTTAGAGGGTTAGGGTTGGAGTTAGGGTTAGGGAAGGAGCCCTTCTTGCAGTTCCCAAAGGCCAGCCATATTATCACTTGTATTCCTGCGATGCCGCCAATGATATGCAAATAAATGTGCCCATTTGGTGGCCCGTACGGGGTCAGGAATGGGTAAGGGAGACTCCTTGAAGGCATAAAAGGAATCGGGTGCTGGAAGATGTGACAGGTTTTCCTCTCTCGGGTGATACATTGTCTCGCCCCCGCCTCTCGCTGATACTCTCTCTTCACATAGAGAACTGAAATCCATTTTCCAAAAGGATCAATAGGAAGAAGTGACACATCCGCCTTCCTCTCGGGATCGCACCGGGGATACGGAAGCAGGATGTGGGTGTCGCATCGGCTGACAGATGTGTTAAATCTACCCTGACAGGTGCCACCGCCGTGATTAGGAACCAGCGCCCCCGAAAATAGCTCCTCCGAGTATCCGACGGCTTTCCGCTTTAATTAACGACGCGGCGCAGGATTTGATCGGCCAACGGGAAACGGGTTTTACGCCGGAGCGGATCAGACAGCCGGAACGAGTAAGATCACAGGGGTGACGCCGAGAGTCGCTAAGCATTAGCGCCGGCATCCTGAGACGGGAGGGATGGTTAGTGAGGCGATGGTGTGACGGGGGGTGCGCGCCCCAAGATGATTGGCTTTAATCACCCAATGGATGGCGAGATGGAGAGAGTTTCATAGGGAGCGATGTTCATTCTGCAGGCCGAGGTGGAGCCTCAACCAGAGCAAACACCAGAGAACTGGGGCCCCACTATAAAAACCTAAAGAAGGGGACAAGGACTAGAGAAGGGGACGAGGACTAGAGAAGGGGATGAGGACTAGAGAAGGGGATGAGGACTAGAGAAGGGAATGAGGACTAGAGAAGGGGATGTGGACTAGAGAAGATGACAAGGACTAGAGAAGGTGACAAGGACTAGAGAAGGGGATAAGGACTAGAGACAGTGACAAGGACTATAGAAGGGGATGAGGACTAGAGAAAGGGATGAGGACTAGAGAAGGGGACGAGGACTAGAGAAGGTGACAAGGACTAGAGTACAATTCGTGGCAGTGGAGAGTGAGTATGGGAAAGTGGTTGGTGGCAGCGCAGGAGACTCAGGCTATAGAAGGTGACAAGGTCTGGCGAAGAGGATGAGGACTAGAGAAGGGGATGCTGAATAGAGAAGGTGACGAGGACTAGAGAAGGTGATGAGGACTAGAGAAAGTGACAAGGACTAGAGAAGGGGATAAGGACTAGAGAAGGTGACAAGGACTAGAGAAGGTGACAATGACTAGAGAAGGGGATAAGGACTAGAGAAGGTGACAAGGAATAGAGAAGGTGACAAGGAATAGAGAAGGGCATGAGGACTAGAGAAGGGTTCAAGGACTATATAAGGGGATGAGGACTAGAGAAGGGGATGAGGACTGGAGAAGGTGACAAGGAATAGAGAAGGGCATGAGGACTAGAGAAGGGGACAAGGACTATATAAGGGGATGAGGACTAGAGAAGGGGATGAGGACTGGAGAAGGAGACTAGGACTAGAGAAGGGGACAAGGACTAGAGAAGGTGACAAGGACTAGAGAAAGGGAGGAGGACTAGAGAAGGTGATGAGGACTAGAGAAGGGGACGAGGGATAGAGAAAGTGACAAGGACTAGAGAAGGGGATGAGGACTAGAGAAGGTGACGAGGACTAGAGAAGGTGACGAGGACTAGAGAAGGGGATGAGGACTAGAGAAGGTGGCGAGGACTAGAGAAGATGACAAGGACTAGAGAAGGTGATGAGGACTAGAGAAAGTGACGAGGACTAGAGAAGGGAATGAAGACTAGAGAAGGTGACAAGGAATAGAGAAGGGGATGAGGACTAAAGAAGGTTACGAGGACTAGAGAAGGTGACGAGGACTAGAGAAGGTGACGAGGACTAGAGCAGGAGATGAGGACTAGAGAAGGGGATGAGGACTAGAGAAGGTGACAAGGACTAGAGAAGGGGATGAGGACTAGAGAAGGTGACAAGGACTAGAGAAGGGGATGAGGACTAAAGAAGGTGACGAGGACTAGAGAAGGGGATGAGGAATAGAGAAGAGGATGAGGACTAGAGAAGGTGACAAGGACTAGAGAAGGTGACGAGGACTAGAGAATGTGACGAGGACTAGAGAATGTGACGAGGACTAGAGCAGGAGATGAGGACTAGAGAAGGGGACGAGGACTAGAGAAGGTGACAAGGACTAGAGAAGGGGATGAGGACTAAAGAAAGTGACAAGGACTAGAGAAGGGGATGAGGACTATAGAAGGGGATGAGGACTAGAGAAGGGTATGAGAACTGGAGAAGGGGACTAGGACTAGAGAAAGAGATGAGGATTACAGAAGGTGACAAGGACTAGAGAAGGGGATGAGGACTAGAAAAGGTGACAAGGACTATAGAAGGGGATGAGGACTAGAGAAGGGGGTGAGGACTAGAGAAGGGGGTGAGGACTAGAGAAGGGGAGGAGGACTAGAGAAGGGGAGGAGGACTAGAGAAGGGGAGGAGGACTAGAGAAGGGGATGCGAACTAGAGAAAGTGATGAGGACTAGAGAAAGTGATGAGGACTATAGAAGGGGTTGAGGACTAGAGGACAATCGGTGGCAGTGGAGAAGTAAGTGAGTATGGGAGGGCCGAATGGCTGCAGCGGAGAAGGAGACCCAGGGTATAGAAGGTGACAAGGACTAGAGAAGATGACGAGGACTAGAGAAGGTGACAAGGACCAAAGAAGGTGACAAGGACTAAAAAAGGTGATGAGGACTAGAAATTGGATGAGGACTAGAGGAGGGAATGAAGACTAGAGAAGGTGACAAGGACTGGGGATGAGGACTAGAGAAGGTGACAAGGACTAGAGAAGATGACGAGGACTAGAGAAGGGGATGAGGACTAGAGAAGGTAACAAGGACTAAAGAAGGTGACAAGGGCTAGATTGGCAATTGGTGGCAGTGGAGAAGTGAGTGAGTACGGGAGGGCAATTGGTGGCAGCGGAGAAGGAGAAGCAGGCTATTAAAGGTGACAAGGACTAGGGAAGGTGACGAGGACGAGAGGAAAATCGGTGGCAGTGGAGAAGCGGAGTGCAGGCTATTGAAGGTAATGAGTACTAGAGAAGAGGATGAGGACTAGAGAAGGTGACAAGGACTAGAGAAAGAGCAAGGACTAGTGAAGGTGCGGAGGATGAGAGGACAATCGGTGGCAGTGGAGAAGTGAGAGAGTACGGGAGGGAGATTGGTTGCAGCGAAGGAGGAGACGCAGGCTATTGAAGGTGATGAGGACTAGAGAAGGTGACAAGGACCAGTGAAGGTGATGAGGACTAGAGAAGGTGACAAGGACTAGTGAAGTTGACGAGGACTAGAGAAGGTGACCAGGACTAGAGAAGATGACAAGGACTAGTGAAGGTGACGAGGACTAGAGAAGGGGTCTATTTTGTGCTTCTCAACCATTTGTAGCAGGGAACCGCTGCTGCCTGCTCTGTGTCTTGACTCACCAGATGCGACTTGGGACCTCTCATGCAGCAAGCCTATCCTCTCTTGGTGGGGGCTCTATAGAAGACCAAGGTCAAGTCTCGGGTTTTGGACAGTGGAATCCAGGGGCGTTCTGCCCGCTCAGTGTCTTGACTCCCTAGGCACGACTTGGGACCTCTCATGCAGCAAGCCTATCCTCTCTCTGTGGGCTCTATAGAAGGCCAAGGTCAAGTCTCGGGTTCTGGACAGTGGAATCCAGGGATGTCCTGCCTGCTCGGTGTCTTGACTCACCAGATGCGACTTGGGACCTCTCATGCAACAAGCCTATCCTCTCTTGGTGGGGGCTCTATAGAAGACCAAGGTCAAGTCTCAGGTTCTGGGCAGTGGAATCCAGGGATTTCCTGCCTGCTCAGTGTCTTGACTCCCCGGATACGAATTGGGACCTCTCATGCAGCAAGCCTATCCTCTAGTAAGAACCATGGGTTCGGCTGATGCCCAGTTATCTTTCCATCTGTAGTTCCATCATCCACCAGCGGGTGCCAGCAGAGCCCTGGCTGCTCTCTCTCCCCATCTTCTGCTGCACCTGGTGTGAGGGCTATTTAAGTGGATCCGCCCTCCATCTGGTGCAGCAGGATTTTGTTTTGTTTGTGCTTTGTTTCTGGCGCTCTGAATCTGAACCCGAGTCTGTATCTGAACCTGAGTCTGTACCTGTACCTACCGGAGTCTGGAGACTGCTTGTTTCCTTTTCCTTTAATAAAACCCTTGTTAGAACATTTTCTTGTTGTGCCTTTGCTCCGGCCAAACTTTCTGCTCCCCTGGCGGAGAGTTCATATTGGAGAACTCTTTGGCCTGAGACCTCTCTTGGTGTGGGCTCTATAGAAGACCAAGGTCAAGTCTCCTTACCAGGTTATTGGGACCCTGATTCTACAGAAGTCGGCCAGAGTGTGACACCCAGGGTTTCTATGTAAAGTAGCGGCCAGGGCATAAAGGTATAAATTCTACCCCATCCTCACTCATTCTATATTATTATTGACTGAGTCCAATATGGGGGTTAGGGGCCTGTCCTGCACCATTTACAGTGGCCCTGATTCACACGCAAAAACAGCATAACTGGGCCAGAAGTGCCTCCAATGGCCTTGGCACCACAGGCAATCGCCCTCCCCTATAAACAGCCCCGGTGACAGCTTGTTACATTGTATCCAACTAACCTGACAGATACATGTCCTCACACCACCCGCCCGCGGCTGGATTTAAGAACCACGAAAAGTCCGCCGACCTCCCCGGGAGCCCTATAAAACACGTCAACCTTATAAAGATCATCGTACCAAGCTCGGATGAAAGTAATGGAGTGGGCTTCCCAGCGGGCTCAAGTCCTTCTCGGCTTTCGGGAGCTCGGAGCAAAGAGCTTTGGCTATTCCGGTCTCTGATTAATTGGAAAGCGGCTAATAGGTCTGCGGCCTCGCGCTGTGCCCAGACAATGGCGTTCCCGCATCGCTGGGCCTCCGAGGAGGGAGGCCGAGATGGGGTCGGGTAGTGGGGGATCCGAACTACTAATTACAAGTTAATGGAAATGCTGGAGATCAAACGACATCACAGAGAGATTAATGCCGAGGAGCGTTAATTCAGCGGAAGACGGAAGATTTATATTATTCCGGCATTCCAGTCTCATTTCCAATATTTGCTCCCCCTACCCCACCCCAGCATATAAAAGAGGAACCTCGTAATAAAGTTAAAAAAAACTCAGAAATAGCAGCACATGCATACTTGTGTATTTGTATAGTATGTAATAACGCTCCTTAAGCTAACTAACGCCAATTTAGAATGAAAGAAGATAGAAAAACACCCCTTTACCATTAGACTGGACTGTAAGGAATCTTGAAGAAATCCTTCTAAATCTGTGTCTCCGATCCCCCCCCCCCCGGGCTCTTCGGCCTTCAGGAGAGAGCGCGGCAGGCCCTCTACCCCTGCTTTCCCGATGGGCGCCGCCATCTTCACGACTAGCGGGCGTCATCCCAGCTCCTGATGGTTCAGCTGTCAGTTGCAATGATCAAGAAGAGGAGAAGGGCAGGAGATCCACCCTTCATCTATCACCGCATCTGTCATCGGAGCCGCAAGGGACACAGTGAGTACTGTTAACCTTTTGTGAACTGGTAAGGGATTTATGTGACCCCCTATACCAGTTCACAAGGCTCTGGGTCTTGCAAGTCACCTGCAGCTAGCAGGTGACTTGACATTAACCCCGAGCCCCCCCCTTCCCCATTAGGTCCAGAAGGGCCCGGGGCCATTAGGCTGTGTGGGCTTGTAGCCTGCACCCCACCACAGCATATAAAAGGGTAACTCGTAATAAAGTTCAAAACCTCCCGAAACAGCAGCACATGCATACTTGTGTATTTGTATAGTATGGCGTGTTTGTAATAACTCTCATGTCATTTTAGAATGAAAGAAGATAGAAAAACACCCTTTACCATTAGACTGGACTGTAAGGAATCCTTCTAAATCTGTATGCAAAGCTAGAGGTTGGCTGGGAGCGGCACATTGCCTTAGATTTATTATTGAGAAGTTATATTGCCACTGGGGAGCTGTGCATCCTTTGTGTGTTGAATTAGATACTACACATTTGCTACACTGTGTGTCCCCATTAACTTGCCTTTAACCCCGAACCCCCCATTAGGCCCAGAAGGGCCCGGGAGCCATTAAGCTGTGCAGGCTTGTAGCCTGCAGGGCCAGGGGCCAGCGCCCTGTTCTACAAGCCCCCATAGCTGGTGCCCAGGCTGGTTATGCTGGGTAAGGGGGGCCTCACACCATTTTTGGGGGGATTTTTAAGGGTTTTTAACCCTTAAAATGCCCCAAAAATGGCGTCCCTATTAAAAATTAAATGTAATTTAAAAAAACACAATATATTGTCTTCGAGACAGAATCGTGTGCCCCCATTTTGCATTACAATATAGATATTAGGGGTGTCAGAAAAAATCGATTATTTCAAGTATAGCGATATTTCATTAGACGATACTAGAATTGATTCTTTCTTTCTAGTATTAATTCTGACTTCAGTAAAAGAAAAGTAAAAAAAACACTCACCTGACCCCTCGTTCGATTCGGCTGGCTCTCCCCTTCACCCGGGGGGCCTCCGATTCCCCAGGCTCTTCAGTATTCAGGTGAGAGTGCGACAGGACCCGTTTCCCCCCCCCCGAGGGCATCATCCCCGCTCCTGGCGGCCAGAGAAGTAGAGGGGCAGGAGATCCTCTGATCCCCTGCCTGCCCCCCTCCAGCTATCACCGCATCTGTCATCAGAACGGCGAGGGACACAGGAGCTGACAATCGGAAGTGAGTAAAGAAAAAAATGTTTTTTTTTTTAATAAAGACATTTTCTCTATGTGTGGTGTTTTTTTTACTGTTAACCCTTTGTGACCTGGTTAGGGATCTATGTGACCCTCTATACCAGTTCACAAGGCTCTGGGTCTTGCAGGTCACCTGCGGCTAGCGGGTGACTTGCCATTAACTCCGACCCCCCTTCCTAATTTGGCCCAGAAGGGCCCGGGGGCCATTAAGCTGTGCGGACTTGTAGCCTGCAGGGACAGGGGCCACCAAAGCTGGCCCCTGAGTCCTGTTCTACATGCCCCAATAGCTGGTGCCCGGGGTGGTTATGCAGGGGGGGCTTCACACCATTTTGTGGGGGGGGGGATTTTTAAGGGTTTTTAACCCTTAAAATGCCCCAAAAATTGGTTCCCTATGACTTTTTTTTAATTAAAAAATAAAATTTCATTAAAAAAAAAACACAATATATCGTCTTTGAGACAGAATCGGGATATGTCATATCGTCATACGTGTATCGTGATACGTATCGTATCGCCAGATTCTTGCCAGTTCACACCCCTAATAGATACTACACATTTGCTACACTGTGTACCTTCATATTGCATTACCATATAGATACATTAGCCACACCAACAATGAGCACGTCCAAAGACTTCGATCGATAGAACCTACGGAGGAAACGCTACTCCTGGCAGGTGGAAGAATAATCTCTTGAGTCCGATGAAATCAGACAAGATCTTAGGAAAGATCCCCCCGTAATACTATGCGATCTTGGAAAACTTGGAGGAAGGAAGGGCTGGTGACAGGATAGAGGATATCACAGGGCTGAAGTTAGTCTGGCCCCTTTCCACATTGGGTATTGTACGAAACCAGCTGATACACCCACGAGTTCCATGGACACCCTGCGGGTGGCACTGTTCCATGCAGGTTGCCAGCTTCTAGTTCCTGGTCTAGAAGGCATCCAGAGGCTTGCTGGGATTCCTCTGCCTTTTCCTGAACTACCAGGCATCTATGGTATTCCCAGAGGTTGCTGGGTTCCTTCCTCACGCGTAACACAACGGGATGGGAAGACGATCAGTTCCATGGACACCCTGCTGGTGGCACTGTTTTTCGACACAACTGCTGTTTCGCTGGCAGGCATCCGATCCACTGGCAGCCACTTGGCCATCGGGCCCATCTTCTTCTGCACCTGGCTGAAGTATGTTAAATACTTGGCACACCCTTAGCTGGGAACAGCAGGATTTTATTATGTTCTTATACCTGAATGCTTCATATTTTTATACAGGTTTCCAGCTTCTTTCTACTTCCTGGTCCAGAACTCATCCAGAGGCTTGCTGGGATTCATCGGCCTTGACCTGAACTTTCAGGCTTACATGGTATTCCCAGAGGTTGCCGGGTTCCTTTCTCACATTTAACACAACGGGATGGGCAGAAGATCATTGTCATGGTCAGGTAGTTCCACGAACACCCTGATGGTGGCACTGTTCTATGCAGGTTGCCAGCTTCTTTCTAGTTCCTGGTCCAGAAGGCATCTTGTAGCTTGATGGGATTCCGCAGCCTTGTCCTGAACTAGCAGGCTTCCATGGTATTCCCAGAGGTTGCCGGGTTCCTTTCTCACATTTAACACAACGGGATGGGCAGAAGATCATTGTCATGGTCAGGTAGTTCCACGGACACCCTGCTGGTGGCACTGTTCTATGCAGGTTGCCAGCTTCTTTCTAGTTCCAGGTCCAGAAGGCATCCAGAGGCTTTCTGGGATTCCTCGGCCTTGTCCTGAACTAGCAGGCTTCCATATTATTCTAGGTTCCTTCCTCAAGTGTAACACAACGGGATGGGCAGAGGTTCATTGTCATGGTCAGGTAGTTCCACGGACACCCTGCTGGTGGCGCTGTTCTATGCAGGTTGCCAGCTTCCTTCTAGTTCCTGGTCCAGAACTCATCCAGAGGCTTGCTGGGATTCCTCGGCCTTGTCCTGAACTAGCAGGCTTCCATGGTATTTCCAGAGGTTGCTGGGTACCTTCCTCACATTTAACACAACGGGATGGGCAGAGGATCATTGTCATGGTCAGATAGTTCCACGAACACCCTGATGGTGGCACTGTTTTATGCAGGTTGCCAGCTTTCTATTTAGTTTCTGGTCCAGAAGGCATCCAGAGGCTTGCTGGGAGTCCTCAGCCTGATCCTGAAATAGCAGGCTTCCGTAGTATTCCGAGAGTTTGCTGGGTTCCTTCCTCATGCATAACACAACAGGATGTTCAGAGGATCATTGTCATGGTCATGTAGTTCCACGGACACCCTAATGGGGGCACTGTTTTATGCAGGTTGCCAGCTTCTTTCTACTTCCTGGTCCAGAACTCATCCAAAGGCTTGCTGGGATTCCTCGGCCTTGTCCTGAACTAGAGGGCTTCCATAGTATTCTCAGAGGTTGCTGGGTTCCTTCCTCACGCATAACACAACGGGACGGGCAGAGGACCATTGTCATGGTCAGGTAGTTCCACGAACACCCTGATGGTGGCACTGTTTTATGCAGGTTGCCAGCTTTCTATCTAGTTTCTGGTGCAGAAGGCATTCAGAGGCTTGCTGGGATTGCTCGTCCTTCTCCTGAACTAGCAGGCTTCCATGGTATTCCCAGAGGTCGCAGGGTTCCTTCCTCGTATGTAACACAACAGGATTATTGTCATGGTCAGGTAGTTCTATGGACACCCTGATGGTGGCACTGTTCTATGCAGGTTGCTAGCTTTCTATCTATTTCCTGGTCCAGAAGGCATCCAGAGGCTTGATAGGATTCCTCGGCCTTGTCCTGAACTAGCAGGCTTCTATAGTATTCCGAGTGCTAGGTCCTTTCCTCAATAGGACAGACCGAGGATCACTGTCACGGTTAGGTAGTTCCTTAGACATCCTGCTGGAGGCACTGTGGGCATCCTACAGGGCTACCGGGCCCATCATCTGCTCCAGCTGGCCAGTGATTCCCCGGTAACAGTAGACCTTTAAAAATGATCCAGAATTCTATGTTTGCATCATGGATCGTCAAGCTATAAAAAAGATTGCTCCACTATCTAAATTTGAATGGCTTCGATTTAATGGCTTCTTATACCTGAATGCTTCATATTTTTGATGCAGGTGTTCCTGATTCTGCATCATCCTCACACTTGACACTCCGGCCCTCCCCTCTGATGAGTTTCCCCAGTCTCCACTCACTGTCTCCACTCAGCTGTCAGTATCTACAAAGGCCAATCCACAAACAGGTACATGACAGCTGCTTTTCAACACAGCTGCTGTTCCAGTGGCCACCAGCAGGCGTCCCGCAGAGCTCCTGTTCTGATGCACCTGGCTGCAGGATGTTAAATGCTTGTCACAAAATTTGATGTTTGCATCATCGATCGTCAAGCTGTAAAAAGACCGTTCCACGTGCGATCAGCTCCAGGGGGCGGGCAAGCTTTCCGGTCCTACCGAAATTTTAATGGCTTAAAGAGTAGACCTTAGTAGATCTTTAAAAATGATCAAAAATTTGATGTTTGCATCATTGATCGTCAGGCTATAAAAAAGATCGCTCCGCGTGTGATCAGCTCCAGGGGGCGTGCAAGCTTTCCGGGCCCTATCAAAATTTTGATGGCTTCCATTTAATGGCTTCTTATACCTGAATGCTTCATATTTTTGATGCAGGTGTTCCTGATTCTGCATCATCCTCACACTGCACACTCCGGCCCTCCCCTCTGCTGAGTTTCCCCAGTCTCCGCTCACTGTCTCCACTCAGCTGTCTGTATCTACGGCCGATCCACAAACAGGTACGTGACAGCTGCTTTTCAACACAGCTGCTGTACCAGTGGCCACCAGCAGGTGCCCCGCAGAGCTCCTGTTCGGGTGCACCTGGCTGCAGGATGTTAAATGCTTGTCAGACCCTTAGCGGGGGAGCAGCAGGATTTCGGGTACCTGTCTCTTGTTATACCTAAATGCTTCTTATTTTTGATGCAGGTGTTCTTGATTCTGCATCATCCTTACACTTGAAACTCTGGCCCTCCCCTCTGCTGAGTTTCCCCAGTCTCCAATCAGCTGTCTGTATCTACATAGGCCGATCCACAAACAGGTACGTGACAGCTGCTTTTCAACACAGCTGCTGGTCCAGTGGCCCCCAGCAGGTGTCCCGCAGGGCTCCTGTTCAGGTGCACCTGGCTGCAGGATGTTAAATGCTTGTCACAAAATTTGATGTTTGCATCATCGATCGTCAAGCTGTAAAAAGACCGTTCCACGTGCGATCGGCTCCAGGGGGCGCGCAAGCTTTACGGTCCTATCATAATTTTAATGGCTTAAAGAGTAGACCTTAGTAGACCTTTAAAAATGATCCAAAATTTCAAGTTTGCATCATCGATCGTCAGGCTTTAAAAAAAAAATTGCTCCGTGTGCGATCAGCTCCAGGGAGCGTGCAAGCTTTCCAGGCCCTATCGACATTTTAATGTCTTCCATTTATATACGAACATGGGAGGTTAATCCATTCCTTTCCTCTCATCGCATTTGATCGTCCTTCGCAGGAAACGCTCGCTTCCCATTCCCTTTTTAGGCCTCGACAACTGCCCGGCTCCACGAAGAGTCCAATTACAGAGCGCGAGGCTCCTCTCTCTGTGTCCTGCCGCGCTCTCACGCTTGAACATCCTCCCGGATCTCCTCCAGCCTCCGGGCTGTCAGTCTGTCTATTTTTCTGTCGCCTTGATGCCATCAGGCGCAGCCGCGGGAGGCCTCGGCTCTGGCGCGCTCCGTAAAAACGAGGGGTCTGCCGCGGGGTCGCCCAGTGTGCGGTCGCATCCCTGTAATTTCAGGCTTATTCCCTTTCATGTCTTTATTACGCGCAGTGAGAGCTCGCGTCTTCTTTTCTGTTAGTCCGTGTGAAGGAAGAAGACGGGCGGAGCGGGTGGAGGGGACGGCGACTGGCAGCTCAAGAGAAGGAATCAGCATCAGGGGGCACCGGTGACTCGTGGACGCAGAACGACATCAAACGTAAATGCTATAGTGGGCACCTTCAAAGCGCGCCGTGCCTGTGGGGGTGCCTCGTGCCATTAACTAGCTTGAGTGGCGCTGCCGGGTATCAGCACCTGCAGCTGCTTTGATGCGACTTACTACTGCGATGATGGACACCAAGAGCGAGCGCCAGATCAAAGCTCAGAGTGTTTCAGGTTTTTGCTACATGGTGTCCAACCAATGGCGCATGTTCTGACGGCCTGTCATTGTCATGTAGTTCCACAGACATCCTGTGGGTGGCACTGTGCTGCTTTTCAACATACCTGAATGCTTCATATTTTTGATGCAGGTGTTCCTGATTCTGCATCATCCTCACACTTGACACTCCGGCCCTCCCCTCTGCTGAGTTTCCCCAGTCTCCACTCACTGTCTCCACTCAGCTGTCTGCATCTACATCGGCCGATCCACAAACAGGTACGTGACAGCTGCTTTTCAAGTGGCCACCAGCAGGTGCCCCGAAGTGCTCCTGTTCTGGTGCACCTGGCCGCGGGATGTTAAATGCTTGTCACACCCCTAGCGGGGGAGCAGCAGGATTTGGGGTACCTGTCTCTTCTTATACCTGAATGCTTTATATTTTTGATGCAGGTGTTCCTGATTCTGCATCATCCTCACACTTGAAACCCCGGCCCTCCCCTCTGCTGAGTTTCCCCAGTTTCCACTCACTGTCTCCACTCAGCTGTCAGTATCTACATCTGATTCTGCAGACTTGACACTCTGGCCCTCCCCTCTGCTGACTTTCCCCAGTCTCCACTCTCTCGAATAGAGTGTAAGCTCTTCTCCTCCTGTATCCTCCATTATACCCTAATAGAGTGTAAGCTCTTCTCCTCCTGTATCCTCCCTTATACCCTAATAGAGTGTAAGCTCTTCTCCTCCTGTATCCTCCCTTATACCCAAATAGAGTGTAAGCTCTTCTCCTCCTGTATCCTCCCTTATACCCTAATAGAGTGTAAGCTCTTCTCCTCCTGTATCCTCCCTTATACCCTAATAGAGTGTAAGATCTTCTCCTCCTGTATCCTCCCTTATACCCTAATAGAGTGTAAGCTCTTCTCCTCCTGTATCCTCCCTTATACCCTAATAGAGTGTAAGCTCTTCTCCTCCTGTATCCTCCCTTATACCCTAATAGAGTGTAAGCTCTTCTCCTCCTGTATCCTCCCTTATACCCTAATAGAGTGTAAGATCTTCTCCTCCTGTATCCTCCCTTATACCCTAATAGAGTGTAAGCTCTTCTCCTCCTGTATCCTCCCTTATACCCTAATAGAGTGTAAGCTCTTCTCCTCCTGTATCCTCCCTTATACCCTAATAGAGTGTAAGCTCTTCTCCCTCTGTATCCTCCCTTATACCCTAATAGAGTGTAAGCTCTTCTCCTCCTGTATCCTCCATTATACCCTAATAGAGTGTAAGCTCTTCTCCTCCTGTATCCTCCCTTATACCCTAATAGAGTGTAAGCTCTTCTCCCCCTGTATCCTCCCTTATATCCTAATAGAGTGTAAGCTCTTCTCCTCCTGTAGCCTCCCTTATACCCTAATATAGTGTAAGCTCTTCTCCTCCTGTATCCTCCCTTATACCCTAATAGAGTGTAAGCTCTTCTCCTTCTGTATCCTCCCTTATACACTAATAGAGTGTAAGCTCTTCTCCTCCTGTATCCTCCCTTATACCCTAATAGAGTGTAAGCTCTTCTCCTTCTGTATCCTCCCTTATACCCTAATAGAGTGTAAGCTCTTCTCCTCCTGTATCCTCTCTTATACCCTAATAGAGTGTAAGCTCTTCTCCCCCTGTATCCTCCCTTATACCCTAATAGAGTGTAAGCTCTTCTCCCCCTGTATCCTCCCTTATACCCAGCCTATGGGTGGATCGGGGGGACTTGTTATTCATGAGATGCCCCTCGGAGGGCTGATATACGGAGCAGCTGGATCGGGGGATGGGCAATAGTGGCTAATAATCTATACGAAGGAAATGCAGAGAGCAGCCGGGAGTGAGCTCCCTCCATGCGCATAAATTGCTTTATCGTGAGGAGCCATTGAAGGGTTAATGAGAATGCTCTGCAGATATCTATGGTGCTGGGTGATAGTCTGCAGAACGCACCTGTCGGGGGGATGTAGGTGGGATGGAGCGATGCTCTGCAGATCTCTATGGTGCTGGGTGATAGTCTGCAGAACGCACCTGTCGGGGGTGTAGGTGGGATGGAGCGATGCTCTGCAGATCTCTATGGTGCTGGGTGATAGTCTGCAGAACGCACCTGTCGGGGGTGTAGGTGGGATGGAGCGATGCTCTGCAGATCTCTATGGTGCTGGGTGATAGTCTGCAGAACGCACCTGTCGGGGGATGTAGGTGGGATGGAGCGATACTCTGCAGGTCTCTATGGTGCTGAGTGATAGTCTGCAGAACGCACCTGTCGGGGGTTTGGTAGGTGGGATGGAGCGATGCTCTGCAGATCTCTATGGTGCTGGGTGATAGTCTGCAGAACGCACCTGTCGGGGGGGGGGGGGGGGGGGTGTAGGTGGGATGGAGCGATGCTCTGCAGATCTCTATGGTGCTGGGTGATAGTCTGCAGAACGCACCTGTCGGGGGGTGTAGGTGGGATGGAGCGATGCTCTGCAGATCTCTATGGTGCTGGGTAATAGTCTTCAGAACGCACCTGTCGGGGGGATGTAGGTGGGATGGAGCGATGCTCTGCAGATCTCTATGGTGCTGGGTGATAGTCTGCAGAACGCACCTGTCGGGGGATGTAGGTGGGATGGAGCGATGCTCTGCAGATCTCTATGGTGCTGGGTGATAGTCTGCAGAACGCACCTGTCGGGGGGATGTAGGTGGGATGGAGCGATGCTCTGCAGATCTCTATGGTGCTGGGTGATAGTCTGCAGAACGCACCTGTCGGGGGTGTAGGTGGGATGGAGCGATGCTCTGCAGATCTCTATGGTGCTGGGTGATAGTCTGCAGAACGCACCTGTCGGGGGTGTAGGTGGGATGGAGCGATGCTCTGCAGATCTCTATGGTGCTGGGTGATAGTCTGCAGAACGCACCTGTCGGGGGATGTAGGTGGGATGGAGCGATGCTCTGCAGGTCTCTATGGTGCTGAGTGATAGTCTGCAGAACGCACCTGTCGGGGGTTTGGTAGGTGGGATGGAGCGATGCTCTGCAGATCTCTATGGTGCTGGGTGATAGTCTGCAGAACGCACCTGTCGGGGGGGGGGGTGTAGGTGGGATGGAGCGATGCTCTGCAGATCTCTATGGTGCTGGGTGATAGTCTGCAGAACGCACCTGTCGGGGGGTTGGTAGGTGGGATGGAGCGATGCTCTGCAGATCTCTATGGTGCTGGGTGATAGTCTTCAGAACGCACCTGTCGGGGGGATGTAGGTGGGATGGAGCGATGCTCTGCAGATCTCTATGGTGCTGGGTGATAGTCTGCAGAACGCACCTGTCGGGGGATGTAGGTGGGATGGAGCGATGCTCTGCAGATCTCTATGGTGCTGGGTGATAGTCTGCAGAACGCACCTGTCGGGGGATGTAGGTGGGATGGAGCGATGCTCTGCAGATCTCTATGGTGCTGGGTGATAGTCTGCAGAACGCACCTGTCGGGGGGTGTAGGTGGGATGGAGCGATGCTCTGCAGATCTCTATGGTGTTGGGTGATAGTCTGCAGAACGCACCTGTCGGGGGATGTAGGTGGGATGGAGCGATGCTCTGCAGATCTCTATGGTGCTGGGTGATAGTCTGCAGAACGCACCTGTCGGGGGGATGTAGGTGGGATGGAGCGATGCTCTGCAGATCTCTATGGTGCTGGGTGATAGTCTGCAGAACGCACCTGTCGGGGGGTGTAGGTGGGATGGAGCGATGCTCTGCAGATCTCTATGGTGCTGGGTGATAGTCTGCAGAACGCACCTGTCGGGGGATGTAGGTGGGATGGAGCGATGCTCTGCAGATCTCTATGGTGCTGGGTGATAGTCTGCAGAACGCACCTGTCGGGGGATGTAGGTGGGATGGAGCGATGCTCTGCAGATCTCTATGGTGCTGGGTGATAGTCTGCAGAATGCACCTGTCGGGGGATGTAGGTGGGATGGAGCGATGCTCTGCAGATCTCTATGGTGCTGGGTGATAGTCTGCAGAACGCACCTGTCGGGGGGGATGTAGGTGGGATGGAGCGATGCTCTGCAGATCTCTATGGTGCTGGGTGATAGTCTGCAGAACGCACCTGTCAGGGGTGTAGGTGGGATGGAGCGATGCTCTGCAGATCTCTATGGTGCTGGGTGATAGTCTGCAGAACGCACCTGTCGGGGGGGATGTAGGTGGGATAGAGCGATGCTCTGCAGATCTCTATGGTGCTGGGTGATAGTCTGCAGAACGCACCTGTCGGGGGTGTAGGTGGGATGGAGCGATGCTCTGCAGATCTCTATGGTGCTGGGTGATAGTCTGCAGAACGCACCTGTCGGGGGGTTGGTAGGTGGGATGGAGTGATGCTCTGCAGATCTCTATGGTGCTGGGTGATAGTCTGCAGAACGCACCTGTCGGGGGGTGTAGGTGGGATGGAGCGATGCTCTGCAGATCTCTATGGTGCTGGGTGATAGTCTGCAGAACGCACCTGTCGGGGGGTGTAGGTGGGATGGAGCGATGCTCTGCAGATCTCTATGGTGCTGGGTGATAGTCTGCAGAACGCACCTGTCGGGGGGGGGGGTGTAGGTGGGATGGAGCGATACTCTGCAGGTCTCTATGGTGCTGAGTGATAGTCTGCAGAACACACCTGTCGGGGGGTTGGTAGGTGGGATGGAGCGATGCTCTGCAGATCTCTATGGTGCTGGGTGATAGTCTGCAGAACGCACCTGTCGGGGGGTGTAGGTGGGATGGAGCGATGCTCTGCAGATCTCTATGGTGCTGGGTGATAGTCTGCAGAACGCACCTGTCGGGGGTGTAGGTGGGATGGAGCGATGCTCTGCAGATCTCTATGGTGCTGGGTGATAGTCTTCAGAACGCACCTGTCGGGGGGATGTAGGTGGGATGGAGCGATGCTCTGCAGATCTCTATGGTGCTGGGTGATAGTCTGCAGAACGCACCTGTTGGGGGATGTAGGTGGGATGGAGCGATGCTCTGCAGATCTCTATGGTGCTGGGTGATAGTCTGCAGAACGCACCTGTCGGGGGATGTAGGTGGGATGGAGCGATGCTCTGCAGATCTCTATGGTGCTGGGTGATAGTCTGCAGAACACACCTGTCGGGGGATGTAGGTGGGATGGAGCGATGCTCTGCAGATCTCTATGGTGCTGGGTGATAGTCTGCAGAACGCACCTGTCGGGGGATGTAGGTGGGATGGAGCGATGCTCTGCAGATCTCTATGGTGCTGGGTGATAGTCTGCAGAACGCACCTGTCGGGGGGATGTAGGTGGGATGGAGCGATGCTCTGCAGATCTCTATGGTGCTGGGTGATAGTCTGCAGAACGCACCTGTCGGGGGGATGTAGGTGGGATGGAGCGATGCTCTGCAGATCTCTATGGTGTTGGGTGATAGTCTGCAGAACGCACCTGTCGGGGGATGTAGGTGGGATGGAGCGATGCTCTGCAGATCTCTATGGTGCTGGGTGATAGTCTGCAGAACGCACCTGTCGGGGGGTGTAGGTGGAATGGAGTGATGCTCTGCAGATCTCTATGGTGCTGGGTGATAGTCTGCAGTGGGATGGAGCGATCCTCTGCAGATCTCTATGGTGCTGGGTGATAGTCTGCAGAACGCACCTGTCGGGGGATGTAGGTGGGATGGAGCGATGCTCTGCAGATCTCTATGGTGCTGGGTGATAGTCTGCAGAACGCACCTGTCGGGGGGTGTAGGTGGAATGGAGTGATGCTCTGCAGATCTCTATGGTGCTGGGTGATAGTCTGCAGTGGGATGGAGCGATCCTCTGCAGATCTCTATGGTGCTGGGTGATAGTCTGCAGAACGCACCTGTCGGGGGATGTAGGTGGGATGGAGCGATGCTCTGCAGATCTCTATGGTGCTGGGTGATAGTCTGCAGAACGCACCTGTCGGGGGGTGTAGGTGGAATGGAGTGATGCTCTGCAGATCTCTATGGTGCTGGGTGATAGTCTGCAGAACGCACCTGTCGGGGAGATGTAGGTGGGATGGAGCGATGCTCTGCAGATCTCTATGGTGCTGGGTGATAGTCTGCAGAATGCACCTGTCGGGGGGTGTAGGTGGGATGGAGCGATGCTCTGCAGATCTCTATGGTGCTGGGTGATAGTCTGCAGAACGCACCTGTCGGGGGGATGTAGGTGGGATGGAGCGATGCTCTGCAGATCTCTATGGTGCTGGGTGATAGTCTGCAGAACGCACCTGTCGGGGGGTGTAGGTGGGATGGAGCGATGCTCTGCAGATCTCTATGGTGCTGGGTGATAGTCTGCAGAACGCACCTGTTGGGGGATGTAGGTGGGATGGAGCGATGCTCTGCAGATCTCTATGGTGCTGGGTGATAGTCTGCAGAATGCACCTGTCGGGGGATGTAGGTGGGATGGAGCGATGCTCTGCAGATCTCTATGGTGCTGGGTGATAGTCTGCAGAACGCACCTGTCGGGGGGGATGTAGGTGGGATGGAGCGATGCTCTGCAGATCTCTATGGTGCTGGGTGATAGTCTGCAGAACGCACCTGTCGGGGGGGATGTAGGTGGGATAGAGCGATGCTCTGCAGATCTCTATGGTGCTGGGTGATAGTCTGCAGAACGCACCTGTCGGGGGTGTAGGTGGGATGGAGCGATGCTCTGCAGATCTCTATGGTGCTGGGTGATAGTCTGCAGAACGCACCTGTCGGGGGGTTGGTAGGTGGGATGGAGTGATGCTCTGCAGATCTCTATGGTGCTGGGTGATAGTCTGCAGAACGCACCTGTCGGGGGGTGTAGGTGGGATGGAGCGATGCTCTGCAGATCTCTATGGTGCTGGGTGATAGTCTGCAGAACGCACCTGTCGGGGGGGATGTAGGTGGGATGGAGCGATGCTCTGCAGATCTCTATGGTGCTGGGTGATAGTCTGCAGAACGCACCTGTCGGGGGGTTGGTAGGTGGGATGGAGTGATGCTCTGCAGATCTCTATGGTGCTGGGTGATAGTCTGCAGAACGCACCTGTCGGGGGGTGTAGGTGGGATGGAGCGATGCTCTGCAGATCTCTATGGTGCTGGGTGATAGTCTGCAGAACGCACCTGTCGGGGGGGTGTAGGTGGGATGGAGCGATGCTCTGCAGATCTCTATGGTGCTGGGTGATAGTCTGCAGAACGCACCTGTCGGGGGGTGTAGGTGGGATGGAGCGATGCTCTGCAGATCTCTATGGTGCTGGGTGATAGTCTGCAGAACGCACCTGTCGGGGGGGGGGGGGTGTAGGTGGGATGGAGCGATACTCTGCAGGTCTCTATGGTGCTGGGTGATAGTCTGCAGAACGCACCTGTCGGGGGGTGTAGGTGGGATGGAGCGATGCTCTGCAGATCTCTATGGTGCTGGGTGATAGTCTGCAGAACGCACCTGTCGGGGGGGGGGTGTAGGTGGGATGGAGCGATACTCTGCAGGTCTCTATGGTGCTGGGTGATAGTCTGCAGAACACACCTGTCGGGGGGTTGGTAGGTGGGATGGAGCGATGCTCTGCAGATCTCTATGGTGCTGGGTGATAGTCTGCAGAACGCACCTGTCGGGGGGTGTAGGTGGGATGGAGCGATGCTCTGCAGATCTCTATGGTGCTGGGTGATAGTCTGCAGAAAGCACCTGTCGGGGGGATGTAGGTGGGATGGAGCGATGCTCTGCAGATATCTATGGTGCTGGGTGATAGTCTGCAGAACGCACCTGTTGGGGGGTTGGTAGGTGAGATGGAGCGATACTCTGCAGATCTCTATGGTGCTGGGTGATAGTCTGCAGAACGCACCTGTCGGGGGGGTGTAGGTGGGATGGAGCGATGCTCTGCAGATCTCTATGGTGCTGGGTGATAGTCTGCAGAATGCACCTGTCGGGGGATGTAGGTGGGATGGAGCGATGCTCTGCAGATCTCTATGGTGCTGGGTGATAGTCTGCAGAACGCACCTGTCGGGGGGTGTAGGTGGGACGGAGCGATGCTCTGCAGATCTCTATGGTGCTGGGTGATAGTCTGCAGAACACACCTGTCGGGGTGTGTAGGTGGGATGGAGCGATGCTCTGCAGATCTCTATGGTGCTGGGTGATAGTCTGCAGAACGCACCTGTCGGGGGATGTAGGTGGGATGGAGCGATGCTCTGCAGATCTCTATGGTGCTGGGTGATAGTCTGCAGAACGCACCTGTCGGGGGGGTGTAGGTGGGATGGAGCGATGCTCTGCAGATCTCTATGGTGCTGGGTGATAGTCTGCAGAACGCACCTGTCGGGGGATGTAGGTGAGATGGAGCGATGCTCTGCAGATCTCTATGGTGCTGGGTGATAGTCTGCAGAACGCACCTGTCGGGGGGTGTAGGTGGGATGGAGCGATGCTCTGCAGATCTCTATGGTGCTGGGTGATAGTCTGCAGAACGCACCTGTCGGGGGGATGTAGGTGGGATGGAGCGATGCTCTGCAGGTCTCTATGGTGCTGGGTGATAGTCTGCAGAACGCACCTGTCGGGGGATGTAGGTGGGATGGAGCGATGCTCTGCAGATCTCTATGGTGCTGGGTGATAGTCTGCAGAACGCACCTGTCGGAGGGTGTAGGTGGGATGGAGCGATGCTCTGCAGATCTCTATGGTGCTGGGTGATAGTCTGCAGAACGCACCTGTTGGGGGGTGTAGGTGGGATGGAGCGATGCTCTGCAGATCTCTATGGTGCTGGGTGATAGTCTGCAGAACATACCTGTCGGGGGATGTAGGTGGGATGGAGCGATGCTCTGCAGCTCTTTATGGTGCTGGGTGATAGTCTGCAGAACGCACCTGTCGGGGGATGTAGGTGGGATGGAGCGATGCTCTGCAGATCTCTATGGTGCTGGGTGATAGTCTGCAGAACGCACCTGTCGGGGGGTGTAGGTGGGACGGAGCGATGCTCTGCAGATCTCTATGGTGCTGGGTGATAGTCTGCAGAACACATCTGTCGGGGTGTGTAGGTGGGATGGAGCGATGCTCTGCAGATCTCTATGGTGCTGGGTGATAGTCTGCAGAACGCACCTGTCGGGGGATGTAGGTGGGATGGAGCGATGCTCTGCAGATCTCTATGGTGCTGGGTGATAGTCTGCAGAACGCACCTGTCGGGGGGTGTAGGTGGGATGGAGCGATGCTCTGCAGATCTCTATGGTGCTGGGTGATAGTCTGCAGAACGCACCTGTCGGGGGATGTAGGTGAGATGGAGCGATGCTCTGCAGATCTCTATGGTGCTGGGTGATAGTCTGCAGAACGCACCTGTTGGGGGGTTGGTAGGTGGGATGGAGCGATGCTCTGCAGATCTCTATGGTGCTGGGTGATAGTCTGCAGAACGCACCTGTCGGGGGATGTAGGTGGGATGGAGCGATGCTCTGCAGATCTCTATGGTGCTGGGTGATAGTCTGCAGAACGCACCTGTCGGGGGGGGGGTAGGTGGGATGGAGCGATGCTCTGCAGATCTCTATGGTGCTGGGTGATAGTCTGCAGAACGCACCTGTCGGGGGGGGGGGGGTGTAGGTGGGATGGAGCGATGCTCTGCAGATCTCTATGGTGCTGGGTGATAGTCTGCAGAACGCACCTGTCGGGGGGGGGGGGGGTGTAGGTGGGATGGAGCGATGCTCTGCAGATCTCTATGGTGCTGGGTGATAGTCTGCAGAACGCACCTGTCGGGGGGGTTGGTAGGTGGGATGGAGCGATGCTCTGCAGATCTCTATGGTGCTGGGTAATAGTCTGCAGAACGCACCTGTCGGGGGGTGTAGGTGGGATGGAGCGATGCTCTGCAGATCTCTATGGTGCTGGGTGATAGTCTGCAGAACGCACCTGTCGGGGGGGTTGGTAGGTGGGATGGAGCGATGCTCTGCAGATCTCTATGGTGCTGGGTAATAGTCTGCAGAACGCACCTGTCGGGGGGTGTAGGTGGGATGGAGCGATGCTCTGCAGATCTCTATGGTGCTGGGTGATAGTCTGCAGAACGCACCTGTCGGGGTGTGTAGGTGGGATGGAGCGATGCTCTGCAGATCTCTATGGTGCTGGGTGATAGTCTGCAGAACGCACCTGTCGGGGGGGTGTAGGTGGGATGGAGCGATGCTCTGCAGATCTCTATGGTGCTGGGTGATAGTCTGCAGAACGCACCTGTCTGGGGATGTAGGTGGGATGGAGCGATGCTCTGCAGATCTCTATGGTGCTGGGTGATAGTCTGCAGAACGCACCTGTCGGGGGTGTAGGTGGGATGGAGCTATGCTCTGCAGATCTCTATGGTGCTGGGTGATAGTCTGCAGAACGCACCTGTCGGGGGATGTAGGTGAGATGAAGCGATGCTCTGCAGATCTCTATGGTGCTGGGTGATAGTCTGCAGAACGCACCTGTCGGGGGGTGTAGGTGGGATGGAGCGATGCTCTGCAGATCTCTATGGTGCTGGGTGATAGTCTGCAGAACGCACCTGTCGGGGGATGTAGGTGGGATGGAGCGATGCTCTGCAGATCTCTATGGTGCTGGGTGATAGTCTGCAGAACGCACCTGTCGGGGATGTAGGTGGGATGGAGCGATGCTCTGCAGATCTCTATGGTGCTGGGTGATAGTCTGCAGAACGCACCTGTCGGGGGATGTAGGTGGGATGGAGCGATGCTCTGCAGATCTCTATGGTGCTGGGTGATAGTCTGCAGAATACACCTGTCGGGGATTTAGGTGGGATGGAGCGATGCTCTGCAGATCTCTATGGTGCTGGGTGATAGTCTGCAGAAAACACCTGTCGGGGGGATGTAGGTGGGATGGAGCGATGCTCTGCAGATCTCTATGGTGCTGGGTGATAGTCTGCAGAACGCACCTGTCGGGGGATGTAGGTGGGATGGAGCGATGCTCTGCAGATCTCTATGGTGCTGGGTGATAGTCTGCAGAACACACCTGTCGGGGTTAGGTGGGATGGAGCGATGCTCTGCAGATCTCTATTATGGTGCTGGGTGATAGTCTGCAGAACGCACCTGTCGGGGGGTGTAGGTGGGATGGAGTGATGCTCTGCAGATCTCTATTATGGTGCTGGGTGATAGTCTGCAGAACGCACCTGTCGGGGGGTGTAGGTGGGATGGAGTGATGCTCTGCAGATCTCTATGGTGCTGGGTGATAGTCTGCAGAACGCACCTGTCGGGGGGATGTAGGTGGGATGGAGTGATGCTCTGCAGATCTCTATGGTGCTGGGTGATAGTCTGCAGAACGCACCTGTCGGGGGGTGTAGGTGGGATGGAGCGATGCTCTGCAGATCTCTATGGTGCTGGGTGATAGTCTGCAGAACGCACCTGTCGGGGGGTGTACGTGGGATGGAGCGATGCTCTGCAGATCTCTATGGTGCTGGGTGATAGTCTGCAGAACGCACCTGTCGGGGGATGTAGGTGAGATGGAGCGATGATCTGCAGATCTCTATGGTGCTGGGTGATAGTCTGCAGAACGCACCTGTCAGGGTGCAGGTGGGATGGAGCGATGCTCTGCAGATCTCTATGGTGCTGGGTGATAGTCTGCAGAATGCACCTGTCGGGGGATGTAGGTGGGATGGAGCGATGCTCTGCAGATCTCTATGGTGCTGGGTGATAGTCTGCAGAACGCACCTGTCGGGGGATGTAGGTGGGATGGAGCGATGCTCTGCAGATCTCTATGGTGCTGGGTGATAATCTGCAGAACGCACCTGTCGGGGGGTGTAGGTGGGATGGAGCGATGCTCTGCAGATCTCTATGGTGCTGGGTGATAGTCTGCAGAACGCACCTGTCGGAGGGTGTAGGTGGGATGGAGCGATGCTCTGCAGATCTCTATGATGCTGGGTGATAGTCTGCAGGCAGCACATTAATAATTGCTGGTATTCAGTGCTGGCCGTAGACGCCGCCATACTATAAAGCCGTGACGCGTGATTGGTCGATGCTGTAATTTAGCGCGGCGCCATATGTCATGTCAGGGGGAACTCCGGCTGCAGGAGCGCACTATCGATCTCTCCTTCTTTCATGTGATGGATCAGGGTTGGGGGTCAATATATAGATGTGGATTCACTATGATTTGATAAATTAGTTACTTGTCTGGCATCAGGCAAAGAGGCACAAAGACTTCAGAGTGCGCTGTTAACTGTAGATGGCAACATAAACATAATGTTTACCCATAATGCCTTCAACATGGATGCTGTCAGCTAAAATATACAGACACCTAATGTAGGGAAATAATATATATCAAAACCGTGCCTTGAAGGTAAAGAATGGGTGCTTAAGAATAACTTTCATAGTAAACAGTCGCATGACTCTTTTTTGTATGCTCTTTTACAACTCTCGTTTTCATTTTCTGTTTCTGTTTCATTATTTTCCTAAGCTTTACAGCTATTTATTTCTTTATTCAAGGCATCTCGCTACCTCAAGCTAAACTTGGACCAGGCAGAACTCGTTTTCCCATATCAACAGACACTGAATTTAAACAAGCCTGGGATAAGCACACATCTATCCTAATATAAAGAGAACATACAGTATACACATAAGATAAAGAGAACATACAGTATATACATAAGATACAGAGAACATACAGTATATACATAAGATACAGAGAACAAACAGTATATACATAAGATACAGAGAACATACAATATATACATAAGATACAGAGAACATACAGTATATACATAAGATACAGAGAATATACAGTATATACATAAGATACAGAGAACATACAGTATATACATAAGATACAGAGAACATACAATATATACATAAGTTACAGAGAACATACAGTATATACATAAGATACAGAGAACATACAGTATACACATAAGATACAGAGAACATACAGTATATACATAAGATACAGAGAACATACAGTATACACATAAGATACAGAGAACATACAGTATACACATAAGATACAGAGAACATACAGTATACACATAAGATACAGGGAACATACAGTATATACATAAGATACAGAGAACATACAGTATACACATAAGATACAGAGAACATACAGTATACACATAAGATACAGAGGACATACAGTATACACATAAGATACAGAGAACATACAGTATACACATAAGATACAGGGAACATACAGTATATACATAAGATACAGAGAATATACAGTTAACACATAAGATACAGAGAACATACAGTATACACATAAGATACAGAGAACATACAGTATATACATAAGATACAGAGAACATACAGTATACACATAAGATACAGAGAACATACAGTATATACATAAGATACAGAGAACATACAGTATACACATAAGATACAGAGAACATACAGTATACACATAAGATACAGAGAACATACAGTATATACATAAGATACAGAGAACATACAGTATACACATAAGATACAGAGAACATACAGTATACACATAAGATACAGAGAACATACAGTATACACATAAGATACAGAGAACATACAGTATATACATAAGATACAGAGAACATACAGTATACACATAAGATACAGAGACAATACAGTATATACATAAGATACAGAGAACATACAGTATACACATAAGATACAGAGAACATACAGTATATACATAAGATACAGAGAACATACAGTATACACATAAGATACAGAGAACATACAGTATACACATAAGATACAGAGAACATACAGTATACACATAAGATACAGAGAACATACAGTATATACATAAGATACAGAGAACATACAGTATACACATAAGATACAGAGACAATACAGTATATACATAAGATACAGAGAACATACAGTATATACATAAGATACAGAGAACATACAATATATACATAAGATACAGAGAACATACAGTATATACATAAGATACAGAGAATATACAGTATATACATAAGATACAGAGAACATACAATATATACATAAGTTACAGAGAACATACAGTATATACATAAGATACAGAGAACATACAGTATACACATAAGATACAGAGAACATACAGTATACACATAAGATACAGAGAACATACAGTATACACATAAGATACAGAGAACATACAGTATACACATAAGATACAGAGAACATACAGTATACACATAAGATACAGAGAACATACAGTATATACATAAGATACAGAGAACATACAGTATACACATAAGATACAGAGAACATACAGTATATACATAAGATACAGAGAACATACAGTATATACATAAGATACAGAGAACATACAATATATACATAAGATACAGAGAACATACAGTATATACATAAGATACAGAGAATATACAGTATATACATAAGATACAGAGAACATACAATATATACATAAGTTACAGAGAACATACAGTATACACATAAGATACAGAGAACATACAGTATACACATAAGATACAGAGAACATACAGTATATACATAAGATACAGAGAACATACAGTATATACATAAGATACAGAGAACATACAGTATACACATAAGATACAGAGAACATACAGTATACACATAAGATACAGATAACATACAGTATATACATAAGATACAGAGAGTATACAGTTAACACATAAGATACAGAGAACATACAGTATATACATAAAATACAGAGAACATACAGTATATACATAAGATACAGAGAACATACAGTATACACATAAGATACAGAGAACATACAGTATACACATAAGATACAGAGAACATACAGTATACACATAAGATACAGAGAAAATACAGTATACACATAAGATACAGAGAACATACAGTATACACATAAGATACAGAGAACATACAGTATACACATAAGATACAGAGGACATACAGTATACACATAAGATACAGAGAACATACAGTATACACATAAGATACAGGGAACATACAGTATATACATAAGATACAGAGAATATACAGTTAACACATAAGATACAGAGAACATACAGTATATACATAAGATACAGAGAACATACAGTATATACATAAGATACAGAGAACATACAGTATACACATAAGATACAGGGAACATACAGTATACACATAAGATACAGAGAACATACAGTATATACATAAGATACAGAGAACATACAGTATACACATAAGATACAGGGAACATACAGTATACACATAAGATACAGAGAACATACAGTATACACATAAGATACAGAGAACATACAGTATACACATAAGATACAGAGAACATACAGTATATACATAAGATACAGAGAACATACAGTATACACATAAGATACAGGGAACATACAGTATACACATAAGATACAGAGAACATACAGTATATACATAAGATACAGAGAACATACAGTATACACATAAGATACAGGGAACATACAGTATACACATAAGATACAGAGAACATACAGTATATACATAAGATACAGGGAACATACAGTATATACATAAGGACAGAGACTAGATGGGGTGTATGGTCTCCTTCTGCCGTCAACCTTCTATGTTTCTATGTTAACAATTACACAATAACAGCAACTCCCCAAGCTCGGTGCCTGGGAGTCATTCTGGACTCTCTCTCATTCAAACCACATATTCACTCCCTGGCCCCGCCCCTTCCTCACACCACATTCACTCCCTGGCCACCTCCTGTCGCCTCCAACCTAAAAACATCTCCCGTCGCTTCCTCTCACCTGACACCACTAAAATGCTAGTGCATGCCCTGGTCATATCCCGCCTGGATTACTGCAACATCCTTCTTTGTGGCTTAGCAACTAACAGACTGGCACCCCTCCAATCTATCCTGAACTCTGCTGCTCGCCTCATCCATCTCTCCTCTCGCTCCTCCAGCTCTGCTCCTCCATCCCTCCAATCTATCCTGAGCTCTGCTGCTCGCCTCATCCATCTCTCCTCTCGCTCCTCCAGCTCTGCTCCTCCATCCCTCCAATCTATCCTGAACTCTGCTGCTCGCCTCATCCATCTCTCCTCTCGCTCCTCCATCCCTCCAATCTATCCTGAGCTCTGCTAATCGCCTCATCCATCTCTCCTCTCGCTCCTCCAGCTCTGCTCCTCCATCCCTCCAATCTATCCTGAACTCCGCTGCTCACCTCATCCATCTCTCCTCTCGCTCCTCCAGCTCTGCTCCTCCATCCCTCCAATCTATCCTGAGCTCTGCTGCTCGCCTCATCCATCTCTCCTCTCGCTCCTCCAGCTCTGCTCCTCCATCCCTCCAATCTATCCTGAACTCTGCTGCTCGCCTCATCCATCTCTCCTCTCGCTCCTCCAGCTCCAGCTCTACTCCTCCATCCCTCCAATCTATTCTGAACCCTGCTGCTCGCCTCATCCATCTCTCCTCTCGCTCCTCCATCCCTCCAATCTATCCTGAACTCTGCTGCTCGCCTCATTCATCTCTCCTCTCGCTCCTCCAGCTCTGCTCCTCCATCCCTCCAATCTATCCTGAACTCTGCTGCTCACCTCATCCATCTGTCCTCTCACTCCTCCATCCCTCCAATCTATCCTGAACTCTGCTGCTCACCTCATCCATCTCTCCTCTCGCTCCTCCATCCCTCCAATCTATCCTGAACTCTGCTGCTCACCTCATCCATCGCTCCTCTCGCTCCTCCATCCCTCCAATCTATCCTGAACTCTGCTGCTCACCTCATCCATCTCTCCTCTCGCTCCTCCAGCTCTGCTCCTCCATCCCTCCAATCTATCCTGAACTCTGCTGCTCACCTCATCCATCTCTCCTCTCGCTCCTCCATCCCTCCAATCTATCCTGAACTCCGCTGCTCACCTCATCCATCTCTCCTCTCGCTCCTCCAGCTCTGCTCCTCCATCCCTCCAATCTATCCTGAACTCTGCTGCTCACCTCATCCATCTCTCCTCTCTCTCCTTCATCCCTCCAATCTATCCTGAACTCTGCTGCTCGCCTCATCCATCTCTCCTCTCGCTCCTCCAGCTCTGCTCCTCCATCCCTCCAATCTATCCTGAACTCTGCTGCTCGCCTCATCCATCTCTCCTCTCGCTCCTCCAGCTCTGCTCCTCCATCCCTCCAATCTATCCTGAACTCTGCTGCTCGCCTCATCCATCTCTCCTCTCGCTCCTCCCGCTCCTCCAGCTCTGCCAATCTGCCAGTCACCTCCTCCAGGACTTCTCACGGGCAACTCCAATCTTCTGGAATGCCCTCCCGCACCCAATCCGCCACTCCACAACCCTCAAAACCCCAAAAAGGCGCCTCAAAACTCACTTATTCAGACAAACATATAATCTGGCCACAAAGCTCAATACTGACTGTGTGTGATCCTTCCCCCGCGTCTTCACCCCTCTTCCTTTAGACTGTCAGCTCCTCAGGGGCGGGGCTCTCTCCCCTATTGTATCTTGTATCCACTGTCACATCTGTAACACTGCACTTGATATAGTCTATGTACCGTATGTTTCTACCCTGTCTGTAATTACTATAGTAATTATACTATAAATAGTAATAATAATAATAATAATAATAATAATAATAATAATAGTAATAGTAAATATAGACTGGCTATATTAGTAACTACAACTTTGTAAAGCGCTACGGAACATGATGGCGCTATATAAAGGGCTTTTGCCCTGCATTGTGTTTTACGTGCATTTGTGTTGCATTGCCATACACTTCTAAGGAGTTGTGTTGCATTGCCATAGACTTCTAAGGAGTTGTGTTGCATTGCCATAGACTTCTAAGGAGTTGTGTTGCATTGCCATAGACTTCTAAGGAGTTGTGTTGCATTGCCATAGACTTCTAAGGAGTTGTGTTGCATTGCCATAGACTTCTAAGGAGTTGTGTTGCATTGCCATAGACTTCTAAGGAGTTGTGTTGCATCGCCATACACTTCTAAGGAGTTGTGTTGCATTGCCATAGACTTCTAAGGAGTTGTGTTGCATTGCCATAGACTTCTAAGGAGCTGTGTTGCATTGCCATAAACTTCTAAGGAGTTGTGTTGCATTGCCATAGACTTCTAAGGAGTTGTGTTGCATTGCCATAGACTTCTAAGGAGTTGCGTTGCATTGCCATAGACTTCTAAGGAGTTGTGTTGCATTGCCATAGACTTCTAAGGAGTTGTGTTGCATCGCCATACACTTCTAAGGAGTTGTGTTGCATTGCCATAGACTTCTAAGGAGTTGTGTTGCATTGCCATACACTTCTAAGGAGTTGTGTTGCATCGCCATACACTTCTAAGGAGTTGTGTTGCATTGCCATAGACTTCTAAGGAGCTGTGTTGCATTGCCATAAACTTCTAAGGAGTTGTGTTGCATTGCCATAGACTTCTAAGGAGTTGTGTTGCATTGCCATACACTTCTAAGGAGTTGTGTTGCATTGCCATAGACTTCTAAGGAGCTGTGTTGCATTGCCATAGACTTCTAAGGAGTTGTGTTGCATTGCCATAGACTTCTAAGGAGTTGTGTTGCATTGCCATAGACTTCTAAGGAGTTGTGTTGCATTGCCATACACTTCTAAGGAGTTGTGTTGCATTGCCATAGACTTCTAAGGAGTTGCGTTGCATTGCCATAGACTTCTAAGGAGTTGCGTTGCATTGCCAGCCATAGACTTCTAAGGAGTTGCGTTGCATTGCCATAGACTTCTAAGGAGTTGCGTTGCATCGCCATACACTTCTAAGGAGTTGTGTTGCATTGCCATACACTTCTAAGGAGTTGTGTTGCATTGCCATACACTTCTAAGGAGTTGTGTTGCATTGCCATAAACTTCTAAGGAGTTGTGTTACATTGCCATAGACTTCTAAGGAGTTGTGTTGCATTGCCATAGACTTCTAAGGAGTTGTGTTGCATTGCCATAGACTTCTAAGGAGTTGTGTTGCATTGCCATAGACTTCTAAGGAGTTGTGTTGCATTGCCATAGACTTCTAAGGAGTTGTGTTGCATTGCCATAGACTTCTAAGGAGTTGTGTTGCATTGCCATAGACTTCTAAGGAGTTGTGTTGCATTGCCATAGACTTCTAAGGAGTTGTGTTGCATTGCCATAGACTTCTAAGGAGTTGTGTTGCATTGCCATAGACTTCTAAGGAGTTGTGTTGCATTGCCATAGACTTCTAAGGAGTTGTGTTGCATTGCCATAGACTTCTAAGGAGTTGTGTTGCATTGCCATAGACTTCTAAGGAGTTGTGTTGCATTGCCATAGACTTCTAAGGAGTTGTGTTGCATTGCCATAGACTTCTAAGGAGTTGTGTTGCATTGCCATAAACTTCTAAGGAGTTGTGTTACATTGCCATAGACTTCTAAGGAGTTGTGTTACATTGCCATAGACTTCTAAGGAGTTGTATTGCATTGCCATAGACTTCTAAGGCGTTGTGTTGCATTGCCATAGACCTCTAAGGAGTTGTGTTGCATTGCCATAGACTTCTAAGGAGTTGTGTTGCATTGCCATAGACTTCTAAGGAGTTGTGTTGCATTGCCATACACTTCTAAGGAGTTGTGTTGCATTGCCATAGACTTCTAAGGAGTTGTGTTGCATTGCCATAGACTTCTAAGGAGTTGTGTTGCATTGCCATAGACTTCTAAGGAGTTGCGTTGCATTGCCATAGACTTCTAAGGAGTTGCGTTGCATTGCCATAGACTTCTAAGGAGTTGCGTTACATTGCCATAGACTTCTAAGGAGTTGTGTTACATTGCCATAGACTTCTAAGGAGTTGTGTTGCATTGCCATAGACTTCTAAGGAGTTGTGTTACATTGCCATAGACTTCTAAGGAGTTGTGTTACATTGCCATAGACTTCTAAGGAGTTGTGTTACATTGCCATAGACTTCTAAGGAGTTGTGTTGCATTGCCATAAACTTCTAAGGAGTTGTGTTACATTGCCATAGACTTCTAAGGAGTTGTGTTACATTGCCATAGACTTCTAAGGAGTTGTATTGCATTGCCATAGACTTCTAAGGCGTTGTGTTGCATTGCCATAGACTTCTAAGGAGTTGTGTTGCATTGCCATAGACTTCTAAGGAGTTGTGTTGCATTGCCATAGACTTCTAAGGAGTTGTGTTGCATTGCCATAGACTTCTAAGGAGTTGTGTTGCATTGCCATAGACTTCTAAGGAGTTGTGTTGCATTGCCATAGACTTCTAAGGAGTTGTGTTGCATTGCCATAGACTTCTAAGGAGTTGCGTTGCATTGCCATAGACGTCTAAGGAGTTGCGTTGCATTGCCAGCCATAGACTTCTAAGGAGTTGCGTTGCATTGCCATAGACTTCTAAGGAGTTGCGTTGCATCGCCATACACTTCTAGGGAGTTGTGTTGCATTGCCATACACTTCTAAGGAGTTGTGTTGCATTGCCATACACTTCTAAGGAGTTGTATTGCATTGCCATAAACTTCTAAGGAGTTGTGTTACATTGCCATAGACTTCTAAGGAGTTGTGTTGCATTGCCATAGACTTCTAAGGAGTTGTGTTACATTGCCATAGACTTCTAAGGAGTTGTGTTACATTGCCATAGACTTCTAAGGAGTTGTGTTGCATTGCCATAGACTTCTAAGGAGTTGTGTTGCATTGCCATAGACTTCTAAGGAGTTGTGTTACATTGCCATAGACTTCTAAGGAGTTGTGTTACATTGCCATAGACTTCTAAGGAGTTGTGTTGCATTGCCATAAACTTCTAAGGAGTTGTGTTACATTGCCATAGACTTCTAAGGAGTTGTGTTACATTGCCATAGACTTCTAAGGAGTTGTATTGCATTGCCATAGACTTCTAAGGCGTTGTGTTGCATTGCCATAGACCTCTAAGGAGTTGTGTTGCATTGCCATAGACTTCTAAGGAGTTGTGTTGCATTGCCATAGACTTCTAAGGAGTTGTGTTGCATTGCCATAGACTTCTAAGGAGTTGTGTTGCATTGCCATAGACTTCTAAGGAGTTGTGTTGCATTGCCATAGACTTCTAAGGAGTTGTGTTGCATTGCCATACACTTCTAAGGAGTTGTGTTGCATTGCCATAGACTTCTAAGGAGTTGTGTTGCATTGCCATAGACTTCTAAGGAGTTGTGTTGCATTGCCATACACTTCTAAGGAGTTGTGTTGCATTGCCATAGACTTCTAAGGAGTTGTGTTGCATTGCCATAGACTTCTAAGGAGTTGTGTTGCATTGCCATAGACTTCTAAGGAGTTGTGTTGCATTGCCATACACTTCTAAGGAGTTGTGTTGCATTGCCATACACTTCTAAGGAGTTGTGTTGCATTGCCATAGACTTCTAAGGAGTTGTGTTGCATTGCCATAGACTTCTAAGGAGTTGTGTTGCATTGCCATACACTTCTAAGGAGTTGTGTTGCATTGCCATACACTTCTAAGGAGTTGTGTTGCATTGCCATAGACTTCTAAGGAGTTGTGTTGCATTGCCATAGACTTCTAAGGAGTTGTGTTGCATTGCCATAGACTTCTAAGGAGTTGTGTTGCATTGCCATAGACTTCTAAGGAGTTGTGTTGCATTGCCATAGACTTCTAAGGAGTTGTGTTGCATTGCCATACACTTCTAAGGAGTTGTGTTGCATTGCCATAGACTTCTAAGGAGTTGTGTTGCATTGCCATAGACTTCTAAGGAGTTGTGTTGCATTGCCATACACTTCTAAGGAGTTGTGTTGCATTGCCATAGACTTCTAAGGAGTTGTGTTGCATTGCCATAGACTTCTAAGGAGTTGTGTTGCATTGCCATAGACTTCTAAGGAGTTGTGTTGCATTGCCATAGACTTCTAAGGAGTTGTGTTGCATTGCCATACACTTCTAAGGAGTTGTGTTGCATTGCCATAGACTTCTAAGGAGTTGTGTTGCATTGCCATAGACTTCTAAGGAGTTGTGTTGCATTGCCATACACTTCTAAGGAGTTGTGTTGCATTGCCATAGACTTCTAAGGAGTTGTTTTGCATTGCCATAGGCTTCTAAGGAGTTGTGTTGCATTGCCATAGACTTCTAAGGAGTTGTGTTGCATTGCCATAGACTTCTAAGGAGTTGTGTTGCATTGCCATACACTTCTAAGGAGTTGTGTTGCATTGCCATAGACTTCTAAGGAGTTGTGTTGCATTGCCATAGACTTCTAAGGAGTTGTGTTGCATTGCCATAGACTTCTAAGGAGTTGTGTTGCATTGCCATAGACTTCTAAGGAGTTGTGTTGCATTGCCATAGACTTCTAAGGAGTTGTGTTGCATTGCCATAGACTTCTAAGGAGTTGTGTTGCATTGCCATAGACTTCTAAGGAGTTGTGTTGCATTGCCATACACTTCTAAGGAGTTGTGTTGCATTGCCATAGACTTCTAAGGAGTTGTGTTGCATTGCCATAGACTTCTAAGGAGTTGTGTTGCATTGCCATACACTTCTAAGGAGTTGTGTTGCATTGCCATAGACTTCTAAGGAGTTGTGTTGCATTGCCATAGACTTCTAAGGAGTTGTGTTGCATTGCCATAGACTTCTAAGGAGTTGTGTTGCATTGCCATAGACTTCTAAGGAGTTGTGTTGCATTGCCATAGACTTCTAAGGAGTTGTGTTGCATTGCCATACACTTCTAAGGAGTTGTGTTGCATTGCCATACACTTCTAAGGAGTTGTGTTGCATTGCCATAGACTTCTAAGGAGTTGTGTTGCATTGCCATAGACTTCTAAGGAGTTGTGTTGCATTGCCATACACTTCTAAGGAGTTGTGTTGCATTGCCATACACTTCTAAGGAGTTGTGTTGCATTGCCATAGACTTCTAAGGAGTTGTGTTGCATTGCCATAGACTTCTAAGGAGTTGTGTTGCATTGCCATAGACTTCTAAGGAGTTGTGTTGCATTGCCATAGACTTCTAAGGAGTTGTGTTGCATTGCCATAGACTTCTAAGGAGTTGTGTTGCATTGCCATACACTTCTAAGGAGTTGTGTTGCATTGCCATAGACTTCTAAGGAGTTGTGTTGCATTGCCATAGACTTCTAAGGAGTTGTGTTGCATTGCCATACACTTCTAAGGAGTTGTGTTGCATTGCCATAGACTTCTAAGGAGTTGTGTTGCATTGCCATAGACTTCTAAGGAGTTGTGTTGCATTGCCATAGACTTCTAAGGAGTTGTGTTGCATTGCCATAGACTTCTAAGGAGTTGTGTTGCATTGCCATACACTTCTAAGGAGTTGTGTTGCATTGCCATAGACTTCTAAGGAGTTGTGTTGCATTGCCATAGACTTCTAAGGAGTTGTGTTGCATTGCCATACACTTCTAAGGAGTTGTGTTGCATTGCCATAGACTTCTAAGGAGTTGTTTTGCATTGCCATAGGCTTCTAAGGAGTTGTGTTGCATTGCCATAGACTTCTAAGGAGTTGTGTTGCATTGCCATAGACTTCTAAGGAGTTGTGTTGCATTGCCATACACTTCTAAGGAGTTGTGTTGCATTGCCATAGACTTCTAAGGAGTTGTGTTGCATTGCCATAGACTTCTAAGGAGTTGTGTTGCATTGCCATAGACTTCTAAGGAGTTGTGTTGCATTGCCATAGACTTCTAAGGAGTTGTGTTGCATTGCCATAGACTTCTAAGGAGTTGTGTTGCATTGCCATAGACTTCTAAGGAGTTGTGTTGCATTGCCATAGACTTCTAAGGAGTTGTGTTGCATTGCCATACACTTCTAAGGAGTTGTGTTGCATTGCCATAGACTTCTAAGGAGTTGTGTTGCATTGCCATAGACTTCTAAGGAGTTGTGTTGCATTGCCATACACTTCTAAGGAGTTGTGTTGCATTGCCATAGACTTCTAAGGAGTTGTGTTGCATTGCCATAGACTTCTAAGGAGTTGTGTTGCATTGCCATAGACTTCTAAGGAGTTGTGTTGCATTGCCATAGACTTCTAAGGAGTTGTGTTGCATTGCCATACACTTCTAAGGAGTTGTGTTGCATTGCCATAGACTTCTAAGGAGTTGTGTTGCATTGCCATAGACTTCTAAGGAGTTGTGTTGCATTGCCATACACTTCTAAGGAGTTGTGTTGCATTGCCATAGACTTCTAAGGAGTTGTGTTGCATTGCCATAGACTTCTAAGGAGTTGTGTTGCATTGCCATAGACTTCTAAGGAGTTGCGTTGCATTGCCATAGACTTCTAAGGAGTTGCGTTGCATTGCCATAGACTTCTAAGGAGTTGCGTTACATTGCCATAGACTTCTAAGGAGTTGCGTTACATTGCCATAGACTTCTAATGAGTTGTGTTACATTGCCATAGACTTCTAAGGAGTTGTATTGCATTGCCATAGACTTCTAAGGCGTTGTGTTGCATTGCCATAGACTTCTAAGGAGTTGTGTTGCATTGCCATAGACTTCTAAGGAGTTGTGTTGCATTGCCATAGACTTCTAAGGAGTTGTGTTGCATTGCCATAGACTTCTAAGGAGTTGTGTTGCATTGCCATAGACTTCTAAGGAGTTGTGTTGCATTGCCATAGACTTCTAAGGAGTTGCGTTGCATTGCCATAGACTTCTAAGGAGTTGCGTTGCATTGCCAGCCATAGACTTCTAAGGAGTTGCGTTGCATCGCCATAGACTTCTAAGGAGTTGCGTTGCATCGCCATACACTTCTAAGGAGTTGTGTTGCATTGCCATACACTTCTAAGGAGTTGTGTTGCATTGCCATACACTTCTAAGGAGTTGTATTGCATTGCCATAAACTTCTAAGGAGTTGTGTTACATTGCCATAGACTTCTAAGGAGTTGTGTTGCATTGTCATAGACTTCTAAGGAGTTGTGTTACATTGCCATAGACTTCTAAGGAGTTGTGTTACATTGCCATAGACTTCTAAGGAGTTGTGTTGCATTGCCATAGACTTCTAAGGAGTTGTGTTGCATTGCCATAGACTTCTAAGGAGTTGTGTTACATTGCCATAGACTTCTAAGGAGTTGTGTTACATTGCCATAGACTTCTAAGGAGTTGTGTTGCATTGCCATAAACTTCTAAGGAGTTGTGTTACATTGCCATAGACTTCTAAGGAGTTGTGTTACATTGCCATAGACTTCTAAGGAGTTGTATTGCATTGCCATAGACTTCTAAGGCGTTGTGTTGCATTGCCATAGACCTCTAAGGAGTTGTGTTGCATTGCCATAGACTTCTAAGGAGTTGTGTTGCATTGCCATAGACTTCTAAGGAGTTGTGTTGCATTGCCATAGACTTCTAAGGAGTTGTGTTGCATTGCCATAGACTTCTAAGGAGTTGTGTTGCATTGCCATAGACTTCTAAGGAGTTGTGTTGCATTGCCATAGACTTCTAAGGAGTTGTGTTGCATTGCCATAGACTTCTAAGGAGTTGTGTTGCATTGCCATAGACTTCTAAGGAGTTGTGTTGCATTGCCATACACTTCTAAGGAGTTGTGTTGCATTGCCATAGACTTCTAAGGAGTTGTGTTGCATTGCCATAGACTTCTAAGGAGTTGTGTTGCATTGCCATAGACTTCTAAGGAGTTGTGTTGCATTGCCATAGACTTCTAAGGAGTTGTGTTGCATTGCCATACACTTCTAAGGAGTTGTGTTGCATTGCCATAGACTTCTAAGGAGTTGTGTTGCATTGCCATAGACTTCTAAGGAGTTGTGTTGCATTGCCATACACTTCTAAGGAGTTGTGTTGCATTGCCATAGACTTCTAAGGAGTTGTGTTGCATTGCCATAGACTTCTAAGGAGTTGTGTTGCATTGCCATAGACTTCTAAGGAGTTGTGTTGCATTGCCATAGACTTCTAAGGAGTTGTGTTGCATTGCCATAGACTTCTAAGGAGTTGTGTTGCATTGCCATAGACTTCTAAGGAGTTGTGTTGCATTGCCATACACTTCTAAGGAGTTGTGTTGCATTGCCATAGACTTCTAAGGAGTTGTGTTGCATTGCCATAGACTTCTAAGGAGTTGTGTTGCATTGCCATAGACTTCTAAGGAGTTGTGTTGCATTGCCATAGACTTCTAAGGAGTTGTGTTGCATTGCCATAGACTTCTAAGGAGTTGTGTTGCATTGCCATAGACTTCTAAGGAGTTGTGTTGCATTGCCATAGACTTCTAAGGAGTTGTGTTGCATTGCCATACACTTCTAAGGAGTTGTGTTGCATTGCCATAGACTTCTAAGGAGTTGTGTTGCATTGCCATAGACTTCTAAGGAGTTGTGTTGCATTGCCATAGACTTCTAAGGAGTTGTGTTGCATTGCCATAGACTTCTAAGGAGTTGTGTTGCATTGCCATAGACTTCTAAGGAGTTGTGTTGCATTGCCATAGACTTCTAAGGAGTTGTGTTGCATTGCCATAGACTTCTAAGGAGTTGTGTTGCATTGCCATAGACTTCTAAGGAGTTGTGTTGCATTGCCATACACTTCTAAGGAGTTGTGTTGCATTGCCATAGACTTCTAAGGAGTTGTGTTGCATTGCCATAGACTTCTAAGGAGTTGTGTTGCATTGCCATAGACTTCTAAGGAGTTGTGTTGCATTGCCATAGACTTCTAAGGAGTTGTGTTGCATTGCCATACACTTCTAAGGAGTTGTGTTGCATTGCCATAGACTTCTAAGGAGTTGTTTTGCATTGCCATAGACTTCTAAGGAGTTGTGTTGCATTGCCATAGACTTCTAAGGAGTTGTGTTGCATTGCCATAGACTTCTAAGGAGTTGTGTTGCATTGCCATACACTTCTAAGGAGTTGTGTTGCATTGCCATACACTTCTAAGGAGTTGTGTTGCATTGCCATAGACTTCTAAGGAGTTGTGTTGCATTGCCATAGACTTCTAAGGAGTTGTGTTGCATTGCCATAGACTTCTAAGGAGTTGTGTTGCATTGCCATACACTTCTAAGGAGTTGTGTTGCATTGCCATACACTTCTAAGGAGTTGTGTTGCATTGCCATAGACTTCTAAGGAGTTGTGTTGCATTGCCATAGACTTCTAAGGAGTTGTGTTGCATTGCCATAGACTTCTAAGGAGTTGTGTTGCATTGCCATAGACTTCTAAGGAGTTGTGTTGCATTGCCATACACTTCTAAGGAGTTGTGTTGCATTGCCATAGACTTCTAAGGAGTTGTGTTGCATTGCCATAGACTTCTTAGGAGTTGTGTTGCATTGCCATACACTTCTAAGGAGTTGTGTTGCATTGCCATAGACTTCTAAGGAGTTGTTTTGCATTGCCATAGACTTCTAAGGAGTTGTGTTGCATTGCCATAGACTTCTAAGGAGTTGTGTTGCATTGCCATAGACTTCTAAGGAGTTGTGTTGCATTGCCATAGACTTCTAAGGAGTTGTGTTGTATTGCCATAGACTTCTAAGGAGTTGTGTTGCATTGCCATAGACTTCTAAGGAGTTGTGTTGCATTGCCATAGACTTCTAAGGAGTTGTGTTGCATTGCCATAGACTTCTAAGGAGTTGTGTTGCATTGCCATAGACTTCTAAGGAGTTGTGTTGCATTGCCATAGACTTCTAAGGAGTTGTGTTGCATTGCCATAGACTTCTAAGGAGTTGTGTTGCATTGCCATAGACTTCTAAGGAGTTGTGTTGCATTGCCATAGACTTCTAAGGAGTTGTGTTGCATTGCCATAGACTTCTAAGGAGTTGTGTTGCATTGCCATACACTTCTAAGGAGTTGTGTTGCATTGCCATACACTTCTAAGGAGTTGTGTTGCATTGCCATAGACTTCTAAGGAGTTGTGTTGCATTGCCATAGACTTCTAAGGAGTTGTGTTGCATTGCCATAGACTTCTAAGGAGTTGTGTTGCATTGCCATAGACATCTAAGGCATTGTGCTGCATCGCCATAGACTTCTAAGGCGTTGTGTTGCATTGCCATAGACTTCTAAGGAGTTGTGTTGCATTGCCATACACTTCTAAGGAGTTGTGTTGCATTGCCATAGACTTCTAAGGAGTTGTGTTGCATTGCCATAGACTTCTAAGGAGTTGTGTTGCATTGCCATAGACTTCTAAGGAGTTGTGTTGCATTGCCATAGACTTCTAAGGAGTTGTGTTGCATTGCCATACACTTCTAAGGAGTTGTGTTGCATTGCCATAGACTTCTAAGGAGTTGTGTTGCATTGCCATAGACTTCTAAGGAGTTGTGTTGCATTGCCATAGACTTCTAAGGAGTTGTGTTGCATTGCCATAGACTTCTAAGGAGTTGTTTTGCATTGCCATAGACTTCTAAGGAGTTGTGTTGCATTGCCATAGACTTCTAAGGAGTTGTGTTGCATTGCCATAGACTTCTAAGGAGTTGTGTTGTATTGCCATACACTTCTAAGGAGTTGTGTTGCATTGCCATAGACTTCTAAGGAGTTGTGTTGCATTGCCATACACTTCTAAGGAGTTGTGTTGCATTGCCATAGACTTCTAAGGAGTTGTGTTGCATTGCCATAGACTTCTAAGGAGTTGTGTTGCATTGCCATAGACTTCTAAGGAGTTGTGTTGCATTGCCATAGACTTCTAAGGAGTTGTGTTGCATTGCCATAGACTTCTAAGGAGTTGTGTTGCATTGCCATAGACTTCTAAGGAGTTGTGTTGCATTGCCATACACTTCTAAGGAGTTGTGTTGCATTGCCATAGACTTCTAAGGAGTTGTGTTGCATTGCCATACACTTCTAAGGAGTTGTGCTGCATTGCCATACACTTCTAAGGAGTTGTGTTGCATTGCCATAGACTTCTAAGGAGTTGTGTTGCATTGCCATAGACTTCTAAGGAGTTGTGTTGCATTGCCATAGACTTCTAAGGAGTTGTGTTGCATCGCCATAGACATCTAAGGCGTTGTGCTGCATCGCCATAGACTTCTAAGGCGTTGTGTTGCATTGCCATAGACTTCTAAGGAGTTGTGTTGCATTGCCATAGACTTCTAAGGAGTTGTGTTGCATTGCCATAGACTTCTAAGGAGTTGTGTTGCATTGCCATAGACTTCTAAGGAGTTGTGTTGCATTGCCATAGACTTCTAAGGAGTTGTGTTGCATTGCCATAGACTTCTAAGGAGTTGTGTTGCATTGCCATACACTTCTAAGGAGTTGTGTTGCATTGCCATAGACTTCTAAGGAGTTGTGTTGCATTGCCATACACTTCTAAGGAGTTGTGTTGCATTGCCATACACTTCTAAGGAGTTGTGTTGCATTGCCATAGACTTCTAAGGAGTTGTGTTGCATTGCCATACACTTCTAAGGAGTTGTGTTGCATTGCCATAGACTTCTAAGGAGTTGTGTTGCATTGCCATAGACTTCTAAGGAGTTGTGTTGCATTGCCATAGACTTCTAAGGAGTTGTGTTGCATCGCCATAGACATCTAAGGCGTTGTGCTGCATCGCCATAGACTTCTAAGGCGTTGTGTTGCATTGCCATAGACTTCTAAGGAGTTGTGTTGCATTGCCATACACTTCTAAGGAGTTGTGTTGCATTGCCATACACTTCTAAGGAGTTGTGTTGCATTGCCATAGACTTCTAAGGAGTTGTGTTGCATTGCCATAGACTTCTAAGGAGTTGTGTTGCATTGCCATAGACTTCTAAGGAGTTGTGTTGCATTGCCATACACTTCTAAGGAGTTGTGTTGCATTGCCATAGACTTCTAAGGAGTTGTGTTGCATTGCCATAGACTTCTAAGGAGTTGTGTTGCATTGCCATACACTTCTAAGGAGTTGTGTTGCATTGCCATAGACTTCTAAGGAGTTGTTTTGCATTGCCATAGACTTCTAAGGAGTTGTGTTGCATTGCCATAGACTTCTAAGGAGTTGTGTTGCATTGCCATAGACTTCTAAGGAGTTGTGTTGTATTGCCATACACTTCTAAGGAGTTGTGTTGCATTGCCATAGACTTCTAAGGAGTTGTGTTGCATTGCCATAGACTTCTAAGGAGCTGTGTTGCATTGCCATAGACTTCTAAGGAGTTGTGTTGCATTGCCATAGACTTCTAAGGAGTTGTGTTGCATTGCCATAGACTTCTAAGGAGTTGTGTTGCATTGCCATAGACTTCTAAGGAGTTGTGTTGCATTGCCATAGACTTCTAAGGAGTTGTGTTGCATTGCCATAGACTTCTAAGGAGTTGTGTTGCATTGCCATACACTTCTAAGGAGTTGTGTTGCATTGCCATAGACTTCTAAGGAGTTGTGTTGCATTGCCATACACTTCTAAGGAGTTGTGTTGCATTGCCATACACTTCTAAGGAGTTGTGTTGCATTGCCATAGACTTCTAAGGAGTTGTGTTGCATTGCCATACACTTCTAAGGAGTTGTGTTGCATTGCCATAGACTTCTAAGGAGTTGTGTTGCATTGCCATAGACATCTAAGGCGTTGTGCTGCATCGCCATAGACTTCTAAGGCGTTGTGTTGCATTGCCATAGACTTCTAAGGAGTTGTGTTGCATTGCCATAGACTTCTAAGGAGTTGTGTTGCATTGCCATAGACTTCTAAGGAGTTGTGTTGCATTGCCATAGACTTCTAAGGAGTTGTGTTGCATTGCCATAGACTTCTAAGGAGTTGTGTTGCATTGCCATAGACTTCTAAGGAGTTGTGTTGCATTGCCATACACTTCTAAGGAGTTGTGTTGCATTGCCATAGACTTCTAAGGAGTTGTGTTGCATTGCCATACACTTCTAAGGAGTTGTGTTGCATTGCCATACACTTCTAAGGAGTTGTGTTGCATTGCCATAGACTTCTAAGGAGTTGTGTTGCATTGCCATACACTTCTAAGGAGTTGTGTTGCATTGCCATACACTTCTAAGGAGTTGTGTTGCATTGCCATAGACTTCTAAGGAGTTGTGTTGCATTGCCATAGACTTCTAAGGAGTTGTGTTGCATTGCCATAGACATCTAAGGCGTTGTGCTGCATCGCCATAGACTTCTAAGGAGTTGTGTTGCATTGCCATAGACTTCTAAGGAGTTGTGTTGTATTGCCATACACTTCTAAGGAGTTGTGTTGCATTGCCATAGACTTCTAAGGAGTTGTGTTGCATTGCCATAGACTTCTAAGGAGCTGTGTTGCATTGCCATAGACTTCTAAGGAGTTGTGTTGCATTGCCATAGACTTCTAAGGAGTTGTGTTGCATTGCCATAGACTTCTAAGGAGTTGTGTTGCATTGCCATACACTTCTAAGGAGTTGTGTTGCATTGCCATAGACTTCTAAGGAGTTGTGTTGCATTGCCATACACTTCTAAGGAGTTGTGTTGCATTGCCATAGACTTCTAAGGAGTTGTGTTGCATTGCCATAGACATCTAAGGCGTTGTGCTGCATCGCCATAGACTTCTAAGGCGTTGTGTTGCATTGCCATAGACTTCTAAGGAGTTGTGTTGCATTGCCATAGACTTCTAAGGAGTTGTGTTGCATTGCCATAGACTTCTAAGGAGTTGTGTTGCATTGCCATAGACTTCTAAGGAGTTGTGTTGCATTGCCATAGACTTCTAAGGAGTTGTGTTGCATTGCCATAGACTTCTAAGGAGTTGTGTTGCATTGCCATACACTTCTAAGGAGTTGTGTTGCATTGCCATAGACTTCTAAGGAGTTGTGTTGCATTGCCATACACTTCTAAGGAGTTGTGTTGCATTGCCATACACTTCTAAGGAGTTGTGTTGCATTGCCATAGACTTCTAAGGAGTTGTGTTGCATTGCCATACACTTCTAAGGAGTTGTGTTGCATTGCCATAGACTTCTAAGGAGTTGTGTTGCATTGCCATAGACTTCTAAGGAGTTGTGTTGCATTGCCATAGACTTCTAAGGAGTTGTGTTGCATTGCCATAGACTTCTAAGGAGTTGTGTTGCATTGCCATACACTTCTAAGGAGTTGTGTTGCATTGCCATAGACTTCTAAGGAGTTGTGTTGCATTGCCATACACTTCTAAGGAGTTGTGTTGCATTGCCATACACTTCTAAGGAGTTGTGTTGCATTGCCATAGACTTCTAAGGAGTTGTGTTGCATTGCCATACACTTCTAAGGAGTTGTGTTGCATTGCCATAGACTTCTAAGGAGTTGTGTTGCATTGCCATAGACTTCTAAGGAGTTGTGTTGCATTGCCATAGACTTCTAAGGAGTTGTGTTGCATTGCCATAGACATCTAAGGCGTTGTGCTGCATCGCCATAGACTTCTAAGGAGTTGTGTTGCATTGCCATAGACTTCTAAGGCGTTGTGTTGCATGTCGGACTTTTCCAACGCAAACGACTAAACGGTGTGTAAGGGGCCTCAGGGTCTATTCACAGCTGTTGGCTTGCGCTGCGTTGGGCAATGCAGTCACAACGCAAATGAAAATGCTGCCCATTAGTTTTTATGGGCCAGCTCACATTTATACACAGCGTGTGTGGCATCCCCCAATACAGGCAGCGTGTGTGGCAACCCCCAATACAGGCAGTGTGCTGGCATCCCCAATACAGGCAGCGTGCGGGCATCCCCAATACAGGCAGTGTGCTGGCATCCCCAATACAGGCAGTGTGCGGGCATCCCCAATACAGGCAGCGTGCGGGCATCCCCAATACAGGCAGCGTGTGTGGCATTCCCCAATACAGGCAGTGTGCTGGCATCCTCAATACAGGCAGCGTGCGGGCATCCCCAATACAGGCAGCGTGTGTGGCATCCCCAATACAGGCAGCGTGTGTGGCATTCCCCAATACAGGCAGCGTGCGGGCATCCCCAATACAGGCAGCGTGTGTGGCATCCCCCAATACAGGCAGCGTGTGTGGCATCCCCCAATACAGGCAGCGTGTGCGGCATCCCCCAATGCAGGCAGCGTGTGTGGCATCCCCCAATACAGGCAGCGTGTGTGGCATCCCCCAATACAGGCAGCGTGTGTGGCATCCCCAATACAGGCAGCGTGTGTGGCATCCCCCAATACAGGCAGCGTGTGTGGCATCCCCCAATACAGGCAGCGTGTGTGGCATCCCCCAATACAGGCAGCGTGTGCGGCATCCCCCAATGCAGGCAGCGTGTGTGGCATCCCCTAATACAGGCAGCGTGTGTGGCATCCCCCAATACAGGCAGCGTGTGTGGCATCCCCCAATACAGGCAGCGTGTGTGGCATCCCCCAATACAGGCAGTGTGTGTGGCATCCCCCAATACAGGCAGCGTGTGTGGCATCCCCCAATACAGGCAGCGTGTGTGGCATCCCCCAATACAGGCAGCGTGTGTGGCATCCCCCAATACAGGCAGCGTGTGTGACATCCCCCAATACAGGCAGCGTGTGTGGCATCCCCCAATACAGGCAGCGTGTGTGGCATCCCCCAATACAGGCAGCGTGTGTGGCATCCCCCAATACAGGCAGCGTGTGTGACATCCCCCAATACAGGCAGCGTGTGTGGCATCCCCCAATGCAGGCAGCGTGTGTGGCATCCCCCAATACAGGCAGCGTGTGTGGCATCCCCCAATACAGGCAGCGTGTGTGGCATCCCCCAATACAGGCAGCGTGTGTGGCATCCCCCAATACAGACAGGGTGTGTGGCATCCTCCAATACAGGCAGCGTGTGTGGCATCCCCCAATACAGGCAGCGTGTGTGGCATCCCCCAATACAGGCAGCGTGTGTGGCATCCCCCAATACAGGCAGCGTGTGTGGCATCACCCAATACAGGCAGCGTGTGTGATATCCCCCAATACAGCAGCGTGTGTGATATCCCCCAATACAGGCAGCGTGTGTGGCATCCCCCAATACGGCATCCCCCAATACAGGCAGCGTGTGTGGCATCCCCCAATACAGGCAGCGTGTGTGGCATCCCCCAATACAGGCAGCATGTGTGGCATCCCCCAATACAGGCAGCGTGTGTGGCATCCCCCAATACAGGCAGTGTGTGTGGCATCCCCCAATACAGGCAGCGTGTGTGACATTCCCCAATACAGGCAGCATGTGTGATATCCCCCAATACAGCAGCGTGTGTGGCATCCCCCAATACAGGCAGCGTGTGTGATATCCCCCAATACAGCAGCGTGTGTGGCATCCCCCAATACAGGCAGCGTGTGTGATATCCCCCAATGCAGGCAGCGTGTGTGGCATCTCTAATACAGGCAGCGTGTGTGGCATCCCCAATACAGGCAGCGTGTGTGGCATCCCCCAATGCAGGCAGTGTGTGTGGCATCCCCCAATACAGACAGGGTGTGTGGCATCCCCCAATACAGGCAGCGTGTGTGGCATCCCCCAATGCAGGCAGCGTGTGTGGCATCCCCCAATACAGGCAGCGTGTGTGGCATCCCCAAATACAGGCAGCGTGTGTGGCATCCCCCAATGCAGGCAGTGTGTGTGGCATCCCCCAATACAGACAGGGTGTGTGGCATCCCCCAATACAGGCAGCGTGTGTGGCATCCCCCAATGCAGGCAGCGTGTGTGGCATCCCCCAATACAGGCAGCGTGTGTGGCATCCCCCAATACAGGCAGCGTGTGTAGCATCCCCCAATGCAGGCAGCGTGTGTGGCATCCCCAATACAGGCAGCGTGTGTGGCATCCCCCAATGCAGGCAGTGTGTGTGGCATCCCCCAATACAGACAGGGTGTGTGGCATCCCCCAATACAGGCAGCGTGTGTGGCATCCCCCAATACAGGCAGCGTGTGTGGCATCCCCCAATGCAGGCAGCGTGTGTGGCATCCCCCAATGCAGGCAGCGTGTGTGGCATCTATAATACAGGCAGCGTGTGTGGCATCCCCAATACAGGCAGCGTGTGTGGCATCCCCCAATACAGACAGGGTGTGTGGCATCCCCCAATACAGGCAGTGTGTGTGGCATCCCCCAATGCAGGCAGCGTGTGTGGCATCCCCCAATGCAGGCAGCGTGTGTGGCATCCCCCAATACAGGCAGCTTGTGTGGCATCCCCAATACAGGCAGCGTGTGTGGCATCCCCAATACAGGCAGCGTGTGTGGCATCCCCCAATACAGGCAGCGTGTGTGGCATCCCCCAATACAGGCAGCATGTGTGGCATCCCCCAATACAGGCAGCGTGCTGGTAAAAGCTCACTTTCCAGTGATACTACTGGATTTCGCTTTCATTATTTCTTGGCTGACCTGATAGCAGATTGGCCAGGGAACATGAATGGATTTTGGGGTGCCCTTTGGATTGACCCCACACCCCAGATAGCCCATAAACTCACCTTTCTGGCACTACCACCGGCCGCTGGGTGATCACGTTCCACTGGGCTTTTGCTATGCCACCCCTGAGTTCAGCAAAGCCACTGCCCTTACCCCAGCTCCTCTGCGAGCCCCCGCCAGCCATTCAGAAATGCCTGGTGCGGGCACACGCCCAACATGGAGTCGCACAGACATGGCCTGCACATGCGCCACCGGACCAAAGAGAAAGGTGAGTTTTAACATCGATCATCGGGTTTTACGCAACCCAAAATCCAGATGCTCCACACAGGGGGAGGCCACCAGGCCCAGGCTTCTTATAAACTGGTGGCTGCTTATCTTTATCAGCAGGCCGAGGCTGCTGTACAATGTATCATGGTAGGGCGTCGTTCACAGCCTGGCTGTTACAATGTAGTGCCCGCTACTTTAGACTTCATTTGACCCCTTGCGCCCTCTCTCCCTCCTCCACACACAGTGTCTGCGTCCTTCTGCGCGGGGAGGGCCACTTGTTAGGGAATATTATAGCACTGGCAAGAGGTGTTTTTTGCTTACTCAAGCAGTAACACCGGCGCCCCCTGCAGGGGGGGGGTCACCCTAGGCACGGGCCTAGGGTTGCCTAATGGACGACAATGCACGCGTGCATTTACCACGATACGTTACAACTCCCTATGAGGAATGCAGCAGCTGTAGAGGGGGAAAATGGCCTGCGAGTGAAGTTGAAGCCCTGCGCCAGGCCACGCCCACCCCCCCGGGGGAGGCTCCCCACGGAAGCGGCTGTCGAACATGCTTCATTTTGGGGTTTAGATCCATGGCGTTTATGGCCTTATCTCCTCTTGCAGATGGCAGATCCCTCGAATCCTGGCTCCATAGAAAGGCAGATAGGGAATGGCTCCCCCCTCCTCCTCCTTCTTCCCCCCCCCCCTCGGGTTATATAAACAGCAAAAACAAAAATGTCGTCCCTCGGAAAGGCGGCGGATGAAAGGCGACGAGCGAAGCTTGATTCCCTTCCAAGCCGCTTGCACTTCCCCTATAAAACGCCTCTCGCCCGGACAAAGAGAAGCAATCTCTCTCGCCTCGGCTTGTGCCTTTTGAAGTTACGAGCCGCAGCCTGCGGTGCCCGCTAAGCATACGGGTCGGGGGAGCGCCTGAGCCCAGGGAGGGAGAGGAAGGAGCAAAGAGAGGACGGAGACTCAAACAAAGGACGGACGGCAATTACTGACCAACGCAATATTTGCAGCGAATCTCCGATCTGCTGTCCTATCATCAATCGAAGCCTCCCCCCCTCCTTCAAGTAATTCACCAGCCAAGTCCAGCCTCCAGAGGCCTCATCAAGACCAAGTACCCTCACTAATCTTCAGATACCACCAGAGACATAACCAGGCCTTGGCTAACCAAGATCCTCTAGGTCTGTCCTCAATAAAGATATCACTCGAATCTTCAGATACCATTAGAGACACAACCAGGCCTAACAAGATCATCCAGGTCTGCCCTCACTGTAGATATCTCTCTAATCTTCAGATACCACCAGAGACATAACCAGGCCTGAAAAATATACAGTTGTGTCCTAACTAGATATATCCCTCTAATCTTTAGATACCACCAGAGACATAACCAGGTAACATAACAAAGATCCTCCAGGCCTATCCTCACTATAGATATCTCTCTAATCTTCAGATACCACCAGAAACATAACCAGGCCTAACAAAGATCATCCAGGCCTATCCTTACTATATATATATCTCTAATCTTCAGATACCCCCAGAGATATAACCAGACCTTGGCTAACCAAGATAATCCAGGTCTGTCCCCACTATACATATCTATCCAATCTTCAGATACCACCAGAGACATAACCAGGTTTAACCAAGGTCCTCCAGGTCTGACCCCACTATAGGTATCACTCTAATCTTCAGATACCACCTGAGACATAACCAGGTTTAACCAAGGTCCTCCAGGTCTGTCCCCACTATAGGTATCACTCTAATCTTCAGATACCACCAGAGACATAGCCAGGCCTAACAAAGATCATCCAGCCCTATCCTCACTATAGATATAACTCTAATCTTCAGATACCACCAGATACATAACCAGGCCTAACAAAGATCATCCAGGCCTATCCTCACTATAAATATTACTCTAATCTTCAGATACCACCAGAGACATAACCCGGCCTTGGCTAACCAAGATCTTCCAGGTCTGTGCTCACTATAGATATCACTCTAATTTTCAGATACCACACGAGACATAACCAGGCTTTGGCTACCCAAGATTCTCCAGGTCTGTTCTCACTAGAGATATCACTCTAATCTTCAGATACCACCAGAGACATAACTAGGCCTAACCAATGTCGTCCAGATCTGTCCTCACTATAGATATCTCTCTAATCTTCAGATACCACCAGAGACATAACCAGTACTTAGCTAACCAAGATCCTCTAGGTCTGTCCTCGCTATAGATATCTCTCTAATCTTCGGATACAACCAGAGACATAATCAGGCCTTTGCTAACCAAAATCCTCCATGTCTGTCCTCACTATAGATCACTCTAATCTTCAGATACCACCAGAGACATAACCAGGCCTAACCAAGGTCCTCCACGTCTGTCCTAACTAGAGATATCACTCTAATCTTCAGATACCACCAGACACATAACCAGGCCTTGTCTAACCAAGATCTTCCAGGTCTGTCCTCACTACCGATATCTCTCTAATCTTCAGATACTGCTAGAGACATAACCAGGCATTGGGTAGCCAAGATTATCTAGGTCTGTCCTCACTACAGATAGCACTCCAATCTTCAGATATCACTAGAGACACAACCAGGCCTAACAACGATCCTCCAGACCTATTCTCACTATAGATATCACTCTAATCTTCACATACCACCAGAGACATAACCAGGCCTTGGCTAACCAAGATCTTCCACGTCTGTCTTCACTATAGATATCTTACTAATCTTCATATACCGCCAGAAACATAACCAGGCCTTGGCTAACTAAGATCCTCCAGGCCTATTCTTACTACAGATATCTCTCTAATCTTCAGATACCACCAAAGACATAACCAAGCCTTGGCTAACCAAGATCCCCCAGGTCTGTCTTCACAAGAGATATCTCTCTAATCTTCAGATACCACCAGACACATAACCAGGCTTTGGCTAACCAAGATCCTCTAGGTCTGTCCTCACTATAGATATCACACCAATATTCAGATACCACCAGAGACATAACCAGCCCTTTGCTAACCAAGATCCTCCAGGTCTGTCCTCACTATAGATATCACTCTAATTGTCAGATACCACCAGAGACATAATCAGGCCTAACAAAGATCCTCCAGGTCTGTTTTCACTATAGATATCTCTCTAATCTTCAGATACCACCAAAGACTTAACCAGGCTTTGGCTAACCAAGATCAACCAGGCCTATCCTCACTATAGATATCACTCTAATTTTCATATACCACCAGAGACATAACCAGGCCTAACAAAGATCCTCCAGGTGAGATATCACTCTAATCTTTAGATACCACCAAAGACATAACCAGTCCTGATCAGGGTCCTCCATGTCTGTGCTCACTATAGATATCATTCTAATCTTCAGATAACACCAAAAACATAACCAGGCCCAACAAAGATCCTCCAGGTCTGCCCTCACTACAGATATCTCACTAATCTTGAGATACCACCAGAGACATAACCAGGCCTTGGCTAACCAAGATCCTCCAGGTCTGTCCTCACTACAGATATCTCTCTAATATTTAGATACCACTAGAGACTTAACCATGCCTTATCTGACCAAGACTCTCCAGGTGTGTCCTGGCTCTAGATACTACCCCAGCTTTGCGGGACAACTTCCTCTGTATTTGCCCTCAATGATCTTCAGAAACACCCAAGACATAATAACAACAAGCCCTGCCTGACCAAGGTTCTCCAGGTCTAACCTTGCTCCACATACAACACCGACGTAGCCAGACAACCTCCTCCATGTGTGTCCTCACTCATTTCAAGATACCACTTAACAAATAACCAAGCTCCAACATATCTGACTCGCTAATGCCCATATACCACCCCAAGCTCATCCATATCTGTCATCATAAATCTACAGATACCACCCCAGACATAACCAAGCTCCTCCATATCTGTCCTTGTTAATCTCCAGATACCACCCATCACATAACTAAGCTCCTCCAAATCTGTCCTCATTAATCTCCAGATACCACCCCATATATAACTAAGCACCTCCAAATCTGTCCTCACTAATCTTCAGATACCACCACAGACATAACTAAGCTCCTTCATATCTGTTCTTGTTAATCTCCATATATAACCAAGCCCTGCCTGACCTAGATACTCCAGGTCTGCCCACATACCACCTAAGTTGCCTCTATAAGTGCCCTACTACCAGGGACATAACCAAGTCTTGCCTAAACAATACCTCTCTACCAACCAAGACATAACCAAACTTACACATTTTTTTTCTCTATTTTACTCCAGATAACGGCCAAAATCAAGACTCTCAATACCTGTTATGGCTAATCTCCAGATACCACCTATCACATAACCAAGCTCCTCCATTTCTGTCCTTGCTAGTCTCCAGATACCACCTCAGACATAACCAAGCTCCTCCATATCTGTCCTCACTTATCTCCATATACCACCCCAGATATAACCAAGCTCCTCAATATAGGTCCTCATTAATCTCCATATACCACCCCAGACATAACCAAGCTCCTCCATATCTGTCCTCACTAATCTCCAGATACCACCCCAGATATAACCAAGCTCCTCACTAATCTCCAGATACCACTCGAGACATAACCAAGTTCCACAATAATCTCCAGATACCACCCCAGACATAACCAAGCTCCTCCATATCCGTCCTCACTAAGCTCAAGATACCACCCCAGATATAACCAAGCTCCTCCATATCTGTCCTCACTAATCTCCAGATACCACCCCAGATATAACCAAGCTCCTCACTAATCTCCAGATACCACTCGAGACATAACCAAGTTCCACAATAATCTCCAGATACCACCCCAGACATAACCGAGCTCCTCCATATCTGTCCTCACTAATCTCCAGATACCACCCCAGATATAACCAAGCTCCTCACTAATCTCCAGATACCAATCGAGACATAACCAAGTTCCTTAATAATCTCCAGATACCACCCCAGACATAACTAAGCTCCTCCACATCTGTCATCACTAATCTCCGTTTTCCACCCCAGACATAACCAAGCTCCTCCATATAAGTCCTCACTAATCTTCAAATAACACCCCAGATATAATCAAGCTCCTCACTAATCTCCAGATACCACTTCAGACATAACCAAGTTCCTCAATAATCTCCAGATACCACCCCAGACATAACCAAGCTCCTCAATATCTGTCCTCACTAATCTCCATATACCACCCCAGACATAACCAAACTCCTCCATATCTGTCCTCACTAATCTCCATATACCACCCCAGACATAATAAAGCTCCTCACTAATCTCCAGATACCACTCCAAACATAACCAAGCTCCTCACTAATCTCCAGATACCACCCCAGACATAACCAAGCTCCTCACTAATCTCCAGATACCACCCCAGACATAACCCAGCTCCTCACTAATCTCCAGATACCACTCCAGACATAACTAAGCTCCACAGTAATCTTCAGATACCACTCCAGACATAACCCAGCTCCTCACTAATCTCCATATACCACCCCAGACATAACCAAGCTCCTCACTAATCTCCAGATACCACTCCAAACATAACCAAGCTCCTCACTAACCTCCAGATACCACTCCAGACACAACTAAGCTCCACAGAAATCTTCAGATACCACTCCAGACATAACCAAGCTCCTCCATATCTGTCCTCATTAATCTCCAGATACCACCCCAGACATAATAAAGCTCCTCACTAATCTCCAGATACAACCCCAGACATAACTAAGTTTAGCTTCTCCATATCTGTCTTTGTTAATCTCCAGATACCACAACAGACATAACCAAGCTCCTCACTAAGCTCCAGATACCACCCTTGTTAGGGAATATTATAGCACTGGCAAGAGGTGTCTTTTGCTTACTCAAGCAGTAACACCGGCGCCCCCTGCAGGGGGGCCGCCCTAGGCACAGGCCTAGGGTTGCCTAATGGGCACCAATGCATACAGGTACACGTGTGCATTTACCACGATAAGTTACAACTCCCTATGAGGAATGCAGCAGCTGTAGAAGGGGAAAATTGCCCGCGCCATATGAAGCCCTGCGCCAGGCCATGCCCACCCCTCCGTGGGGGGCTCCCCACGGCAGCGACTGTCGTACATGCTTCATTTTGGGGTTTAGATCCATGGCGTTTATGTCTTTTTCTCCTTTTGCAGATGGCAGATCCCTCGAATCCTGGCTCCATAGAAAGGCAGATAGGGTATGGCTCCCCCCTCCTCCTCCTTCTTCCCCCCCCCCCCCCCCCGGGTTATATAAACGGCAAAAACAAAAATGTCGTCCCTCGGAAAGGCGGCGGATGAAAGGCGACGAGCGAAGCTTGATTCCCTTCCAAGCTGCTTGCACTTCCCCTATAAAACGCCTCTCGCCCGGACAAAGAGAAGCAATCTCTCTCTCCTCGGCTCGCGCCTTTTGAAGTTACGAGCCACAGCCTGCGGCGCCCGCTAAGCAAACGCTAAATGGAATCGAGGCCCGAGGGTTCAGGGGAGCGCCTGAGCCCAGCGAGGGAGAGGAAGGAGCAAAGAGAGGACAGAGACTCAAACAAAGGACGGACGACAATTACTGACCAACGCAATATTTGCTGCGAATCTCCGATCTGCTGTCCTATCATCAATCGAAGCCTCCCCCCCTCCTTCAAGTAATTCACCAGCCAAGTCCAGCCTCCAGAGGCCTCATCAAGACCAAGTACCCTCAATAATCTTCAGATACCACCAGAGACATAACCAGGCCTTGGCTAACCAAGATCCTCCACTTCTGTCCTCTCTAGAGATATCTCTCTAATCTTCAGATTCCACCAGAGACATAACCAGGCCTTGGCTAACCACGATCCTCCAGGTCTGTCCTCACTATAGATATCTCTCCAATCTTCAGATATCACCAGAGACATAACCAGGTCTAACCAAGGTCCTCCAGGCCTATCCTCAATATAGATACGACTCTAATCTTCAGATACCACCAGACATAACCAGGCCTTGGCTAACCAAGATCCTCTAGGTCTGTCCTCAATAAAGTTATCACTCGAATCTTCAGATACCACTAGAGACACAACCAGGCCTAACAAGATCATCCAGGTCTGCCCTCACTGTAGATATCTCTCTAATCTTCAGATACCACCAGAGACATAACCAGGCCTAAAAAATATCATACAGGTGTGTCCTTACTAGATATATCCCTCTAATCTTTAGATACCACCAGAGACATAACCAGGTAACATAACAAATATCCTCCATGCCTATCCCCACTATAGATATCTCTCTAATCTTCAGATACCACCAGAAACATAACTAGGCCTAACCGACGTCCTCCAGATCTGTCCTCACTATAGATATCTGTCTAATCTTTAGATATCACCAGAGACATAACCAGTACTTAGCTAACCAAGATCCTCTAGGTCTGTCCTTGCGAGAGATATCTCTCTAATCTTCAGATACCACCAGAGACATAACCAGGCCTAACCAAGGTCCTCCACGTCTGTCCTCACTAGAGATATCACTCTAATCTTCAGATACCACTAGACACATAACCAGGCCTAACAAAGATCCTCCAGGTCTGTCCTCACTAGAGATATCACTCTAATCTTCAGATACCACCAGACACATAACCAGGCCTTGTCTAACCAAGATCTTCCAGGTCTGTCCTCACTACCGATATCTCTCTAATCTTCAGATACCACTAGAGACATAAACAGCCCTTGGGTAGGCAAGATTCTCTAGGTCTGTCCTCACTAGAGATAGCACTCTAATCTTCAGATACCACTAGAGACACAACCAGGCCTAACAAAGATCCTCCAGACCTATCCTCACTATAGATATCACTCTATTCTTCACATACCACCAGAGACATAACCAGGCCTTGGCTAACCAAGATCTTCCACGTCTGTCTTCACTATAGATATCTTACTAATCTACAGATACCACCAAAGAAATAACCAAGCCTTGGCTAGCCAAGATCCCCCAGGTCTGTCTTCACAAGAGATATCTCTCTAATCTTCAGATACCACCAAAGACATAACCAGTCCTAACCAGGGTCCTCCATGTCTGTGCTCACTATAGATATCATTCTAATCTTCATCTCATATTCATCTCATCTTCAGATACCACCCCAGACATAACCAAGCTCCTCCATATCTGTCATCATTAATCTGCAGATACCACCCCTGATATAACCAAGCTCCTCCATATATGTCCTTGTTAGTCTGCCGATCCCACCCCAGACATAACTAAGCTCCTTCAGATCTGTTCTTGCTAATCTCCATATATAACGAAGCCCTGCCTGACCTAGATACTCCAGGTCTGCCCCTCATACCACCCAGCTTTGGTACCTCTTATGGCTAATCTCCAGATACCACCCATCACATAACTAAGCTCCTCCAAATCTGTCCTCATTATCCTCCAGATACCACCCCATATATAACCAAGCACCTCCAAATCTGTCCTCACTAATCTTCAGATACCACCACAGACATAACTAAGCTCCTTCATATCTGTTCTTGTTAATCTCCATATATAACCAAGCCCTGCCTGCCCTAGAAACTCCAGGTCTGCCCCTCATACCACCCAGCTTTGGTAGCAAATTTGCCTCCTCTGCCCTAATCTTCAGATAATACCCCAGATATAATCAAGCTCGAGACATAACCAAGTTCCTCAATAATCTCCAGATACCACCCCAGACATAACCAAGGTCCTCCTTATCTGTCCTCACTAATCTCCAGATACCACCCCAGACATAACCAAGCTCCTCCATATCTGTCCTCACTAATCTCCATATACCACCCCAGAAATAACCAAGCTCCTCACTAATCTCCAGATACCACTCCAAACATAACCAAGCTCCTCACTAAGCTCCAGATACCACTCCAGACATAACTAAGCTCCACAGAAATCTACAGAAACCACTCCAGACATAACCAAGCTCCTCCATATCTGTCCTCGTTAATCTCCAGATACCACCCCAGACATAATAAAGCTCCTCACTAATCTCCAGATACAACCCCGGACATAATTACGTTTAGCTTCTCCATATCTGTCTTCGTTAATCTCCAGATACCACCACAGACATAACCAACCTCCTCACTAATCTCCAGACACCACCCCAGATATAACCAAGCTCCTACTAATCTACAGATACCTCTCCACACATAACCAAGCTCCTCACTAATCTCCAGACACCACCCCAGATATAACCAAGCTCCTACTAATCTACAGATACCTCTCCAGACATAACTAAGCTCCGCACTAATCTCCAGATACCACTCCAAACATAACCAAGCTCCTCCCTAAGTTCCAGATACCACTCCAGACATAACTAAGCTCCACACTAATCTTCAGATGCCACTCCAGAAATAACCAAGCTCCTTCATATCCGTCCTCAATAATCTTCAGATACCACCCCAGACATAACCAAGCTCCTTACTAATTTCCAGATACCACCCCAGACATAACTAAGCTCCTCACTAATCTCTAGATACCAACCCAGACATAACCAAGGTCCTCACTAATCTCCAGATACCAACCCAGACATAACCAAGCTCCTCACTAATCTCTAGATACCAACCCAAACATAACCAAGCTCCTCACTAATCTCCAGACACCACCCCAGATATAACCAAGCTCCTACTAATCTACAGATACCTCTACAGACATAACCAAGCTCCTCACTAATCTCCAGATACCACCCCAGACATAACCAAGCTCCTTACTAATTTCCAGATACCACCCCAGACATAACTAAGCTCCTCCATATATGTCCTTACTAATCTCCAGATACCACCCCAGACTTAACCAAGCTCCTCACTAATCTCTAGATACCAACCCAGACATAACCAAGCTCCTCACTAATCTCCAGATACCACCCCAGATATAACCAAGCTCTTACTAATCTCCAGATACCACCCCAGACATAACCAAGCTCCTCACTAAGCTCCAGATACCACTCCAGACATAACTAAGCTCCACAGTAATCTTCAGATACCACACCAGACATAACCAAGCTCCTCCATATCTGTTCTTGTTAATCTCCAGATACCACCCCAGACATAACTAAGTTTAGCTTCTCCATATCTGTCTTCGTTATTCTCCAGATACCACAACAGACATAACCAAGCTCCTCACTAATCTTTAGATACCACCCCAGATATAACCAAGCTCCTACTAATATCCAGATACCTCTCCAGACATAACCAAGCTCCTCACTAAGCTCTAGATACCCCTCCAGACATAACCAAGCTCCTCCCTAATCTCCATATACCACCCCAGACATAAACAAGCTCCTCACTAATCTCCAGATACCACTCCAGAAATAACCAAGCTCCTTCATATCTGTCCTCACTAATCTACAGATACCACCCCAGACATAACTAAGCTCCTCCATATATGTGCTCACTAATCTCCAGATACCACCCCAGACTTAACCAAGCTCCTCACTAATCTCTAGATACCAACCCAGACATAACCAAGCTCCTCACTAATCTCCGGATAACACCCCAGACATTACCAAGCTCTTCACTAATCTCCAGATACCACCCCAGACATAACCAACCTCCTCCCTAAGCTCCAGATACCACCCCAGACATAACCAAGCTCCTCACTAATCTCCAGATAACACCCCAGACATAACCAAGCTCTTCACTAATCTCTAGATACCACCCCAGACATAACCAAGCTCCTCACTAATCTCCAGATACCACCCCAGACATAACCAAGCTCCTCACTAATCTCCAGATAACACCCCAGACATAACCAACCTCCTCCCTAAGCTCCAGATACCACCCCAGACATAACCAAGCTCCTCACTAATCTCCAGATAACACCCCAGACATAACCAAGCTCTTCACTAATCTCTAGATACCACCCCAGACATAACCAAGCTCCTCACTAATCTCCAGATACCACCCCAGACATAACCAAGCTCCGCACTAATCTCCAGATACCACCCCAGACATAACCAAGCTCCGCACTAATCTCCAGATACCACCCCAGACATAACCAAGCTCCGCACTAATCTCCAGATACTACCCCAGACATAACCAAGCTCCTCACTAATCTCCAGATACCACCCCAGACATAACCAAGCTCCTCAATAATCTCTAGATACCAACCCAGACATAACCAAGCTCCTCACTAATCTCCAGATACCACCCCAGACATAACCAAGGTCCCCACTAATCTCCAGATACCACCCCAGACATAACCAAGCTCCTCACTAAACTCCAGATACCACCCCAGACATAACCAAGCTCCTCACTAATCTCCAGATACCACCACAGACATAACCAAGCTCCTCACTAATCTCTAGATAACACCCCAGATATAACCAAGCTCCTCACTAATCTCCAGATACCACCCCAGACATAACCAAGCTCCGCACTAATCTCCAGATACCACCCCCGACATAACCAAGCTTCTCCCTAATCTCCAGATACCACCCCAAACATAACCAAGCTCCTCACTAATCTCTGGATAACACCTCAGACATAACCAAGCTCTTCACTAATCTCTAGATAACACCCCAGACATAACCAAGCTCCTCACTAATCTCCAGATACCACCCCAGACATAACCAAGCTCTTCACTAATCTCTAGATACCACCCCAGACATAACCAAGCTCCTCACTAATCTCCAGATACCACCCCAGACATAACCAAGCTCCTCACTAATCTCCAGATACCACCCCAGACATAACCAAGCTCCTCCCTAATCTCCATATACCACCCCAGACATAAACAAGCTCCTCACTAATCTCCAGATACCACCCCAGACATAACCAAGCTCCTCACTAATCTCCAGATACCACCCCAGACATAACCAAGCTCCTCCCTAATCTCCATATACCACCCCAGACATAACCAAGCTCCTCACTAATCTCCAGATACCACCCCAGACATAACCAACCTCCTCCCTAAGCTCCAGATACCACCACAGACATAACCAAGCTCCTCACTAATCTCCAGATACCACCCCAGACATAACCAAGCTCCTCACTAATCTCCAGATACCACCCCAGACATAACCAAGCTCTTCACTAATCTCCAGATACCACCCAGACATAACCAAGCTCCTGCCTAAGCTCCAGATACCACCCCAGACATAACCAAGCTCCTCACTAATCTCCAGATACCACCCCAGACATAACCAAGGTCCCCACTAATCTCCAGATACCACCCCAGACATAACCAAGCTCCGCACTAATCTCCAGATACCACCCCCGACATAACCAAGCTTCTCCCTAATCTCCAGATACCACCCCAAACATAACCAAGCTCCTCACTGATCTCCGGATAACACCTCAGACATAACCAAGCTCTTCACTAATCTCTAGATAACACCCCAGACATAACCAAGCTCCTCACTAATCTCCGGATAACACCCCAGACATAACCAAGCTCCTCACTAATCTCTAGATACCACCCCAGACATAAGCAAGCTCCTCCCTAATCTCCAGATACCACCACAGACATAACCAAGCTCCCAGATACCACCCCAGAGAAACCCTCCAGGTCCTTGCTCATCCAAATCCATGTATTCCTAGAGAAGTGGTGCGAGAACATGCAGCGAAAGTTCCTGTTAATCTCCAGACAGTCATATCTCCTGAGGTTTCTCAGCCACCAGCATCTCCAAGCATCCAGATTGCTGATCACCATTAGACAGGACCTCTTTACCTGAATAAGTCATGTTGGTGAGGGAGGGAAGGGGAGGTGGGGGCAGCGCCGGGGTCCCGGGCACACTATCAGAGCAATATTCCGGCTCATAGAAGATCAGATGGGGGAACGAGGAACTCAATCTTCCAGCTCCATTCAGGCGGATACGGCAGAGACGTAATCACATTCCGGGCCTGGAATAATTCGCTCCCTCGTCAATCGCGGCGCTCACTTAAATCTTTCATAACACGATCTTATTTTCAGAAAAAGATTTTCTCTTGCCAGAGCACTGCGGCATAAACTGGCGGGAGCGCGCCGTCATTACCCAGAAGTCATATCCGAGTGCCCTACCTCTCGCGAATGCCTTCCATCTGCTCGGCTGCACATTTTTAACACAGGGCGCCAGCATTTCAGCCCCTCGGGTACCTGGCACCGGCTTCTGGGCCCATTCCTTGTGTCCCACGGGGGATTAAGGGGCCCTTGTGGTGCTTAGAAGAGAAGGTCTGCACCAGGGGTTTGACTTGTGCCAGTGCTCGGCTGGAGGTTGACTGATCAGACAATGGTCAGGGCTCTTCAGCGTTGGATACAACAGAAGGTGAACCAGGTAACGACCACTCGCAGTATGAGCCTACTGTAAAGAGTAAAATAAGACCCTGCTGGTAGGTGGTAGGTCCAGTGTTCTCCCCAAAAAAGAGTGTCCCCCAAAAAGGGGCTCCTATGCACTCCGAGTTCCCAAAAGATGCTGCGAGCCATCAAGAGAAAGCACTGGCAAGAGCGCCAGCTTAATGGAAAATACAACCCTGCTGGTAGGTGGTAGGTCCGGGGTTGTCCCCAAAAATGAGTGTCCCCCAAAAAGGGGCTCCTACGCACTCCGAGTTCCCAAAAGAGGCTGCGAGCCATCAAGAGAAAGCACTGGCAAGAGCGCCAGCTTAATGGAAAATACAACCCTGCTGGTAGGTGGTAGGTCCAGTGTTCTCCCCAAAAAAGAGTGTCCCCCAAAAAGGGGCTCCTATGCACTCCAAGTTCCCAAAAGATGCTGCGAGCCATCAAGAGAAAGCACTGGCAAGAGCGCCAGCTTAATGGAAAATACAACCCTGCTGTTAGGTGGTAGGTCCAAGGTTGTCCCCAAAAATGAGTGTCCCCCAAAAAGGGGCTCCTACGCACTCCGAGTTCCCAAAAGAGGCTGCGAGACATCAAGGGAAAGCACTGGCAAGAGCGCCAGCTTAATGGAAAATACAACCCTGCTGGTAGGTGGTAGGTCCAGTGTTGTCCCCAAAAATGAGTGTCCCCCAAAAAGGGGCCCCTATGCACTCCGAGTTCCCAAAAGAGGCTGCGAGACATCAAAAGAAAGCACTGGCAAGAGCGCCAGCTTAATGGAAAATACAACCCTGCTGGTAGGTGGTAGGTCCAGTGTTGTCCCCAAAAATGAGTGTCCCCCAAAAAGGGGCTCCTACGCACTCCGAGTTCCCAAAAGAGGCTGCGAGCCATCAAGAGAAAGCACTGGCAAGAGCGCCAGCTTAATGGAAAATACAACCCTGCTGGTAGGTGGTAGGTCCGGGGTTGTCCCCAAAAATGAGTGTCCCCCAAAAAGGGGCTCCTACGCACTCCGAGTTCCCAAAAGAGGCTGCGAGACATCAAGGGAAAGCCCAGACAAGCTTAATGGAATATACGACTCTGCTGGTAGGTGGTAGGTCCAGTGCTGTCCTCAAAAATGAGTGCCGAAAGTCTCCCCAAAAAAGGGATTTTATGCACTCCGAGTTCCTAAAAGAGGACCATAATGGAAAATACAGCCCTGCTGGTAGGTGGTAGGTTCAGTACTGTCCTCAAAAATGAGCACCCCGAGTCCCCCAAAAAAGGGGCTCCTATGCACTTTTAGTTCCCAAAAGAGGCAGAAAGAAATCAAGAGAAAGCACAGGCAAGCTTAATGGAAAATAGGGCCCTGCTGGTAGGTGGTAGGTCCAGCGCTGTCCTCAAAAATGAGCGCCTCAAGTCTCCTATGCACTCTGACTTCTCAGAAGAGGAGCTTAATGGAAAATAGGGCCCTGCTGATAGGCGGTAGGTCCAGTGCTCTCCCCAAAAATGAGTGCCCCAAGTCCCCCAAAAAGGGGCTCATGTGCACTAGTTTCAAGAAGAGGAACTTGATGGGAAATACGGCTTTGATGTAGGTCCAGTGCTCTCACCAAAATAGTAGTGTCCCCAAAAACGAGCGCCCAAGTCCCCCAAAAAGGGGCTCCTATGCACTCCTAGTTTCCAGAAGAAGCTGCGAGACATCAAGAGAAAGTACAGGCAAGCCCATCAGCTTAATAGAATATATGACCCTGCTGGGAGTCGGTAGGTCCAGTGCTTTCCTTCAAAATGAGTCCCCCCAAAAATGGGCTCCTGTGCTCTCCTAGTTCCCAAATGAGGCTGAAATAAATCAAGAGAAAGCACAGGCAAGCCCACAAGCTTAATAGAATATAAGACCCTGCTGGTAGGTGGTAGGTTCATTGCTTTCCCCTAAAATGAATGCCCTAAGTCCCCCAAAAAGGGGCTCCATTGCACTCCTAGTTTCCAAAACAGGAGCTTAATGGAAAACATGGCTGAGCTGATAAGTGGTAGGTCCAGTGATCTTCCCAAAATACGAGTCTCCCCAAAAATGAGCTCCCTAAGTCTCCCAAAAAGGGGCTCCTATGCACTCCGAGTTCCTAGAAGAGGAGCTTAATGGACCAGGTGATAGGAGGAAGGTCAGCGGCTGGCCCTGGATTCTTCTAGTTTCCTGGGCAGGCCCAGCTGGGTTTTGCTTTAATCCCAGCCCTTCTCTCTGCCCCTTACAGGGGGTCCTCCAGGTGAGCAGGGGGGGGGGGGTTTCACACAGCAGAGCATCCCGATTTTGGATGCCCCAGGGGAAAGGAGACGATCGGCCCGGGAATCTTATAGATTCCTGGGCCGATCGTGGTGGGTTTTGGTCCACTTTAGTTGCCCACTTTCGTTTTACCCCCTTGCCAGTGTGTGCCGTCCCCTTAGCTGGTCACACTCTGTACAATTTGATTGGCCCGTACCGGAGGCATACATAGGTTTTCTTGTGCCCGATATTATTATTATTATTAATGTTTATTTATATAGCGCCATCATCTTCCGTAGCGCTTTACAAAGTAGTAATTACAGACAGGGTAGAAACATACGGTACATAGACTATATCAAGTGCAGTTTTACAGATTTGACAGTGGATATTCTGAGTACAAGATACAATAGGGGAGAAAGCCCCGCCCCCGAGGAGCTTACAGTATAAAGGAAGAGGGGTGAAGACGAGGGGGAAGGATCACAGACAGTCATATTGAGCTTTGTGCCCTTTAGAAGATTGGTTAGGCCAGATTATATGCTTGTCTGAATAAGTGAGTTTTGAGGGCGCCTTTGAAGGTTTTGAGGGTTATGGAGTGGCGGATTGGGTGGGGGAGGGCATTGGTTACCCCAAAAAAAGAGCTTACCCGCCCAGCATTAAAGTGGATCAAAACCCATGCCGCCCATCACCAGAGCTGTGGGAATACCCCAGGGGGCATCCCAATTTGAAAAACCCAACGGGATAGCCCATAAGCTTACCTTCATTCCTCGATCTCACAGTGCATGTGCGGGCCTCCAGCGCCATCCCCTGCGCCTCTCCATAGCACGTGCGCGCCCCAGCTGGGCAATTCGTGCACGGCCAGAGCGAGGGGCCCAAAGGCCAATTCATCCAGCATTGTTATCCTGAATGAATCTTGAATGCAGGAGAGTCTGTGCATGCGCCATGGAACCTGGAATAATGGGGGTTCACATACACCTGCACTCACAGGGGCACCCCAAATCAGGTCTGGGGTCTGTCTGCAGGGGGGGCACCAGGGGTCACCCCCAGAGAAGATCCTAGGGGTTCACACATACACACACGCAGGGGCACTCCAAATTAAACAATATGGGGCCCAGTGAGGTCCGTTTCCTCCCTGAGCCGCACTGTCCGCAGGGGAGCACCAGGGGTCACCCCCAAAGACAATCCTGGGGGGCCATGCACACACACACAGGGGCACCCCAAATCAGGTCTGGGGTCTGATTGGAGTTCTAAGCAATATGGGGCCCAGCGAGGGCCACACTGTTTGCAGGGGAGCAACAGGGGCCACCTCCAGGGCCGATCCTGGGGGTTCACACATACATACACACAGGGGCACCCCAAATCAGGTCTGGGGTCTGAGCCGCACTGTTTGCAAGGGGGCACCAGGGGTCCCCCCTAGGGATGATCCTAGGGGTTCACACACACCTACACACACAGGGGCACCCCAAATCAGGTCTGGGGTCTGTGCCACACTGTCTGCAGAGGATGACCAGGGGTCCCCCCTAGGGATGATCCTACACACACACACACACACACACACACAGGGGCATCCCGAATCAGGTCTGGGATCGGATTGGAATTTTAGGCAGTGTGGGGCCCAGTGAGGTCTGTGCTGTCTGCAGGGGAGGACCAGGGGTCACCTCCAGGGCCAATCCTGGGGGTTCACACACACACCTGCACACACAGGGGCATCCCAAATCAGGTCTGGGGTCTGATTGGAATTCTAAGCAGTGTGGGGACCAGTGGGGCCCAACGAGGTCTGCGCTGTCTGCAGGGGAGCAACAGGGGTCACCCCCAGGGATGATCCTGGGGGTTCACCCACATACACACACAGGGGCACCCCAAATCAGGTCTGGGTTCTGATTGGAACTCTAATCAATATGGGGCCCAGGGAGGTCTGCGCTGCCTGCAGGGGAGCACCAGTGGTCACCTCCAGGGATGGTCCCGGGGGGTTCACACACGCACAGGGGCACCCCAAATCAGGTCTGGGGTCTGATTGGAGTTCTAAGCAGCGTGGGGCCCAGCGAGGTCTGCACTGTCTGCAGGGGAGGACCAGGGGTCACCCCCAGGGCCAATCCTGGGGGTTCACACACTTACACACATGGGGCATCCCAAATTGGGTCTGGGGTCTGATTGGAATTTTAAGCATTGTGGGCCCCAGTGAGATCTGCGCTGTCTGCAGGGGGGCACCAGGGGTAACCCCCAGGGATGATCCTAGGGGTTCACACATACACACACACAGGAGCATCCCAAATAAGGACTGGGGTCTGATTGGAATTCTAAGCAATGTGGGGCTCTACCTGTAGGGGAGCACCAGGGGCCACAGGTGTAGGTTACTCTGGGTGGAACTAAGCTGTCAGCACATTGTTTCCTTGAGCGCCAGGTGTAAACAACGTGCTGGCATTTTAGTTCCGCCCCTGCAGAACCTACAGCTTTGGTCTCTGGCGCCCCTGCCCCAAACATCGTGCCAACACTGAATACCGGGGTAGTGCCAGTCCTGCACTTTGTCTCAAGATGCTGCTTGGCAGAGGGGCCCCCTTCTCCTATGGGTCTGGTCGCAGCCGCCTCCCCTGCCTCTTTGATATGTACGCTCCAGCACTGTACCTACCTGGTGGGTTACGGGGCCCGAGGGTACATGTGCGGATCAGCACCATTGCCTTGCACCCATCTGATGGGTTAGAATGGTTGGAGCTCCAGCCTGTATCAGCGCAGTAATGCGACGGCGCATGGCCAACACCGGCACCCAATGCTTCAGGAAGGTAAGTGCCCCCCGTGTATGCCCGGCCCCTAGGTCAGCCGTTGCCGGCCCTGCTCCTGCTCCCCTCTGGCAGTGAAGGGGTTAGAGGAAAGCGCCACCCCGACGTCCCTGCCTTTGTCTGCGAGTGTCGCCGTTCTTCTCTCGGCTGCGATTCCAGGCAGGAGCGTGCCCAGGGGCGGCTGATTAACATATTTATTAAATATCTGTTACAGGGACACGGCGCGGCGGCGCATGCCCCTCGGGGCGTTGCAGCGTGCCCAGATAGCGATCAGGAGAGTCCTTCAGGAGCGGCCCCAGAACACTGGGCTCCATTTCCAGCACCACCCGCTAATCAAACGCGCTTTATTACTGCTCCACTTCCCCGCCGAACGCAGGGGGACAAACAGTGCAGATTGAAGAGGACCTGTCTTGTGCCCACCATTGCCAGAAATACCCGGCTGCTCCTTCTACAAATACCTGTTACCCGGCTGCTAATTCAAAAAATAGCCATTACCCGGGTGCTATTTCTAAAGATACCCATTACCTGGCTGCTCATTCTAAAAATAGCAATTACCTGGATGCTCCTTCTAAAAATAGCCATTACCCGGCTTCTTCTAAAAATACCCTTTATTCAGCTGCTCATTCTAAAAATAGTCATTACCCGACTGCTCCTTCTAAAAATAGCCATTACTCGACTGCTCCTTCTAAAAATAGCCATTACCCACCTGCTCCTTCTAAAAATAGCCATTACCCAGCTGCTCCTTCTAAAAATAGCCATTACCCAACTGCTCCTTCTAAAAATAGCCATTACCCGACTGCTCCTTCTAAAAAAAGCCATTACCCAGCTGCTCCTTCTAAAAATAGCCATTACCCGACTGCTCCTTCTAAAAATAGCCATTACCCAGCTGCTCCTTCTAAAAATAGCCATTACCCAACTGCTCCTTCTAAAAATAGCCATTACCCAGCTGCTCCTTCTAAAAATAGCCATTACCCAGCTGCTCCTTCTAAAAATAGCCATTACCCGGCTGCTCCTTCTAAAAATAGCCATTACCCAACTGCTCCTTCTAAAAATAGCCATTACCCGACTGCTCCTTCTAAAAATAGCCATTACCCGACTGCTCCTTCTAAAAATACCCGTTACCCGGTTGCTCCTTCTAAAAATAGCCATTACCCGACTGCTCCTTCTAAAAATAGCCATTACCCGACTGCTCCTTCTAAAAATAGCCATTACCGAGCTGCTCCTTCTAAAAATAGCCATTACCCAACTGCTCCTTCTAAAAATACCCTTTACTCAGCTGCTCCTTCTAAAAATAGCCATTACCGGACTGCTCCTTCTAAAAATACCCGTTACCCGGTTGCTCCTTCTAAAAATATCAATTACCCGGCTGCTCCTTCTAAAAATAGCCATTACCCACCTGCTCCTTCTAAAAATAGCCATTACCCACCTGCTCCTTCTAAAAATAGCCATTACCCGACTGCTCCTTCTAAAAATAGCCATTACCCAACTGCTCCTTCTAAAAATACCTGTTACCCAGCTGCTTCTTCTAAAAATACCCGTTACCCGGCTGCTCCTTCTAAAAATACCTGTTACCCAGCTGCTCCTTCTATAAATACCCGTTACCCGGCTGCTCCTTCTAAAAATACCTGTTATCCATCTGTTCCTTTTAATGATACCCTTTACCTGGCTGCTCCTTCTATCCGTTACCCAGCTGCTCCTTCTAATAATACCCGTTACCTTGCTGCTCCTTCTAAAAAAAGCCCCTGATTCTGCTGCTCGCCCCTGCTGAAGTCGGATTCAGACCAGAACAGCTGACACTCGGCGCTGGTCACACTCCAGAGAGTCATAAAGAGCCACGGAGATAATCCGCCTCACCCAGACGCGGGGGGATTTACGGGCGCTCAGGTGCAGGGGGGGGGGGGCGATTTAGGGCACCTGCCTCTCCCGCCACTGCGCCGGCGGTAAATCAGTTTTATTCCCTCGTTGCTTCCTCACCCCGCGGTCGGTATTTCAGGCCCGGTGCGCTCCTGCATTTATTATCCCGCCGGATCGTTTTATAGGGCGCTGTGGTCACTCCCCCGGCAACGCCGAAAAAACAGCCGACGATTGGCACGCCCGAAACGCACCTGGATTAACCCTTTACTCTGCCGGGGCTGGGGCTGCAGGTAGAGCTAAAGTGAGGGGCTTTAAAGCCCAGCATTAAAGTGGACCAAAACCCACACCGATTCCCTGGTTGATTGATTCCCTCCCCCCTGGGGCATCCAAAATCGGGATGCCCCACTGTGTGAAACCCCCCAGGTAGCCCCATACACTTACCTTGTTTCCAGGTCCAACGGCGCATGTGCGAGCCGCGGCCGCATCCCCGTTATCCCTCTAGCAGGGCGCGTGCCCGCACCAGGTATTTGTGAATGGCCGGCTCTGTTAGAGGGAAGCGGGGGATGCGCCCGCTATCACGCTTGGAGCCGCTAGCCTTAGACGACGTGACGTCATCGGCTCAGAGCAGCCTGATTGGCTGCGCGCCCTCGCACGCCCTGTCGGGTCAGCGGTTTTAAGGGGTTCTGTGGGATGCCCCGGGGGCGAGGACTAAAACCCAGGCTAGTCGAAAAAAACCCTGGGTTTTGGTCCACTTTAAAGTGGACCTATTGCCTGACTCCAGGGCCGGGCGACTTAGTGACCGCCCACAGTCACTTTTCCTTTCCGATTCTCCCCATGCCATGTTCTCTAGGCTGCGGGTGGGGGTGCGCTGCATACCACGGGAGACCGGGGAGTGCGGCCGCTCCCTATGCATTAGTATAAAGCAGTGATTGGACGAGAACCGTGGGACCGGCAGAAAGGTAAGTGGTGCAGGCAATCTGGGGGTCACACAGCGGGGCATCCCAGATCGGGGTTCCCCATGGACAAGGATAGTGTAAATCCCAGAGATTAAAGCGGACCCATCCCGGAGATAGGTCCAAAACCCACAGAGATTACCCAGTGGATCTATAAGATTCCCGGACAGATCGATTCCCTCCCCCTGGGGCACCTAAAATCGGGATGCCCCGCTGTGTGATACCCCCCAGGTCGCCCCATACACTTCCCGGTCCAAACCACGGCCAAGTAGTAAATAAAGAGATATGTTGTTGACAAAATAACACAATAATGCAATCAAATCTTCCAACACAATACAATACAGTTTTGGGTCTGGCCTACATATATACATGGATTAAGGTAACATTAAAAGCATTACCCTCCTGAAAAGGCCACCCACAAGCAGACCTTACAGCTGGCAGCCTTCATTCCTCCTGTCTCCCTCTCCTGCCTCTCGCCCGGCCCTTCTCATGTGCAAGCCGTCTCCTTCCTCCCTTCCTCCCTGCCTCAGGTGCAAGCCCTCTCCTTCCTCCATGCTCCCCCTCAATTATACACAAAAAAGCTTTTGATCTCTGGTCTTCTTTGTCCCCTCTTATGACCCTGGTCATAGGTTTTATGTTCTCCTAGTCCCAACCTTTGTTTGGATTGTATTGCTTTATTGTCTCAGGATGCTGATCCTATCTGATTGGAATACAATTCCTGCCCTGCCTGTTGGTCTCGGGATGCTGATGCTATCTACTTGGAATATCTGCCCTAGGCCTTCCCACTTCATGTCATGCCATGCTGTATATTCCTATATGCAACATTATTAACAATATTGATTTTCCATAAAGGCCCATTATTTCCATAAAGGCCCATACACTTCCCGGTCCAAGCCACGGCATCCCCGCTATCCCTCTAGCAGGGCGCGTGCCCGCACCAGGCATTTGTGATTGGTCGGCCCTGTTAGAGGGAAGCGGGGGATGCGCTGTCCTTAGACGACGTGACGTCAGCGTCTCTGCACTACTGAAAAATGGAGCGCACCAGCAATTATTTATACAGTGTGCATGCGCCCAGATATGCACTTTTACAAGTGCAGAATCCAAAAACAAACAGAGAAAGGGGGTCCCAACACCCCTAATATTATCTGGGCAAAAAGCAGCACCCCTGGGATCTAATCAAAATATATCAAACTTTATTTCATTTCATCTTGTTAACATATATGGACACAATAGGCCGGATTCGGAGCATCCTCAAAACCGTGTCGTATTTGGCTCGTTTTGTGTATTTGACACTTTTTTTTTCACGTAAGCCTAGGTGCGTACGCACGATTCCGAGCCTCCATCGGAAGCCTTACGTTTACTGTTCCTAGCTGCGTACGCCAACGTATACCTCTCGTTGCGTCCTCGACAGGACGAGGGTTACGTATACGTTACCCCGTAATCCTCGTATACTACCGTTTTTCAGCCTTTTCCAACGTAGCTTCCCACGAAGAATTTCCGTGTCCCATTAGATTAAGCTGCATCTTTCTCCAAATGTTACAATGTTGTTACAATGTAATTCCATATGTTTTCGCTTTGTTACTGGTGGATAGATGCTGAAAAACAGACTTTAATCACACAGCCTCCTGCGCTCTGGGCTTCAGAGAAGCATTTTTCAGCGCCTGAGATTTGTGAGGCTGTTTTTTTGCTGAATATGGTGTGAGTCGGTCGCTATGAGCAGTCGCTAACATGCGCTCCCATACAGCGCTGTACTGGTCAAATAGCGACTCCTCACAATGGGGGCAGTTGGGGAGTATGCTCACATCTATCTCTCTCTCTGCAACTCAGCAGAGCTCTGCTTCACTACAGCCACATCCTCCTACTCCAGAGAAGCCAAGACCCATTTTACCGGGGGATGGGCGTGGTTGGGGTGTGGTTTTAGGGGTGGGGCTTATGTACAGGCTTTTAATGAACTTTGCAGGTATATAAGGGTTAGAAATCCATAAAGCTCCCATACTAATTCTGCCTATACTCTTCACTATGACAGTAACTGACACAAGCAAAGCGGGAAAGACCACTTAAGCAGGGATGTACACACCATAGAGGCAGGGGAGGCAGCTGCTGCCGGGCCCGGGGGGGAAAGGGGCCCGCGCAAGCTACTCCCTTTCCTTGCAGCAGCTGTGACAATGCTCACACCCATAGACTGAGATAATGGAATTATTACACTCATAGACTGGAGACAATGGAGCCCCTACACCCATAGACTGGAGATAATGGGGCCCCTACACCCATAGACTGAAATAATGGAGCCCCTACACCCATAGACTGAAATAATGGAGCCCCTACACCCATAGACTGAGATAATGGGGCCCCTACACCCATAGGCTGGAGATAATGGAGCCCCTACACCCATAGCCTGATATAACAGAGCCCCCTACACCCATAGACTGAGAAATTGGAGCCCCTACACCCATGGGCTGAGATAATGGAGCCCCTACACCCATAGACTGAGATAATGGAAACCCTACACCCATAGACTGAGATAATGGAGCCCCTACATCCATGGGCTGAGATAATGGAGCCCCTGCACCCATAGACTGGAGATAATGGGGCCCCTACACCCATAGACTGGAGATAATGGAGCCCCTACACCCATAGGTTGGAGATAATGGAGCCCCTACACTCATAGTCTGAGATAATGAACCCCCTACACCCATAGACTGAGATAATGAAGCCCCTACACACATAGGTTGGAGTAAATAGAGCCTCTACACTCATAGTCTGAGATAATGAACCCCCTACACCCCTAGACTGAGATAATGAAGCCCCTACACCCATAGACTGAGATAATGGAGCCCCTACACCCATAGGTTGGAGATAACGGAGCCCCTACACTCATAGTCTGAGATAATGAACCCCCTACACCCATAGACTGAGATAATGAAGCCCCTGCACCCATAGACTGAGATAATGCCGCAGGACGCATGCCCAGAACACACCCAGAGGACGGCAGGAAGTGCCGAAACGCGCGTCGGTGAGTTGATTCATGTAAACAGAAAGAGGAAACATTAAGCAGGGAAGCCGCAGGATCGCGCCCCCGCTTTTATGAGATCCACGGACCTTTTTATTTTATCTACTCTGCCCTGATGTCCCATCAGGCAGACCCGCACTTAAAGCTTATGAGCGCAGACGTGCAGGTGTGACCTGAAAACACTGCACAAAGGACTGACATAAACGCTCCGCCCCAACCCCCAAAAAAACGTCAGAAGTTTACCTTTTCCCCCTGGACATAGAGACTGCTGACCTCTGTCAGCCATTCCTTTTGCACTGATTTGTTTAATAAATAAAGAAGCATTTTATCACTAAGAAAGAAGCCTGACGGTCTTTATTAAAGAAGCTGGAATATGTTTGAAGAGACCCAGTGCAACTAATTCATATACTGAGCGGCTAACCACCCAAGGACCCTGGGAAAGTATAGTAACCCCGGGCAACAGCGGCAAATAACACAGAGAGGAGCACCAGATACCGGAGGAACCCTCCATAAGGAAATACCCACTACAGCAGTGATTACACATCGGGTAATAACCATTCAGGCAACTGAACCTCAGAGGCCCTGGGCAGGTCGGCGTACCCCCGGGCCGCGGCAGTGAGTGTCCCACTCTGTTTCTTTTCATATATATAACAGAAGTAAATGGTAACACATCGCAGAGAGTTACTTTATGAACATACATCTATATTGTTTGATTTTTTGACCAGAACCTTACAATTTTTTTTAGCATAATTGCTGTATGAGTAAAACCAGGCAGCATAAAATATCTTTTGATAAACATAGAGGCATTGCACACAACCAGATATTACCTAGCAATATAGGATATCTGGTGCCAAATAACCTCTAACAGCTTTGTACCAACTGAGTGAGAGGAAGACGTCTCACCCTGCCCCTTCATTCCCCTACCCTACTTTCAAGCACGCCTAAAACTGATTGACTTTATTTAAAGCATATTAGTTCTTAGCTATTTCTGACATAATGAAGCCCCTACACCCATAGACTGAGATAATGGAGCCCCTACACCCATAGACTGATATAATGGAGCCACTACACACATAGACTGGAGATAATGGAGCCCCTACATCCACAGGCTGAGATAATGGAGCCCCTAAACCCATGGGCTGAGATAATGGAGCCCCTACACCCATAGGTTGGAGATAATGGAGCCCCTACACTCATAGTCTGAGATAATGAACCCCCTACACCCAAAGACTGAGATAATGAAGCCCCTACACCCATAGACTGATATAATGGAGCCACTACACACATAGACCGGAGATAATGGAGCCCCTACACCCATAGGCTGAGGTAATGGAGCCCCTAAACCCATAGGTTAGAGATAATGGAGCCCCTACACTCATAGTCTGAGATATTGAACCCCCTACACCCAAAGACTGAGATAATGAAGCCCCTACACCCATAGACTGATATAATGGAGCCACTACACACATAGGATGGAGAGAATGAAGTCCCTACACCTATAGACTGAGATAATGGAGCCCCTACACCCATAGACTGAGATAATGGAGCCCCTACACCCATAGACTGGAGATAATGGAGCCCCTACACTCACAGACTGATATAATGGAGCCACTACACACATAGACTGGAAATAATGGAGCCCCTGCATCCACAGGCTGAGATAATGGAGCCCCTACATCCACAGGCTGAGATAATGGAGCCCTTACATCCACAGGCTGAGATAATGGAGACCTTACACCCACAGGCTGAGATAATGGAGTCCCTACATCCACAGGCTGAGATAATGGAGCGCCTACATCCACAGGCTGAGATAATGGAGCGCCTACATCCACAGGCTGAGATAATGGAGCGCCTACATCCACAGGCTGAGATAATGGAGCCCCTACATCCACAGGCTGAGATAATGGAGCCCTTACACCCACAGGCTGAGATAATGGAGTCCCTACATCCACAGGCTGAGATAATGGAGTGCCTACATCCACAGGCTGAGATAATGGAGCGCCTACATCCACAGGCTGAGATAATGGAGCCCTTACACCCACAGGCTGAGATAATGGAGCCCCTACATCCATGGGCTGAGATAATGGAGCCCTTACACCCATAGGCTGGAGAGAATGAAGCCCCTACACCCATAGGATGGAGAGAATGGAGTCCCTACACCCATAGGCTGGAGATAATGGAGCCCCTACACCCATAGGCTGGAGATAATGGAGCCCCTACACCCATAGACTGGAGATAATGGAGCCCCTACACCCATAGAATGGAGATAATGGAGCCCCTACACCCATAGACTGAGATAATGGAGCCCCTACACCCATAGACTGGAGATACTGGAGCCCCTACACCCATAGACTGGAGATAATGGAGCCCCTACACCCATAGACTGGAGATACTGGAGCCCCTACACCCATAGACTGAGATAATGGAGCCCCTACACCCATAGGATGGAGATAATGGAGCCCCTACACCCATAGACTGAGATAATGGAGCCCCTACACCCATAGGCTGAGATAATGGAGCCCCTACACCCATAGACTGAGATAATGGAGCCCCTACACCCATAGGCTGAGATGTCAGACCTGCCATTTGCCCTCCATGAGGACGGGTGCTCGTTTATCGACCAGAGCTGACCCTGGCTGTTGACCAGCAACGAGGAGGTCAGCAACCTCTCCGAGAAACACAACCTGACACTCATAATAGAAACCTGCCGAAAAATAAAAAACCCTCTCCATTCCTCAGCGCGGGAGAGCGTCCAAGCCGGCGTCTTCCGGAACGCGCGAGCGGTGATAATGAACGCGGCTCTCTTCCCGGGGGGGAACCGGCGCCTTAATAGGAAGTGAAAGGTCAACAGGAGAGAGAAACAAATGAAATGGCTGCGAATCGATGGAATATCTCCGCGCGCAATCCTCAGCGGGATCATCAAAAAGCCATTACCCGCCGTCTCTTCATTAAGTGGGCGTCGCTTCCTCCCGGTAATGCCTCCGTAAACACGCCAGTTACCAACTGCTATTAACCCCGGCTCGCCCGGGGGAGGGAGGGGGGATATCAGAAAAGCGGAGGGCGGGGAGTGGGCCGGTAACATTGGCGCACGTATCGACGGAACGACTATGTCTCATCGATTGAATGAGGAAGGACTCAGTGTTCTATTGATGGGTTAACGACTGACCGTCATGCGGAGCCCGGTATCTCGGTATCCCGGATATATTGGGAACGTCCCGCATCTCAGGTCACGTCTCTGACGAATTGCGTCCCAGGACTGATGGCCAAGGTCATCTCAATACTGGCAAGCAGGGCTGGTGCCAGCACGGGGCCCCTGCTCCTTGGGAGGGCCCCATATGGGAGGGCCCCACCTTACCCATCCCACCACCACCCTGCACCTTGAGAGGGTCCCCAAAACCTTGGGAGTGCTCCTGCACCTTAAGAGGGTCCCCGAACCTTGGGAGGGCCCCACCTTACCCATCCCCACCCTGCACATTGAGAGGGTCCCCAAACCTTGGGAGGGCCCCTGCACCTTAAGAGGGTCCCCGAGCCTTGGGAGGGCCCCATCCAGGAGGGACCCACCTTACCCGCCCCACCCTGCACCTCGAGAGGGTCCCCGAACCTTAGGAGGGCCTCTGCATCTTGAGAGGGTCCCTAAACCTTGGGTGGGCCCCTGCACCTTTAGGGGGTCCCCGAGACCTTGGGAGGACCCTTGCACCTCGAGAGGGCCCTGCACCTTGGGAGGGCCCCTGCACCTTGGGAGGACCCCACCCGGGAGGGACCCACCTTACCTGCCCCACTCCCACCCTGCAACCTGGAGAGGGTCCCCGAACCTTGGGAGGGCCCCTGCACCTTGGGAGGGCCCCTGCACCTTGAGAGGGTCCCCAAACCTTGAGAGGGTCCCCAAACCTTGAGAGGGTCCCCAAACCTTGGGAGTTCCCTTGCACCTTGAGAGGGTCCCCAAACCTTGAGACGGTCTCCAAACCTTGGGAGGGCCCCTGCACCTTGGGAGCGCCCCTGCACCTTTGGAGGGCCCCTGCACCTTGAGAGGGTCCCCTGCACCTTGGGAGCGCCCCTGCACCTTGAGAGGGTCCCCTGCACCTTGAGAGGGTCCCCTGTACCTTGGGAGCGCCCCTGCATCTTGAGAGGGTCCCCTGCACCTTGGGAGGGCCCCTGCACCTTGAGAGGGTTCCCTGCACCTTGAGAGGGTTCCCTGCACCTTGGGAGGGCCCCTGCACCTTGAGAGGGTCCCCTGCACCTTGAGAGGGTCCCCTGCACCTTGGGAGGGCCCCTGCACCTTGAGAGGGTCCCCTGCACCTTGAGAGGGTCCCCTGCACCTTGGGAGCGCTCCTCCACCTTGAGAGGGTCCCCTGCACCTTGGGAGGGCCCCTGCACCTTGGGAGGGCCCCTAAACCTTGAGAGGGTCCCCTGCACCTTGGGAGGGCCCCTGCACCTTGAGAGGGTCCCCTGCACCTTGGGAGGGCCCCTGCACCTTGAGAGGGTCCCCTGCACCTTGAGAGGGTCCCCTGCAGCTTGGGAGGGCCCCTGCACCTTGAGAGGGTCCCCTGCACCTTGGGAGGGCCCCTGCACCTTGAGAGGGTCCCCTGCACCTTGGGAGCACTCCTCCACCTTGAGAGGGTCCCCTGCACCTTGGGAGGGCCCCTGCACCTTGGGAGGGCCCCTGCACCTTGAGAGGGTCCCCTGCACCTTGGGAGCGCCCCTACACCTTGAGAGGGTCCCCTGCACCTTGGGAGCGCCCCTGCACCTTGAGAGGGTCCCCTGCACCTTGGGAGCGCCCCTGCACCTTGAGAGGGTCCCCTGCACCTTGAGAGGGTCCCCTGCACCTTGGGAGCGCCCCTGCACCTTGAGAGGGTCCCCTGCACCTTGGGAGCACTCCTCCACCTTGAGAGGGTCCCCTGCACCTTGAGAGGGCCCCTGCACCTTGGGAGGGCCCCTGCACCTTGAGAGGGTCCCCTGCACCTTGGGAGCGCCCCTGCACCTTGAGAGGGTCCCCTGCACCTTGGGAGCGCTCCTCCACCTTGAGAGGGTCCCCCGCACATTGAGAGGGTCCCCAAACCTTGGGAGGGCCCCTGCATCTTGAGAGGGTCCCTAAACTTTGGGAGGGCCCCTGCACCTTGAGAGGGTCCCCGAAACCTTGGGAGGGTCCCACCTGGGACGGACCCACCTTAACCGCCCTACCCCCACCTTGAGAGGATCCCCAAACCTTGGGAGGGCCCCTGCATCTTGAGAAGGTCCCTAAACCTTGGGAGGGCCCCTGCATCTTGAGATGATCCCTAAACCTTGGGAGGGCCCCTGCATCTTGAGAGGGTCCCTGCACCTTGGGAGGACCCCACCCGGGAGGGACCCACCTTACCTGCCCCACTCCCACCCTGCAACCTGGAGAGGGTCCCCGAACCTTGGGAGGGCCCCTGCACCTTGGGAGGGTCCCCAAACCTTGAGAGGGTCCCCAAACCTTGAGAGGGTCCCCAAACCTTGGGAGTTCCCTTGCACCTTGAGAGGGTCCCCAAACCTTGAGACGGTCTCCAAACCTTGGGAGGGCCCCTGCACCTTGGGAGCGCCCCTGCACCTTTGGAGGGCCCCTGCACCTTGAGAGGGTCCCCTGCACCTTGGGAGCGCCCCTGCACCTTGAGAGGGTCCCCTGCACCTTGAGAGGGTCCCCTGTACCTTGGGAGCGCCCCTGCATCTTGAGAGGGTCCCCTGCACCTTGGGAGGGCCCCTGCACCTTGAGAGGGTTCCCTGCACCTTGAGAGGGTTCCCTGCACCTTGGGAGGGCCCCTGCACCTTGAGAGGGTCCCCTGCACCTTGAGAGGGTCCCCTGCACCTTGGGAGGGCCCCTGCACCTTGAGAGGGTCCCCTGCACCTTGAGAGGGTCCCCTGCACCTTGGGAGTGCTCCTCCACCTTGAGAGGGTCCCCTGCACCTTGGGAGGGCCCCTGCACCTTGAGAGGGTCCCTAAACCTTGAGAGGGTCCCCTGCACCTTGGGAGGGCCCCTGCACCTTGAGAGGGTCCCCTGCACCTTGGGAGGGCCCCTGCACCTTGAGAGGGTCCCCTGCACCTTGAGAGGGTCCCCTGCAGCTTGGGAGGGCCCCTGCACCTTGAGAGGGTCCCCTGCACCTTGGGAGGGCCCCTGCACCTTGAGAGGGTCCCCTGCACCTTGGGAGCACTCCTCCACCTTGAGAGGGTCCCCTGCACCTTGGGAGGGCCCCTGCACCTTGGGAGGGCCCCTGCACCTTGAGAGGGTCCCCTGCACCTTGGGAGCGCCCCTACACCTTGAGAGGGTCCCCTGCACCTTGGGAGCGCCCCTGCACCTTGAGAGGGTCCCCTGCACCTTGGGAGCGCCCCTGCACCTTGAGAGGGTCCCCTGCACCTTGAGAGGGTCCCCTGCACCTTGGGAGCGCCCCTGCACCTTGAGAGGGTCCCCTGCACCTTGGGAGCACTCCTCCACCTTGAGAGGGTCCCCTGCACCTTGAGAGGGCCCCTGCACCTTGGGAGGGCCCCTGCACCTTGAGAGGGTCCCCTGCACCTTGGGAGCGCCCCTGCACCTTGAGAGGGTCCCCTGCACCTTGGGAGCGCTCCTCCACCTTGAGAGGGTCCCCCGCACATTGAGAGGGTCCCCAAACCTTGGGAGGGCCCCTGCATCTTGAGAGGGTCCCTAAACTTTGGGAGGGCCCCTGCACCTTGAGAGGGTCCCCGAAACCTTGGGAGGGTCCCACCTGGGACGGACCCACCTTAACCGCCCTACCCCCACCTTGAGAGGATCCCCAAACCTTGGGAGGGCCCCTGCATCTTGAGAAGGTCCCTAAACCTTGGGAGGGCCCCTGCATCTTGAGATGATCCCTAAACCTTGGGAGGGCCCCTGCATCTTGAGAGGGTCCCTGCACCTTGGGAGGACCCCACCCGGGAGGGACCCACCTTACCTGCCCCACTCCCACCCTGCAACCTGGAGAGGGTCCCCGAACCTTGGGAGGGCCCCTGCACCTTGGGAGGGTCCCCAAACCTTGAGAGGGTCCCCAAACCTTGAGAGGGTCCCCAAACCTTGGGAGTTCCCTTGCACCTTGAGAGGGTCCCCAAACCTTGAGACGGTCTCCAAACCTTGGGAGGGCCCCTGCACCTTGGGAGCGCCCCTGCACCTTTGGAGGGCCCCTGCACCTTGAGAGGGTCCCCTGCACCTTGGGAGCGCCCCTGCACCTTGAGAGGGTCCCCTGCACCTTGAGAGGGTCCCCTGTACCTTGGGAGCGCCCCTGCATCTTGAGAGGGTCCCCTGCACCTTGGGAGGGCCCCTGCACCTTGAGAGGGTTCCCTGCACCTTGAGAGGGTTCCCTGCACCTTGGGAGGGCCCCTGCACCTTGAGAGGGTCCCCTGCACCTTGAGAGGGTCCCCTGCACCTTGGGAGGGCCCCTGCACCTTGAGAGGGTCCCCTGCACCTTGAGAGGGTCCCCTGCACCTTGGGAGTGCTCCTCCACCTTGAGAGGGTCCCCTGCACCTTGGGAGGGCCCCTGCACCTTGAGAGGGTCCCTAAACCTTGAGAGGGTCCCCTGCACCTTGGGAGGGCCCCTGCACCTTGAGAGGGTCCCCTGCACCTTGGGAGGGCCCCTGCACCTTGAGAGGGTCCCCTGCACCTTGAGAGGGTCCCCTGCAGCTTGGGAGGGCCCCTGCACCTTGAGAGGGTCCCCTGCACCTTGGGAGGGCCCCTGCACCTTGAGAGGGTCCCCTGCACCTTGGGAGCACTCCTCCACCTTGAGAGGGTCCCCTGCACCTTGGGAGGGCCCCTGCACCTTGGGAGGGCCCCTGCACCTTGAGAGGGTCCCCTGCACCTTGGGAGCGCCCCTACACCTTGAGAGGGTCCCCTGCACCTTGGGAGCGCCCCTGCACCTTGAGAGGGTCCCCTGCACCTTGGGAGCGCCCCTGCACCTTGAGAGGGTCCCCTGCACCTTGAGAGGGTCCCCTGCACCTTGGGAGCGCCCCTGCACCTTGAGAGGGTCCCCTGCACCTTGGGAGCACTCCTCCACCTTGAGAGGGTCCCCTGCACCTTGAGAGGGCCCCTGCACCTTGGGAGGGCCCCTGCACCTTGAGAGGGTCCCCTGCACCTTGGGAGCGCCCCTGCACCTTGAGAGGGTCCCCTGCACCTTGGGAGCGCTCCTCCACCTTGAGAGGGTCCCCCGCACATTGAGAGGGTCCCCAAACCTTGGGAGGGCCCCTGCATCTTGAGAGGGTCCCTAAACTTTGGGAGGGCCCCTGCACCTTGAGAGGGTCCCCGAAACCTTGGGAGGGTCCCACCTGGGACGGACCCACCTTAACCGCCCTACCCCCACCTTGAGAGGATCCCCAAACCTTGGGAGGGCCCCTGCATCTTGAGAAGGTCCCTAAACCTTGGGAGGGCCCCTGCATCTTGAGATGATCCCTAAACCTTGGGAGGGCCCCTGCATCTTGAGAGGGTCCCTAAACCTTGGGAGGGCCCCTGCATCTTGAGATGGTCCCTAAACCTTGGGAGGGCCCCTGCATCTTGAGATGATCCCTAAACCTTGGGAGGGCCCCTGCATCTTGAGAGGGTCCCTAAACCTTGGGAGGGCCCCTGCATCTTGAGATGGTCCCTAAACCTTGGGAGGGCCCCTGCATCTTGAGATGATCCCTAAACCTTGGGAGGGCCCCTGCATCTTGAGAGGGTCCCACCTGGGACGAACCCACCTCAACCGCCCTACCCCCACCCTGCACCTTGGGAGGGCCCCACCCCATTCTCTCTGCCCTGGGCAGACCCTATGCAGGCCGTGCAGTGACCAGGACAGCCAGGGGCAGATTGGCCATTGGGAGAAGCTTTCTTTCTTGCTGCCCTTTTATTTTTTGTTTCTTTCCTTCTATCCGTTGTTTTTTTTTTTTTATTTATTTCCATTTATTCGTTCATCTGTTCTTTCTGCCTTTCCTTTTCTTTCTATTCTTTCTGTCAGTCCTACTATTCTTTCTTTCTTTCCTTCTCTTTTTTCTTTTATCTGTTCCTGCCTTTCCTTTTTCCCTCTTTCCTTTTATTATTTCGGTCAGCACTTCTATTCTTTCTTTCTATTCTTTCTTTCTATTCTTTTCTTGTATCTGTTCTTTCTGTCATTCCTTTTTCCCTCTTTCCTTCTATCATTTCTGTTAGTCCCTTTATTCCCTCCTTCTTTCTTCCCCTCTTTTATCTCTTCTTTCTTCCAGTCCTTTCTTTTCTATTTCCTTCTGTTGTTTCTGTCTGTCCTTCTATTCTTTCATTCTGACTCTTCTTTTCTTGTATCTTTTCTTTCTGTCAGATCTTTCTTTCCTTTTTCCTCCTATTATTTATGTCAGTTTCTCTTTTTTTTTCTTTCCTTCTCTTCTTTTCTTGTATCTGTTCTTTCTGACATTCTTTTTCCCCTCTTTCCTTCTATCATTTCTATTAGTTCTTTCTTTCTTTCCTTCTCTTCTTTTCTCCGTTCTTTCTGCCACTCCTTTCTATCCTCGTCCCTTCTATTATTTCTGTCAGTCCTTCTATTCTTTCTTTCTTTCCTTTTCTTCTTTTATCTGTTCTTTCTGTCATATCTTTCTTCCCTTTTTCCTCCTATTATTTCTGTCAGTCCTTCTATTCTTTCTTTCCTTTTCATCTTGTATCTGTTCTTTCTGTCATTCCTTTTCCCCTCTTTCCTTCTATCATTTCTATTAGTCCTTTCTTTCTTTCCTTCTCTTCTTTTCTCCGTTCTTTCTGCCACTCCTTTCTATCCTCTTCCCTTCTATTATTTCTGTCAGTCCTTCTATTCTTTCTTTCTTTCCTTTTCTTCTTGTATCTGTTCTTTCTGTCATTCCTTTTCCCCTCTTTACTTCTATCATTTCTATTAGTCCTTTCTTTCCTTCTCTTCTCCTTTCTATTCTCTTCCCTTCTATAATTTCTGTCAGTTCTTCTATCCTTTCTCTTCTTTTCTTGTATCTGTTCTTTCTGTCATATCTTTCTTCCCCTTTTCCTCCTATTATTTATGTCAGTCCTTCTATTCTTTCCTTCTCTTCTTTTTTATCAGCAAAGGGGTTCTAAACTTTCCCCTATGCAGGACGCAGGACTAAGGGCTGTCAGCCAGGGGCAGATTGGCCATTGGGAGAAACTCTCTTTCTTTATGTGCTTCTATTCTTTGTTTCTTTCCTTCTATCCATTTTTTTTATTTATTTCCATTTATTCTTTGTTTCGTTCATCTGTTCTTTCTGCCGTCCCTTTTCTTTCTTTCTATTATTTCTGTCAGTCCTTCTATTTTTTCTTTCTTTTCTTCTCTTCTGTTATCTGTTCTTTCTGCCATCCCCTTCTTTTCCCTTCTTGTATCTCTGTCAGTCATTCTATTCTTTCCTTTTTTTTCTGTTCTTTCTGCCATTCCTTTCTTGCCTCTTTCCTTCTATTGTTTTTGTCTGTCCTTCTATCTTTTCTTTCCCTTCTAGTATTTCTGTTATTTCTTTCTTTCATTATTTCTTTCTTTCCTTTATCTGTTCTTTCTGCCATTCCTTTCTTCCATCTTTCCTTCTATTATATCTGTCAGTCCTTCCATTCTCTCTTTCTTTCCTTCTCTTATTTTCTTGTATCTCTTCTTTCTGCAATTCCTTTCTTCCCTCTTTCATTCTATAATTTCTGTCATTCTTTCTATTCTTTCCTTCTCTGCTTTTCTTGTACCTGTTTTTTTTCTGCCATTCCTTCCATTATTTCTATCTGTGTTTCTATTCTTTCTTGCCCTCTCTTATTTTCTTGTATCTGTTCATTCTACCATTCCTTTCTTCCCTTCTATTATTTCTTTTCTTTTATCTGTTCTTTCTGCCATTCCTTTCTTCTATTTTCCCTTCTATTATTTCTGTCAGTACTTCTATTCTTTCTTTATTTCCATTGTCTGCTTTTCTTGTATCTATTCTTTCTGCCATCCCTTTCCTCCCTATTTCCTTCTAGTATTTCTGTTCTTTCTTTCTCTTTCTTTCGTTCCTTTTTTTCATTTATCTGTTCTTTCTGCCATTCCTTTCTTCCATCTTTCCTTCTATTATATCTGTCAGTTCCTCTATTCTTTCATTCTCTTATTTTATTGTATCTGTTCTTTCTGCCATTCCTTTCTTCTCTCTTGTCTTCCATTTTTTCTGTCAGTCCTTTTATTCTTTCTTCCTTTCCTTTTATCTCTTCTTTCTTCCAGTCCTTTCCTCCCTATTTCCTTCTAGTATTTCTGTTCTTTCTTTCTCTTTCTTTCGTTCCTTTTTTTTCTTTTATCTGTTCTTTCTGCCATTCCTTTCTTCCATCTTTCCTTCTATTATATCTGTCAGTCCCTTTATTCTTTTTCTTTCATTCTCTTATTTTATTGTATCTATTCTTTCTGCCATTCCCTTCTTCTCTCTTGTCTTCCATTTTTTCTGTCAGTCCTTTTATTCTTTCTTCCTTTCCTTTTATCTCTTCTTTCTTCCCTATTTCCTTCTATTATTTCTTTTATCTGTTCTTTCTGTCATTCCTTTCTTCTCTCTGTCCTTCTATTACTTCTGTTAGTCTTTCTATTATTTCTTTCCTTCTCTCCTTTTCTTTTATCTGTTCTTTCTTCCCTCTTTCCTTCTATTATTTCTGTCAGTCCATATATTTCTGTTTCTTTCCATCTTTTCTTTGTCCCTTTCTTTTATGTCAGTTCTGTCATTCCTTTACTGGAGCCCAGACCCTACATTGTCTGCTCTAGAGCCAAAACCCTCCATTGCCTGTGCTGGAGCCCAGACCCTACATTGTCTGCTCTAGAGCCAAAACCCTCCATTGCCTGTACTGGAGCCCAGACCTTACATTGTCTGCTCTATGGCCAAAACCCTCCATTGCCTGTGCTGGAGCCCAGACCCTACATTGTCTGCTCTAGAGCCAAAACCCTCCATTGCCTGTACTGGAGCCCAGACCCTACATTGTCTGCTCTAGGGCCAAAACCCTCCATTGCCTGTGCTGGAGCCCAGACCTTACATTGTCTGCTCTAGAGCCAAAACCCTCCATTGCCTGTACTGGAGCCCAGACCCTACATTGTCTGCTCTAGAGCCAAAACCCTCCATTGCCTGTACTGGAGCCCAGACCTTACATTGTCTGCTCTATGGCCAAAACCCTCCATTGCCTGTGCTGGAGCCCAGACCCTACATTGTCTGCTCTAGAGCCAAAACCCTCCATTGCCTGTACTGGAGCCCAGACCCTACATTGTCTGCTCTAGGGCCAAAACCCTCCATTGCCTGTACTGGAGCCCAGACCCTACATTGTCTGCTCTAGAGCCAAAACCCTCCATTGCCTGTGCTGGAGCCCAGACCCTACATTGTCTGCTCTAGGGCCAAAACCCTCCATTGCCTGTGCTGGAGCCCAGACCTTACATTGTCTGCTCTAGGGCCCAAACCCTCCATTGCCTGTACTGGAGCCCAGACCTTACATTGTCTGCTCTAGGGCCAAAACCCTCCATTGCCTGTACTGGAGCCCAGACCTTACATTGTCTGCTCTAGGGCCAAAACCCTCCATTGCCTGTGCTGGAGCCCAGAACCTACATTGTCTGCTCTAGGGCCAAAACCCTCCATTGCCTGTACTGGAGCCCAGACCCTACATTGGGTAATGGAACCCCTACACCTCCGATGGGTGAGCTCTCCGTTGGGTACTGGAACCCCTATGCCTCCGTTGGGTGAGCTCTCCATTGGGTACTGGAACCCCTACACCTCTGATGGATAAGCTCTCCATTGGGTACTGGAACCCCTACACCTCCATTGGGTGAGCTCTCCTTTAGGTACAAGAACCCCTAAACCTTGGTCGAGTGAGCTCGCCTGTTGGGTACTGGAACTCCTACATCTCCGATGGGTGAGCTCTCCGTTAGATACTGGAGCCCCTACACCTTCATTGGGTGAGGTCTTCTGTTGGGTACGGAAACTCCTACATCTCCGATGGGTGAGCTCTCCGTTAGATACTGGAACCCCTACATCTCAGATGGGAAAGAACTGTATCTGTTCTTTCTGCCATTCCTTTCTTCTCTCTTGTCTTCCATTTTTTCTGTCAGTCCTTTTATTCTTTCTTCCTTTCCTTTTATCTCTTCTTTCTTCCAGTCCTTTCCTCCCTATTTCCTTCTAGTATTTCTGTTCTTTCTTTCTCTTTCTTTCGTTCCTTTTTTTTCTTTTATCTGTTCTTTCTGCCATTCCTTTCTTCCATCTTTCCTTCTATTATATCTGTCAGTCCCTTTATTCTTTTTCTTTCATTCTCTTATTTTATTGTATCTATTCTTTCTGCCATTCCCTTCTTCTCTCTTGTCTTCCATTTTTTCTGTCAGTCCTTTTATTCTTTCTTCCTTTCCTTTTATCTCTTCTTTCTTCCCTATTTCCTTCTATTATTTCTTTTATCTGTTCTTTCTGTCATTCCTTTCTTCTCTCTGTCCTTCTATTACTTCTGTTAGTCTTTCTATTATTTCTTTCCTTCTCTCCTTTTCTTTTATCTGTTCTTTCTTCCCTCTTTCCTTCTATTATTTCTGTCAGTCCATATATTTCTGTTTCTTTCCATCTTTTCTTTGTCCCTTTCTTTTATGTCAGTTCTGTCATTCCTTTACTGGAGCCCAGACCCTCCATTGCCTGCTCTAGAGCCAAAACCCTCTATTGCCTGTACTGGAGCCCAGACCCTACATTGTCTGCTCTAGAGCCAAAACCCTCCATTGCCTGTGCTGGAGCCCAGACCCTACATTGTCTGCTCTAGAGCCAAAACCCTCCATTGCCTGTACTGGAGCCCAGACCCTACATTGTCTGCTCTAGAGCCAAAACCCTCCATTGCCTGTACTGGAGCCCAGACCTTACATTGTCTGCTCTATGGCCAAAACCCTCCATTGCCTGTGCTGGAGCCCAGACCCTACATTGTCTGCTCTAGAGCCAAAACCCTCCATTGCCTGTACTGGAGCCCAGACCCTACATTGTCTGCTCTAGGGCCAAAACCCTCCATTGCCTGTACTGGAGCCCAGACCCTACATTGTCTGCTCTAGAGCCAAAACCCTCCATTGCCTGTGCTGGAGCCCAGACCCTACATTGTCTGCTCTAGGGACAAAACCCTCCATTGCCTGTACTGGAGCCCAGACCTTACATTGTCTGCTCTAGGGCCCAAACCCTCCATTGCCTGTACTGGAGCCCAGACCTTACATTGTCTGCTCTAGGGCCAAAACCCTCCATTGCCTGTACTGGAGCCCAGACCTTACATTGTCTGCTCTAGGGCCAAAACCCTCCATTGCCTGTGCTGGAGCCCAGAACCTACATTGTCTGCTCTAGGGCCAAAACCCTCCATTGCCTGTACTGGAGCCCAGACCCTACATTGGGTAATGGAACCCCTACACCTCCGATGGGTGAGCTCTCCGTTGGGTACTGGAACCCCTATGCCTCCGTTGGGTGAGCTCTCCATTGGGTACTGGAACCCCTACACCTCTGATGGATAAGCTCTCCATTGGGTACTGGAACCCCTACACCTCCATTGGGTGAGCTCTCCTTTAGGTACAAGAACCCCTAAACCTTGGTCGAGTGAGCTCGCCTGTTGGGTACTGGAACTCCTACATCTCCGATGGGTGAGCTCTCCGTTAGATACTGGAGCCCCTACACCTTCATTGGGTGAGGTCTTCTGTTGGGTACGGAAACTCCTACATCTCCGATGGGTGAGCTCTCCGTTAGATACTGGAACCCCTACATCTCAGATGGGTGAGCTCTCCGTTAGATACTGGAACCCCTACATCTCAGATGGGTGAGCTCTCCGCTAGGTACTGGAACCCCTACACCTCAGTTGGGTGAGCTTGCTTGTTGGGTACTGGAACGCCTACACCTTTGTTGGGTGAGCTCTCCGTTAGGTACTAGAACCCCTACATCTTCATTGGGTGAGCTCTCCGTTAGGTACTAGAACCCCTACACCTTCATTGGGTGAGCTCTCCATTGGGTACTGGGACCCCTACAGCTTCGTTGGGTGAGCTCTCTGTTGGGTACTGGAAACCCTACACTTCTGATGGGTGAGCTCTCCAGCTGGGTACTGAAACCCCTACACATCCATTGGGTAAGTTCTCGGTTGGGTAGTGGAACCCCTACACCTCCATTGGGTGAGCTCTCCATTGGGTACTGGAACCCCCTACACCTCCGATGAGTGAGCTTTCTGTTGGGTACTGGAACCCCTACACCTCTGTTGGGTTATCTCTCCATTGGGTACTGGATCCCCTACACCTCTGTTGGGTGATCTCTCTGTTAGGTGCTGGAACCGCTACACCTTCGTTGGGTGAGCTTTCTGTTAGGTACTGGAACCCCTACACCTTCGTTGGGTGAGCTTTCTGTTGGGTACTGGAACCCCTACACCTCCGTTGGGTGAGCTCTCCCTTAGGTACTGGAACCCCTACACCTTCGTTGGGTGAGCTTTCTGTTGGGTACTGGGACCCCTCTTTGTCTGATCGGGAAGCTCTCCATTGGGTACTGGAACCCCTACACCTCTGATGGGTGAGCTCTCCGTTGGGTACTGGAACCCCTACACTTCCGTTGGGTGAGTTCTCCGTTGGGTACTGGAACCCCTACACCTCCGATGGGTGAGCTCTCCATAGCCCAACCCGCATCCTGATTCCCGAACCAGGGAATTCCCAGATGGTGCGTTTGCCTGGGCAGGGCAACTCAATTCTGGCCAATGAATACTTAGGTCTAGAGATAAGCGGACCAAACTAATTGAACCACAATTTTGATTCGGTGTGAATCTTATTTATTCAAATGTATTTGTGTCAACCGAATTATTCCCTAAAAAAGAAAAACAAAAACCAAAACTCACCCGAGGCCTCGTATCACCAGCGCCCGAGTCCTCACCACTCACAGCCCAGAAGCTGGAGCACCCTTCTGCTATCTGCATATCTCCCTGTTAGAGGATAGTGGGGGATGCGGCTGCCAGCGTGTTCGGATCCTCTCACCTTAGACTAAGGGGCGGGAGCGGATCCGAGCGAGCTGATTGGACGAGAGGCCATGCATGCACTGTAGGACCGGGAACAGGAAAGTTTGTTCGGGTGACCCCGGGGTTTCACACAGTGGGGCAATACTGGTGCACGGAACAAAACTCAGATCCGAGCGTGCTGATTGTATGAGAGGCCACGCATGCATTGTACGAGAGGCCGTGCATGCACTGTAGGACCGGGAAGAGGTGAGTTTGTTCGGGTGACCTCGGAGGTTTCACACAGTGGGCCATCCCTGTAGCACGGACCAAAACTTGGATCCGAGCGCGTTGATTGTACGAGAGGCCACGCATGCATTGTACAAGAGGCCGTGCATGCACTGTAGGACCGGGAAGAGGTGAGTTTGTTTGGGTGACCTCGGAGGTTTCACACAGTGGGGCATCCCTGGAGCACGGACCAAAACTTGGATCCGAGCGTGCTGATTGGACGAGAGGCCACGCATGCATTGTACAAGAGGCCGTGGGGCATGCACTGTAGGCCCGGGAAGAGGTGAGTTTGTTCGGGTGACCGGGGGGGTTTCACACAGTGAGGCATCCCTTGGGGCACGGGAAGTCAAAATTATGGATTTTGGTCCACTTTAATGTATCTCAAGGTTTTATTCCCATCTCTCACCTTTTCCTTCAGGCTGTACATAACTTTTCCATTAACCATACGTTTCGGAGCCGGTAGATCTTTTTTTGTCGGTCTCCAAGGGACCGCTTGTTTTCAGGTTAATTTCCTGCATCTCATGTAAGCTCGTTGGGGCCAGGTGAGAAAACGTGTTCCTTTTTAAGGAGAGAAAACTGCCATTCACTTTCATTGTCTACCTTGGGGCTGATTCAAAAACCGGATGTAAATTTTCACCTGGTGTTGAATTAGCCCCAAGACAGACGATGAAAGTGAATGACAGTTTTCTCTCCTATAAAAGGAGAGAGTCCTCTTACCTGGCTCTGAATCGACCCCATTGTCCCAGCGTAACCCACACTGTTCCCACAGCCAATATCACGAATGTCACCGAGATGCAACGCGAGCCGATGTCTCGATGTCGCCAGGGCCAGAGAGCGGAGAACAGTAACGTTTCTTTTCATTCATCTAATTAATTTCTGCAATTGAAGTTACTTTGCCGTCCCCGAAGGAGAACAACATTTCCTCTGGCAAGAAGCAATTTACTTAAGGAACAGAATGTGAAATGAGGGTGGGCACCAAGCTGAAGGTTCTGCCTCGGGCATCAGATGTTGTTTAAACTCTTCAACTATGTTCATTTGGTTCACATGCAACGTTCGGGAATCTGCATTTAACTTACAAAACTCTTTGTGACGCGTCACGGCATGCGATTGCGTTAATACCCATGTAGGTCAGAAAAATAAGGCGAGGCTGAAGGACACACGGACAAATGCATATGGAATCCAGAGACAATTGGCAGTAATGAGAGGAGCGCAGCGAAGAGAAGGAGACCACATATGTGGTGTCACAGCATAGCCAGGTGGTCGTATGATAGATGGGTGGGTCACAAGTGATCATATTATAGATGGGTGGGTCACAGGTGGTTGTGAGATGGATAGATGGGTCACAGGTGGTCATGAGATAGATGGGTGGTTCACAGGTGATTGTAAGATTGGGTCACAGGTGGTCATGAGATAAATGGGTTGGTAACAGGTGGTCATGAGATGGCTGGGTGGGTTCCAGGTGGTAGTGAGATAGATGGGTGGTTCACAGGTGGTTGTAAGATTGGGTCACATGTGGTAATAAGATAGATGGGTGGGTAACAGGTGGTCATGAGATGGATGGGTGGGTCACAGGTGGTTGTGAGATAGATGGGCAGATCACAGTTGATTGTAAGATTGGGTCACAGGTGGTCATGAGATAGATAAGTGGCTCACAGGTGGTCATGAGATGAAAGGGTGGGTCATAGGTGGTTGTGAAATTAATAGGTCAGTCAAAGGTGGTCGTGAGGTAGATTTTTGGTGACAGGTGGTCGTACGATAGATGGGTGGGTCACAGGTGGTCGTGAGATGGATGGGTGGGTCACAGGTGGTTGTAAGATGGATGGGTGGGTCATAGGTGGTCATGAGATGGATGGGTGGGTCACAGGTGGTAGTGACATGGATAGGTGGGTCCTAGGTGGTTGTGAGATAGATGGGTGGTTCACAGGTGGTTGTAAGATTTGGTCACAGATGGTCATGAGATAGATGGGTTGGTAACAGGTGGTCATGGGATGGATGGGTGGGTCACAGGTGGTCGTGACATGGATAGGTGGGTCAGAGGTGGTCGTGCGAGGGATGAGTGGGTCACAGGTGGATGTAAGATTGGGTCACAAGTGGCCATGAGATAGATAAGTAGGTCACAGATGGTCGTGAGATGGATGGATGGGTCACAAGTGGTTGTAAGATTGGGTCACAGGTGGCCATGAGATAGATGGGTGGGTCACAGGTGGTCATTAGATAGGTGGGTGGGTCACAGGTGGTCATTAGATGGATTGTGAGTTACAGGTGGTCGTGAGATGGATGGGTGGGTCATACGTGGTCATGAGATAGATGGGTGGGTCACAGGTGGTTGGGTGATAAGTGGGTGGTTCACAGGTGATTGTAAGATTTGGTCACAGGTGGTCATGAGATAAATGGGTTGATAACAGGTGGTCATGAGATGGCTGGGTGGGTCACAGGTGGTTGTAAGATTGGGTCACAGGTGGTCATGAGATAGATAAGTAGGTCACAGGTGGTCATGAGATAGATGGGGGGTCACAGGTGGTCATTAGATAGGTGGGTGGGTCACAGGTGGTCATTAGATGGATTGTGAGTTACAGGTGGTCGTGAGATGGATGGGTGGGTCATACGTGGTCATGAGATAGATGGGTGGGTCACAGGTGGTTGGGTGATAAGTGGGTGGGTCACAGGTGCCACAACATAGCCAGAGGAGCCACAAGTGGTCATAAAATAGAGGGGGTGGGGCCGGAGATGATACAAGAAGCCGATGGGCCATTGAGGGCTGTTATGGCCTACAGGTAGAGAAGCGGACTTGTGACCGGAAGGTGGCAAGTTCAATTATGGGCCAATGGACATGACTGTAGCTCTTGATCAAGGCAAGATCAATTGCTTCCCCGGACGCTGAGTTTAGGGCTGCCACGTCTCGGGGCATGTGTGTAATTCACTTGTGTGTAGTCACTAATATAAGGGTCGATTTATAGTCCTGCGCCGGTGACTTTGCGCACGCTATTTGCAGTGCCAAATTACTATCGGGCTTACTCTTGATTAATGGTCCTCCAAATGGGATGCGCATTTGTTTTAGCACCAACTTGTGCACTAGTGTTAGCCAATGCGCCAACTTGTGGCTGAAATATTTCACTAATTCCAAACTGACGCCTGATTTATGTTATGTCTAGTGGGCAGAAAAGTGTGCACGAATGTGGCAATTAGAAGAGCGAATTTCCTCCAGCAAATAGATTTAGGAAACTGCCGATTCCAATGAGTAACAGGCTTATTTCATTCCCAAAAACACATGGCGGCAGGGTCCAGGTTGTTTATGAACAATGAAATTGTCAGCCGCAAGTTCTTCTAAGGGATTAAACCTTTTGTTTGGTTTTTGTTTGAAAAAAAAATGCTAAAATTTTTTTAAAAAATCATAAAAATTAAGGTCCAAACAACAAAAATGTGGATATTGGGCCTCAAACTTTAGCAAAAACAAAACAAATAAAACCATGATAGTTATATTATTAAGCAATAATGTACAAACCAAACAGGGGAGGGAGAGTTAAAGAGAACATCTGGGACAAAACATTGGTCAAATAAAACCTTAAGGGGTAACTGGAAACAGAATCTCCCCCCAAAAATGGAGAACAACGGTTCGAACTCCGAAACGCCGAATAGAGCTTCGCAGAAAACACAGAAGCTGGAGAGCAATCACTATGGAGAAACAGTAAAGGAAAGGGGAGAAACATGCAGAACCATCGGGGCCAGTGGCTTTGCTGGACAAATTCGCATTGGGATGTGGCCATTTGCTATTCAATACAGCAGTTTTCCCTTGCGGAAGCCGCAAATTGGTGCAAGAAGAGGCAATTTGCGCTTCTCCCATGCGCTTTGCACATGTGCCAGGCATGCACACGCAGCCATAAATCATGCACCTAGACGTATGCAGAATCTATGTTACTATTACATGGTAGCAAAGACAAAGCATGACTGGGTAGGTAATTATGTAGCTCTGCTGTTGGTGGCAGGGCAGCATATATTCTATAGAGGCGGTGGAGGCAGCTTGTGCCAGGCCCCCTTCTGTCATGGGCTTGGGGGCACCTTCCTTCGCTGCCTGGTATGTACCCCCTGATAATGCCCCGTCTACCCTACCACCTGGAAAGAGGGCCTGAGACGATGATTATCTTCGAACCTCTTCTTAATTCATTCAGCATGCTCCCCGCCCAGCGTCCTCCCCGGCAACACTCAAACCAACACCACAGGGGAGCCCTGAAGTATCCCCCCGCCAGATCTTCCTCACAGCTCCCCATCTGCCCGGTGGATGGGGAAGGAACCGGGGGCCGGCGATTATATCGGAGACTCTTCTCAATTACATGGTAATGCGTGTTAAAATTACAAATGTATTTATAGTCTGTTTGGCGGCGAGATTCTTTACGGCTCAGCTCCCGGAACAAATTCTACCTTATATATAAATAAAAAAAAACGAAGGCGTGCAGAGAACTTATTACCTTATGGAAATAATCAAACGTTTAGGGGGTTGATCCCGGCTCGTTGGCAAGAAGAGCCTATTCTGCGCGCCGCGCTAATGATTTCTACGCTCAGATTTGTTCCGCTCGCTGTGTTTACGAAAAGCAGACAAGACGAATACAATGATTTATTTTATTTTTTTTTAATTTACGAGAGATTAAACGCCTTTCGCCAGATTTACCGCAACGGCCGCTACGAGAAAAAATCGGTTATTTAATTTGCAAGAAGGGATTAAGTGTCTTTTGGGAGGTGATGCGCTGGTGACCCAAACAGGGTTGGCGCCGCCGCCGCCATCGACCTGAGGAGGAGGCGTAATAATGTAATGTAATAACATGCAGATCCCACCGCTGTGTCATTGCGCTTTTACTGGCTTAGATGCATTTAAACTCGACGTCTAAATCGCCCTGATCTCTATATGATCACACAGTTGAGTGCAGGCTGACTGACTGCTTTCCAGCTATTTCTAGTTGAAAGGAAACCACTGGGGGCGCCCTATCGGAAATCTATTTTTAATATCTTTATAATGCTCTGTCCTGGGTCCCACTGTTTTTTATATGTTTGTAAGTGACATAGGAGAAGGCTTTGTACTGGGCCCCATTCTGTGTAATATGTGTGTAAGTGACCTGAGAATGCTTTTTAAGTAATGTTTGCCAATGATACAAAGGTGTGTTATAGGGGGATATTATTACAAGGGAATATTGTATGGGCAGTGCTGTATTAGTGTCAGGCTCTGTGCCTTTTGGGCGTCTTCCATTGATCTCTGCATGCAGCCACAGAAGTGCTTTGGGTGTTTGTTCTAGACCTGGCTATTCATCCATTGCACTGCTCAACAGCGCCACCTGGTGTTCGGCTCACTGCAACTGCACGAAGCCTAGAGCAGAAGCTCTTGGGTTTGTTTTTTACTCCGGGTTTTCCTTGGCCTGTGTACAGGAAGTGACCTCACTCAGACTCTGACACATCCCTACCTGCTCTAATGGACAGCCCTACTTAAATGGACACCTGGCCTGTATTCATTGCTGTGTTATCAGCTCAGTTCCTGGAAGCTGTGATTCCTGTTACCTGCAACTCCTGACTGTTATACTGGATTGACCTCGACTGCTTCCCGATCAGCTTATGGATTAACCCTCGCACGGATTACACGGTTAGAATATCGGAATGTTTATTGGACTTTGTTTGTTCGCTGCCAGCCCATGATCTCGGATTGTTTAATGGACTTTGCCTGTCTGCCCCCAATCCTGAAATTTATATCTGTTATCAGTCTATATTAAACCCCTGAACTCTGTTCTGTCTTATTGAACTTTATTTCCATTCTTCGTCCGACATCTGGAGCTCCACCCAGCCCTCACTTCTTGCCAGAAGTCTACCTTTACCTTGATTGTAGCCAGGAAGTTTGACAATTAGCCAGGACTTTAGTGGAGAAGGATGTTGGGATACTGATTTCTGACAGATTCAAGATAAGTGGACAGTGTAGCCAAGAGGTGGGGTACTGGATAGGTTGCCTGACTATATCAGGATACAATGTTTCTCTTATAATGGGATACAATGTTTCTCCTATAACAGAATACAATGTTTCTTCTATAACAGGGATACAATGTTTCTCCTATAACAGGATACAATGTTTCTCCTATAAAAGGATACAATGTTTCTCCTATAACAGGATACAATGTTTCTCCTATAATAGGATACAATGTTTCTCCTATAACAGGATACAATGTTTCTCCTATAACAGGGATACAATGTTTCTTCTATAACAGGATACAATGTTTCTCCTATAACAGGATACAATGTTTCTTCTATAACAGGATACAATGTTTCTCCTATAACAGGATACAATGTTTCTCCTATAACAGGATACAATGTTTCTCCTATAATGGGATACAATGTTTCTCCTATAACAGGATACAATGTTTCTCCTATAACAGGATATAATGTTTCCCCTATAACAGGATACAATGTTTCTTCTATAACAGGAATACAATGTTTCTCCTATAACAGGATACAATGTTTCTCCTATAACAGGATACAATGTTTCTCCTATAACAGGATACAATGTTTCTCCTATAACAGGATACAATGTTTCTCCTATAACAGGATACAATGTTTCTCCTATAACAGGATACAATGTTTCTCATATAACAGGATACAATGTTTCTCCTACAACTGGATACAATGTTTCTCCTACAACTGGATACAATGTTTCTCCTATAACTGGATACAATGTTTCTCCTATATCAGGATACAATGTTTCTCATATAACAGGATACAATGTTTCTCCTACAACTGGATACAATGTTTCTCCTATAACTGGATACAATGTTTCTCCTATATCAGGATACAATGTTTCTCCTATAACAGGATACAATGTTTCTCCTATAACAGGATACAATGTTTCTCCTATAACAGGATACAATGTTTCTCCTATAACAGGATACAATGTTTCTCCTATTACAGGATACAATGTTTCTCCTATAACAGGATACAATGTTTCTCCTATAACAGGATACAATGTTTCTCCTATAACAGGATACAATGTTTCTTCTATAACAGGGATACAATGTTTCTCCTATAACAGAATACAATGTTTCTCCTATAACAGGATACAATGTTTCTCCTATAACAGGGATATAATGTTTCTCCTATAACAGGATATAATGTTTCTCCTATAACAGGATACAATGTTTCTCCTATAACAGGATACAATGTTTCTCCTATAACAGGATACAATGTTTCTCCTATAACAGGATACAATGTTTCTCCTATAACTGGATACAATGTTTCTCCTATATCAGGATACAATGTTTCTCATATAACAGGATACAATGTTTCTCCTACAACTGGATACAATGTTTCTCCTATAACTGGATACAATGTTTCTCCTATATCAGGATACAATGTTTCTCCTATAACAGGATACAATGTTTCTCCTATAACAGGATACAATGTTTCTCCTATAACAGGATACAATGTTTCTCCTATAACAGGATACAATGTTTCTCCTATTACAGGATACAATGTTTCTCCTATAACAGGATACAATGTTTCTCCTATAACAGGATACAATGTTTCTCCTATAACAGGATACAATGTTTCTTCTATAACAGGGATACAATGTTTCTCCTATAACAGAATACAATGTTTCTCCTATAACAGGATACAATGTTTCTCCTATAACAGGGATATAATGTTTCTCCTATAACAGGATATAATGTTTCTCCTATAACAGGATACAATGTTTCTCCTATAACAGGATACAATGTTTCTCCTATAACAGGATACAATGTTTCTCCTATAACAGGATACAATGTTTCTTCTATAACAGGATACAATGTTTCTTCTATAACAGGGATACAATGTTTCTCCTATAACAGGATACAATGTTTCTCCTATAACAGGATACAATGTTTCTCCTATAACAGGATACAATGTTTCTCCTATAACAGGATACAATGTTTCTCCTATAACAGGATACAATGTTTCTCCTATAACAGGATACAATGTTTCTCCTATAACAGGATACAATGTTTCTCCTATAACAGGATACAATGTTTCTCCTATAACAGGATACAATGTTTCTTCTATAACAGGATACAATGTTTCTCCTATAACAGGGATACAATGTTTCTCCTATAACAGGATACAATGTTTCTCCTATAACAGGATACAGTGTTTCTCCTATAACAGGATACAGTGTTTCTCCTATAACGGGGATACAATGTTTCTCCTATAACAGGATACAATGTTTCTCCTATAACAGGGATACAATGTTTCTCCTATAACAGGGATACAATGTTTCTCCTATAACGGGATACAATGTTTCTCCTATAACGGGATACAATGTTTCTCCTATAACGGGATACAATGTTTCTCCTATAACGGGATACAATGTTTCTCCTATAACGGGATACAATGTTTCTCCTATAACAGGATACAATGTTTCTCCTATAACAGGATACAATGTTTCTCCTATAATGGGATACAATGTTACTCCTATAACAGGATACAATGTTTCTCATATAACTGGGATACAATGTTTCTCCTATAACGGGATACAATGTTTCTCCTATAACGGGATACAATGTTTCTCCTATAACAGGATACAATGTTTCTCTTATAACAGGATACAATGTTTCTCCTATAACAGGATACAATGTTTCTCTTATAACAGGATACAATGTTTCTCCTATAACAGGATACAATGTTTCTCCTATAACAGGATATAATGTTTCTCCTATAACAGGATATAATGTTTCTCCTATAACAGGATATAATGTTTCTCCTATAACAGGATACAATGTTTCTCCTATAACAGGGATACAATGTTTCTCCTATAACAGGATACAATGTTTCTCCTATAACAGGATACAATGTTTCTCATGTATTGGGTAGATGAAGTTCTCTTTCGTCCCCAGGGAAAACTGTTAGACATAAAGACTGATGCTCATGGATGATTCCGCATGAAAGATTTGAAGAAAAAAAAGCGCAATAAAATTAAACAGTGTGAAGCGGAAGAAGCAAGTTAGAGAAATGGAAATGTGATGAATGATTAGAGCAGGAATGAGAAGGAGTAAGGAGAGGTGAGGAAGGATCAGAAGGAGGATTATAGCGACTGCTAGCAGATTCATTATTATGGACTGCATGAAAGAAGAGAAACAACAGAAAACATTTAGGAAGCAAAAAGGAAACTGGCTGTAAAAAAACAGAGGAGACGAGAAGCAACAAGAAGCAATAATAGGAGTTAATAAAAAGGAACATGTACAAATAGGAAAGTTAAAAGCATGGATGAAAATAGGGAGAAGGGAGGGACACAAAAAATAGGTAACTAAGAGAAGGGAGAGACACAATGGAGAAAACATGAGGCACAAAGTAATAAGGAGAGGTAAGGAGGGATGTAAAGGAAAATATAAGCACCTGTCAGCAGACGTACAGACTGATGATTATGAAAGAATAGAAACTACAAAAGAAAAACAAGCACAAGCACAAATAGGAACGTAAAAGGAGAGGCAGAAATCGAAGAAAACAAGGTGAGAAAAGAAAAGGAAAAAAACTGTCACACAACAGCATAACACCAGACTGGAGGCTGCGTGTAATGAGCAGAGTGCCATGTGCATTACACACAACCCATCCCAAGATCTCACATTGTCAAGACATGAGCAAAACAAGTGATACAATGTAACCCTGCACAGAAAGGATTGATACAATGTAACACTGCATGGAAAGGAGTGCTACAATGTAACATTGCATTGCATTGCCGATCCCTCCTGCTCTGTAACAATGGACACACACTTGCCCTCACACACTGTGGCACAGGGGAATGTCTGGATCACAGTGAATCTGTAATAATAAATCAAGGCAAGTGGACTGAATAATTTTCTTGAAGACGTTTCACTAGTTACCCAGCCGGCTTTCTCAGTTTCAAGTGGACCTGGCTGGAAAGTCTGTGCATGTGCCATGGGAGCTTGGATTGAGGTAAGTAGCCAGGGGATCCCAGGTGCTTTACACAATGGAATGTCCCTATAAAGAGGCCCCAAACGCCAGTGTACCCCTTGTGCCACTTAGAGGTCATTGGTTCCCCTTTGTGCCACGTGTCTGCTTTGAGGACACATCTACCTCTTGTTCCAGTTGTACCCCTTGTATCACTTGGCCACTTTGGGGCCACTTGTGTCACTTGTTGAACTGGGCCACTTGTTCCACTCAGCCACTCTGGGACCGCTTATACCACTTGGCTACTCCGGGCCACTTATACCACTGGCCACTTTGGGGGCACTTCTATCAATTCTTCTACTTATTCCACTTGGCCAGTGTGAAGCCACTTATACAATCATGCCACTTTGTGGCCATCTGTACCATTTGGCCACTTTTACCACTTGTTCCACTTGGCCACATTGGGGCTACTCGTTCCAATTGGTTGCTTTTGTACTACTTGTTCCACTTATACCACATGTGCCACTTTGGGACTACTTGTTCCACCGGGCCACATAGGGGCTACATGTCTTGATTGGTCACTTCAGGGCTCTTTTGGTGCTGCTTGTACTACCTGGCCACTTTGGAGACACTTCTACCAATTCTTCCACTTATTCCACTTGGCTAATTTGGGGCCACTAGTATCACTTGTGCCACTTGGTCAATTTGGGACATTTAGACCAATTGTGCCACTTTAGGGCCACTTTGGGGTGCTTATACCACTTTGGGGCCACTTGTACCACTTCACGGCCACTTTTACCACTTGGCCACTTTGGGGGCGCTTATACCACTTGTGCTACTTTGGGACCACTTGGCCACATTGGGGCTACTTGTTCCGATTGGTCCCTTTGGGGCAACTTCGGGAATACCTGTGCTACTTGGTCACTTTGGGGGCACTTGTAGCACTTGGCCACTTTAGGGCCACCTTTACCACTTGTTACCGGGAATACCTGTGCAACTTGGCCACTTTGGGGGTACTTATACCACTTGTGCTACTTTGGGACCACTTGCCCACATTGGGGCTACTTGTTCCAATTGGTCACTTTGGGGCTATTTTGGGGCCACTTGTACCACCTGGCCACTTTGGGGGCACTTAAACCACTTGTGCCACTTTGGGACCACTTGGCCACTTTGGGGGCACTTATACCACTGGCCACTTTGTGGTCACTTCTATCAATTCTTCTACTTATTCCACTTGGCCAGTTTGAAGCCACTTGTGCCACTTTGGGGGCAGTTATACCATTTGGCCACTTTTTGGGCCACTTTTACCTCTTGTTCCACTTGGCCATATTGGGGCTACTTGTTCCAATTGGTTGCTTTTCTACTACTTGTTCCACTTATACCACATGTGCCACTTTGGGGCTACATGTTCCGATTGGTCACTTCAGGGCTCTTTGGGGCTGCTTGTACTACCTGGCCACTTTGGAGGCACTTCTACCAATTCTTCCACTTATTCCACTTGGCTAATTTGGGGCCACTAGTATCACTTGTGCCACTTGGTCAATTTGGGACATTTAGACCAATTGTGCCACTTTAGGGCCACTTGGCCACTTTGGGGGTACTTATACCACTTTGGGGCCACTTGTACCACTTCGCCACTTTAGGGCCACTTTTACCACTTGACCACTTTGGGGGCGCTTATACCACTTGTGTTACTTTGGGACCACTTGGCCACATTGGGGCTACTTGTTCCGATTGGTCCCTTTGGGGCAATTTTGGGGACACTTGTACCGCCAGGCAACTTCGGGAATACCTGTGCTACTTGGTCACTTTGGGGGCACTTGTACCACTTGGCCACTTTAGGGCCACCTTTACCACTTGTTTCACTTGGCCACTTTGGGGGTACTTATACCACTTGTGCTGCTTTGGGACCACTTGGACCACTTGCCCACATTGGGGCTACTTGTTCCAATTGGTCACTTTGGGGCTATTTTGGGGCCATTTGTACCACCAACTTGTGCCACTTTGGGACCACTTGTTCCTCTTGGCCACATTGGGGCTACTTATTCCGATTGGTCATTTCGTAGCTCTTTTGGGGCTGCTAATACCACCTGGCCACTTTGGGGCTACCCGTACCACTTGGCCACTTTGGGGGCACTTAAACCAATTCTTCCACTTGGCTAATTTGGGGTCACTAGTATCACTTGTGCCACTTGGTCACTTTGGGGGAACTTACACCACTTGTGCCACTTTGAGGCCACTTTGGGGGCACTTATACCACTTGTGCCACTCTGGGACCACTTGTTCCACATGGCCACATTGGGGCTACTTGTTCCAGTTGGTTGCTTCAGGGCTCTTTTGCGGCCATTTGTACCCCGTGGCATTTTTGGGGCTACCTGTACCACTTGTTCCACTTAGCCACTTTGGGGGCACTTATACCAATTCTTCTACTTATTCCACTTAGCTAATTTGGGGCCATTAGTACCACTTTGGGGGCACTTATACCACTTTGAGGCCACTTGTACCACTTGGCCACTTTAGAGCCACTTTTACCACTTAGCCACTTTGGGGCCACTTGGCCACTTTAGGGTCACTTTTACCACTTGGCCACTTTGGGGTACTTATACCACTTGTGCTACTTTGGGACCACTTGTTCCACATGGCCACTTTGGGGCTACTTGTTCCAGTTGGCTGCTTCAGGGCTCTTTTGCGGCCACTTGTACCCCGTGGCATTTTTGGGGCTACCTGTACCACTTGTTCCACTTAGCCACTTTGGGGGCACTTATACCAATTCTTCTACTTATTCCACTTAGCTAATTTGGGGCCATTAGTACCACTTTAGGGGCACTTATACCACTTTGAGGCCACTTGGCCACTTTAGAGCCACTTTTACCACTTGGCCACTTTGGGGGCACTTATACAACTTGTGCCACTTTGGGGGCACTTATACCACTTGTGCCACTTTGGGACCACTTGTTCCACATGGCCACATTGGGGCTAATTTTCCAGTTGGTTGCTTCAGGGTTCTTTTGCGGCCACTTGTACCCTGTGGCATTTTTGGGGCTACCTGTACCACTTGTTCCACTTAGCCACTTTAGGGGCACTTATACCAATTCTTCTACTTATTCGACTTGGCTAATTTGGGGCCACTAGTACCACTTGACCACTTAGGGGGCACTTATACCATTTTGAGGCCACTTGTACCACGTGGACACTTTAGAGCCACTTTTACCACTTGGCCACTTTGGGGACACTTATACCACTTTGGGGCCACTTGGCCACTTTAGGGTCACTTTTACCACTTGGCCACTTTGGGGGCACTTATACCACTTGTGCCACTTTGGGACTACTTGTTCCACTGGGCCACCTTTTTTCGAATGGTCACTTTGGGGCTATTTTGAGGCCACTTTGGGGCTACCTGTACATTTTGTTTCACGTGGCCACTTGAGGTCACTTGCACCACCTGGCATTAGTTTCTTTGAATACAACAGCCTTGAAGACATGGATGCTAAAACTGTGCAGCTCCCCCATGTGGCCCCATTAATCCCCCCCACCCCCGACCCACCTGCCGCTGATTTGGAAGAAGAGGTCCGGGGAGAGATGGTGGCGGTTCAGGTAGAGGACACAGGCGGCTGTCGGAGTTGGGAGTCTGTCAGTTCTCATCTCCCCGCTTGTCATTTCCCTCCGTTTTTTCCAGCATCAGAACCTTGATGAAGCTAATTAGGATGCTAATGGACGCCAGCGAAGGCGGGTGCGAGCTCTGTGATCGTGATGAATGGAGTCTTGGAGATTTCATTTGTCAGAGTCCTGCAGGTTGCTAATTCGGGGAATAACCGTGTTTTTCGTGTTGCCGCGATGTTCCCGGGGGGGGGGGGGGCAGGAATTGTACGCGGACGACGAGGGGCCGCTGCTGAATTTTCATATTATTTTTAGGCGAGGCGAGACCGTTGCGCGATGTAACAATCCCGTATGGTCCGTATCGATTATAACTGTTCAGAATAATTAATAATTTAAGGTCCTCCGCCGCCTCGCTGAATGATTTCCGTCAGTTATCGATTGCAGAAACTGAGCGGATCTTTAAAGGGACAGCGCAGGCGATAATAGAAATAATAAGGCAGCAAGGAGCTTTCCCGAAGCCTCTCTTGTCTATTTCCAGCAGTATGCTGCAGATGCTGTAGCTGGGCTCCAAGCTTTGCCCCGCCTTTACTTTCCATTTTCTCCATGACCATGGGGGTTCAGCTGCCTCCAGGCAGGCCCGGGTTTGCTCACATTGGGAGTTCTGAAGAACAGGGGCTGTTCCTGACCACATTTGGAGTGTGTTCAGGGAGGAGTGAAAAGAGAACATGGGAGCCCTGCTACAGCATCTACAGAGCTCTGTAGGGAATGGAGGTACATGGGGCGGGCATCATGGGAGCTGCTTGCTGTCTTATTAGTGCAAGATTAGAGGAGGGGACCAGGGACCAGCTCTTTGGCTAGACTTTTATGTATGGCAATAAAGTTGGCTCTAACCATGATTCACCCAGAGGGGGGTCTATATTTCCAAGTCTGGGACCTCTTGGCTCAATCTCATGAGTCACCAGATCAATGACATACTTGGCTTCACTAGAAGGCCAGACATTGGGACCTCTTGGATCGATCTTATGTTTGACCAGAGCCAGGCCTCTCTTAGCTTGACTAGAAGACCAGAAAGTGGGACCTATTGGCTCGATCTCATGTTTGGCCAGAGCCACTGCCCTCTTAGCTCAACTAGAATAACAGAAACTGCGACCTTTTGGCTCAATCTCATGTTTGTCCAGAGCCAGGACCTTCTTAGCTAAATTTGAAGGCCAGAAACTAGGACTTCTAGTCTCGATCTCATATTTGGCCAGAGCCAGGACCTTCTTAGCTCAACTAGAACACCAGAAACTGGGACCTCTTGGCTCAATCTCTTGTTTACCAGAGCCATGACCTCCTTAGCTCGACTAGAGGACCAGATACTGGAGCTTCTTGGCTCAATCTCATGTTTGGCTAGAGCCATGGCCCTCTTAGCTCAACTAGAATACCAGAAACTGGGACCTCTTGGCTTGATCTCATGTTTGGCCAGAGCCAGGACCTTTTTAGCTCAACTAGAAGGCCAGAAACTGGGACCTCTTAGTCTGATCTAATGTTTGGCAAGAGTCATGAACTCCTTAGCTCAACTAGAGGACCAGAGACTGGAGCCTCTTGGTTCAATCTCATGTTTGGCTAGAGACATGTGCCCTCTTAGCTCAACTAGAATACCAGAAACTGGGACCTTTTGGCTCGATCTCTGGTTTGGCCAGAGCCATGGCCCTCTTAGCTCAACTAGAATACCAGAAACTGGGACCTCTTGGCTCAATATCATGTTTGGCCAGAACCAGGACCTTCTTAGCTCAAATGGAAGGCCAGACACTAGGATCTCTAGGCTTGATCTCATATTAGGCCAGAGCCTTGAGCTTCTTAGCTCAACTAGAAGACCAGAAAGTGGGACCTATTGGCTTGATCTTATGTTTGACCAGAGCCAGGACCTTCTTAGCTCAACTCGGAGGCCAGAAACTGGGACCTCTTGGCTCAATCTCATGTTTGACCAGAGCCAGAACCTTTTTAGCTCAACTAGAAGGCCAGAAACTGGGACCTCTTAGTCTGATCTAATGTTTGGCAAGAGTCATGACCTCCTTAGCTCAACTAGAGGACCAGAGACTGGAGCTTCCTGGCTCAATCTCATGTTTGGCTACAGCCATGTGCCCTCTTAGCTCAACTAGAATACCAGAAACTGGGACCTTTTGGCTCGATCTCTGGTTTGGCCAGAGCCATGGCCCTCTTAGCTCAACTAGAATACCAGAAACTGGGACCTCTTGGCTCAATATCATGTTTGGCCAGAACCAGGACCTTCTTAGCTCAACTGGAAGGCCAGACACCAGGATCTCTAGGCTCAATCTCATATTAGGCCAGAGCCTTGATCTTCTTAGCTCAACTTGAAGACCAGAAAGTGGGACCTATTGGCTCGATCTTATGTTTGGCCAGAGCCATGACCTTCTTAGCTCGACTAGAGGACCAGAAACTGCAACCTCTTGGCTTCATTTCATGTTTGGCCAGAGCCAGGACCTTCTTAGCTCAACTGGAAGGCCAGACACTAGGACCTCTTGGCTCAATCTCATATTTGTCCAGAGCCTTGACCTTTTTAGCTCAACTTGAAGGCCAGACACTAGGACCGCTAGGCTCGATCTTATATTTGGCCAGAGGCTTGACCTTTTTAGGTCAACTAGAAGACCAGAAACTGGGACCTCTTGGCTCAATCTCATGTTTGGCCAGAGCCATGACCTTCTTAGCTCAGCTAGAAGGCCAGAAACAAAGGCCCTTTTGGCTCGAATGGATGGCCACAGTTGAGTCCTTTTGACAGGCTAGAGCAACATCCCTCTTGGTTTCTGGGCATATAGGGAGTTTTCCTTAGTTCTGAAATAGGTCAATATCGACCTAGGAGACCATATTGTGTGGGTGTGTGTGTGTGGCTATGACTCCAGTATGCAGACATTACTGCAGTCAGGAGGCATCTGAGACCTGATATCCTTAATAAAAGTATATCGGAAGCCTGGTTCACTTAAGAAAAATGTTCTTCCTGGGTGCAAATGGAGCTCTCCCTGCTTCTAAAATAGGTCTCGGTATGCCAACCTATGAGCCTAGATTGTGTTTGTGAGTCTGTAAACTCCAGTTCTAAATAGAACAACCAGGAGGCATTTGTGTCTAGGTACGTCTAAAAAAGAGTTTTCTTCCTGGATGTATATGGAGTTCTCCATTGGCCTAAAATAGGTCTATGTCAACCTAAGGGCCTAAGGGTGTGTACGCCTTTAAACTCCAGCCATATGAGCAATGCCAAAAATGGAGGAAGCCAGGGCATGGATTACTATAAAAGAAAAAGCATTCTTCATATTTGGGACACTTCATGGTCCTCAAACAGGTCTATGTCAAGCTACGAGCCCGGATTGTGTGTGTGTATGTGTACCTGAACACATGTACAGGCATTGCTGGAACCAGGAGGAATCTGAGGCCTAAAGATTTGTGTATGTGGTCTTAACTCTAAGGTTTTAAAATTGGTCCATGTTTGCCTATAGCATGTCCATCTACAAGGAGACATCTGGGGTCACGTCCATTTGGGTATATATAATGCTCTCCATGGTCCTGAAATTAGCCTATGTTAAACTATATTAATTCCTTCAACAAGGAAGCATCTAACATTCCCTCTAACAAAGAAGCATCTGGTGTCCGGCCTATTGGGTATATATGATGCTCTCTGGGGTCCTGAAATAGGTTCATGTGGTAATATGGCTCAACCTTCAACATTGGAGCATCTAAGACAAGTTCCACTTTAAAACAGTGCTCTCTGTGGTCCAGAAGTAGGCCCATGTCAAAATATGGAGTATCCTTCAACATTGAGGCATCTAAGGCTAGGTCCACTAAGAAATATATTGTTCCTCCTGTGCATATATAGTGCTGTCCATAGTCCTGAAATAGATCTATGGTTATCCAACATTCCCTTCAACAAAGAAGCATCTGGTGTCAGGCCTGTTGGGTATATATGATGCTCTCCGTGGTCCTGAAAAAGGTTCATGTGGAAATATGGCTAAAACTTCAAGACTGAAGCATCTAAGACAAGTTCCACTTTAAAATAGGTTCACAAATAGCCTTTACATCGGTAAGGGACAGCCAGGAAGAGGCGATTGCTGCAGCAACCCTAGGGGGTTTGATACAGCCGGGCATCCTGATCTGGGATGCCCTGGGGGGGGGGGGCAGTAAATGGCCCAGCCAGGTTTTGTTCCACTTTAAACTATAAGATTTTGATTAAAAGGTAAGCATATGATGTTAGGTCCATTGGGTATATGTGACGCTCTCCATGGTCCTGAAATAGGTCATGTGGAAATATGGCACAGTCGTCAAAAATGAGACACTTAAGACCAGGTCTGCTTAAAACTATATTGTTCCTCCTGTACATATATGTTGCGCTCCAAGGTCCTGAAATACATCCATGTTGAACCATAACTTCATCAACAATGAAGCATGTGGAGTCATGTCCATTTGGATATATATCATGATAACCTGTGCATTTATGATGCTCTCCATGGTGGTAAAAAAAGGTCTATAACATTTCCTTCAACAAGGAAGCATTTGGGGTTAGGGTCATTGGGTATACTGTATATACTGAAATAGACCCATGTGGAAATATGGCACAACTTTCAACATCAAAGCATCTAAGGCAAGGTCTTCTTAAAAATATATTGTTCCTCGTGTGCATATATGGTGCTCTCCAGGGTATTGTAATATGTCCATGTTGAACTATAACATTTCCTTCAACAAGGAAACATCTGGGGTCAGGTCCATCTGGATATATGATATCATTCTCTCCATGGTCCTGAAATAGGCCTATATTAAACTATATAATTTTGAGTCAGGTCCAGGGTATATATATGGTGCTCCTCATGCTCCTGAAATAGGAGCATGAAGAACATTATATCTAAGGCCAGGTCCATATTAATGTATATTTTAACTCCTGTGCATACACAATGCTCTCCATGGTCCTGAAATGGCCCAGTTATAGTGGCACAACCTTCAACATTGAGGCATTTAAAGCCAGGTCCAGATAAACATATACTTTTTCTCATGTGCATACATGATGCTCTCCGTGGTCCTGCAATAGGTCCATGTTGAACTATAACATGCCCTTCAACAAGGAGACATCTAAGGCCCACATCCACTGGGAATGTATAATGCTCTCCATGGTCCTGAATTAGGGCTATGTGGAAATATGGGACAGTCCTCAAAATTGAGACACTTAAGACCAGGTCTGCTTCAAACTATATTGTCCCTCCTGTACACATGTGGTGCTCTCCAAGGTCCTGAAATACATCCATGTTGAACCATAACTTCTTGAAAAATGAAGCATGTGGAGTCAGGTTCATTTGGATGTATATCATGATATCCAGGAACCATAACATTTCCTTCAACAAGGAAGCATCTGGGGTTAAGGTCATTGGATATACTGCGGTGGTTCTGATATAGGCCCATGTGGTAATATGGCACAACTTGCAACATCAAGGCATCTAAGGCCAGGTCTTCTTAAAAATATATTGTTCCTCCTGTGCATGTATGGTGCTCTCCAAGGTATTGAAATATGTCCATGTTGTTCAACAAGGAAGCATCTGGGGTCAGGTCCATCTGGATATATATCGTGATATCATTCTCTCCATGGTCCTGAAATAGGCCTTTCTTAAACTATATCAATCAAACTATATCAATTCCTTCAACAAGGAAGAAGCTGGAGTCAGGTCCACTGGGTATAGATATGGTGTTCTTCATGCTCCTGAAATAGGTCAGTGTGGAAATATGGCACAACCTTTAACATTTAAGACCAGGTCCATATTAACGTATACTTTAACTCCTGTGCATACACAATCCTCTCCGTGGTCCTGAAATAGGTTTGTGTTGAACTATAACATGCTCTTCAACGAGGGGACATCTAAGGCCCACATCCACTGGGAATGTATGGTGCTCTCCAAGGTCCTGAACTAGGTCCATGTTGAATTATCCACTGGGAATATATGGTGCTGTCCAAGGTCCTGAAATAGGTCCATGTTGAATTATCCACTGGGAATATAAGGTGCTGTCCAAGGTCCTGAAATAGGTCCATGTTGAATTATCCACTGGGAATATATGGTGCTGTCCAAGGTCCTGAAATAGGTCCATGTTGAATTATCCACTGGGAATATAAGGTGCTGTCCAAGGTCCTGAAATAGGTCCATGTTGAATTATCCACTGGGAATATATGGTGCTGTCCAAGGTCCTGAAATAGGTCCATGTTGAATTATCCACTGGGAATATAAGGTGATGCCCAAGGTCCTAAAATTGGTCCATGTTGAACTATAACAAGCCCATCAACAAGGAGGCATCTAAGGCCCACATCCACTGGGAATCCACTGGATCTCTCCAAGGTCCTGAAATGGTTTCATTTCGAACTATCCTACAACAAGGAAGAACCTGACCCACAAGAATAAAAACAGATATTTGGGTACAAGGCCTGATCAAGGTTCTCGTGAGCCATACAGAGCAGACGGAACCCTCCTTATTATAATTAACATCTCGTTTGAAGAATGACAAGTCCAACCCAGCATGGCTAACAGCGGCAGAATGCGCTTTCTTTTACATATATAAAATAAATGAAACATACATATCCCACACAGAACCTGATTTCCATTTATTATTCCCTGAAGTTTAGAATGTGAGATGGAAAATAAATCACATTTGGTGCTTCCCACCAGGACCAGAGAAGGAAATGGAAGACAGAGATAAAAAACAGACGCAGCAAGGCAGCGGCATGGGGCGCAGGAGCCGGCGAGTGTCTGTTACTCTTCCAGCAAAGAACAAAAATAGACAAGTGAAGTGACTAATTTTTGGAGCATTTTTTTTTCTCTTGGAATTAATTAATCTCCCCGTATGAGGCGCACACTGAGAATGGCATTTAACTAATTCTTCTAAAGGATGAAAAAGAGACTCTCCCTAGCTCGTTACCGATACAGAGCAGCGGCGTGCCTGTCAGGAGGAGCGGAGGGGGGTGGAGGTGACCCGGCGGGTGGAAGACATTCTAATTTTGTTTCGCAAAGCCGAGTTAAATATATAGGCGGATCAATAAAGCCTCCAAATGGAAAGAGGCCGTAATCTATCGCGGCGGTCGTGCGCCACGTCTGCGCAGAATGCTTTTCGGAGATGGATGTTGTCGTTACAGCTTTAATTTTTGTATTTAACCTATTTAGATCCAGAGGCACTGGCAAGAGTAGCTCGGGAGGTGAAACGCGCCGATGAAGCCGCTAAGACGGAGAGCTTGCATCATATGGAGTTGGGAGCTGCAGTTAATTCCGATCGGAACAAGGAGGTGGAAAGTGATGGGGTGATTTCAAAGACATATGTTGCGAGTGTAGTTCCACTTTCCAGTTCCATGGTACAGAGAGTGTATCAGGCAGACATTTCCCATGGCTGGAGGGGCTCTTACTATGAGTGTACCATCCGCTAGTTATTGTTAGGCCAAGAAGCCTATGTGTGCTCCAGACCCTCGCCAAGAGGCCCTCACTCCAAAACCTAACCAAGAGGCCCTCACTCCAAAACCTAGCCAAGAGGCTCTTACCCCAGACCCTCACCAAGAGGCTCTCACCCCAGACACTTTCCATGAGGCCCTCACTCCAGAACCTAGCCAAGAGGCTCTCACCCCAGACCCTTGCCAAGAGACCCTCATTCCAGAACCTAGCCTCGAGGCTCTAACCCCAGACCCTCGCCAAGAGACCCTCCCTCCAGAACCTAGCCAAGAGGCCCTCACTCCAGAAGCTAGCCAAGATGCCCTCACTCCAGACCCTCGCCAAGAAGCCCTCACTCCAGAACCTAGCCAAGAGGCCCTCACTCCAGAAGCTAGCCAAGAGGCCCTCACTCCAGAACCTAGCCAACAGGCCCTCACTCCAGAAGCTAGCCAAGAGGCACTCACTCCAGGCCCTTGCCAAGAGGCCCCCACTCCAGAACCTAGCCAAGATGCCTGCATTTTAATCCTTTTCCAAAAGGCCCATGCTCAAGACCCTTGCCAAGAAGCCCATACTCAAGACCCTCGCCAAGAGGCTCTCACCCCAGACCCTCGCCAAGAGGCCCTCACTCCAGAAAATGACGCTAGTTATTGTTAGGCCAAGATGCCTATGTTCCAGACCCTCCCCAAGAGGCTCTCACCCCAGACCCTCGCCAAGAGGCCCTCACTCCAGAAAATGACGCTAGTTATTGTTAGGCCAAGAAGCCTATGCTCCAGATCCTCCCCAAGAAGCTCTCACCCCAGACCCTCGCCAAGAGGCCCTCACTCTAGACCCTCGCCAAGAGGCCCTCACTCAAGAACCTAGCCAAGATGCCTGAAATGTAATCCTTTTCCGAGAAGCCCATGCTCAAGATCCTTGCCAAGAAGCCCATGCTTCACAGACCCTTACCAAGAGGCCTGCACCCCAGGCCCTCTCCAAGAAGCCTATACTCCAGACCCTCATTAAGAGTCCAACAGTCCAGACCCTTGCCAAAGGGGCCAGAATCCAGACCCTTTTCAAGAGGCTCACATTCCAGGCTCTCAACAAGAAACCCATGCCCAAATCCTCACCAAGAGGCCCTCACTCCAGAAAATGCCAAGATGCCTGCATTTTAATCCTTTTCCAAGAGGCCCATGCTCAGGACCCTTGCCAAGAAGCCCATACTTCACAGACCCTTACACTCCAGGCCCTCGCCAAGAGGCCTGTACTATAGACCCTCATCAAGAGGCCCACAGTCCAGACCCTTGCCAAAAAGGCCACAGTCCAGACCCTTTTCAAGAGGCCCACATTCCAGGCTCTCAACAAAAAACCCATGCCCAAACCCTCGCTAAGAGGCCCTCACTCCAGAAAATGCCAAGATGCCTGCATTTTAATCCTTTTCCAAGAGGCCCATGCTCAAGACCCTTGCATAGAAGCCCATGCTTCACAGACCCTTACCAGAAGTCCGCACTCCAGACCTTCGTCCAGATGCCAGCTTTCCAGACCCTCATAAAGAGGCCCACAGTCCAGACCCTCAGCAAGATGCCTGCAATTCAGATCCCAGCCAAGAGGCCCACAGTCCAGACCCTTGCCAGAAGCCCTCACTCCAGACCTTCGCCTAGATGCCAGCTTTCCAGGCCCTCATCAAGAGGCCCTCACTCCAGATCCTAGTCAAGAGGTCTGCACTCTCACATCAAGAGGCCCACAGTCCAGACCCTCAGCAAGACGCCTGCAATGCAGGTCCTAGCCAAGAGGCTCCTTGCTACAAGGCCTGCATACCACAAACCCTCACCAAGAAGCCCACACTCCAGACCTTCGCCCAGATGCCAGCTTTCCAGGCCCTCGTGAAGAGGCCCTCACTCCAGATCCTAGCCAAGAGGCCTGCACTCTAGACAATCATCAAGAGGCCCACAGTCCAGACACTCAGCAAGAAATGTGCAATGCAGATCCTAGCCAAGAGACCTGTACCCAAGGCCCTCGCCAAGTGGCCAATGCTCCAGCCCCTCACTACAAGGCCTGCATACCACAAACCCTCACCAAGAGACCCACACTCCAGACCCTTGCCAAGAGGCCCGCACTCCAGACCCTTGCAAAGAGGCCCACACTCCAGACCTTCGCTCAGATGCCAGCTTTCCAGGCCCTCATCAAGAGGCCCTCACTCCAGATCCTAGTCAAGAGAACTGCACTCTTCACCCTCATCAAGAGACCCACAGTCCAGACCCTCACCAAAATGCCTGCAATGCAGATCCTAGCCCAGAGGCCTGCAATCCAGCTCCTCACTACACAAACACAAACCCTCACCAAAAGGCCCACACTCTAGACCCTCACCATGATGCCTATGCTCCAGACCCTTGTGAAAAGACCCACACTCCACAGACCACTCACCAGGAGGCCTGTGTTTCAGACCTCTGCCAAGAGGCCCAGGGTCCATACTCTCACCAATAAACCTGCACTCCAGACCCTTGCTAAAATGCATGCATGACTCCATGCTAGTAAACTCATGCTTAAACAAGTGGTAAAAAATGAACTAGCCCAACCAACTTTTCTAATCTTATATCCTATGCTGAAACCCATAGGCCAATTATTAGGCAAAGGCCTGAGCTTCTGGGATTGCTCTAAGTTTAAACACTAAGAGAGCGGCCGCGCATGCGCCATAGGACTGGGTGAGTTAACTTCTGTGATCTGGGGGGTTTCACACAGCTGGGCATCCCCACACACAGCTGGTTGCCCCAGGGGAAAGGAGCAAACCTAGGATTTTGACTTTAAGCCAATAGGCCAGTATGACCTCAAGAAGCCCATTACTAATTGGCACCAACCTTAAAACTAATCAAGAGACCTATGCTTAAGCCTATTTCGCAGCCAAGAGCTTATACCAGTTCCATAGACTGATACTGAAAACCAGTTATCCAGTGGTTGAGTTACCGGTTGCCAGAAGAGACCCAAAGAACATAAAGATGAGATATAAACATTGAAGCCCCTATAGACATCCAGTGATATATATCACCATATATGTGGAGTTTACTATACTCATGCTTCCTCCCAGAACAATTTTCTTTTCATCACAGCTTTACAATTTCCCCCCTACGACCATGTATGATAGCTCCAGGTCTATAGACTAATTACTCAACGGGACGCGATGTTTAGAGGCTAATGAAAATTTTCATATTAAACAAAGCGCCGACTAATAGGCAGCCAGGGCCTTATTAATGCAACGCGTTCTCAATCCAGCGGCCCCGGAATGCAATCTACCCCCCGCCGAGCGGATCTCCCTGACCCTTCTGACCCTGCCCACTCTGACATCAGCACTTAACTGATTTATGCCCCGCAATATACATTATGCTTATCTGCGGCGGAAGACGAGATGATCCGTCTAACGGCGCCCTCGCGGGAGCTAGCCCTGGAATGTGTAGTTTGAATGAATGGGGCATCGCTGGATAATAAGTGTGCCGCGCACTGTAATCTGTTAAAAGATCGAACTGTGAAGCTCCCGTGTGCAGCTCTCCAACTCTGATCCATCTCCGCTACACAAATTAGATTTTTTCCCCCTCTAATTAGTTTTCTCGCATTTCGTACATACAATTCGTTATAGCGGATGACGGGGATATATTTAGAGCATAGATCGCGGTATTTGCTGTCCGGTGGTGACAGTTTTGCTTAATATTTCCTGTTTATAGGCAGGGTGAAGAGGGGGGAAAAACTTAAATGGGCCCCTCCTGGGGCAGATGAATGCTCGGTCTAGTCTGATTTTGAGTAATGAGAGTGTTTCCCGAAAAGAAAGGTGTCACATATTTTATTTTTTGTTGGACCCCTCAGTAATTAACTTACAGAGCCCCATTATTTCGCAGGTTTACCTAGAATAAGGGCTCTCGGCTGGATCAGAGCTAGAGCTGAGGCCTCTAAGAAATACTAAGAGAGCCAATGTCAAGCCTCGTGGGACACCGTTCTTCTAGTCCACAACCCCCAATCTCTGCTGCTAGCTTCACCTATAGCCAAGCCCCCATTTACCGGGATGCTTTACAAGCCTCATCGGACATGATTGCCCCAGGACTTAGTAGCACAATGTTTGCTTCTATGGTAGTATCAGAATGAAGTTCTCTATGGTCCTAAAGTTATTGCGTCTATGGAAGTATCAGTATGAAGCGCTCTATGAACCTGAAGTGTTTGCTTCTATGGTAGTATCTGTTGTGAGCTCTCTATGGTCCTGAAGTGTTTGCTTCTATGCTAGTATCAGTATAAAGCTCTCTATGTTCCAGAAGTGTTTGCTTCTATGGTAGTATCTGTTGTGAGCTCTCTATGGTCCTGAAGTGTTTGCTTCTATGCTAGTATCAGTATAAAGCTCTCTATGTTCCAGAAGTGTTTGCTTCTATGGTAGTATCTGTTGGGAGCTCTCTATGGTCCTGAAGTTTTTGCTTCTATGGTAGTATCAGAATGAAGCTCTCTATGTTCCTGAAATGTTTGCTTCTATGGTTGTATCAGAATGAAGTTCTCTATGGTCCTGAAGTGTTTGCTCCTATGGTAGTATCAGTAGGAAGCTCTCTATTATCCTGAAGTGTTTGCTTCTATGGTAGTATCTGTTGGGAGCTCTCTATGGTCCTGAAGTGTTTGCTTCTATGGTAGTATCTGTTGGGAGCTCTCTATGGTCCTGAAGTGTTTGCTTCTATGGTAGTATAAGTATGAAGCTCTCCATGGTCCTGAAGTTATTGCGTCTATGGCAGTATCAGTATGAAGCTCTCTATGATCCTGAAGTGATTGTTTCTATGGTAGTATGTCTTTGGAGCTCTCTATGGTCCTGAAGTGTCTGCTTCTGTGGTAGTATCAGTATGAAGCTCTCTATGGTCCTAAAGTTATTGCTTCTATGGTAGTATCTGTTGGGAGCTCTCTATGGTCCTGAAGTGTTTGCTTCTATGCTAGTATCAGTATGAAACTCTCTATGGTCCCGAAGTGATTGCTTCTATGGTAGTATCTCTTTGGAGATCTCTATGGTCCTGAAGTGTTTGCTTCTATGGTTGTATCAGAATTAAGTTCTATATGAACCTGAAGTTATTGCATCTATGGTAGTATCAGTATGAAGCTCTCTATGATCCTGAAGTGATTGTTTCGATGGTAGTATGTCTTTGGAGCTCTCTATGGTCCTGAAGTGATTGCTTCTATGGCAGTATCAGTATGAAGCTCTCTATGGTCCTGAAGTTATTGCTTCTATGGCAGTATAAGTATGAAGTTCTCTATGGTCCTGAAGTTATTGCATCTATGGCAATATAAGTATGAAGCTCTCCATGATCCTGAAGTGATTCCTTCTATGCTAGTATCAGTATGAAGCTCTCTATGGTCCTGAAGTGTTTGCTTCCATGGTAGTATCTGTTTGGAGCTCTCTATGGTCCTGAAGTGTTTGCTTCTATGGCAGTATCAGTATAAAGCTCTCTATGGTCCTGAAATAAATCAGTCCTTACTAAGCGCAGCACCAAAGGGAGAGACAAGAGAAGAGTTGAAGGTCAAGCCAAGGGTCGAGCCAGGAGGTCACGGGTAAGCAACACAAGGGATTAGATGGGTTTGTGGTCAGGGTACAGGCAGGCGTTGGTTCAGGCGACAGTCAAGCAAGACGAGGTCAGCAACGGAAACGATCAAGAATCACTATCACACCCAGCAGCACGCTATCACGGGCAGTGAGAGAGTGAGCCGAGAACACCTGAAAAGCCTGGAAGTGGACGGGATTGGACGGAGCAGAAACGCGTGAGCATGGTCAGATGAATCGGGGAAGGCGCTGCTTAAGTCGGCCCCGCCCAAGACCGCGCCGTTGACCGAGGACACCGCGAGACTGAGGTAAGTGACCTGTGACAGCCAAGACATTTAGTTGAATCAGAGGGCCCAAGCCAGGTTATACCAGAGAGCTGGAATGTCTCTTGACCAATAAAAAGGCTCAAGCTTGGCCCCCTGGATTTACCAGAGGGATGGAATCTCTCAGCCAGAACATATGGCCTATGCCTAGCATTCTGGATGGACCAAAGGACTGGAATCAGACCAAAGGGCCTGAGCATGGCTTACAGGGCTGGAAACTCTTGGCCAGACCAGAGGGCCTCAGTCTGGCCTCCTAGATGAACCAGAAGACTGGAATCACTTGGCCAAAACAGAGTTCCTGAGACTGGCCTCCTGGACGGACCAGGAGACTGGAAACTCTTGGCTAGACCAGATCGGCTAGGTCTGGCCTCCTTGATGAACCAGAGGGCCGGAATCACATGGCCAGACCAGAGGGTCTGAGTTTGGCCTCAGGGATGGTCCATAGGACCTGAATCTTTTGGTCAGACCAGAAGGCCTGAGCCTGGCCTGCTGGATGGATAAAGGGCTAGAATTACCTGGCCAGACCAGAGGGCCTGAGTGTGGCCTTAGTGATGGCCCAGAGGATAGAGTATTTTCATCAAATCTGAGGGCCTATGCCTAGTCTCCAGAGTACCTGAATCTTTTGGTCAGACCAGAGTACCTGAACCTGACCTTCTGGATGGACAAGAGGACTGAAACCTTATGGCTAGACCAGAGGGCCTGAGCCTGGCCTCCTGGATGGACCAGGGGGCTGAAATCTCTTGGCCAGAACAGAAGACCTGAGCCTGACTTCCAGGATGTACTAGAGGGCTAAAATCTCTTGGCCAGACCAGATGGCCTATGCTGGCCTCCTCGTTGGGCCTGGGGACTTGAATCACTTTGCCAGGACAAAGGGTCTGAGCCTGGCCTTAGGGAAGGACCAGAGGGCTGGAATCCTTTGCCCAGGCCAGAAGGCCTATGCCTACCCTCTGGATGGACCAGAGGACTTGAATCTTTTAGTCAGACCAACGGGACTGAGCCATGGACTCCCAGATGTCCACAGTGGTGGAATCTTCTGGCCAGGCCAGAGGGCCTTGGCCTGACCTGGGATAAGGATTCTTTTGGATCAATTGGGACGTCAGAGGAAGGGGTCCTCTTGGATTGCCTAGAAGGCCAGAGAATTGAAGGGGAGAAATGAAGGCCTGACATTTTGACTAGTAGTCAGGGCCATCTTGGCTGTTGAGCCAAGTGAACCCCAGAAATAGGGTTCTCTTGGCTCAACTGAAAAGCCATAGACAGGGCATCCTCTTCACTCAACTGGAAGGCCAGAAAGGAGGAGTCGTCTTGGCTTGCTAGAGAGGTAAAAGCTGGGCTTGACTGGAAGACCAAAATTGAAACCCTTTTGGCTCAACTGGAAGACTAGCCTCTTGGCTTGACTGGATGGCCAAAGACAGGGCCCTTTTGGCTCTACAGGAAGGCTAGAGATGGAGCCTTTTTAGTTCTACTGTAACTCCAGAGATGGGCCCTCTTGGCTCAACAAGGAAACCAGAGCTGGGACAATTGGTTCAAATGAGGCCAAGAGATGTGGTATTCTTGGCTTTCCTGGGAGATTAAGGTTGTATCTTCATGGCTAAATTGGGAGCCTAGTTGGCTCAACTGTGAGGACAAAGGCAGTGCCCTTCTAGGCTCTATTAGAAGGATTAAGAGCTGGGGGTCTACTTAGCTCAACTGGGTGGCCAGTTCAAGGTTTTTGGACCAGACTAAAGGGCCCAGGTTCTAGGTTGAAAACAGTAGGTGGGGTCTAACAAAAGGACTTATTGGCTGGCAACCAGGAGCCATACTGGGAGTGAAAGCCCAGACCTGTAGTCTGGAATAGGGTTTTGGATGTTTTGACTGGCAGAATAGATTCAGGGCTTTCCTGGTTGGGTTAGGAGGCCTTAGACAAGGCCTGCTTGGAGACCAGAGATTGGCTCCGATTAGTTTGACTAAAAGGCCAGAGATGGTTTCTCTTGGCTCAATTGAAATGCCAGAGAAAGTGCTCCCTTCATGCTCAAGGCCAGAGAGGAGGGGTCCTCTTGACTCAAAGGGAGCTGGGCACACTTTCGGTTCAATAAAGGCCAAGAAATGGGGCCCTCTTGCCTCAACAAGGAAACCAAATCTGGGAACACTCTTGGTTCAGCTGAAGGCCAGGAGATGCGGTCCTCTTGTCTTGTCTGGGAGATGAGGGCTGGGTCATCATGGCTTAGTTGGGAGCCTATTTGACTCAACCATGAGGCCAAAAGTGGGGCACAAAATTTAAACCATTTAGGCTCAACTGCAAGACTAGTCTCTTAGCCTCACTGGATGTGCAAAGACAGGGCCCTCTTGGCTCTACAGGAAGGCTAGAGATGGAGCCCTTTTAGTTTGACTGGAACTCCAGAGATGGGGCCCCTCTTGGCTCAACAAGGAGACCAGAACTGGGACACTCTTGGTTCAAATGAGGACCTATTGGCTGGCAACCGGAAGCCATACTGGGGGTGAAAGCCCGGACCTCTAGACGGAAATAGGCCTTTGGAGATTGGCCCCGGTTGGCTTGACTGAAAGGCCAGAGAAGGGTTCTCTTGGCTGAATTGAAATGGCAGAGAAAAGGTTCCCCTCATGCTCAAGGCCAGAAAGGAGGGTCTCAAAAGTAGCTGGGCACACTTTTGGTTCAATTGAAGGCCAAGAGATGGGGTTTTCTTGGCTTGTCTGGGAGGTGGCAGCTGGGCCATCTTGGTTCGAATGGAAGACTAGAGAAGAGGTCCTTTTGGCTCCACAGGAAGGCCAAAGGCAGGAAGGCTGGAGACGAAGCCCTTTGGGTCTGACTAAAATGCCAAAGATGGGGCCCTCATGCCTCAACAAGGGAAATAAATCTGGGACACTCTTGGTTCAACTGGTGTGGTCCTCTTGCCTTGTCTGGGAGATGAGATCTGGGTCTTCATGGCTTAATTGGGAGCCTACTGGACTCAACCGTGAGGCCAAAGGTGGGGCACAACATTGAAACCCTTTTGGCTCAACTGGAAGACTAGCCTCTTGGCTTGACTGGATGGCCAAAGACAGAGCCCTCTTGTCTCTACAGGAAAGCTAGAGATGGAGCCCTTTAGTTTGACTGAAACTCCAGAGATGGGGTTTCTCTTGGCTCAACAAGGAGACCAGAGCAAGGACACTTGGTTCAAATGAGGCCAGGAGATGTGGTATTCTTGGCTTGCCTGGGAGATAAAGGCTGTGTCTTCATGGCTAAATTGGGAGCCTAGTTGGCTCAACTGTGAGGACAAATGCAAAGCCCTTCTAGGCTCTATTAGGATGAAGCAGCTGGTGGTCTACTTAGCTCAAATGGGTGGCCAGTGCAAAGTTTTTGGACCAGACTAAAGGGCCCAGGTTCTAGGCGGAAAACAGTGGGCAGGGTCTAACAAAAGATCCTATTGTCTGGAAACCAGGAGCCATACTGGGGGTGAAAGCCCAGACCTCTAGTCTGGAATAGGCCTTTGGATGTTTTGACTGGGAGAATAGAGTCAGGGCTTTCTTGGCTGAGTTAGGAGGCCATAGACAAGGCCCTCTTGGTCCCACTAGGAGACCAGAGATTGGCTCCGGTTGGCTTGACTGAATGGCCAAAGATTGGTTCTCCTGGCTCAATTGAAATGCCAGAGAAAGGGTTCCCCTTATGCTCAAGGCCAGAAGGGAGGGTCTCAGCAGTAGCTGGGCACATTTTTGGTTCAATTGAAGGCCAAGAGATGGGGTTCTCTTGGCTTGCCTGGGAGGTGGCAGCGGGAAACTCTTGGGTTGACTGGAAGACTAGAGAAGAGGTCCTCTTGGCTCAACAGGAAGTTCAAAGGCAGGAAGGCTAGAGACAAAGCCCGTTTGGTCTGACACCAGAGATGGGGCCCTCTTGCCTCAACAAGGAAACCAAATCTGGGTACACTTTTGCTTCAGCTGAATGCCAGGAGATGTGTTCCTTTTGTCTTGTTTAGGAGATAAGACCTTGTTCTTCATGGCTTAATTGGGAGCCTACTTGACTCAACCGTAAGGCCAAAGGTGGGGCACAAAATTGAAACCCTTTTGCCTCAACTGGAAGACTAGCCTCTTGGCTTGATTGGATGGCCAAAGACAGGGCCCTCTTGGCTCTACAGGAAGGCTAGAGATGGAGCCCTTTTAGTTCCACTGGAACTCCAGAGATGGGCCCTCTTGGCTCAGCAAGGAGACCAGAGATGTGATACTTTTGGTTCAAATGAGGTCAGGAGATGTGGTCTTCTTGCCTTGTCTGGGAGTTGAGAGCTGGGTCTTCATGGCTTAATCGGGAGACTACTTGACTTAACTGTGAGGTCAAAGGTGGGGCACTTGGCTTCACAAGGAAGGAACAGCTGGGGGTCTTCTTAGCTCAAGGACCTATTGACAGGGAGCCAGACTGGGGGTAAAAGATCAGACCTCTAGTTTGGAATAGGGGACCTTCTGGTTAGAGACGGGAAGCAAGGAGTCATGCCCAGAAAGAGGGTCCAGACTAGAAAGCAATAAAGGCCGACTACAGTAAAAAAAAAATCAAAAAACCTGTAACAAGCATAACGGTTCTCATTCAATTATTTTAATGCTACAGTGAATATCGTAACTTTATTATCAGTGCTTCAGCTACACAAAGCCCAATATTCCAAAGCCCGAATCCAGTTAATTATTCCGGCTGTGCACGTTAATAAAGTCTACTTAATACATCGCTCTCCATCTATCAATCTCTCCGAGACAAAGGTTCCTTGGCTGTGAAATCTGCCAGGAAATGGCTTCTGCTTCCTCAGAGCAGTCAGCCCCAACTGATTAAACCGGGAAGCATGTGCCCAACCAGGAAGCATGTGCTCACCCAACTTCTCCAACCAGAAAGCATGTGCCCATCCAACTGCTCCTACCAGGAATATGTGCCCATCCAACTGCTCCAACCATGAAACAATGTCCAAGTTACTGGTTAAACCAAGAAGCATGTGCCCAACCAACTGCTTCAACCAGGAAGCATGTGCCCATCTAACTGCTCCTACCAGGAAGCATGTGCCCAACCAACTGCTCCAACCAGGAAGCATGTGTCCATCCAACTGCTTCAACCAGGAAGCATGTGTCCATCCAACTGCTCTAACCAGGAAGCATGTGCCCATCCAACTGCTCTAACCAGGAAGCATGTGCCCATCCAACTGCTCTAACCAGGAAGCATGTGCCCATCCATTTGCTCCAACCAGGAAGCATGTACCCAACCAACTTCTCCTACCAGGAAGCATGTGCCCAACCAACTGCTCCAACCAAGAAACAATGCCCAAGTTACTGGTTAAATCAGGAAGCATGTGCCCAACCAACAGCTCCTACCAGGACGCATGTGACCAGCCAACTGCTCCAAGCAGGAAGCATGAGCCCATCCAACTGCTCCAAGCAGGAAGCATGTGCCCATCCAACTGTTCCTACCAGGAAGCATGTGCCCAATCAACTGGTCCAAACAGGAAGCATGTGCCCAACCAACTGCTTCTACCAGGAAGCATGTGTCCATCCAACTGCTCCAACCAGGAAGCATGTGCCTATCCAACTGCTCCAACCAGGAAGCATGTGCCCAACCAACTGGTCCAACCAGGAAACATATGCCAACCAACTGGTCCAACCAGGAAGCATGTGCCCAACCAACTGGTCCAACCAGGAAGCATGTGCCCAACCAACTGCTTCAACCAGGAAGTATGTGTCCATCCAACTGCTCCTACCAGGAAGCATGTGTCCAACCAACTGGTCATACAAGGAAGCATGTGCCCATCCAACTGCTCCTACCAGAAAGCATGTGCCCATCCAAATGCTCCTACCAGGAAGCATGTGTCCATCCAACTGCTCCAACCAGGAAGCATGTGCCTATCCAACTGCTCCAACCAGGAAGCATGTGCCCAACCAACTGGTCCAACCAGGAAACATATGCCAACCAACTGGTCCAACCAGGAAGCATGTGCCCAACCAACTGGTCCAACCAGGAAGCATGTGCCCAACCAACTGCTTCAACCAGGAAGTATGTGTCCATCCAACTGCTCCTACCAGGAAGCATGTGTCCAACCAACTGGTCATACAAGGAAGCATGTGCCCATCCAACTGCTCCTACCAGAAAGCATGTGCCCATCCAAATGCTCCTACCAGGAAGCATGTGTCCAACCAACTGGTCATACAAGGAAGCATGTGCCCATCCAACTGCTCCTACCAGAAAGCATGTGCCCATCCAAATGCTCCTACCAGGAAGTATGTGTCCATCCAACTGCTCCTACCAGGAAGCATGTGTCCAACCAACTGGTCATACAAGGAAGCATGTGCCCATCCAACTGCTCCTACCAGAAAGCATGTGCCCATCCAAATGCTCCTACCAGGAAACATGTACCCATCCAACTGGTCTAACCAGGAAGCATGTGCCCATCCAACTGGTCCCACCAAGACACAAAGCCTAAGTTACTGGTTTAACCAGGAAACATGTGTCCATCCAACTGCTCCAAACAGGAAACACGTGCCTATCCAACTGGTCCCACCAAGACACAATACCCAAGTTACTGGTTAAATCAGGAAGCATGTGCACATCCAACTGCTCCAACCAGGAATAAATGTGCCCATCCAATTGCTCCAGCCAGGAAGCATGTGTCCATCCAACTGGTCGGCAAGAAGCATGAGTCCATCCAATTGCTTCAACCAGGAAGCATGTGCCCATCCAACTGCTCCAACCAGGAAGCATGTGCCCATCCAACTGCTCCAACCCGGAAGCATGTGTCCAACCAACTGCTTTTACCAGGAAGCATGTGCCCAATCAACTGCTCCAACCAGGAAGCATGTGCCCAACCAACTGCTTTAACCAGGAAGCATGTGCCCCACCAACTGATTCAACCAGGAACCATGTGCCCAACCAGAAAGCATGTGCTCACACAACTTCTCAAACCAGGAAGCATGTGCCCATCCAACTGCTCCTACCAGGAATATGTGCCTATCCAACTGCTCCTACCAGGAAGCATGTGCCCATCCAACTGCTCCAACCAGGAAGCATGTGTCCATCCAACTGCTCCAACCAGGAAGCATGTGCCAGTCCAACTACTCCTACCAGGAAGCATGTACCCATCCAACTGCTCCAGCCAGGAAGCATGTGTCCAACCAACTTCTCCTACCAGGAGGCATGTACCCATCCAACTGCTCCAACCAGGAAGCATGTGCCCAACCAACTTTTCCTACCAGGAAGCATGTTCCCCTCCAACTTCTCCGACCAGGAAGCATGTGCCCATCCAACTGCTCCAACCAGGAGGCATGTACCCATCCAACTGCTCCAACCAGGAAGCATGTGCCCAACCAACTTTTCCTACCAGGAAGCATGTTCCCCTCCAACTTCTCCGACCAGGAAGCATGTGCCCATCCAACTGCTCCAACCAGGAAGCATGTGTCCATCCAACTGCTCCAACCAGGAAGCATGTGCCCATCCAACTGCTTCAACCAGGAAGCATGTGCCCATCCAATTGCTTCAACCAGGAAGCCCATGCCCATCCAAGTGCTCCAACCAGGAAACATGTGCCTATCCAACTGCTTCTACCAGGAAGCATGTGCCCATCCAACTGCTTCTACCAGGAAGCATGTGCCCATCCAACTGCTCCTACCAGGAAGCATGTGCCCAACCAATTGCTCCTACCCGGAAGCATGTGTCCAACCAACTGGTCCTACCAGGAAGCAAGTGCCCAACCAACTGCTACAAAAAGGAAGCACATGCCCATCCAACTGCTCCAACCAGGAAGCATGTTCTCCATCCTACTGCTACAACAAGGAAGCATGTGCCCATCCAACTGCTCCTACCAGGAAGCATGTGTCCATCCAACTGCTCCTACCAGGAAGCATGTGTCCATCCAACTGCTCCTACCAGGAAGCATGAGCCCAACCAACAGCTCCAACCAGGAAGCATGTGTCCATTCAACTGCTTTAACCAGGAATCATGTGCCCAACCAAATGCTCCAACCAGGAAGCATGTGCCCAACCAACAGCTTCAACCAGGAAGCATGTGTCCATCCAACTGGTCCAGCCAGGAAGCATGTGCCCAACCAACTGCTCCTACCAGGAAGCATGTGCCCATCCAACTGCTCCAACCAGGAAGCATGTGCCCATCCAACTGCTCCAACCAGGAAGCATGTGCCCACCCAACTGCTCCAACCAGGAAGCATGTGCCCATCCAACTGCTTTAACCAGGAATCATGTGCCCAACCAAATGCTCCAACCAGGAAGCATGTGCCCAACCAACAGCTTCAACCAGGAAGCATGTGTCCATCCAACTGGTCCCACCAAGAAGCATGTGTCCAACCAACTGCTCCAACCAGGAAGCATGTGCCCACCCAACTGCTCCAACCAGGAAGCATGTGCCCACCCAACTGCTCCAACCAGGAAGCATGTGCCCAACCAACAGATTCAACCAGGAAGCATGTGTCCAACCAACTGCTCCAACCAGGAAGCATGTGCCCACCCAACTGCTCCAACCAGGAAGCATGTGTCCATCCAACTGGTCCCACCAAGAAGCATGTGCCCAAAAGAGCTTTGTGCTTACCAGGGATGAGATCCAAGCCCATATGCATGCTCTCTGTAGGTTGTAGGGTCACCCCGGATACCCCCGGGGAGTTGCAGCAGAGGTCACATGGGTATATTAGCTGGGTCGGGGCAGCAGGAGGTCAGAGTTGTTTTCCCTGGATATATCTGCTCTTCATCCTCAGGAAGCGGGCGCTGTACGGGGGAGCGAGCGGGGCGGCGGGTGCGTGCACATGGCGGAGGTGGCTGGTACATTTAACGTACATAAGTGGCGCACAGCCAATCTTTTCTGCTAAGAGCAATTGAGAGAGGACAACATTTAATGGAGCTTCCCAAGGACGCGGCTGCCGGATCGATTCCCCGCTCTCCAGACGCATCAACAAGGAACACAACAATACGGGGGCCGAGGGCAAGAGGTGAGCCGAGCCCGACTGCGATCAAGGAACATCAGTGACCCTGCATTAGAGAGATACTCACCTTTTCCTAGCAGAGCTCCATCTGATGGAGGACATGAAACTACTGCACCTCCCCCTCATGCCATTTAACCCTGCATTAGAGAGATACTCACCTTTTCCTAGCAGAACTCCATCTGATGGGGACAGGAAACTACTGCACCTCCCCCCTCACAACATCAATGAGGAAACTGAAGGTGAATATCCCTCTAATGTAGGGCTCATTAGAGCATAAGGGGGGTTTTGTCCAGTTTACTGGGGCATCCTATTTAAACAGCCTTCAGCCGATTAGAATAAATTGTCAGGTGACTTCGGCCAATCAGAATAGATTGCCAGGTGACTTCGGCCAATCAGAATAGATTGCCAGGTGACTTCGGCCAATCAGAATAGATTGTCAGGTGACTATGGCCAATCAGAATAGATTGCCAGGTGACTTCGGCCAATCAGAATAGATTGCCAGGTGACTTCGGCCAATCAGAACAGATTGTCAGGTGACTTCGGCCAATCAGAATAGATTGTCAGGTGACTTCAGCCAATCAGAATAGATTGTCAGGTGACTTTGGCCAATCAGAATAGATTGTCAGGTGACTTCGGCCAATCAGAATAGATTGTCAGGTGACTTCAGCCAATCAGAATAGATTGTCAGGTGACTTCGGCCAATCAGAATAGATTGTCAGGTGACTTCGGCCAATCAGAATAGATTGCCAGGTGACTATGGCCAATCAGAATAGATTGCCAGGTGACTTCGGCCAATCAGAATAGATTGCCAGGTGACTATGGCCAATCAGAATAGATTGCCAGGTGACTTCGGCCAATCAGAATAGATTGCCAGGTGACTATGGCCAATCAGAATAGATTGCCAGGTGACTTCGGCTAATCAGAATAGACTGTCAGGTGACTATGGCCAATCAGAATAGACTGTCAGGTGACTATGGCCAATCAGAATAGATTGCCAGGTGACTTCGGCCAATCAGAATAGATTGTCAGGTGACTTCAGCCAATCAGAATAGATTGTCAGGTGACTTCGGCCAATCAGAATAGATTGTCAGGTGACTTCGGCCAATCAGAATAGATTGTCAGGTGACTTCAGCCAATCAGAATAGATTGTCAGGTGACTTCGGCCAATCAGAATAGATTGTCAGGTGACTTCGGCCAATCAGAATAGATTGCCAGGTGACTATGGCCAATCAGAATAGATTGCCAGGTGACTTCGGCCAATCAGAATAGATTGCCAGGTGACTATGGCCAATCAGAATAGATTGCCAGGTGACTTCGGCTAATCAGAATAGACTGTCAGGTGACTATGGCCAATCAGAATAGACTGTCAGGTGACTATGGCCAATCAGAATAGATTGCCAGGTGACTTCGGCCAATCAGAATAGATTGCCAGGTGACTTCGGCCAATCAGAACAGATTGTCAGGTGACTTCGGCCAATCAGAATAGATTGCCAGGTGACTTCGGCCAATCAGAATAGATTGTCAGGTCACTTCGGCCAATAAGAATAGATTGTCAGGTGACTTCGGCTAATCAGAATAGATTGTCAGGTGACTTCGGCCAATAAGAATAGATTGTCAGGTGACTTCGGCCAATAAGAATAGATTGCCAGGTGACTTCGGCTAATCAGAATAGATTGCCAGGTGACTTCGGCCAATAAGAATAGATTGCCAGGTGACTTCGGCCAATAAGAATAGATTGCCAGGTGACTTCGGCTAATCAGAATAGATTGCCAGGTGACTTCGGCCAATCAGAATAGATTGTCAGGTCACTTCGGCCAATCAGAATAGATTGTCAGGTGACTTCGGCCAATCAGAACAGATTGTCAGGTCACTTCGGCCAATCAGAATAGATTGCCAGGTGACTTCGGCTAATCAGAATAGATTGTCAGGTGACTTCGGCCAATCAGAATAGATTGCCAGGTGACTTCAGCCAATCAGAATAGATTGCCAGGTGACTTCGGCTAATCAGAATAGATTGCCAGGTGACTTCGGCTAATCAGAATAGATTGTCAGGTGACTTCGGCCAATCAGAATAGATTGCCAGGTGACTTCAGCCAATCAGAATAGATTGCCAGGTGACTTCGGCCAATCAGAACAGATTGCCAGGTGACTTCGGCCAATCAGAATAGAGTGTCAGGTGACTTCGGCCAATCAGAACAGATTGTCAGGTGACTTCGGCCAATCAGAATAGATTGCCAGGTGACTTCGGCCAATCAGAACAGATTGTCAGGTGACTTCGGCCAATCAGAACAGATTGTCAGGTGACTTCGGCCAATCAGAATAGATTGTCAGGTGACTTCGGCCAATCAGAATAGATTGTCAGGTGACTTCGGCCAATCAGAATAGATTGATAGAGAACTTGCTTAGCGGGATTATATAAATCTAAACATAAGGGGGGGCTCTAGGCATTATATAAGGAAATATTAGATAAGTTAAAGGGGGCTTCTATCGCTCTAAATAATATATTAGCTAAGGTGCACAGCCAGCATTACATACTGAAATTGCATAGCGTTAAAGGGGGCTTCTATCACTCTAAATATACACTGGTTATTTAAAGGGACCTCTAGTATTGCATACAGTTACTGTAGAGGAATTAAAGGGGGCTTCTATCATTCTAAATAAACACTGGTTATCTAAAGGGGACCTCCAGCATTGCATACATACATTGTTGAGAATTTAAAAGGGGAAACATATAAGATAGGTTCTTATTCAGGGTGAAGGTCAGCAGCCATAGGTGTGTGTTACCCTGTACAGTGCTATGGAAGGCTACATAAACAATCCGGGCCCCTCCTTAACATTTTAGGCCCCACCCCCCTACTATCTATCCAGATACCCCTTTAGCATTCAGCACCCTCCACACATCTTACATTCATTATCCAGAGGCACAGGAGCCCCTTTAAGATTTGAGACCCACTTACCTTTAGCAATATAGATTTCCTCTTTAGAATTCAGTTCCCCAGGCACCCCTTTAAGGTTCAGGGCCCCCCATTAGCTAGCCAGGCACCCCTTTAAGGTTCAGGGCCCCCCATTAGCTAGCCAGGCACCCCTTTAAGGTTCAGGGCCCCCCATTAGCTAGCCAGGCACCCCTTTAAGGTTCAGGGCCCCCCATTAGCTAGCCAGGCACCCCTTTAAGGTTCAGGGCCCCCCATTAGCTAGCCAGGCACCCCTTTAAGGTTCAGGACCCCCCATTAGCTAGCCAGGCACCCCTTTAGGATTCAGGACCTCCCATTAGCTAGCCAGGCACCCCTTAAGGTTCAGGACCCCCCATTAGCTAGCCAGGCACCCCTTTAAGGTTCAGGACCCCCCATTAGCTAGCCAGGCACCCCTTTAAGGTTCAGGACCTCCCATTAGCTAGCCAGGCACCCCTTTAAGGTCCAGGACCCACCATTAGCTAGCCAGGCACCCCTTTAGGATTCAGGACCCCCCATTAGCTAGCCAGGCACCCCTTTAAGGTTCAGGACCCCCCTTTAGCTAGCCAGGCACCCCTTTAAGGTTCAGGACCCCCCTTTAGCTAGCCAGGCACCCCGTTAGGTTTCAGGACCCACCATTAGCTAGCCAGGCACCCCTTTAAGGTTCAGGACCCCCCATTAGCTAGCCAGGCACTCCTTTAGGTTTCAGGACCCACCATTAGCTAGCCAGGCACCCCTTTAAGGTTCAGGACCCCCCATTAGCTAGCCAGGCACCCCTTTAGGTTTCAGGACACCCCTATTAGCTAGCCAGGCACCCCTTTAAGGTTCAGGGCCCCCCATTAGCTAGCAAGGCACCCCTTTAAGGTTCAGGGCCCCCATTAGCTAGCCAGGCACCCCTTTAAGGTTCAGGGCCCCCATTAGCTAGCCAGGCACCCCTTTAAGGTTCAGGGCCCCCATTAGCTAGCCAGGCACCCCTTTAGGTTTCAGGACCTCCCATTAGCTAGCCAGGCACCCCTTTAAGGTTCAGGACCCCCCTTTAGCTAGCCAGGCACCCCTTTAGGATTCAGGACCCCCCATTAGCTAGCCAGGCACCCCTTTAAGGTTCAGGACCCCCCATTAGCTAGCCAGGCACCCCTTTAAGGTTCAGGGCCCCCATTAGCTAGCCAGGCAGCCCTTTAAGGCTCAGGACCCCCCATTAGTTAGCCAGGCACCCCTTTAAGGTTCAGGACCCCCCATTAGCTAGCCAGGCACCCCTTTAGGTTTCAGGACCCACCATTAGCTAGCCAGGCACCCCTTTAAGGTTCAGGACCCCCCATTAGCTAGCCAGGCACCCCTTTAGGTTTCAGGACACCCCTATTAGCTAGCCAGGCACCCCTTTAGGTTTCAGGACCTCCCATTAGCTAGCCAGGGACCCCTTTAGGTTTTAGAAGCCCCCGTTAGCTAGCCAGGCACCCCTTTAGGTTTCAGGACCCCCCATTAGCTAGCCAGGCCCACCTTTACGTTTCAGCACCCCCCCATTAGCTAGCCAGGCACCCCTTTAGGTTTCAGGAGCCCTCTATTAGCTATCCAGGGACCCCTTTAGGTTTCAGAAGCCCCCATTAGCTAGTCAGGCACTTCTTTAGGTTTCAGGATCCCCCATTAGCTAGCCAGGCACCCCTTTAGGTTTCAGGATCCCCCATTAGCTAGCCAGGCACCCCTTTAGGTTTCAGGAGCCCTCTATTAGCTATCCAGGGACCCCTTTAGGTTTCAGAAGCCCCCATTAGCTAGTCAGGCACTTCTTTAGGTTTCAGGACCCCCCATTAGCTAGCCAGGCACCCCTTTAGGTTTCAGGATCCCCCATTAGCTAGCCAGGCACCCCTTTAGGTTTCAAGACCCCCCATTAGCTAGCCAGGCACCCCTTTAGGTTTCAGGACCCCCCATTAGCTAGCCAGGCAGCCCTTTAGGTTTCAGGATCCCCCATTAGCTAGCCAGGCACCCCTTTAGGTTTTAGGACCCCCCATTAGCTAGCCAGGCAGCCCTTTAGGCTTCAGGATCCCCCATTAGCTAGCCAGGCACCCCTTTAGGTTTCAGGACTCCCCTATTAGCTAGCCAGGCACCCCTTTAGGTTTCAGGACTCCCCCATTAGCTAGCCAGGCACCCCTTTAGGTTTCAGGACTCCCCCATTAGCTAGCCAGGCACCCCTTTAGGTTTCAGGACACCCCTATTAGCTAGCCAGGCACCCCTTTAGGTTTCAGGACCTCCCATTAGCTAGCCAGGGACCCCCTATTAGGTTTCAGAAGCCCCCGTTAGCTAGCCAGGCACCCCTTTAGGTTTCAGGACCCCCCATTAGCTAGCCAGGCCCACCTTTAGGTTTCAGCACCCCCCCATTAGCTAGCCAGGCACCCCTTTAGGTTTCAGGAGCCCTCTATTAGCTATCCAGGCACCCCTTTAGGTTTCAGAAGCCCCCATTAGCTAGTCAGGCACTTCTTTAGGTTTCAGGATCCCCCATTAGCTAGCCAGGCACCCCTTTAGGTTTCAGGATCCCCCATTAGCTAGCCAGGCACCCCTTTAGGTTTCAGGATCCCCCATTAGCTAGCCAGGCACCCCTTTAGGTTTCAGGACCCCCCATTAGCTAGCCAGGCACCCCTTTAGGTTTCAGACCCCCCATTAGCTAGCCAGGCACCCCTTTAGGTTTCAGGATCCCCCATTAGCTAGCCAGGCACCCCTTTAGGTTTCAGGACCCCCCATTAGCTAGCCAGGCACCCCTTTAGGTTTCAGGACCCCCCATTAGCTAGCCAGGCACCCCTTTAGGTTTCAGGACTCCCCATTAGCTAGCCAGTCACCCCTTTAGGTTTCAGGATCCCCCATTAGCTAGCCAGGCACCCCTTTAGGTTTCAGGACCTCCCATTAGCTAGCCAGGCACCCCTTTAGGTTTCAGGATCCCCCATTAGCTAGCCAGGCACCCCTTTAGGTTTCAGGACTCCCCCATTAGCTAGCCAGGCACCCCTTTAGGTTTCAGGACTCCCCCATTAGCTAGCCAGGCACCCCTTTAGGTTTCAGGACTCCACCATTAGCTAGCCAGGCACCCCGTTAGGTTTCAGGACTCCCCCATTAGCTAGCCAGGCACCCCGTTAGGTTTCAGGATCCCCCATTAGCTAGCCAGGCACCCCTTTAGGTTTCAGGACTCCACCATTAGCTAGCCAGGCACCCCTTTAGGTTTCAGGACTCCCCCATTAGCTAGCCAGGCACCCCTTTAGGTTTCAGGACCCCCCATTAGCTAGCCAGGCACCCCTTTAGGTTTCAGGACTCCCCCATTAGCTAGCCAGGCACCCCTTTAGGTTTCAGGACCTCCCATTAGCTAGCCAGGGACCCCTTTAGGTTTCAGAAGCCCCCGTTAGCTAGCCAGGCACCCCGTTAGGTTTCAGGACCCCCCATTAGCTAGCCAGGCACCCCTTTAGGTTTCAGGACCCTCATACATGTCTGGATACAATGTTACGTGTCTGGATACAATGTTACATGTCTGGATACAATGTTACGTGTCTGGATACAATGTTACGTGTCTGGATACAATGTTACGTGTCTGGATACAATGTTACGTGTCTGGATACAATGTTACGTGTCTGGATACAATGTTACATGTCTGGATACAATGTTACATGTCTGGATACAATGTTACGTGTCTGGATACAATGTTACGTGTCTGGATACAATGTTACATGTCTGGATACAATGTTACATGTCTGGATACAATGTTACGTGTCTGGATACAATGTTACGTGTCTGGATACGATGTTACGTGTCTGGATACGATGTTACGTGTCTGGATGCACAGTTACGTGTCTGGATACAATGTTACGTGTCTGGATACAATGTTACGTGTCTGGATACAATGTTACGTGTCTGGATACAATGTTACGTGTCTGGATACAATGTTACGTGTCTGGATACAATGTTACATGTCCGGATACAATGTTACGTGTCCGGATACAATGTTACGTGTCCGGATACAATGTTACGTGTCCGGATACAATGCTACGTGTCTGGATACAATGCTACGTGTCTGGATACAATGCTACGTGTCTGGATACAATGTTACGTGTCTGGATACAATGTTACGTGTCTGGATACAATGTTACGTGTCTGGATACAATGTTACGTGTCTGGATACAATGTTACGTGTCTGGATACAATGTTACGTGTCTGGATACAATGCTACGTGTCTGGATACAATGTTACGTGTCTGGATACAATGTTACGTGTCTGGATACAATGTTACGTGTCTGGATACAATGTTACGTGTCTGGATACAATGTTACGTGTCTGGATACAATGTTAGGTGTCTGGATACAATGTTAGGTGTCTGGATACAATGTTACGTGTCTGGATACAATGTTACATGTCTGGATACAATGTTACGTGTCTGGATACAATGTTACGTGTCTGGATACAATGTTACGTGTCTGGATACAATGTTACGTGTCTGGATACAATGTTACGTGTCTGGATACAATGTTACATGTCTGGATACAATGTTACATGTCTGGATACAATGTTACGTGTCTGGATACAATGTTACGTGTCTGGATACAATGTTACGTGTCTGGATACAATGTTACATGTCTGGATACAATGTTACATGCCTATTGAAGCTCCCATTATGGATGTTGGGGAGGGAGCAGCTGAATTCGGGGGCTGGATCACACACTGGGTCTGCCCATTCTCATAGGCCCTCACACACTCTGGGTCTGCATTACCGCACTCTCCCGCACGCTGTCCACATCCTCGTCTATGGAGCCTCACAGGCTGATCACTAACGCCAGGTAGCGACAGATGAGCGTCTGTAGCAGGCATTTTAGAGCGCCCGCTAGCAGTCGCTGTGCTCGGCCGTGGGTTGCTAGTTCTGAGCGCCTCAGTCGCTATGCAGCATTGGTGAATACGTTGTGGGGGGTAGCTATATAACCAGTACAGCGCTGTATGGGAGCGATTGGTATCGACTGGTTAATGCGACCGACTAACAACATATTCATCCAAAAAACAGTCTCACGCACCTCCGGCGCTCAAAAATGCTTCTCTGTAGCCCAGAGCGCCGGAGGCTGTGTGACTAAAGGCTGTTTTTGAACATGTATCCACCAGTAACAAAGCAAAAACATATGGAATTACATTGTAACATGACACTTTAATGCCAGACCTGTAATGTCCATTCGGCATAAATATATAAAATTTGAAAAAAGGGCTTTTTTAAGACCAGAAGGGATCCCAACATTATTTGAGAATAAAATTAAATAAATAAATAAATAAATAAATAAGAACGTCCATAGAAATGTATGGGAGACGCCAGGTAGCGACAGGTAAGACGTGGCGCTGTGCAAGGCTGAACGCCGGCTGTGATAATGATGAATCGGTCGCTACATGGCGCTATCCCAGTCGCTCAACAGAATCCGCTTGATAAATGTGTAATTGCTGCCGTGTCCTGCGTTCACCCGTCGCTACCTGGCGTTTACAAGGCGCTACCTGGCGTTTACAAGGCGCTACCTGGCGCTAGAGCTTCATGAATGAGGCCCTCAGTCTGGGCCTCCTCCGGCAGTGAAGGGGTTAGCGGGGCTTTGCTGCTCCATAATCCCGGTTAATATTCTGCAGAAATCCTTGGGGGGGGGGGTGGATTTAGGGCGATGGCGGGCAGAGAGGAGAAAGGAGCGCACAGAGATGAGGAGCTTAGCGGAATTGCGGAGGCACCAGTCGGATTTTCCAGGATCACGGCTTATCCCGCTCTCTGAGTGTGTGTGTGTGTTTTTCCGGCACATGTGAGCCTGACACGGGGGGGAAGCGGGGGCGGGTGAGTACTTTAACCCAACTAACGCAAGACAGGCAATAATCCCGGTGTAATGCGGAAAAGAATCGATCCGGAGGATTCCGACACTCCCCGCAAAGGGCCGTGCTCCGAGCTGTTACAATGTAGCAACTACTCACCTGTGAAAAGTTACCAGACTGGGGCTCTAGATATGCCCCAAATTAACCCCATAAATTAAGACGCACTCATAAATAAAAACATTTATTGGAATCAATTTGCAGCAAAAACATACAACATAGAAGACAAAAAACATATATACACAGACAGCTATGGAGGAAACCCGACAATGGCTCTAATATATATACAAATTCATAAAAAAAGATTTTTGGGGTAAAAATAATTGATAAATACACTGGATTGTATGGCAATTGCGGTGCATATAAGTGAAAATATATGATTAATCTATAAATTAATTAAAAAAAAATATATATATTAATTTTTTCGTGTGTGTAATATTAAAAACGTATGTGCAAACCAAGCAAGAAAGTGTCAATGCTCAATCAATGAGAGTTCAATGTAATAAAGTGACAAAAGTGCATATATAAAGTGCGTTGGCCAATACAATCAGAGGTAGATAAACAGTAAGTAACATCTCCAATAAACGAAGCCCGGGTCCTCCTACAGCAGCCTACCACCGACGCGTTGCGTGGCCCGATGCCACTTTGCCCTGTAGGGTAGTTCTTGATTAAGGAACAAAGTATCAGCCGAGGTTCCCGGTCGAAGAGAAAAGCTAAAGGTCAAGATAGGCAGCAAAGATTTTTCGGTCAAGGAGCAATTCGGAAGGTGAAGAACAGTGGAGGTACTTGATTCAGGAACAAAGCTAATACAAACAGAGGTAGATAAACAGTAAGTAACATCACCAATAAACGAAGCCCGGGTCCTCCTACAGCAGCCTACCACCGACGCGTTGCGTGGCCCGATGCCACTTCGCCCTGTAGGGTAGTTCTTGATTAAGGAACAAAGTATCAGCCGAGGTTCCCGGTCGAAGAGAAAAGCCAAAGGTCAAGATAGGCAGCAAAGATTTTTCGGTCAAGGAGCAATTCGGAAGGTGAAGAACAGTGGAGGTTCTTGATTCAGGAACAAAGCTAAAGGGCAGGAAGGGCATCAGAAGTTCTAGGTCAAGGAGCAAAACCAAAGAGTAAGATGGGCAGTGGAGGGTCTTGGTGAAGGAGCAAATCCAAGGGTTGAGATGGCCAACAGAGATTTATGAACAACGGGCAAATCCAAAGTCGAAAATGGGCAGTGAGAATGAAAGCCAAACGTGAAGAACAGTGGAGGTTCTTGATTGAAGAACAAAGCCAAAGACAAGATTGGAAGCAGAAGATCTCGACCAAGAAGCAAAGCCAAAGGGTCAAGGTGGGCAGTGGAGGGTCTTTGTTGGGAGTCAAGCCAAAGAGTAAGATGGGCAGTGGAGGGTCTTTGTCAGAGAGTCAAGCCAAAAAGTAAAATGAGAAGTGGAGGGTCTTTGTTGGGGGTCAAGCCAAAAAGTAAGATGAGCAGTGGAGGGTCTTTGTTGGGGGTCAAGCCAAAGAGTAAGATGGGCAGTGGAGGGTCTTTTTGGGGGTCAGGCCAAAGAGTAAGATGGGCAGTGGAGGGTCTTTGTTGGGAGTCAAGCCATAGAGTAAGATGGGCAGTGCAGGGTCTTTGTCGGGGGTCAAGCCAAAGAGTAAGACGGGCAGTGGAGGGTCTTTGTCGGGGGTCAAGCCAAAGAGTAAGATGGGCAGTGGAAGATCTTTGTTGGGGGTCAAGCCAAAGAGTAAGATGGGCAGTGGAGGGTCATTGTTGGGGGTCAAGCCAAAGAGTAAGATGGGCAGTGGAGGGTCTTTGTCGGGGGTCAAGCCAAAGAGTAAGATGGGCAGTGGAGGGTCTTTGTCGGGGGTCAAGCCAAAGAGTAAGATGGGCAGTGCAGGGTCTTTCTCGGGGAGTCAAGCCAAAGAGTAAGATGGGCAGTGCAGGGTCTTTGTTGGGAGTCAAGCCATAGAGTAAGATGGGCAGTGGAGGGTCTTTGTTGGGGATCAAGCCAAAGAGTAAGATGGCCAGTGGAGGGTCTTTGTCGGGGGTCAAGCCAAAGAATAAGATGGCCAGTGGAGGGTCTTTGTCGGGGGTCAAGCCAAGGAATAAGATGGCCAGTGGAGGGTCTTTGTCGGGGGTCAAGCCAAAGAGTAAGATGGGCAGTGCAGGGTCTTTGTTGGGAGTCAAGTCAAAGAGTAAGATGGCCAGTGGAGGGTCTTTTTGGGGGTCAAGCCAAAGAGTAAGATGAGCAGTGGAGGGTCTTTGTTGGGGATCAAGCCAAAGAGTAAGATGAGCAGTGGAGGGTCTTTGTTGGGGATCAAGCCAAAGAGTAAGATGGGCAGTGGAGGGTCTTTGTCGGGGGTCAAGCAAAAGAGTAAGATGGGCAGTGGAGGGTCTTTTTGGGGGTCAAGCCAAAGAGTAAGATGAGCAGTGGAGGGTCTATGTTGGGGGTCAAGCCATAGAGTAAGATGGGTAGTGGAGGGTCTTTTTGGGGGTCAGGCCAAAGTGTAAGATGGGCAGTGGAGGGTCTTTGTTGGGGGTCAAGCCAAAGAGTAAGATGGGCAGTGGAGGGTCTTTGTTGGGGGTCAAGCCAAAGAGTAAGATGGCCAGTGGAGGGTCTTTGTTGGGGGTCAAGCCAAAGAGTAAGATGGGCAGTGCAGGGTCTTTGTTGGGAGTCAAGTCAAAGAGTAAGATGGGCAGTGGAGGCTCTTTGTTGGGAGTCAAGTCAAAGAGTAAGATGGGCAGTGGAGGGTCTTTGTCGGGGGTCAAGCCAAAGAGTAAGATGGGCAGTGGAGGGTCTTTGTTGGGGGTCAAGCCAAAGAGTAAGATGGTCAGTGGAGGGTCTTTGTTGGGGGTCAAGCCAAAGAGTAAGATGGGCAGTGGAGGGTCTTTGTCGGGGGTCAAGCCAAAGAGTAAGATGGGCAGTGGAGGGTCTTTGTTGGGGGTCAAGCCAAAGAGTAAGATGGTCAGTGGAGGGTCTTTGTTGGGGGTCAAGCCAAAGAGTAAGATGGGCAGTGGAGGGTCTTTGTTGGGGGTCAAGCCATAGAGTAAGATGGTCAGTGGAGGGTCTTTGTTGGGGGTCAAGCCAAAGAGTAAGATGGGCAGTGGAGGGTCTTTGTTGGGGGTCAAGCCAAAGAGTAAGATGGTCAGTGGAGGGTCTTTGTTGGGGGTCAAGCCAAAGAGTAAGATGGGCAGTGGAGGGTCTTTGTTGGGGGTCAAGCCAAAGAGTAAGATGGGCAGTGGAGGGTCTTTGTTGGGGGTCAAGCTAAAGAGTAAGATGGTCAGTGGAGGGTCTTTGTTGGGGGTCAAGCCAAAGAGTAAGATGGGAAGTGGAGGGTCTTTGTTGGGGGTCAAGCCATAGAGTAAGATGGGCAGTGGAGGGTCTTTGTCGGGGGTCAAGCCATAGAGTAAGATGGGCAGTGGAGGGTCTTTGTTGGGGGTCAAGCCATAGAGTAAGATGGGCAGTGGAGGGTCTTTGTTGGGGGTCAAGCCAAAGAGTAAGATGGGAAGTGGAGGGTCTTTGTTGGGGGTCAAGCCATAGAGTAAGATGGGCAGTGGAGGGTCTTTGTTGGGGGTCAAGCCAAAGAGTAAGATGGGCAGTGGAGGGTCTTTGTTGGGGATCAAGCCAAAGAGTAAGATGGGCAGTGGAGGGTCTTTGTTGGGGATCAAGCCAAAGCGTAAGATGGGCAGTGGAGGGTCTTTGTTGGGGGTCAAGCCAAAGAGTAAGATGAGCAGTGGAGGGTCTTTGTTGGGGATCAAGCCAAAGAGTAAGATGAGCAGTGGAGGGTCTATGTTGGGGGTCAAGCCATAGAGTAAGATGGGTAGTGGAGGGTCTTTTTGGGGGTCAGGCCATAGAGTAAGATGGGCAGTGGAGGGTCTTTTTGGGGGTCAGGCCAAAGAGTAAGATGGGCAGTGGAGGGTCTTTGTCGTGGGTCAAGCCAAAGAGTAAGATGGGCAGTGGATGGTCTTTGTCGGGGGTCAAGCCAAAGAGTAAGACCCTTCACTGCCCATCTTACTCTTTGGCTTGACCCCCAACAAAGACCCTCCACTGACCATCTTACTCTTTGTCTTGACCCCCAACAAAGACCCTCCACTGCCCATCTTACTCTTTGGCTTTTTGGGGGTCAAGCCAAAGAGTAAGATGAGCAGTGGAGGGTCTATGTTGGGGGTCAAGCCATAGAGTAAGATGGGTAGTGGAGGGTCTTTTTGGGGGTCAGGCCATAGAGTAAGATGGGCAGTGGAGGGTCTTTTTGGGGGTCAGGCCAAAGAGTAAGATGGGTAGTGGAGGGTCTTTTTGGGGGTCAGATGGGGTCAGTAAGATGGGTAGTGGAGGGTCTTTTTGGGGGTCAGGCCATAGAGTAAGATGGGCAGTGGAGGGTCTTTTTGGGGGTCAGGCCAAAGAGTAAGATGGCCAGTGGAGGGTCTTTTTGGGGGTCAAGCCAAAGAGTAAGAAGGCCAGTGGAGGGTCTTTGTTGGGGGTCAAGACAAAGAGTAAGATGGTCAGTGGAGGGTCTTTGTTGGGGGTCAAGCCAAAGAGTAAGATGGGCAGTGAAGGGTCTTTGTTGGGGGTCAAGCCAAAGAGTAAGATGGGCAGTGGAGGGTCTTTGTTGGGGGTCAAGCTAAAGAGTAAGATGGTCAGTGGAGGGTCTTTGTTGGGGGTCAAGCCAAAGAGTAAGATGGGAAGTGGAGGGTCTTTGTTGGGGGTCAAGCCATAGAGTAAGATGGGCAGTGGAGGGTCTTTGTCGGGGGTCAAGCCATAGAGTAAGATGGGCAGTGGAGGGTCTTTGTCGGGGGTCAAGCCATAGAGTAAGATGGGCAGTGGAGGGTCTTTGTTGGGGGTCAAGCCAAAGAGTAAGATGGGCAGTGGAGGGTCTTTGTTGGGGATCAAGCCAAAGCGTAAGATGGGCAGTGGAGGGTCTTTGTTGGGGGTCAAGCCAAAGAGTAAGATGGGCAGTGGAGGGTCTTTGTTGGGGGTCAGGCCAAAGAGTAAGATGGGCAGTGGAGGGTCTTTGTTGGGGATCAAGCCAAAGAGTAAGATGGGCAGTGGAGGGTCTTTGTTGGGGATCAAGCCAAAGAGTAAGATGGCCAGTGGAGGGTCTTTGTTGGGAGTCAAGTCAAAGAGTAAGATGGGCAGTGGAGGGTCTTTCTTGGGGATCAAGCCAAAGAGTAAGATGGGAAGTGGAGGGTCTTTGTTGGGGGTCAAGCCATAGAGTAAATGGGCAGTGGAGGGTCTTTGTCGGGGGTCAAGCCAAAGAGTAAGATGGGCAGTGGAGGGTCTTTGTTGGGGGTCAAACCAAAGAGTAAGATGGGCAGTGGAGGGTCTTTGTTGGGGGTCAAGCCAAAGAGTAAGATGGGCAGTGGAGGGTCTTTGTTGGGGATCAAGCTAAAGTGTAAGATGGGCAGTGGAGGGTCTTTGTTGGGGGTCAAGCCAAAGAGTAAGATGGGCAGTGGAGGGTCTTTGTTGGGGGTCAAGCCAAAGAGTAAGATGGCCAGTGGAGGGTCTTTGTTGGGGGTCAAGCCAAAGAGTAAGATGGGCAGTGCAGGGTCTTTGTTGGGAGTCAAGTTAAAGAGTAAAATGGGCAGTGGAGGGTCTTTGATGGGGGTCAAATCATGCAGTAAGATGGGCAGTGGAGGGTCTTTGTTGGGGGTCAAGCCAAAGAGTAAGATGGGCAGTGGAGGGTCTTTGTTGGGGATCAAGCTAAAGTGTAAGATGGGCAGTGGAGGGTCTTTGTTGGGGGTCAAGCCAAAGAGTAAGATGGGCAGTGGAGGGTCTTTGTCGGGGGTCAAGCCAAAGAGTAAGATGGGCAGTGGAGGGTCTTTTTGGGGGTCAAGCCAAAGAGTAAGATGAGCAGTGGAGGGTCTATGTTGGGGGTCAAGCCATAGAGTAAGATGGGTAGTGGAGGGTCTTTTTGGGGGTCAGGCCATAGAGTAAGATGGGCAGTGGAGGGTCTTTTTGGGGGTCAGGCCAAAGAGTAAGATGGGCAGTGGATGGTCTTTGTCGGGGGTCAAGCCAAAGAGTAAGATGGGCAGTGGAGGGTCTTTTTGGGGGTCAAGCCATAGAGTAAGATGGGTAGAGGAGGGTCTTTTTGGGGGTCAGGCCATAGAGTAAGATGGGCAGTGGAGGGTCTTTTTGGGGGTCAGGCCAAAGAGTAAGATGGCCAGTGGAGGGTCTTTGTTGGGATTCAAGTCAAAGAGTAAGATGGGCAGTGGAGGGTCTTTGTTGGGAGTCAAGCCAAAGAGTAAGATGGGTAGTGGAGGGTCTTTTTGGGGGTCAGGCCATAGAGTAAGATGGGCAGTGGAGGGTCTTTTTGGGGGTCAGGCCAAAGAGTAAGATGGCCAGTGGAGGGTCTTTTTGGGGGTCAGGCCAAAGAGTAAGATGGCCAGTGGAGGGTCTTTGTTGGGAGTCAAGCCATAGAGTAAGATGGGTAGTGGAGGGTCTTTTTGGGGGTCAGGCCATAGAGTAAGATGGGCAGTGGAGGGTCTTTTTGGGGGTCAGGCCAAAGAGTAAGATGGACAGTGGAGGGTCTTTGTTGGGGATCAAGCCAAAGAGTAAGATGGGCAGTGGAGGGTCTTTGTTGGGGATCAAGCCAAAGAGTAAGATGGCCAGTGGAGGGTCTTTGTTGGGGGTCAAGCCAAAGAGTAAGATGGTCAGTGGAGGGTCTTTCTTGGGGATCAAGCCAAAGAGTAAGATGGGCAGTGGAGGGTCTTTGTCGGGGGTCAAGCCATAGAGTAAGATGGGCAGTGGAGGGTCTTTGTTGGGGGTCAAGCCAAAGAGTAAGATGGTCAGTGGAGGGTCTTTGTTGGGGGTCAAGCCAAAGAGTAAGATGGGCAGTGGAGGGTCTTTGTTGGGGGTCAAGCCAAAGAGTAAGATGGGCAGTGGAGGGTCTTTGTTGGGGGTCAAGCTAAAGAGTAAGATGGTCAGTGGAGGGTCTTTGTTGGGGGTCAAGCCAAAGAGTAAGATGGTCAGTGGAGGGTTTTTGTTGGGGGTCAAGCCAAAGAGTAAGATGGGCAGTGGAGGGTCTTTGTTGGGGGTCAAGCTAAAGAGTAAGATGGTCAGTGGAGGGTCTTTGTTGAGGGTCAAGCCAAAGAGTAAGATGGGAAGTGGAGGGTCTTTGTTGGGGGTCAAGCCATAGAGTAAGATGGGCAGTGGAGGGTCTTTGTTGGGGGTCAAGCCAAAGAGTAAGATGGGAAGTGGAGTGTCTTTGTTGGTGGTCAAGCCATAGAGTAAGATGGGCAGTGGAGGGTCTTTGTTGGGGGTCAAGCCAAAGAGTAAGATGGGCAGTGGAGGGTCTTTGTTGGGGATCAAGCCAAAGCGTAAGATGGGCAGTGGAGGGTCTTTGTTGGGGGTCAAGCCAAAGAGTAAGATGGGAAGTGGAGGGTCTTTGCTGGGGGTCAAGCCAAAGAGTAAGATGGGCAGTGGAGGGTCTTTGTTGGGGGTCAAGCCATAGAGTAAGATGGGCAGTGGAGGCTCTTTGTTGGGGGTCAAGCCAAAGAGTAAGATGGGCAGTGGAGGGTCTTTGTTGGGGGTCAAGCCAAAGAGTAAGATGGGAAGTGGAGGGTCTTTGTTGGGGGTCAAGCCAAAGAGTAAGATGGGCAGTGGAGGGTCTTTTTGGGGGTCAAGCCAAAGAGTAAGATGGGCAGTGGAGGGTCTTTGTTGGGGGTCAAGCCAAAGAGTAAGATGGTCAGTGGAGGGTCTTTGTTGGGGGTCAAGCCAAAGAGTAAGATGAGCAGTGGAGGGTCTTTGTTGGGGATCAAGCCAAAGAGTAAGATGGGCAGTGGAGGGTCTTTGTCGGGGGGCAAGCCAAAGAGTAAGATGGGCAGTGGATGGTCTTTGTCGGGGGTCAAGCCATAGAGTAAGATGGGCAGTGGAGGCTCTTTGTTGGGGGTCAAGCCAAAGAGTAAGATGGGCAGTGGAGGGTCTTTGTTGGGGGTCAAGCCAAAGAGTAAGATGGTCAGTGGAGGGTCTTTGTTGGGGGTCAAGCCAAAGAGTAAGATGAGCAGTGGAGGGTCTTTGTTGGGGATCAAGCCAAAGAGTAAGATGGGCAGTGGAGGGTCTTTGTCGGGGGGCAAGCCAAAGAGTAAGATGGGCAGTGGATGGTCTTTGTCGGGGGTCAAGCCAAAGAGTAAGATGGGCAGTGGAGGGTCTTTGTCGGGGGGCAAGTCAAAGAGTAAGATGGGCAGTGGAGGGTCTTTTTGGGAGTCAAGCCAAAGAGTAAGATGGGCAGTGGAGGGTCATTGTTGGGGGTCAAGCCAAAGAGTAAGATGACCAGTGGAGGGTCATTGTTGGGGGTCAAGCCAAAGAGTAAGATGACCAGTGGAGGGTCTTTGTCGGGGGGCAAGTCAAAGAGTAAGATGGGCAGTGGAGGGTCTTTTTGGGAGTCAAGCCAAAGAGTAAGATGGGCAGTGGAGGGTCATTGTTGGGGGTCAAGCCAAAGAGTAAGATGACCAGTGGAGGGTCTTTGTTGGGGGTCAAGCCATAGAGTAAGATGGGAAGTGGAGGGTCTTTGTTGGGGGTCAAGCCATAGAGTAAGATGACCAGTGGAGGGTCTTTGTTGGGGGTCAAGCCATAGAGTAAGATGACCAGTGGAGGGTCTTTGTTGGGGGTCAAGCCATAGAGTAAGATGGGCAGTGGAGGGTCTTTGTTGGGGGTCAAGCCAAAGAGTAAGATGGGCAGTGGAGGGTCTTTGTTGGGGTTTTGGTCCACTTTAAACAGCGGGCATCCCAGGGGTATGGCAACAAAGGCAAGTCACATGGCGTGCTAAAATCTTTCAATATCAGCTCCCTTTCCCCTGTTATAACACTATAGAGGGGCCACAGGGACAGACAATCGATAGCCAACGTGCTAAAATCCTTCAATATCAGCTTCCTTACCTCTGCTATAACACTATAGAGGGGCCACAGGGACAGACCATCCATAGCCAACGTGCTAAAATCCTTTAATATCAGCTCCCTTTCCTCTGTTATAACACTATAGAGGAAAGACCATCAATAGGCAACGTGCTAAAATCCTTCAATATCAGCTCCCTTTCCTCTGTTATAACACTATAGAGGGGCCACAGGGACAGACCATCCATAGCCAACGTGCTAAAATCCTTCAATATCAGCTCCCTTTCCCCTGTTCTAACACTATAGAGGGACCACAGGGAAAGACCATCAATAGCCAACGTGCTAAAATCCTTCAATATCAGCTCCCTTACCTCTGCTATAACACTATAGAGGGGCCACAGGGACAGACCATCCATAGCCAACGTGCTAAAATCCTTCAATATCAGCTCCCTTTCCTCTGCTATAACACTATAGAGGGACCACAGGGAAAGACCATCAATAGGTAACGTGCTAAAATCCTTCAATATCAGCTCCCTTACCTCTGCTATAACACTATAGAGGGGCCACAGGGACAGACCATCAATAGGTAACGTGCTAAAATCCTTCAATATCAGCTCCCTTACCTCTGCTATAACACTATAGAGGGGCCACAGGGACAGACCATCCATAGCCAACGTGCTAAAATCCTTCAATATCAGCTCCCTTACCTCTGCTATAACACTATAGAGGGGCCACAGGGACAGACCATCAATAGGCAACCGGGCTTCCACAGCACGCGCTGGTCCAGCAAAATCAGCTCCTCCGGGAGGCCGCTGAATCCCTATTTAATGAGGATCTGCACATCACACCTGAAAGAGGGACAACAGAAAAAAAGATCAGGCTGTATGTGCTAAAATCATTCGATATCAGCTTCCTTTCCTCTGTCATAACCATAGAGAAGATAGAATAAATTGGGGATCGGCGGTTACACACCTGGACGGGGGCGCGGAATCGCCTAGTGAGGCCGCTCTATATACATCACGCCTAAAATAAGGGACAACAAGCAGCCACGGGCCAAAAATAGGGACACACTATAAATAGTTACAGTGCTAAAATCATTCAACATGCGCTGCCTGGCTTCCATGCCGGTACAGAGCTCCTTGAGGTGGTCGCTAAGTCACTTACTTTATATCACACCTAAAATAAAGGGACAACAAGAGGCCAAAGGGGGACATGGGCTGAAAATAGGGACACACCATAAATAGATAAAGTGCTAAAATCATTCAACACGTGCTCTCTTGCTTCCATGCTGATATATAGCTTCTTGAGGTGGTTGCTGAATCACTTACTGGAGGGGGAGGGGCATATCTAAAAAAAAGGGACAAGAGGCCAAAGGGGGGGACATGGGCTGAAGGTAGGGACACACTCTTAATAGTTACAGTGCTAAAATCATTCAACACACGCTCCCTTGCTTCCATGCTGGTACAGAGCTCCTTGAGGTGGTCGCTGAGTCACTTACTGGAGGGGGGGAGGGGGGAACACCTAAAAAAAGGGACAACAAGAGGCCAAAGGTGGACATGGGCTGAACATAGGGACACATCATAAATAAAGTGCTAAAATCCTTCAATATCAGCTTCCTTTCCTCTGTTATAACACTATAGAGGAAAGACCATCAATAGGCAACGTGCTAAAATCCTTCAATATCAGCGCCCTCGCTTCCGTCCATTAAAACCAGCTCCTTCGAGGAGGCCACCGAATGGCTCATTGATGACCATCTGAAAGAGGGACGGCAACAAAAATTCAGAAGGGGGCGGAGCTTACGTAGTGCTAAAATCATTCAACATTTAAAAAAAAAATCAAAGGTCAGACCACGTGGAGTGCTAAAATCATTCGACATCGGCCCTCTTCCCATAGGAGCGTCTCAGATACTGTGCATATTAATGAGAGGGCGGATGTCACCGTGACAACACCAATGGGGCAGAAAAGAGGGACCAGCCGTCAACCGAGAGTGCTAAAATCATTCAATATCAGCTCGCTTTCCTCCTTTACAACAAGAGAGCAGATACAATAAAGTGGCGAAGTCACAGAATCGCTGATTGAGACCGAGCGATGTATCGCACCTAAAAAAACATTGCTGACATTAATCCGGACCTTCACCCTGAATAAGAGCCTATCTTATATGTTTCCCCCCCCTGTACATACAGATTGCTCACATTAATCCGGACCTTCACCCTGAATAAGAGCCTATCTTATATGTTTCCCACACCCTGTACATACAGATTGCCCACATTAATCCGGACCCTCACCCTGAATAAGAGCCTATCTTATATGTTTCCCACACCCTGTACATACAGATTGCACACATTAATCCGGACCCTCACCCTGAATAAGAGCCTATCTTATATGTTTCCCACACCCTGTAAATACAGATTGCTCACATTAATCCGGACCCTCACTCTGAATAAGAGCCTATCTTATATGTTTCCCACACCCTGTACATACAGATTGCTCACATTAATCTGGACCTTCACTCTGAATAAGAGCCTATCTTATATGTTTCCCACACCCTGTACATACAGATTGCTCACATTAATCCGGACCTTCACCCTGAATAAGAGCCTATCTTATATGTTTCCCACACCCTGTACATACAGATTGCTCACATTAATCCGGACCTTCACTCTGAATAAGAGCCTATCTTATATGTTTCCCACACCCTGTACATACAGATTGCTCACATTAATCCGGACCTTCACCCTGAATAAGAGCCTATCTTATATGTTTCCCACACCCTGTACATACAGATTGCTCACATTAATCCGGACCTTCACTCTGAATAAGAGCCTATCTTATATGTTTCCCACACCCTGTACATACAGATTGTCCACATTAATCCGGACCCTCACCCTGAATAAGAGTCTATTTTATGTTTCCCACACCCTGTACATACAGATTGCCCACATTAATCCGGACCTTCACCCTGAATAAGAGCCTATCTTATATGTTTCCCACACCCTGTACATTCAGATTGCCCACATTAATCCGGACCTTCACTCTGAATAAGAGCCTATCTTATATGTTTCCCACACCCTGTACATACAGATTGCTCACATTAATCCGGACCTTCACTCTGAATAAGAGCCTATCTTGTATGTTCCCCACACCCTGTACATACAGATTGCCCACATTAATCCGGACCTTCACCCTGAATAAGAGTCTATCTTATATGTTTCCCACACCCTGTACATACAGATTGTCCACATTAATCCGGACCTTCACCCTGAATAAGAGTCTATCTTATATGTTTCCCCCACCCTGTACATACAGATTGCCAACATTAATCCGGACCTTCACCCTGAATAAGAGCCTATCTTATATGTTTCCCACACCCTGTACATACAGATTGCTCACATTAATCCGGACCTTCACCCTGAATAAGAGCCTATCTTATATGTTTCCCCCACCCTGTACATACAGATTGCCAACATTAATCCGGACCTTCACCCTGAATAAGAGCCTATCTTATATGTTTCCCACACCCTGTACATACAGATTGCTCACATTAATCCGGACCTTCACCCTGAATAAGAGCCTATCTTATATGTTTCCCACACCCTGTACATACAGATTGCCCACATTAATCCGGACCCTCACCCTGAATAAGAGCCTATCTTATATGTTTCCCACACCCTGTACATACAGATTGCCCACATTAATCCGGACCCTCACTCTGAATAAGAGCCTATCTTATATGTTTCCCCCCTGTACATACAGATTGCTCACATTAATCCGGACCCTCACTCTGGATAAGAGCCTATCTTATATGTTTCCCACACCCTGTACATACAGATTGCTCACATTAATCCGGACCTTTACCCTGGACAAGAGCCTATCTTATATGTTTCCCACACCCTGTAAATACAGATTGCCCACATTAATCCGGACCTTCACCCTGAATAAGAGCCTATCTTATATGTTTCCCACACCCTGTACATACAGATTGCTCACATTAATCCGGACCTTCACCCTGAATAAGAGCCTATCTTATATGTTTCCCACACCCTGTACATACAGATTGCTCACATTAATCCGGACCCTCACCCTGAATAAGAGCCTATCTTATATGTTTCCCACACCCTGTAAATACAGATTGCCCACATTAATCCGGACCTTCACCCTGAATAAGAGCCTATCTTATATGTTTACCACACCCTGTACATACAGATTGCTCACATTAATCCGGACCCTCACCCTGAATAAGAGCCTATCTTATATGTTTCCCACACCACCCTGTACATACAGATTGCTCACATTAATCCGGACCTTCACCCTGAATAAGAGCCTATCTTATATGTTTCCCACACCACCCTGTACATACAGATTGCTCACATTAATCCGGACCCTCACCCTGAATAAGAGCCTATCTTATATGTTTCCCACACCCTGTACATACAGATTGCCCACATTAATCCGGACCCTCACCCTGAATAAGAGCCTATATTATATGTTTCCCACACCCTGTACATACAGATTGCCCACATTAATCCGGACCTTCACCCTGAATAAGAGCCTATCTTATATGTTTCCCACACCACCCTGTACATACAGATTGCTCACATTAATCCGGACCCTCACCCTGAATAAGAGCCTATCTTATATGTTTCCCACACCCTGTACATACAGATTGCCCACATTAATCCGGACCCTCACCCTGAATAAGAGCCTATCTTATATGTTTCCCACACCCTGTACATACAGATTGCCCACATTAATCCGGACCTTCACCCTAAATAAGAGCCTATATTATATGTTTCTCACACCCTCTACATACAGATTGCTCACATTAATCCGGACCTTCACCCTGAATAAGAGCCTATCTTATATGTTTCCCACACCCTGTACATACAGATTGCCCACATTAATCCGGACCTTCACTCTGAATAAGAGCCTATCTTATATGTTTCCCACACCCTGTACATACAGATTGCTCACATTAATCCGGACCCTCACTCTGAATAAGAGCCTATCTTATATGTTTCCCACACCCTGTACATACAGATTGCTCACATTAATCCGGACCCTCACTCTGAATAAGAGCCTATCTTATATGTTTCCCACACCCTGTACATACAGATTGCTCACATTAATCCGGACCTTCACTCTGAATAAGAGCCTATCTTGTATGTTTCCCACACCCTGTACATACAGATTGCTCACATTAATCCGGACCCTCACTCTGAATAAGAGCCTATCTTATATGTTTCCCACACCCTGTACATACAGATTGCTCACATTAATCCGGACCCTCACTCTGAATAAGAGCCTATCTTATATGTTTCCCACACCCTGTACATACAGATTGCTCACATTAATCCGGACCTTCACTCTGAATAAGAGCCTATCTTGTATGTTTCCCACACCCTGTACATACAGATTGCTCACATTAATCCGGACCTACACCCTGAATAAGAGCCTATCTTATATGTTTCCCACACCCTGTACATACAGATTGCTCACATTAATCCGGACCTTCACCCTGAATAAGAGCCTATCTTATATGTTTCCCCCACCCTGTACATACAGATTGCTCACATTAATCCGGACCTTCACCCTGAATAAGAGCCTATCTTATATGTTTCCCACACCCTGTACATACAGATTGCCCACATTAATCCGGACCCTCACCCTGAATAAGAGCCTATCTTATATGTTTCCCACACCCTGTACATACAGATTGCCCACATTAATCCGGACCTTTACCCTGGACAAGAGCCTATCTTATATGTTTCCCACACCCTGTAAATACAGATTGCCCACATTAATCCGGACCTTCACCCTGAATAAGAGCCTATCTTATATGTTTCCCACACAATGTACATACAGATTGCCCACATTAATCCGGACCTTCACCCTGAATAAGAGCCTATCTTATATGTTTCCCACACCCTGTACATACAGATTGCTCACATTAATCCGGACCCTCACCCTGAATAAGAGCCTATCTTATATGTTTCCCACACCCTGTACATACAGATTGCCCACATTAATCCGGACCTTCACCCTGAATAAGAGCCTATCTTATATGTTTCCCACACCCTGTACATACAGATTGCCCACATTAATCCGGACCCTCACCCTGAATAAGAGCCTATCTTATATGTTTCCCACACCCTGTACATACAGATTGCCCACATTAATCCGGACCTTTACCCTGGACAAGAGCCTATCTTATATGTTTCCCACACCCTGTAAATACAGATTGCCCACATTAATCCGGACCTTCACCCTGAATAAGAGCCTATCTTATATGTTTCCCACACAATGTACATACAGATTGCCCACATTAATCCGGACCTTCACCCTGAATAAGAGCCTATCTTATATGTTTCCCACACCCTGTACATACAGATTGCTCACATTAATCCGGACCCTCACCCTGAATAAGAGCCTATCTTATATGTTTCCCACACCCTGTACATACAGATTGCTCACATTAATCCGGACCCTCACCCTGAATAAGAGCCTATCTTATATGTTTCCCACACCCTGTACATACAGATTGCTCACATTAATCAGGACCCTCACCCTGAATAAGAGCCTATCTTATATGTTTCCCACACCCTGTACATACAGATTGCTCACATTAATCCGGACCCTCACCCTGAATAAGAGCCTATCTTATATGTTTCCCACACCCTGTACATACAGATTGCCCACATTAATCCGGACCCTCCCCCTGAATAAGAGCCTATCTTATATGTTTCCCACACCCTGTACATACAGATTGCCCACATTAATCCGGACCTTCACCCTGAATAAGAGCCTATCTTATATATTTCCCACACCCTGTACATACAGATTGCCCACATTAATCCGGACCCTCACCCCGAATAAGAGCCTATCTTGTATGTTTCCCACACCCTGTACATACAGATTGCCCACATTAATCCGGACCCTCACCCTGAATAAGAGCCTATCTTATATATTTCCCACACCCTGTACATACAGATTGCCCACATTAATCCGGACCTTTACCCTGGACAAGAGCCTATCTTATATGTTTCCCACACCCTGTACATACAGATTGCCCACATTAATCCGGACCTTTACCCTGGACAAGAGCCTATCTTATATGTTTCCCACACCCTGTACATACAGATTGCTCACATTAATCCGGACCTTCACCCTGAATAAGAGCCTATCTTATATGTTTCCCACACCCTGTACATACAGATTGCCCACATTAATCCGGACCCTCACTCTGAATAAGAGCCTATCTTATATGTTTCCCCCCTGTACATACAGATTGCTCACATTAATCCGGACCCTCACTCTGAATAAGAGCCTATCTTATATGTTTCCCCCCTGTACATACAGATTGCCCACATTAATCCGGACCTTCACCCTGAATAAGAGCCTATCTTATATGTTTCCCACACCCTGTACATACAGATTGCTCACATTAATCCGGACCTTCACCCTGAATAAGAGCCTATCTTATATGTTTCCCACACCCTGTACATACAGATTGCTCACATTAATCCGGACCCTCACCCTGAATAAGAGCCTGTCTTATATGTTTCCCACACCCTGTAAATACAGATTGCCCACATTAATCCGGACCTTCACCCTGAATAAGAGCCTATCTTATATGTTTACCACACCCTGTACATACAGATTGCTCACATTAATCCGGACCCTCACCCTGAATAAGAGCCTATCTTATATGTTTCCCACACCCTGTACATACAGATTGCCCACATTAATCCGGACCTTCACCCTGAATAAGAGCCTATCTTATATGTTCCCCACACCCTGTACATACAGATTGCTCACATTAATCCGGACCCTCACCCTGAATAAGAGCCTATCTTATATGTTTCCCACACCACCCTGTACATACAGATTGCTCACATTAATCCGGACCCTCACCCTGAATAAGAGCCTATCTTATATGTTTCCCACACCCTGTACATACAGATTGCCCACATTAATCCGGACCCTCACCCTGAATAAGAGCCTATATTATATGTTTCCCACACCCTCTACATACAGATTGCTCACATTAATCCGGACCTTCACCCTGAATAAGAGCCTATCTTATATGTTTCCCACACCCTGTACATACAGATTGCCCACATTAATCCGGACCTTCACTCTGAATAAGAGCCTATCTTATATGTTTCCCACACCCTGTACATACAGATTGCTCACATTAATCCGGACCCTCACTCTGAATAAGAGCCTATCTTATATGTTTCCCACACCCTGTACATACAGATTGCTCACATTAATCCGGACCCTCACTCTGAATAAGAGCCTATCTTATATGTTTCCCACACCCTGTACATACAGATTGCTCACATTAATCCGGACCTTCACTCTGAATAAGAGCCTATCTTGTATGTTTCCCACACCCTGTACATACAGATTGCTCACATTAATCCGGACCCTCACTCTGAATAAGAGCCTATCTTATATGTTTCCCACACCCTGTACATACAGATTGCTCACATTAATCCGGACCCTCACTCTGAATAAGAGCCTATCTTATATGTTTCCCACACCCTGTACATACAGATTGCTCACATTAATCCGGACCTTCACTCTGAATAAGAGCCTATCTTGTATGTTTCCCACACCCTGTACATACAGATTGCTCACATTAATCCGGACCTACACCCTGAATAAGAGCCTATCTTATATGTTTCCCACACCCTGTACATACAGATTGCTCACATTAATCCGGACCTTCACCTTGAATAAGAGCCTATCTTATATGTTTCCCCCCTGTACATACAGATTGCCCACATTAATCCGGACCTTCACCCTGAATAAGAGCCTATCTTATATGTTTCCCACACCCTGTACATACAGATTGCCCACATTAATCCGGACCTTCACCCTGAATAAGAGCCTATCTTATATGTTTCCCACACCCTGTACATACAGATTGCCCACATTAATCCGGACCCTCACCCTGAATAAGAGCCTATCTTATATGTTTCCCCCACCCTGTACATACAGATTGCCCACATTAATCCGGACCTTCACCCTGAATAAGAGCCTATCTTATATGTTTCCCACACCCTGTACATACAGATTGCCCACATTAATCCGGACCCTCACCCTGAATAAGAGCCTATCTTATATGTTTCCCACACCCTGTACATACAGATTGCTCACATTAATCCGGACCCTCACTCTGAATAAGAGCCTATCTTATATGTTTCCCACACCCTGTACATACAGATTGCCCACATTAATCCGGACCTTAACCCTGGACAAGAGCCTATTTTATATGTTTCCCACACCCTGTACATACAGATTGCTCACATTAATCCGGACCCTCACCCTGAATAAGAGCCTATCTTATATGTTTCCCACACCCTGTACATACAGATTGCCCACATTAATCCGGACCTTTACCCTGGACAAGAGCCTATCTTATATGTTTCCCACACCCTGTAAATACAGATTGCCCACATTAATCCGGACCTTCACCCTGAATAAGAGCCTATCTTATATGTTTCCCACACCCTGTACATACAGATTGCTCACATTAATCCGGACCCTCACCCTGAATAAGAGCCTATCTTATATGTTTCCCACACCCTGTACATACAGATTGCTCACATTAATCCGGACCCTCACCCTGAATAAGAGCCTATCTTATATGTTTCCCACACCCTGTACATACAGATTGCTCACATTAATCAGGACCCTCACCCTGAATAAGAGCCTATCTTATATGTTTCCCACACCCTGTACATACAGATTGCTCACATTAATCCGGACCCTCACCCTGAATAAGAGCCTATCTTATATGTTTCCCACACCCTGTACATACAGATTGCCCACATTAATCCGGACCCTCCCCCTGAATAAGAGTCTATCTTATATGTTTCCCACACCCTGTACATACAGATTGCCCACATTAATCCGGACCTTCACCCTGAATAAGAGCCTATCTTATATATTTCCCACACCCTGTACATACAGATTGCCCACATTAATCCGGACCCTCACCCCGAATAAGAGCCTATCTTGTATGTTTCCCACACCCTGTACATACAGATTGCCCACATTAATCCGGACCCTCACCCTGAATAAGAGCCTATCTTATATATTTCCCACACCCTGTACATACAGATTGCTCACATTAATCCGGACCTTTACCCTGGACAAGAGCCTATCTTATATGTTTCCCACACCCTGTACATACAGATTGCCCACATTAATCCGGACCTTTACCCTGGACAAGAGCCTATCTTATATGTTTCCCACACCCTGTACATACAGATTGCCCACATTAATCCGGACCTTCACCCTGAATAAGAGCCTATCTTATATGTTTCCCACACCCTGTACATACAGATTGCCCACATTAATCCGGACCTTCACCCTAAATAAGAGCCTATCTTATATGTCCCCCCCCCCCCTGTACATACAGATTGCCCACATTAATCCGGACCCTCACCCTGAATAAGAGCCTATCTTATATGTTTCCCACACCCTGTACATACAGATTGCCCACATTAATCCGGACCTTTACCCTGAATAAGAGCCTATCTTATATGTTTCCCACACCCTGTACATACAGATTGCCCACATTAATCCGGACCTTTACCCTGGACAAGAGCCTATCTTATATGTTTCCCACACCCTGTACATACAGATTGCTCACATTAATCCGGACCTTCACCCTAAATAAGAGCCTATCTTATATGTCCCCCCCCCCCCCCTGTACATACAGATTGGCCACATTAATCCGGACCCTCACCCTGAATAAGAGCCTATCTTATATGTTTCCCACACCCTGTACATACAGATTGCCCACATTAATCCGGACCTTTACCCTGAATAAGAGCCTATCTTATATGTTTCCCACACCCTGTACATACAGATTGCCCACATTAATCCGGACCTTTACCCTGGACAAGAGCCTATCTTATATGTTTCCCACACCCTGTACATACAGATTGCCCACATTAATCCGGACCCTCACCCTGAATAAGAGCCTATATTATATGTTTCCCACACCCTGTACATACAGATTGCCCACATTAATCCGGACCCTCACCCTGAATAAGAGCCTATATTATATGTTTCCCACACCCTGTACATACAGATTGCTCACATTAATCCGGACCTACACCCTGAATAAGAGCCTATCTTATATGTTTCCCACACCCTGTACATACAGATTGCCCACATTAATCCGGACCTTCACTCTGAATAAGAGCCTATCTTGTATGTTTCCCACACCCTGTACATACAGATTGCTCACATTAATCCGGACCTTCACTCTGAATAAGAGCCTATCTTGTATGTTTCCCACACCCTGTACATACAGATTGCTCACATTAATCCGGACCTTCACTCTGAATAAGAGCCTATCTTGTATGTTTCCCACACCCTGTACATACAGATTGCTCACATTAATCCGGACCTTCACTCTGAATAAGAGCCTATCTTGTATGTTTTCCACACCCTGTACATACAGATTGCTCACATTAATCCGGACCTACACCCTGAATAAGAGCCTAGCTTATATGTTTCCCACACCCTGTACATACAGATTGCTCACATTAATCCGGACCGTCACCCTGAATAAGAGCCTATCTTATATGTTTCCCACACCCTGTACATACAGATTGCCCACATTAATCCGGACCCTCACTCTGAATAAGAGCCTATCTTATATGTTTCCCACACCCTGTACATACAGATTTCTCACATTAATCAGGACCCTCACCCTGAATAAGAGCCTATCTTATATGTTTCCCCCTGTACATACAGATTGCCCACATTAATCCGGACCTTCACCCTGAATAAGAGCCTATCTTATATGTTTCCCACACCCTGTACATACAGATTGCCCACATTAATCCGGACCTTCACCCTGAATAAGAGCCTATCTTATATGTTTCCCACACCCTGTACATACAGATTTCTCACATTAATCAGGACCCTCACCCTGAATAAGAGCCTATCTTATATGTTTCCCACACCCTGTACATACAGATTGCCCACATTAATCCGGACCCTCACCCTGAATAAGAGTCTATCTTATATGTTTCCCCCCCCCCCCGTACATACAGATTGCTCACATTAATCCGGACCTTCACCCTGAATAAGAGCCTATCTTATATGTTTCCCACACCCTGTACATACAGATTGCCCACATTAATCCGGACCCTCACCCTGAATAAGAGCCTATCTTATATGTTTCCCACACCCTGTACATACAGATTGCACACATTAATCCGGACCCTCACCCTGAATAAGAGCCTATCTTATATGTTTCCCACACCCTGTAAATACAGATTGCTCACATTAATCCGGACCCTCACTCTGAATAAGAGCCTATCTTATATGTTTCCCACACCCTGTACATACAGATTGCTCACATTAATCCGGACCTTCACCCTGAATAAGAGCCTATCTTATATGTTTCCCACACCCTGTACATACAGATTGCCCACATTAATCCGGACCCTCACCCTGAATAAGAGCCTATCTTATATGTTTCCCCCCTGTACATACAGATTGCTCACATTAATCCGGACCCTCACCCTGAATAAGAGCCTATCTTATATGTTTCCCACACCCTGTACATACAGATTGCTCACATTAATCCGGACCCTCACCCTGAATAAGAGCCTATCTTATATGTTTCCCACACCCTGTACATACAGATTGCCCACATTAATCCGGACCCTCACCCTGAATAAGAGCCTATCTTATATGTTTCCCACACCCTGTACATACAGATTGCACACATTAATCCGGACCCTCACCCTGAATAAGAGCCTATCTTATATGTTTCCCACACCCTGTAAATACAGATTGCTCACATTAATCCGGACCCTCACTCTGAATAAGAGCCTATCTTATATGTTTCCCACACCCTGTACATACAGATTGCTCACATTAATCCGGACCTTCACCCTGAATAAGAGCCTATCTTATATGTTTCCCACACCCTGTACATACAGATTGCTCACATTAATCCGGACCTTCACCCTGAATAAGAGCCTATCTTATATGTTTCCCCCACCCTGTACATACAGATTGCCCACATTAATCCGGACCTTCACCCTGAATAAGAGCCTATCTTATATGTTTCCCACACCCTGTACATACAGATTGCTCACATTAATCCGGACCTTCACTCTGAATAAGAGCCTATCTTATATGTTTCCCACACCCTGTACATACAGATTGCTCACATTAATCCGGACCCTCACTCTGAATAAGAGCCTATCTTATATGTTTCCCACACCCTGTACATACAGATTGCTCACATTAATCCGGACCTTCACCCTGAATAAGAGCCTATCTTATATGTTTCCCACACCCTGTACATACAGATTGCTCACATTAATCCGGACCTTCACTCTGAATAAGAGCCTATCTTATATGTTTCCCACACCCTGTACATACAGATTGCCCACATTAATCCGGACCTTCACCCTGAATAAGAGTCTATCTTATATGTTTCCCACACCCTGTACATACAGATTGTCCACATTAATCCGGACCTTCACCCTGAATAAGAGCCTATCTTATATGTTTCCCACACCCTGTACATACAGATTGCTCACATTAATCCGGACCTTCACTCTGAATAAGAGCCTATCTTATATGTTTCCCACACCCTGTACATACAGATTGTCCACATTAATCCGGACCCTCACCCTGAATAAGAGTCTATTTTATGTTTCCCACACCCTGTACATACAGATTGCCCACATTAATCCGGACCTTCACCCTGAATAAGAGCCTATCTTATATGTTTCCCACACCCTGTACATTCAGATTGCCCACATTAATCCGGACCTTCACTCTGAATAAGAGCCTATCTTATATGTTTCCCACACCCTGTACATACAGATTGCCCACATTAATCCGGACCTTCACTCTGAATAAGAGCCTATCTTATATGTTTCCCACACCCTGTACATTCAGATTGCCCACATTAATCCGGACCTTCACTCTGAATAAGAGCCTATCTTATATGTTTCCCACACCCTGTACATACAGATTGCTCACATTAATCCGGACCTTCACTCTGAATAAGAGCCTATCTTATATGTTTCCCACACCCTGTACATACAGATTGCCCACATTAATCCGGACCTTCACCCTGAATAACAGTCTATCTTATATGTTTCCCACACCCTGTACATACAGATTGCTCACATTAATCCGGACCTTCACCCTGAATAAGAGTCTATCTTATATGTTTCCCACACCCTGTACATACAGATTGCTCACATTAATCCGGACCTTCACCCTGAATAAGAGCCTATCTTATATGTTTCCCCCACCCTGTACATACAGATTGCCAACATTAATCCGGACCTTCACCCTGAATAAGAGCCTATCTTATATGTTTCCCAAACCCTGTACATACAGATTGCTCACATTAATCCGGACCCTCACCCTGAATAAGAGCCTATCTTATATGTTTCCCACACCCTGTACATACAGATTGCCCACATTAATCCGGACCTTCACCCTGAATAAGAGCCTATCTTATATGTTTCCCACACCCTGTACATACAGATTGCCCACATTAATCCGGACCCTCACCCTGAATAAGAGCCTATCTTATATGTTTCCCACACCCTGTACATACAGATTGCCCACATTAATCCGGACCCTCACTCTGAATAAGAGCCTATCTTATATGTTTCCCCCCTGTACATACAGATTGCTCACATTAATCCGGACCCTCACTCTGGATAAGAGCCTATCTTATATGTTTCCCACACCCTGTACATACAGATTGCTCACATTAATCCGGACCCTCACCCTGAATAAGAGCCTATATTATATGTTTCTCACACCCTCTACATACAGATTGCTCACATTAATCCGGACCTTCACCCTGAATAAGAGCCTATCTTATATGTTTCCCACACCCTGTACATACAGATTGCTCACATTAATCCGGACCTTCACCCTGAATAAGAGCCCATCTTATATGTTTCCCACACCCTGTACATACAGATTGCTCACATTAATCCGGACCCTCACCCTGAATAAGAGCCTATCTTATATGTTTCCCCCTATACATACAGATTACTCACATTAATCCGGACCCTCACTCTGAATAAGAGTCTATCTTATATGTTTCCCACACCCTGTACATACAGATTGCTCACATTAATCCGGACCCTCACCCTGAATAAGAGCCTATCTTATATGTTTCCCCCTATACATACAGATTACTCACATTAATCCGGACCCTCACTCTGAATAAGAGCCTATCTTATATGTTTCCACCCTGTACATACAGATTACTCACATTAATCCGGACCCTCACTCTGAATAAGAGCCTATCTTATATGTTTCCCCCCTGTACATACAGATTGCTCACATTAATCCGGACCCTCACTCTGAATAAGAGCCTATCTTATATGTTTCCCACACCCTGTACATACAGATTACTCACATTAATCCGGACCCTCACCCTGAATAAGAGCCTATCTTATATGTTTCCCACACCCTGTACATACAGATTGCTCACATTAATCCGGACCCTCACCCTGAATAAGAGCCTATCTTATATGTTTCCCACACCCTGTAAATACAGATTGCCCACATTAATCCGGACCTTCACCCTGAATAAGAGCCTATCTTATATGTTTACCACACCCTGTACATACAGATTGCTCACATTAATCCGGACCCTCACCCTGAATAAGAGCCTATCTTATATGTTTCCCACACCCTGTACATACAGATTGCCCACATTAATCCGGACCTTCACCCTGAATAAGAGCCTATCTTATATGTTTCCCACACCCTGTACATACAGATTGCTCACATTAATCCGGACCTTCACCCTGAATAAGAGCCTATCTTATATGTTTCCCACACCCTGTACATACAGATTGCCCACATTAATCCGGACCTTCACTCTGAATAAGAGCCTATCTTATATGTTTCCCACACCCTGTACATACAGATTGCTCACATTAATCCGGACCCTCACTCTGAATAAGAGCCTATCTTATATGTTTCCCACACCCTGTACATACAGATTGCTCACATTAATCCGGACCCTCACTCTGAATAAGAGCCTATCTTATATGTTTCCCACACCCTGTACATACAGATTGCTCACATTAATCCGGACCTTCACTCTGAATAAGAGCCTATCTTGTATGTTTCCCACACCCTGTACATACAGATTGCTCACATTAATCCGGACCTACACCCTGAATAAGAGCCTATCTTATATGTTTCCCACACCCTGTACATACAGATTGCTCACATTAATCCGGACCTTCACCCTGAATAAGAGCCTATCTTATATGTTTCCCCCACCCTGTACATACAGATTGCTCACATTAATCCGGACCTTCACCCTGAATAAGAGCCTATCTTATATGTTTCCCACACCCTGTACATACAGATTGCCCACATTAATCCGGACCCTCACCCTGAATAAGAGCCTATCTTATATGTTTCCCACACCCTGTACATACAGATTGCCCACATTAATCCGGACCTTTACCCTGGACAAGAGCCTATCTTATATGTTTCCCACACCCTGTAAATACAGATTGCCCACATTAATCCGGACCTTCACCCTGAATAAGAGCCTATCTTATATGTTTCCCACACAATGTACATACAGATTGCCCACATTAATCCGGACCTTCACCCTGAATAAGAGCCTATCTTATATGTTTCCCACACCCTGTACATACAGATTGCTCACATTAATCCGGACCCTCACCCTGAATAAGAGCCTATCTTATATGTTTCCCACACCCTGTACATACAGATTGCCCACATTAATCCGGACCTTCACCCTGAATAAGAGCCTATCTTATATGTTTCCCACACCCTGTACATACAGATTGCCCACATTAATCCGGACCCTCACCCTGAATAAGAGCCTATCTTATATGTTTCCCACACCCTGTACATACAGATTGCCCACATTAATCCGGACCTTTACCCTGGACAAGAGCCTATCTTATATGTTTCCCACACCCTGTAAATACAGATTGCCCACATTAATCCGGACCTTCACCCTGAATAAGAGCCTATCTTATATGTTTCCCACACAATGTACATACAGATTGCCCACATTAATCCGGACCTTCACCCTGAATAAGAGCCTATCTTATATGTTTCCCACACCCTGTACATACAGATTGCTCACATTAATCCGGACCCTCACCCTGAATAAGAGCCTATCTTATATGTTTCCCACACCCTGTACATACAGATTGCTCACATTAATCCGGACCCTCACCCTGAATAAGAGCCTATCTTATATGTTTCCCACACCCTGTACATACAGATTGCCCACATTAATCCGGACCCTCCCCCTGAATAAGAGCCTATCTTATATGTTTCCCACACCCTGTACATACAGATTGCCCACATTAATCTGGACCTTCACCCTGAATAAGAGCCTATCTTATATATTTCCCACACCCTGTACATACAGATTGCCCACATTAATCCGGACCCTCACCCCGAATAAGAGCCTATCTTGTATGTTTCCCACACCCTGTACATACAGATTGCACACATTAATCCGGACCCTCACCCTGAATAAGAGCCTATCTTATATATTTCCCACACCCTGTACATACAGATTGCCCACATTAATCCGGACCTTTACCCTGGACAAGAGCCTATCTTATATGTTTCCCACACCCTGTACATACAGATTGCCCACATTAATCCGGACCTTTACCCTGGACAAGAGCCTATCTTATATGTTTCCCACACCCTGTACATACAGATTGCTCACATTAATCCGGACCTTCACCCTGAATAAGAGCCTATCTTATATGTTTCCCACACCCTGTACATACAGATTGCCCACATTAATCCGGACCCTCACTCTGAATAAGAGCCTATCTTATATGTTTCCCCCCTGTACATACAGATTGCTCACATTAATCCGGACCTTCACCCTGAATAAGAGCCTATCTTATATGTTTCCCACACCCTGTATATACAGATTGCCCACATTAATCCGGACCTTCACCCTGAATAAGAGCCTATCTTATATGTTTCCCACACCCTGTACATACAGATTGCTCACATTAATCCGGACCTTCACCCTGAATAAAAGCCTATCTTATATGTTTCCCACACCCTGTACATACAGATTGCTCACATTAATCCGGACCCTCACCCTGAATAAGAGCCTATCTTATATGTTTCCCACACCCTGTAAATACAGATTGCCCACATTAATCCGGACCTTCACCCTGAATAAGAGCCTATCTTATATGTTTACCACACCCTGTACATACAGATTGCTCACATTAATCCGGACCCTCACCCTGAATAAGAGCCTATCTTATATGTTTCCCACACCCTGTACATACAGATTGCCCACATTAATCCGGACCTTCACCCTGAATAAGAGCCTATCTTATATGTTCCCCACACCCTGTACATACAGATTGCTCACATTAATCCGGACCCTCACCCTGAATAAGAGCCTATCTTATATGTTTCCCACACCACCCTGTACATACAGATTGCTCACATTAATCCGGACCCTCACCCTGAATAAGAGCCTATCTTATATGTTTCCCACACCCTGTACATACAGATTGCCCACATTAATCCGGACCCTCACCCTGAATAAGAGCCTATATTATATGTTTCCCACACCCTCTACATACAGATTGCTCACATTAATCCGGACCTTCACCCTGAATAAGAGCCTATCTTATATGTTTCCCACACCCTGTACATACAGATTGCTCACATTAATCCGCACCCTCACTCTGAATAAGAGCCTATCTTATATGTTTCCCACACCCTGTACATACAGATTGCCCACATTAATCCGGACCTTCACTCTGAATAAGAGCCTATCTTGTATGTTTCCCACACCCTGTACATACAGATTGCTCACATTAATCCGGACCCTCACTCTGAATAAGAGCCTATCTTATATGTTTCCCACACCCTGTACATACAGATTGCTCACATTAATCCGGACCCTCACTCTGAATAAGAGCCTATCTTATATGTTTCCCACACCCTGTACATACAGATTGCTCACATTAATCCGGACCTTCACTCTGAATAAGAGCCTATCTTGTATGTTTCCCACACCCTGTACATACAGATTGCTCACATTAATCCGGACCTACACCCTGAATAAGAGCCTATCTTATATGTTTCCCACACCCTGTACATACAGATTGCTCACATTAATCCGGACCTTCACCTTGAATAAGAGCCTATCTTATATGTTTCCCCCCTGTACATACAGATTGCCCACATTAATCCGGACCTTCACCCTGAATAAGAGCCTATCTTATATGTTTCCCACACCCTGTACATACAGATTGCCCACATTAATCCGGACCTTCACCCTGAATAAGAGCCTATCTTATATGTTTCCCACACCCTGTACATACAGATTGCCCACATTAATCCGGACCCTCACCCTGAATAAGAGCCTATCTTATATGTTTCCCCCACCCTGTACATACAGATTGCCCACATTAATCCGGACCCTCACCCTGAATAAGAGCCTATCTTATATGTTTCCCACACCCTGTACATACAGATTGCTCACATTAATCCGGACCTTCACCCTGAATAAGAGCCTATCTTATATGTTTCCCACACCCTGTACATACAGATTGCCCACATTAATCCGGACCTTTACCCTGGACAAGAGCCTATCTTATATGTTTCCCACACCCTGTAAATACAGATTGCCCACATTAATCCGGACCTTCACCCTGAATAAGAGCCTATCTTATATGTTTCCCACACAATGTACATACAGATTGCCCACATTAATCCGGACCTTCACCCTGAATAAGAGCCTATCTTATATGTTTCCCACACCCTGTACATACAGATTGCTCACATTAATCCGGACCCTCACCCTGAATAAGAGCCTATCTTATATGTTTCCCACACCCTGTACATACAGATTGCCCACATTAATCCGGACCTTCACCCTGAATAAGAGCCTATCTTATATGTTTCCCACACCCTGTACATACAGATTGCCCACATTAATCCGGACCCTCACCCTGAATAAGAGCCTATCTTATATGTTTCCCACACCCTGTACATACAGATTGCCCACATTAATCCGGACCTTTACCCTGGACAAGAGCCTATCTTATATGTTTCCCACACCCTGTAAATACAGATTGCCCACATTAATCCGGACCTTCACCCTGAATAAGAGCCTATCTTATATGTTTCCCACACAATGTACATACAGATTGCCCACATTAATCCGGACCTTCACCCTGAATAAGAGCCTATCTTATATGTTTCCCACACCCTGTACATACAGATTGCTCACATTAATCCGGACCCTCACCCTGAATAAGAGCCTATCTTATATGTTTCCCACACCCTGTACATACAGATTGCTCACATTAATCCGGACCCTCACCCTGAATAAGAGCCTATCTTATATGTTTCCCACACCCTGTACATACAGATTGCCCACATTAATCCGGACCCTCCCCCTGAATAAGAGCCTATCTTATATGTTTCCCACACCCTGTACATACAGATTGCCCACATTAATCTGGACCTTCACCCTGAATAAGAGCCTATCTTATATATTTCCCACACCCTGTACATACAGATTGCCCACATTAATCCGGACCCTCACCCCGAATAAGAGCCTATCTTGTATGTTTCCCACACCCTGTACATACAGATTGCACACATTAATCCGGACCCTCACCCTGAATAAGAGCCTATCTTATATATTTCCCACACCCTGTACATACAGATTGCCCACATTAATCCGGACCTTTACCCTGGACAAGAGCCTATCTTATATGTTTCCCACACCCTGTACATACAGATTGCCCACATTAATCCGGACCTTTACCCTGGACAAGAGCCTATCTTATATGTTTCCCACACCCTGTACATACAGATTGCTCACATTAATCCGGACCTTCACCCTGAATAAGAGCCTATCTTATATGTTTCCCACACCCTGTACATACAGATTGCCCACATTAATCCGGACCCTCACTCTGAATAAGAGCCTATCTTATATGTTTCCCCCCTGTACATACAGATTGCTCACATTAATCCGGACCTTCACCCTGAATAAGAGCCTATCTTATATGTTTCCCACACCCTGTATATACAGATTGCCCACATTAATCCGGACCTTCACCCTGAATAAGAGCCTATCTTATATGTTTCCCACACCCTGTACATACAGATTGCTCACATTAATCCGGACCTTCACCCTGAATAAAAGCCTATCTTATATGTTTCCCACACCCTGTACATACAGATTGCTCACATTAATCCGGACCCTCACCCTGAATAAGAGCCTATCTTATATGTTTCCCACACCCTGTAAATACAGATTGCCCACATTAATCCGGACCTTCACCCTGAATAAGAGCCTATCTTATATGTTTACCACACCCTGTACATACAGATTGCTCACATTAATCCGGACCCTCACCCTGAATAAGAGCCTATCTTATATGTTTCCCACACCCTGTACATACAGATTGCCCACATTAATCCGGACCTTCACCCTGAATAAGAGCCTATCTTATATGTTCCCCACACCCTGTACATACAGATTGCTCACATTAATCCGGACCCTCACCCTGAATAAGAGCCTATCTTATATGTTTCCCACACCACCCTGTACATACAGATTGCTCACATTAATCCGGACCCTCACCCTGAATAAGAGCCTATCTTATATGTTTCCCACACCCTGTACATACAGATTGCCCACATTAATCCGGACCCTCACCCTGAATAAGAGCCTATATTATATGTTTCCCACACCCTCTACATACAGATTGCTCACATTAATCCGGACCTTCACCCTGAATAAGAGCCTATCTTATATGTTTCCCACACCCTGTACATACAGATTGCTCACATTAATCCGCACCCTCACTCTGAATAAGAGCCTATCTTATATGTTTCCCACACCCTGTACATACAGATTGCCCACATTAATCCGGACCTTCACTCTGAATAAGAGCCTATCTTGTATGTTTCCCACACCCTGTACATACAGATTGCTCACATTAATCCGGACCCTCACTCTGAATAAGAGCCTATCTTATATGTTTCCCACACCCTGTACATACAGATTGCTCACATTAATCCGGACCCTCACTCTGAATAAGAGCCTATCTTATATGTTTCCCACACCCTGTACATACAGATTGCTCACATTAATCCGGACCTTCACTCTGAATAAGAGCCTATCTTGTATGTTTCCCACACCCTGTACATACAGATTGCTCACATTAATCCGGACCTACACCCTGAATAAGAGCCTATCTTATATGTTTCCCACACCCTGTACATACAGATTGCTCACATTAATCCGGACCTTCACCTTGAATAAGAGCCTATCTTATATGTTTCCCCCCTGTACATACAGATTGCCCACATTAATCCGGACCTTCACCCTGAATAAGAGCCTATCTTATATGTTTCCCACACCCTGTACATACAGATTGCCCACATTAATCCGGACCTTCACCCTGAATAAGAGCCTATCTTATATGTTTCCCACACCCTGTACATACAGATTGCCCACATTAATCCGGACCCTCACCCTGAATAAGAGCCTATCTTATATGTTTCCCCCACCCTGTACATACAGATTGCCCACATTAATCCGGACCCTCACCCTGAATAAGAGCCTATCTTATATGTTTCCCACACCCTGTACATACAGATTGCTCACATTAATCCGGACCCTCACTCTGAATAAGAGCCTATCTTATATGTTTCCCACACCCTGTACATACAGATTGCCCACATTAATCCGGACCTTAACCCTGGACAAGAGCCTATTTTATATGTTTCCCACACCCTGTACATACAGATTGCTCACATTAATCCGGACCCTCACCCTGAATAAGAGCCTATCTTATATGTTTCCCACACCCTGTACATACAGATTGCCCACATTAATCCGGACCTTTACCCTGGACAAGAGCCTATCTTATATGTTTCCCACACCCTGTAAATACAGATTGCCCACATTAATCCGGACCTTCACCCTGAATAAGAGCCTATCTTATATGTTTCCCACACCCTGTACATACAGATTGCCCACATTAATCCGGACCTTCACCCTGAATAAGAGCCTATCTTATATGTTTCCCACACCCTGTACATACAGATTGCTCACATTAATCCGGACCCTCACCCTGAATAAGAGCCTATCTTATATGTTTCCCACACCCTGTACATACAGATTGCTCACATTAATCCGGACCCTCACCCTGAATAAGAGCCTATCTTATATGTTTCCCACACCCTGTACATACAGATTGCTCACATTAATCCGGACCCTCACCCTGAATAAGAGCCTATCTTATATGTTTCCCACACCCTGTACATACAGATTGCCCACATTAATCCGGACCCTCCCCCTGAATAAGAGCCTATCTTATATGTTTCCCACACCCTGTACATACAGATTGCCCACATTAATCCGGACCTTCACCCTGAATAAGAGCCTATCTTATATATTTCCCACACCCTGTACATACAGATTGCCCACATTAATCCGGACCCTCACCCCGAATAAGAGCCTATCTTGTATGTTTCCCACACCCTGTACATACAGATTGCCCACATTAATCCGGACCCTCACCCTGAATAAGAGCCTATCTTATATATTTCCCACACCCTGTACATACAGATTGCTCACATTAATCCGGACCTTTACCCTGGACAAGAGCCTATCTTATATGTTTCCCACACCCTGTACATACAGATTGCCCACATTAATCCGGACCTTTACCCTGGACAAGAGCCTATCTTATATGTTTCCCACACCCTGTACATACAGATTGCCCACATTAATCCGGACCTTCACCCTGAATAAGAGCCTATCTTATATGTTTCCCACACCCTGTACATACAGATTGCCCACATTAATCCGGACCTTCACCCTAAATAAGAGCCTATCTTATATGTCCCCCCCCCCCCCTGTACATACAGATTGCCCACATTAATCCGGACCCTCACCCTGAATAAGAGCCTATCTTATATGTTTCCCACACCCTGTACATACAGATTGCTCACATTAATCCGGACCTTCACCCTAAATAAGAGCCTATCTTATATGCCCCCCCCCCCCCCCCTGTACATACAGATTGGCCACATTAATCCGGACCCTCACCCTGAATAAGAGCCTATCTTATATGTTTCCCACACCCTGTACATACAGATTGCCCACATTAATCCGGACCTTTACCCTGAATAAGAGCCTATCTTATATGTTTCCCACACCCTGTACATACAGATTGCCCACATTAATCCGGACCTTTACCCTGGACAAGAGCCTATCTTATATGTTTCCCACACCCTGTACATACAGATTGCCCACATTAATCCGGACCCTCACCCTGAATAAGAGCCTATATTATATGTTTCCCACACCCTGTACATACAGATTGCCCACATTAATCCGGACCCTCACCCTGAATAAGAGCCTATCTTATATGTTTCCCACACCCTGTACATACAGATTGCTCACATTAATCCGGACCCTCACCCTGAATAAGAGCCTATCTTATATGTTTCCCACACCCTGTACATACAGATTGCTTTCGTTAATCCGGACCCTCACTCTGAAAAAGAGCCTATCTTATATGTTTCCCACACCCTCTACATACAGATTGCCCACATTAATCCGGACCTTCACTCTGAATAAGAGCCTATCTTATATGTTTCCCACACCCTGTACATACAGATTGCTCACATTAATCCGGACCCTCACTCTGAATAAGAGCCTATCTTATATGTTTCCCACACCCTGTACATACAGATTGCCCACATTAATCCGGACCTTCACTCTGAATAAGAGCCTATCTTATATGTTTCCCACACCCTGTACATACAGATTGCTCACATTAATCCGGACCTTCACTCTGAATAAGAGCCTATCTTGTATGTTTCCCACACCCTGTACATACAGATTGCTCACATTAATCCGGACCTTCACTCTGAATAAGAGCCTATCTTGTATGTTTCCCACACCCTGTACATACAGATTGCTCACATTAATCCGGACCTTCACTCTGAATAAGAGCCTATCTTGTATGTTTCCCACACCCTGTACATACAGATTGCTCACATTAATCCGGACCTTCACTCTGAATAAGAGCCTATCTTGTATGTTTTCCACACCCTGTACATACAGATTGCTCACATTAATCCGGACCTACACCCTGAATAAGAGCCTAGCTTATATGTTTCCCACACCCTGTACATACAGATTGCTCACATTAATCCGGACCGTCACCCTGAATAAGAGCCTATCTTATATGTTTCCCACACCCTGTACATACAGATTGCCCACATTAATCCGGACCCTCACTCTGAATAAGAGCCTATCTTATATGTTTCCCACACCCTGTACATACAGATTTCTCACATTAATCCGGACCCTCACCCTGAATAAGAGCCTATCTTATATATTTCCCACACCCTGTACATACAGATTGCCCACATTAATCCGGACCTTCACCCTGAATAAGAGCCTATCTTATATGTTTCCCACACCCTGTACATACAGATTGCCCACATTAATCCGGACCTTCACCCTGAATAAGAGCCTATCTTGTATGTTCCCCACACCCTGTACATACAGATTGCTCACATTAATCCGGACCGTCACCCTGAATAAGAGCCTATCTTATATGTTTCCCACACCCTGTACATATAGATTGCCCACATTAATCCGGACCTTCACCCTGAATAAGAGCCTATCTTATATGTTTCCCACACCCTGTACATACAGATTGCCCACATTAATCCGGACCTTCACCCTGAATAAGAGCCTATCTTATATGTTTCCCACACCCTGTACATACAGATTGCCCACATTAATCCGGACCTTCACCCTGAATAAGAGCCTATCTTATATGTTTCCCACACCCTGTACATATAGATTGCCCACATTAATCCGGACCCTCACCCTGAATAAGAGTCTATCTTATATGTTTCCCACACCCTGTACATACAGATTGCCCACATTAATCCGGACCCTCACCCTGAATAAGAGTCTATCTTATATGTTTCCCCCCCCCTGTACATACAGATTGCTCACATTAATCCGGACCTTCACCCTGAATAAGAGCCTATCTTATATGTTTCCCACACCCTGTACATACAGATTGCCCACATTAATCCGGACCCTCACCCTGAATAAGAGCCTATCTTATATGTTTCCCACACCCTGTACATACAGATTGCACACATTAATCCGGACCCTCACCCTGAATAAGAGCCTATCTTATATGTTTCCCACACCCTGTAAATACAGATTGCTCACATTAATCCGGACCCTCACTCTGAATAAGAGCCTATCTTATATGTTTCCCACACCCTGTACATACAGATTGCTCACATTAATCCGGACCTTCACCCTGAATAAGAGCCTATCTTATATGTTTCCCACACCCTGTACATACAGATTGCCCACATTAATCCGGACCCTCACCCTGAATAAGAGCCTATCTTATATGTTTCCCCCCTGTACATACAGATTGCTCACATTAATCCGGACCCTCACCCTGAATAAGAGCCTATCTTATATGTTTCCCACACCCTGTACATACAGATTGCTCACATTAATCCGGACCCTCACCCTGAATAAGAGCCTATCTTATATGTTTCCCACACCCTGTACATACAGATTGCCCACATTAATCCGGACCCTCACCCTGAATAAGAGCCTATCTTATATGTTTCCCACACCCTGTACATACAGATTGCACACATTAATCCGGACCCTCACCCTGAATAAGAGCCTATCTTATATGTTTCCCACACCCTGTAAATACAGATTGCTCACATTAATCCGGACCCTCACTCTGAATAAGAGCCTATCTTATATGTTTCCCACACCCTGTACATACAGATTGCTCACATTAATCCGGACCTTCACCCTGAATAAGAGCCTATCTTATATGTTTCCCACACCCTGTACATACAGATTGCCCACATTAATCCGGACCTTCACCCTGAATAAGAGCCTATCTTATATGTTTCCCACACCCTGTACATACAGATTGCTCACATTAATCCGGACCCTCACCCTGAATAAGAGTCTATCTTATATGTTTCCCCCCCCTGTACATACAGATTGCTCACATTAATCCGGACCTTCACTCTGAATAAGAGCCTATCTTATGTTTCCCCCACCCTGTACATACAGATTGCCCACATTAATCCGGACCTTCACCCTGAATAAGAGCCTATCTTATATGTTTCCCACACCCTGTACATACAGATTGCCCACATTAATCCGGACCTTCACCCTGAATAAGAGCCTATCTTATATGTTTCCCACACCCTGTACATACAGATTGCCCACATTAATCCGGACCCTCACTCTGAATAAGAGCCTATCTTATATGTTTCCCACACCCTGTACATACAGATTGCTCACATTAATCCGGACCTTCACCCTGAATAAGAGCCTATCTTATATGTTTCCCACACCCTGTACATACAGATTGCCCACATTAATCCGGACCCTCACCCTGAATAAGAGCCTATCTTATATGTTTCCCCACACCCTGTACATACAGATTGCTCACATTAATCCGGACCCTCACCCTGAATAAGAGCCTATCTTATATGTTTCCCACACCCTGTACATACAGATTGCCCACATTAATCCGGACCCTCACCCTGAATAAGAGTCTATCTTATATGTTTCCCCCCCCTGTACATACAGATTGCTCACATTAATCCGGACCTTTACCCTGAATAAGAGCCTATCTTATATGTTTCCCACACCCTGTACATACAGATTGCTCACATTAATCCGGACCTTCACCCTGAATAAGAGCCTATCTTATATGTTTCCCACACCCTGTACATACAGATTGCTCACATTAATCCGGACCCTCACCCTGAATAAGAGTCTATCTTATATGTTTCCCCCCCCTGTACATACAGATTGCTCACATTAATCCGGACCTTTACCCTGAATAAGAGCCTATCTTATATGTTTCCCACACCCTGTACATACAGATTGCACACATTAATCCGGACCCTCACCCTGAATAAGAGCCTATCTTATATGTTTCCCACACCCTGTAAATACAGATTGCTCACATTAATCCGGACCCTCACTCTGAATAAGAGCCTATCTTATATGTTTCCCACACCCTGTACATACAGATTGCTCACATTAATCCGGACCTTCACCCTGAATAAGAGCCTATCTTATATGTTTCCCACACCCTGTACATACAGATTGCCCACATTAATCCGGACCCTCACCCTGAATAAGAGCCTATCTTATATGTTTCCCCCCTGTACATACAGATTGCTCACATTAATCCGGACCCTCACCCTGAATAAGAGCCTATCTTATATGTTTCCCACACCCTGTACATACAGATTGCTCACATTAATCCGGACCCTCACCCTGAATAAGAGCCTATCTTATATGTTTCCCACACCCTGTACATACAGATTGCCCACATTAATCCGGACCCTCACCCTGAATAAGAGCCTATCTTATATGTTTCCCACACCCTGTACATACAGATTGCACACATTAATCCGGACCCTCACCCTGAATAAGAGCCTATCTTATATGTTTCCCACACCCTGTAAATACAGATTGCTCACATTAATCCGGACCCTCACTCTGAATAAGAGCCTATCTTATATGTTTCCCACACCCTGTACATACAGATTGCTCACATTAATCCGGACCTTCACCCTGAATAAGAGCCTATCTTATATGTTTCCCACACCCTGTACATACAGATTGCTCACATTAATCCGGACCTTCACCCTGAATAAGAGCCTATCTTATATGTTTCCCCCACCCTGTACATACAGATTGCCCACATTAATCCGGACCTTCACCCTGAATAAGAGCCTATCTTATATGTTTCCCACACCCTGTACATACAGATTGCCCACATTAATCCGGACCCTCACCCTGAATAAGAGCCTATCTTATATGTTTCCCACACCCTGTACATACATATTGCTTTCGTTAATCCGGACCTTCACCCTGAATAAGAGCCTATCTTATATGTTTCCCACACCCTGTACATACAGATTGCTCACATTAATCCGGACCTTCACTCTGAATAAGAGCCTATCTTATATGTTTCCCACACCCTGTACATACAGATTGCTCACATTAATCCGGACCCTCACTCTGAATAAGAGCCTATCTTATATGTTTCCCACACCCTGTACATACAGATTGCCCACATTAATCCGGACCTTCACTCTGAATAAGAGCCTATCTTATATGTTTTCCACACCCTGTACATACAGATTGCTCACATTAATCCGGACCTTCACTCTGAATAAGAGCCTATCTTGTATGTTTCCCACACCCTGTACATACAGATTGCTCACATTAATCCGGACCTTCACTCTGAATAAGAGCCTATCTTGTATGTTTCCCACACCCTGTACATACAGATTGCTCACATTAATCCGGACCCTCACCCTGAATAAGAGCCTATCTTATATGTTTCCCACACCCTGTACATACAGATTGCTCACATTAATCCGGACCCTCACCCTGAATAAGAGCCTATCTTATATGTTTCCCACACCCTGTACATACAGATTGCCCACATTAATCCGGACCCTCACCCTGAATAAGAGCCTATCTTATATGTTTCCCACACCCTGTACATACAGATTGCACACATTAATCCGGACCCTCACCCTGAATAAGAGCCTATCTTATATGTTTCCCACACCCTGTAAATACAGATTGCTCACATTAATCCGGACCCTCACTCTGAATAAGAGCCTATCTTATATGTTTCCCACACCCTGTACATACAGATTGCTCACATTAATCCGGACCTTCACCCTGAATAAGAGCCTATCTTATATGTTTCCCACACCCTGTACATACAGATTGCTCACATTAATCCGGACCTTCACCCTGAATAAGAGCCTATCTTATATGTTTCCCCCACCCTGTACATACAGATTGCCCACATTAATCCGGACCTTCACCCTGAATAAGAGCCTATCTTATATGTTTCCCACACCCTGTACATACAGATTGCCCACATTAATCCGGACCCTCACCCTGAATAAGAGCCTATCTTATATGTTTCCCACACCCTGTACATACATATTGCTTTCGTTAATCCGGACCTTCACCCTGAATAAGAGCCTATCTTATATGTTTCCCACACCCTGTACATACAGATTGCTCACATTAATCCGGACCTTCACTCTGAATAAGAGCCTATCTTATATGTTTCCCACACCCTGTACATACAGATTGCTCACATTAATCCGGACCCTCACTCTGAATAAGAGCCTATCTTATATGTTTCCCACACCCTGTACATACAGATTGCCCACATTAATCCGGACCTTCACTCTGAATAAGAGCCTATCTTGTATGTTTCCCACACCCTGTACATACAGATTGCTCACATTAATCCGGACCTTCACTCTGAATAAGAGCCTATCTTGTATGTTTCCCACACCCTGTACATACAGATTGCTCACATTAATCCGGACCCTCACTCTGAATAAGAGCCTATCTTATATGTTTCCCACACCCTGTACATACAGATTGCCCACATTAATCCGGACCCTCACCCTGAATAAGAGCCTATCTTATATGTTTCCCACACCCTGTACATACAGATTGCCCACATTAATCCGGACCTTCACTCTGAATAAGAGCCTATCTTATATGTTTCCCACACCCTGTACATACAGATTGCTCACATTAATCCGGACCTTCACTCTGAATAAGAGCCTATCTTGTATGTTTCCCACACCCTGTACATACAGATTGCTCACATTAATCCGGACCTTCACTCTGAATAAGAGCCTATCTTGTATGTTTCCCACACCCTGTACATACAGATTGCTCACATTAATCCGGACCTTCACTCTGAATAAGAGCCTATCTTGTATGTTTCCCACACCCTGTACATACAGATTGCTCACATTAATCCGGACCCTCACTCTGAATAAGAGCCTATCTTGTATGTTTCCCACACCCTGTACATACAGATTGCTCACATTAATCCGGACCTTCACTCTGAATAAGAGCCTATCTTGTATGTTTCCCACACCCTGTACATACAGATTGCTCACATTAATCCGGACCTTCACTCTGAATAAGAGCCTATCTTGTATGTTTCCCACACCCTGTACATACAGATTGCTCACATTAATCCGGACCTTCACTCTGAATAAGAGCCTATCTTGTATGTTTCCCACACCCTGTACATACAGATTGCTCACATTAATCCGGACCTTCACTCTGAATAAGAGCCTATCTTGTATGTTTCCCACACCCTGTACATACAGATTGCTCACATTAATCCGGACCCTCACTCTGAATAAGAGCCTATCTTATATGTTTCCCACACCCTGTACATACAGATTGCCCACATTAATCCGGACCCTCACCCTGAATAAGAGCCTATCTTATATGTTTCCCACACCCTGTACATACAGATTGCCCACATTAATCCGGACCTTCACTCTGAATAAGAGCCTATCTTATATGTTTCCCACACCCTGTACATACAGATTGCTCACATTAATCCGGACCTTCACTCTGAATAAGAGCCTATCTTGTATGTTTCCCACACCCTGTACATACAGATTGCTCACATTAATCCGGACCTTCACTCTGAATAAGAGCCTATCTTGTATGTTTCCCACACCCTGTACATACAGATTGCTCACATTAATCCGGACCTTCACTCTGAATAAGAGCCTATCTTGTATGTTTCCCACACCCTGTACATACAGATTGCTCACATTAATCCGGACCTTCACTCTGAATAAGAGCCTATCTTGTATGTTTCCCACACCCTGTACATACAGATTGCTCACATTAATCCGGACCTACACCCTGAATAAGAGCCTAGCTTATATGTTTCCCACACCCTGTACATACAGATTGCTCACATTAATCCGGACCCTCACCCTGAATAAGAGCCTATCTTATATGTTTCCCCCCTGTACATACAGATTGCTCACATTAATCCGGACCCTCACCCTGAATAAGAGCCTATCTTATATGTTTCCCACACCCTGTACATACAGATTGCTCACATTAATCCGGACCCTCACTCTGAATAAGAGCCTATCTTATATGTTTCCCACACCCTGTAAATACAGATTGCTCACATTAATCCGGACCCTCACTCTGAATAAGAGCCTATCTTATATGTTTCCCACACCCTGTACATACAGATTGCTCACATTAATCCGGACCTTCACCCTGAATAAGAGCCTATCTTATATGTTTCCCACACCCTGTACATACAGATTGCACACATTAATCCGGACCCTCACCCTGAATAAGAGCCTATCTTATATGTTTCCCACACCCTGTAAATACAGATTGCTCACATTAATCCGGACCCTCACTCTGAATAAGAGCCTATCTTATATGTTTCCCACACCCTGTACATACAGATTGCTCACATTAATCCGGACCTTCACCCTGAATAAGAGCCTATCTTATATGTTTCCCACACCCTGTACATACAGATTGCTCACATTAATCCGGACCTTCACCCTGAATAAGAGCCTATCTTATATGTTTCCCACACCCTGTACATACAGATTGCCCACATTAATCCGGACCCTCACCCTGAATAAGAGCCTATCTTATATGTTTCCCACACCCTGTACATACAGATTGCCCACATTAATCCGGACCTTCACCCTGAATAAGAGCCTATCTTATATGTTTCCCCCAACCCTGTACATACATATTGCTTTCGTTAATCCGGACCTTCACCCTGAATAAGAGCCTATCTTATATGTTTCCCACACCCTGTACATACAGATTGCTCACATTAATCCGGACCTTCACTCTGAATAAGAGCCTATCTTATATGTTTCCCACACCCTGTACATACAGATTGCTCACATTAATCCGGACCCTCACTCTGAATAAGAGCCTATCTTATATGTTTCCCACACCCTGTACATACAGATTGCCCACATTAATCCGGACCTTCACTCTGAATAAGAGCCTATCTTATATGTTTCCCACACCCTGTACATACAGATTGCTCACATTAATCTGGACCTTCACTCTGAATAAGAGCCTATCTTGTATGTTTCCCACACCCTGTACATACAGATTGCTCACATTAATCCGGACCTTCACTCTGAATAAGAGCCTATCTTGTATGTTTCCCACACCCTGTACATACAGATTGCTCACATTAATCCGGACCCTCACTCTGAATAAGAGCCTATCTTATATGTTTCCCACACCCTGTACATACAGATTGCCCACATTAATCCGGACCTTCACTCTGAATAAGAGCCTATCTTATATGTTTCCCACACCCTGTACATACAGATTGCTCACATTAATCCGGACCTTCACTCTGAATAAGAGCCTATCTTGTATGTTTCCCACACCCTGTACATACAGATTGCTCACATTAATCCGGACCTTCACTCTGAATAAGAGCCTATCTTGTATGTTTCCCACACCCTGTACATACAGATTGCTCACATTAATCCGGACCTTCACTCTGAATAAGAGCCTATCTTATATGTTTACCACACCCTGTACATACAGATTGCCCACATTAATCCGGACCCTCACCCTGAATAAGAGCCTATCTTATATGTTTCCCACACCCTGTACATACAGATTGCCCACATTAATCCGGACCCTCACTCTGAATAAGAGCCTATCTTATATGTTTCCCACACCCTGTACATACAGATTTCTCACATTAATCAGGACCCTCACCCTGAATAAGAGCCTATCTTGTATGTTTCCCACACCCTGTACATACAGATTGCCCACATTAATCTGGACCTTCACCCTGAATAAGAGCCTATCTTATATGTTTCCCACACCCTGTACATACAGATTGCTCACATTAATCCGGACCTTCACTCTGAATAAGAGCCTATCTTATATGTTTCCCACACCCTGTACATACAGATTGCTCACATTAATCCGGACCTTCACTCTGAATAAGAGCCTATCTTGTATGTTTCCCACACCCTGTACATACAGATTGCTCACATTAATCCGGACCTACACCCTGAATAAGAGCCTAGCTTATATGTTTCCCACACCCTGTACATACAGATTGCTCACATTAATCCGGACCCTCACCCTGAATAAGAGCCTATCTTATATGTTTCCCACACCCTGTACATACAGATTGCCCACATTAATCCGGACCCTCACTCTGAATAAGAGCCTATCTTATATGTTTCCCACACCCTGTACATACAGATTTCTCACATTAATCAGGACCCTCACCCTGAATAAGAGCCTATCTTATATGTTTCCCACACCCTGTACATACAGATTGCCACATTAATCCGGACCTTCACCCTGAATAAGAGCCTAACTTATATGTTTCCCACACCCTGTACATACAGATTTCTCACATTAATCAGGACCCTCACCCTGAATAAGAGCCTATCTTATATGTTTCCCACACCCTGTACATACAGATTGCCCACATTAATCCGGACCTTCACCCTGAATAAGAGCCTATCTTATATGTTTCCCACACCCTGTACATACAGATTGCACACATTAATCCGGACCCTCACCCTGAATAAGAGCCTATCTTATATGTTTCCCACACCCTGTAAATACAGATTGCTCACATTAATCCGGACCCTCACTCTGAATAAGAGCCTATCTTATATGTTTCCCACACCCTGTACATACAGATTGCTCACATTAATCCGGACCTTCACCCTGAATAAGAGCCTATCTTATATGTCCCCCCCCCTGTACATACAGATTGCTCACATTAATCCGGACCTTCACCCTGAATAAGAGCCTATCTTATATGTCCCCCCCCCCTGTACATACAGATTGCTCACATTAATCCGGACCTTCACCCTGAATAAGAGCCTATCTTATATGTTTCCCACACCCTGTACATACAGATTGCCCACATTAATCCGGACCCTCACCCTGAATAAGAGCCTATCTTATATGTTTCCCCCCTGTACATACAGATTGCTCACATTAATCCGGACCCTCACCCTGAATAAGAGCCTATCTTATATGTTTCCCACACCCTGTACATACAGATTGCCCACATTAATCCGGACCGTCACCCTGAATAAGAGCCTATCTTATATGTTTCCCACACCCTGTACATACAGATTGCTCACATTAATCCGGACCTTCACTCTGAATAAGAGCCTATCTTGTATGTTTCCCACACCCTGTACATACAGATTGCTCACATTAATCCGGACCTTCACTCTGAATAAGAGCCTATCTTGTATGTTTCCCACACCCTGTACATACAGATTGCTCACATTAATCCGGACCTTCACTCTGAATAAGAGCCTATCTTGTATGTTTCCCACACCCTGTACATACAGATTGCTCACATTAATCCGGACCTACACCCTGAATAAGAGCCTAGCTTATATGTTTCCCACACCCTGTACATACAGATTGCTCACATTAATCCGGACCGTCACCCTGAATAAGAGCCTATCTTATATGTTTCCCACACCCTGTACATACAGATTGCCCACATTAATCCGGACCCTCACTCTGAATAAGAGCCTATCTTATATGTTTCCCACACCCTGTACATACAGATTTCTCACATTAATCAGGACCCTCACCCTGAATAAGAGCCTATCTTATATGTTTCCCACACCCTGTACATACAGATTGCCCACATTAATCCGGACCTTCACCCTGAATAAGAGCCTATCTTATATGTTTCCCACACCCTGTACATATAGATTGCCCACATTAATCCGGACCCTCACCCTGAATAAGAGTCTATCTTATATGTTTCCCCCCCCTGTACATACAGATTGCTCACATTAATCCGGACCTTTACCCTGAATAAGAGCCTATCTTATATGTTTCCCACACCCTGTACATACAGATTGCCCACATTAATCCGGACCCTCACCCTGAATAAGAGCCTATCTTATATGTTTCCCACACCCTGTACATACAGATTGCACACATTAATCCGGACCCTCACCCTGAATAAGAGCCTATCTTATATGTTTCCCACACCCTGTAAATACAGATTGCTCACATTAATCCGGACCCTCACTCTGAATAAGAGCCTATCTTATATGTTTCCCACACCCTGTACATACAGATTGCTCACATTAATCCGGACCTTCACCCTGAATAAGAGCCTATCTTGTATGTTTCCCACACCCTGTACATACAGATTGCTCACATTAATCCGGACCTACACCCTGAATAAGAGCCTATCTTATATGTTTCCCCCCTGTACATACAGATTGCTCACATTAATCCGGACCTACACCCTGAATAAGAGCCTATCTTATATGTTTCCCACACCCTGTACATACAGATTGCCCACATTAATCCGGACCCTCACTCTGAATAAGAGCCTATCTTATATGTATCCCACACCCTGTACATACAGATTGCTCACATTAATCCGGACCCTCACCCTGAATAAGAGCCTATCTTATATGTTTCCCACACCCTGTACATACAGATTTCTCACATTAATCAGGACCCTCACCCTGAATAAGAGCCTATCTTATATGTTTCCCACACCCTGTACATACAGATTGCCCACATTAATCCGGACCTTCACCCTGAATAAGAGCCTATCTTATATGTTTCCCACACCCTGTACATACAGATTTCTCACATTAATCAGGACCCTCACCCTGAATAAGAGCCTATCTTATATGTTTCCCACACCCTGTACATACAGATTGCCCACATTAATCCGGACCTTCACCCTGAATAAGAGCCTATCTTATATGTTCCCCCCCCCTGTACATACAGATTGCTCACATTAATCCGGACCTTTACCCTGAATAAGAGCCTATCTTATATGTTTCCCACACCCTGTACATACAGATTGCCCACATTAATCCGGACCCTCACCCTGACTAAGAGCCTATCTTATATGTTTCCCACACCCTGTACATACAGATTTCTCACATTAATCCGGACCCTCACCCTGAATAAGAGTCTATCTTATATGTTTCCCCCTGTACATACAGATTGCACACATTAATCCGGACCCTCACCCTGAATAAGAGCCTATCTTATATGTTTCCCACACCCTGTAAATACAGATTGCTCACATTAATCCGGACCCTCACTCTGAATAAGAGCCTATCTTATATGTTTCCCACACCCTGTACATACAGATTGCTCACATTAATCCGGACCTTCACCCTGAATAAGAGCCTATCTTATATGTTTCCCACACCCTGTACATACAGATTGCCCACATTAATCCGGACCCTCACCCTGAATAAGAGCCTATCTTATATGTTTCCCCCCTGTACATACAGATTGCTCACATTAATCCGGACCCTCACCCTGAATAAGAGCCTATCTTATATGTTTCCCACACCCTGTACATACAGATTGCTCACATTAATCCGGACCCTCACCCTGAATAAGAGCCTATCTTATATGTTTCCCACACCCTGTACATACAAATTGCCCACATTAATCTGGACCTTCACCCTGAATAAGAGCCTATCTTATATGTTTCCCCCCCCTGTACATACAGATTGCTCACATTAATCCGGACCTTCACCCTGAATAAGAGCCTATCCTATATGTTTCCCACACCCTGTACATACAGATTGCTCACATTAATCCGGACCTTCACCCTGAATAAGAGCCTATCTTATATGTTTCCCCCCCCTGTACATACATATTGCTTTCGTTAATCCGGACCTTCACCCTGAATAAGAGCCTATCTTATATGTTTCCCCCCCCTGTACATACATATTGCTTTCGTTAATCCGGACCTTCACCCTGAATAAGAGCCTATCTTATATGTTTCCCACACCCTGTACATACAGATTGCTCACATTAATCCGGACCTTCACCCTGAATAAGAGCCTATCTTATATGTTTCCCCCCTGTACATACATATTGCTTTCGTTAATCCGGACCTTCACCCTGAATAAGAGCCTATCTTATATGTTTCCCACACCCTGTACATACAGATTGCTCACATTAATCCGGACCCTCACCCTGAATAAGAGTCTATCTTATATGTTTCCCCCCTGTACATACAGATTGCTCACATTAATCCGGACCTTTACCCTGAATAAGAGCCTATCTTATATGTTTCCCACACCCTGTACATACAGATTGCACACATTAATCCGGACCCTCACCCTGAATAAGAGCCTATCTTATATGTTTCCCACACCCTGTAAATACAGATTGCTCACATTAATCCGGACCCTCACTCTGAATAAGAGCCTATCTTATATGTTTCCCACACCCTGTACATACAGATTGCTCACATTAATCCGGACCTTCACCCTGAATAAGAGCCTATCTTATATGTTTCCCACACCCTGTACATACAGATTGCCCACATTAATCCGGACCCTCACCCTGAATAAGAGCCTATCTTATATGTTTCCCCCCTGTACATACAGATTGCTCACATTAATCCAGACCCTCACCCTGAATAAGAGCCTATCTTATATGTTTCCCACACCCTGTACATACAGATTGCTCACATTAATCCGGACCCTCACCCTGAATAAGAGCCTATCTTATATGTTTCCCACACCCTGTACATACAGATTGCACACATTAATCCGGACCCTCACCCTGAATAAGAGCCTATCTTATATGTTTCCCACACCCTGTAAATACAGATTGCTCACATTAATCCGGACCCTCACTCTGAATAAGAGCCTATCTTATATGTTTCCCACACCCTGTACATACAGATTGCTCACATTAATCCGGACCTTCACCCTGAATAAGAGCCTATCTTGTATGTTTCCCACACCCTGTACATACAGATTGCTCACATTAATCCGGACCTACACCCTGAATAAGAGCCTATCTTATATGTTTCCCCCCTGTACATACAGATTGCTCACATTAATCCGGACCTACACCCTGAATAAGAGCCTATCTTATATGTTTCCCACACCCTGTACATACAGATTGCCCACATTAATCCGGACCCTCACTCTGAATAAGAGCCTATCTTATATGTATCCCACACCCTGTACATACAGATTTCTCACATTAATCAGGACCCTCACCCTGAATAAGAGCCTATCTTATATGTTTCCCACACCCTGTACATACAGATTGCCCACATTAATCCGGACCTTCACCCTGAATAAGAGCCTATCTTATATGTTTCCCACACCCTGTACATACAGATTTCTCACATTAATCAGGACCCTCACCCTGAATAAGAGCCTGTCTTATATGTTTCCCACACCCTGTACATACAGATTGCCCACATTAATCCGGACCTTCACCCTGAATAAGAGCCTATCTTATATGTTTCCCCCCCCCTGTACATACAGATTGCTCACATTAATCCGGACCTTTACCCTGAATAAGAGCCTATCTTATATGTTTCCCACACCCTGTACATACAGATTGCCCACATTAATCCGGACCCTCACCCTGACTAAGAGCCTATCTTATATGTTTCCCACACCCTGTACATACAGATTTCTCACATTAATCCGGACCCTCACCCTGAATAAGAGTCTATCTTATATGTTTCCCCCTGTACATACAGATTGCACACATTAATCCGGACCCTCACCCTGAATAAGAGCCTATCTTATATGTTTCCCACACCCTGTAAATACAGATTGCTCACATTAATCCGGACCCTCACTCTGAATAAGAGCCTATCTTATATGTTTCCCACACCCTGTACATACAGATTGCTCACATTAATCCGGACCTTCACCCTGAATAAGAGCCTATCTTATATGTTTCCCACACCCTGTACATACAGATTGCCCACATTAATCCGGACCCTCACCCTGAATAAGAGCCTATCTTATATGTTTCCCCCCCTGTACATACAGATTGCTCACATTAATCCGGACCCTCACCCTGAATAAGAGCCTATCTTATATGTTTCCCACACCCTGTACATACAGATTGCTCACATTAATCCGGACCCTCACCCTGAATAAGAGCCTATCTTATATGTTTCCCACACCCTGTACATACAAATTGCCCACATTAATCCGGACCTTCACCCTGAATAAGAGCCTATCTTATATGTTTCCCCCCCCTGTACATACATATTGCTTTCGTTAATCCGGACCTTCACCCTGAATAAGAGCCTATCTTATATGTTTCCCACACCCTGTACATACAGATTGCTCACATTAATCCGGACCTTCACCCTGAATAAGAGCCTATCTTATATGTTTCCCCCCTGTACATACATATTGCTTTCGTTAATCCGGACCTTCACCCTGAATAAGAGCCTATCTTATATGTTTCCCACACCCTGTACATACAGATTGCTCACATTAATCCGGACCCTCACCCTGAATAAGAGTCTATCTTATATGTTTCCCCCCTGTACATACAGATTGCTCACATTAATCCGGACCTTTACCCTGAATAAGAGCCTATCTTATATGTTTCCCACACCCTGTACATACAGATTGCACACATTAATCCGGACCCTCACCCTGAATAAGAGCCTATCTTATATGTTTCCCACACCCTGTACATACAGATTGCTCACATTAATCCGGACCCTCACCCTGAATAAGAGCCTATCTTATATGTTCCCCCACCCTGTACATACAGATTGCACACATTAATCCGGACCCTCACCCTGAATAAGAGCCTATCTTATATGTTTCCCACACCCTGTAAATACAGATTGCTCACATTAATCCGGACCCTCACTCTGAATAAGAGCCTATCTTATATGTTTCCCACACCCTGTACATACAGATTGCTCACATTAATCCGGACCTTCACCCTGAATAAGAGCCTATCTTATATGTTTCCCACACCCTGTACATACAGATTGCCCACATTAATCCGGACCCTCACCCTGAATAAGAGCCTATCTTATATGTTTCCCCCCTGTACATACAGATTGCTCACATTAATCCAGACCCTCACCCTGAATAAGAGCCTATCTTATATGTTTCCCACACCCTGTACATACAGATTGCTCACATTAATCCGGACCCTCACCCTGAATAAGAGCCTATCTTATATGTTTCCCACACCCTGTACATACAGATTGCACACATTAATCCGGACCCTCACCCTGAATAAGAGCCTATCATATATGTTTCCCACACCCTGTAAATACAGATTGCTCACATTAATCCGGACCCTCACTCTGAATAAGAGCCTATCTTATATGTTTCCCACACCCTGTACATACAGATTGCTCACATTAATCCGGACCTTCACCCTGAATAAGAGCCTATCTTATATGTTTCCCACACCCTGTACATACAGATTGCTCACATTAATCCGGACCTTCACCCTGAATAAGAGCCTATCTTATATGTTTCCCCCACCCTGTACATACAGATTGCCCACATTAATCCGGACCTTCACCCTGAATAAGAGCCTATCTTATATGTTTCCCACACCCTGTACATACAGATTGCCCACATTAATCCGGACCCTCACCCTGAATAAGAGCCTATCTTATATGTTTCCCCCCACCCTGTACATACATATTGCTTTCGTTAATCCGGACCTTCACCCTGAATAAGAGCCTATCTTATATGTTTCCCACACCCTGTACATACAGATTGCTCACATTAATCCGGACCTTCACTCTGAATAAGAGCCTATCTTATATGTTTCCCACACCCTGTACATACAGATTGCTCACATTAATCCGGACCCTCACTCTGAATAAGAGCCTATCTTATATGTTTCCCACACCCTGTACATACAGATTGCCCACATTAATCCGGACCTTCACTCTGAATAAGAGCCTATCTTATATGTTTCCCACACCCTGTACATACAGATTGCTCACATTAATCCGGACCTTCACTCTGAATAAGAGCCTATCTTGTATGTTTCCCACACCCTGTACATACAGATTGCTCACATTAATCCGGACCTTCACTCTGAATAAGAGCCTATCTTGTATGTTTCCCACACCCTGTACATACAGATTGCTCACATTAATCCGGACCTTCACTCTGAATAAGAGCCTATCTTGTATGTTTCCCACACCCTGTACATACAGATTGCTCACATTAATCCGGACCTTCACTCTGAATAAGAGCCTATCTTGTATGTTTCCCACACCCTGTACATACAGATTGCTCACATTAATCCGGACCTACACCCTGAATAAGAGCCTAGCTTATATGTTTCCCACACCCTGTACATACAGATTGCCCACATTAATCCGGACCTTCACCCTGAATAAGAGCCTATCTTATATGTTTCCCACACCCTGTACATACAGATTTCTCACATTAATCAGGACCCTCACCCTGAATAAGAGCCTATCTTATATGTTTCCCACACCCTGTACATACAGATTGCCCACATTAATCCGGACCTTCACCCTGAATAAGAGCCTATCTTATATGTTTCCCACACCCTGTACATATAGATTGCCCACATTAATCCGGACCCTCACCCTGAATAAGAGTCTATCTTATATGTTTCCCCCCCCTGTACATACAGATTGCTCACATTAATCCGGACCTTCACCCTGAATAAGAGCCTATATTATATGTTTCCCACACCCTGTACATACAGATTGCACACATTAATCCGGACCCTCACCCTGAATAAGAGCCTATCTTATATGTTTCCCACACCCTGTAAATACAGATTGCTCACATTAATCCGGACCCTCACTCTGAATAAGAGCCTATCTTATATGTTTCCCACACCCTGTACATACAGATTGCTCACATTAATCCGGACCTTCACCCTGAATAAGAGCCTATCTTATATGTTTCCCACACCCTGTACATACAGATTGCCCACATTAATCCGGACCCTCACCCTGAATAAGAGCCTATCTTATATGTTTCCCCCCTGTACATACAGATTGCTCACATTAATCCGGACCCTCACCCTGAATAAGAGCCTATCTTATATGTTTCCCACACCCTGTACATACAGATTGCTCACATTAATCCGGACCCTCACCCTGAATAAGAGCCTATCTTATATGTTTCCCACACCCTGTACATACAGATTGCCCACATTAATCCGGACCCTCACCCTGAATAAGAGCCTATCTTATATGTTTCCCACACCCTGTACATACAGATTGCACACATTAATCCGGACCCTCACCCTGAATAAGAGCCTATCTTATATGTTTCCCACACCCTGTAAATACAGATTGCTCACATTAATCCGGACCCTCACTCTGAATAAGAGCCTATCTTATATGTTTCCCACACCCTGTACATACAGATTGCTCACATTAATCCGGACCTTCACCCTGAATAAGAGTCTATCTTATATGTTTCCCCCCCTGTACATACAGATTGCTCACATTAATCCGGACCTTCACTCTGAATAAGAGCCTATCTTATATGTTTCCCACACCCTGTACATACAGATTGCTCACATTAATCCGGACCTTCACTCTGAATAAGAGCCTATCTTGTATGTTTCCCACACCCTGTACATACAGATTGCTCACATTAATCCGGACCTTCACTCTGAATAAGAGCCTATCTTGTATGTTTCCCACACCCTGTACATACAGATTGCTCACATTAATCCGGACCTTCACTATGAATAAGAGCCTATCTTGTATGTTTCCCACACCCTGTACATACAGATTGCTCACATTAATCCGGACCTTCACTCTGAATAAGAGCCTATCTTGTATGTTTCCCACACCCTGTACATACAGATTGCCCACATTAATCCGGACCCTCACTCTGAATAAGAGCCTATCTTATATGTTTCCCACACCCTGTACATACAGATTGCCCACATTAATCCGGACCTTCACCCTGAATAAGAGCCTATCTTATATGTTTCCCCCACCCTGTACATACAGATTGCCCACATTAATCCGGACCTTCACCCTGAATAAGAGCCTATCTTATATGTTTCCCCCACCCTGTACATACATATTGCTTTCGTTAATCCGGACCTTCACCCTGAATAAGAGCCTATCTTATATGTTTCCCACACCCTGTACATACAGATTGCTCACATTAATCCGGACCTTCACCCTGAATAAGAGCCTATCTTATATGTTTCCCACACCCTGTACATACAGATTGCCCACATTAATCCGGACCCTCACCCTGAATAAGAGCCTATCTTATATGTTTCCCACACCCTGTACATACAGATTGCCCACATTAATCCGGACCCTCACTCTGAATAAGAGCCTATCTTATATGTTTCCCCCCTGTACATACAGATTGCTCACATTAATCCGGACCCTCACTCTGAATAAGAGCCTATCTTATATGTTTCCCACACCCTGTACATACAGATTGCCCACATTAATCCGGACCTTTACCCTGGACAAGAGCCTATCTTATATGTTTCCCACACCCTGTAAATACAGATTGCCCACATTAATCCGGACCTTCACCCTGAATAAGAGCCTATCTTATATGTTTCCCCCCACCCTGTACATACATATTGCTTTCGTTAATCCGGACCTTCACCCTGAATAAGAGCCTATCTTATATGTTTCCCACACCCTGTACATACAGATTGCTCACATTAATCCGGACCTTCACTCTGAATAAGAGCCTATCTTATATGTTTCCCACACCCTGTACATACAGATTGCTCACATTAATCCGGACCCTCACTCTGAATAAGAGCCTATCTTATATGTTTCCCACACCCTGTACATACAGATTTCTCACATTAATCAGGACCCTCACCCTGAATAAGAGCCTAGCTTATATGTTTCCCACACCCTGTACATACAGATTGCTCACATTAATCCGGACCCTCACCCTGAATAAGAGCCTAGCTTATATGTTTCCCACACCCTGTACATACAGATTGCCCACATTAATCCGGACCTTCACCCTGAATAAGAGCCTATCTTATATGTTTCCCACACCCTGTACATACAGATTTCTCACATTAATCAGGACCCTCACCCTGAATAAGAGCCTATCTTATATGTTTCCCACACCCTGTACATACAGATTGCCCACATTAATCCGGACCTTCACCCTGAATAAGAGCCTATCTTATATGTTTCCCACACCCTGTACATATAGATTGCCCACATTAATCCGGACCCTCACCCTGAATAAGAGTCTATCTTATATGTTTCCCCCCCCTGTACATACAGATTGCTCACATTAATCCGGACCTTCACCCTGAATAAGAGCCTATATTATATGTTTCCCACACCCTGTACATACAGATTGCACACATTAATCCGGACCCTCACCCTGAATAAGAGCCTATCTTATATGTTTCCCACACCCTGTAAATACAGATTGCTCACATTAATCCGGACCCTCACTCTGAATAAGAGCCTATCTTATATGTTTCCCACACCCTGTACATACAGATTGCTCACATTAATCCGGACCTTCACCCTGAATAAGAGCCTATCTTATATGTTTCCCACACCCTGTACATACAGATTGCCCACATTAATCCGGACCCTCACCCTGAATAAGAGCCTATCTTATATGTTTCCCCCCTGTACATACAGATTGCTCACATTAATCCGGACCCTCACCCTGAATAAGAGCCTATCTTATATGTTTCCCACACCCTGTACATACAGATTGCTCACATTAATCCGGACCCTCACCCTGAATAAGAGCCTATCTTATATGTTTCCCACACCCTGTACATACAGATTGCACACATTAATCCGGACCCTCACCCTGAATAAGAGCCTATCTTATATGTTTCCCACACCCTGTAAATACAGATTGCTCACATTAATCCGGACCCTCACTCTGAATAAGAGCCTATCTTATATGTTTCCCACACCCTGTACATACAGATTGCTCACATTAATCCGGACCTTCACCCTGAATAAGAGTCTATCTTATATGTTTCCCCCCCTGTACATACAGATTGCTCACATTAATCCGGACCTTCACTCTGAATAAGAGCCTATCTTATATGTTTCCCACACCCTGTACATACAGATTGCTCACATTAATCCGGACCTTCACTCTGAATAAGAGCCTATCTTGTATGTTTCCCACACCCTGTACATACAGATTGCTCACATTAATCCGGACCTTCACTCTGAATAAGAGCCTATCTTGTATGTTTCCCACACCCTGTACATACAGATTGCTCACATTAATCCGGACCTTCACTATGAATAAGAGCCTATCTTGTATGTTTCCCACACCCTGTACATACAGATTGCTCACATTAATCCGGACCTTCACTCTGAATAAGAGCCTATCTTGTATGTTTCCCACACCCTGTACATACAGATTGCCCACATTAATCCGGACCCTCACTCTGAATAAGAGCCTATCTTATATGTTTCCCACACCCTGTACATACAGATTGCCCACATTAATCCGGACCTTCACCCTGAATAAGAGCCTATCTTATATGTTTCCCCCACCCTGTACATACAGATTGCCCACATTAATCCGGACCTTCACCCTGAATAAGAGCCTATCTTATATGTTTCCCCCACCCTGTACATACATATTGCTTTCGTTAATCCGGACCTTCACCCTGAATAAGAGCCTATCTTATATGTTTCCCACACCCTGTACATACAGATTGCTCACATTAATCCGGACCTTCACCCTGAATAAGAGCCTATCTTATATGTTTCCCACACCCTGTACATACAGATTGCCCACATTAATCCGGACCCTCACCCTGAATAAGAGCCTATCTTATATGTTTCCCACACCCTGTACATACAGATTGCCCACATTAATCCGGACCCTCACTCTGAATAAGAGCCTATCTTATATGTTTCCCCCCTGTACATACAGATTGCTCACATTAATCCGGACCCTCACTCTGAATAAGAGCCTATCTTATATGTTTCCCACACCCTGTACATACAGATTGCCCACATTAATCCGGACCTTTACCCTGGACAAGAGCCTATCTTATATGTTTCCCACACCCTGTAAATACAGATTGCCCACATTAATCCGGACCTTCACCCTGAATAAGAGCCTATCTTATATGTTTCCCACACCCTGTACATACAGATTGCTCACATTAATCCGGACCTTCACCCTGAATAAGAGCCTATCTTATATGTTTCCCACACCCTGTACATACAGATTGCTCACATTAATCCGGACCCTCACCCTGAATAAGAGCCTATCTTATATGTTTCCCACACCCTGTACATACAGATTGCTCACATTAATCCGGACCCTCACCCTGAATAAGAGCCTATCTTATATGTTTCCCACACCCTGTACATACAGATTGCCCACATTAATCCGGACCTTTACCCTGGACAAGAGCCTATCTTATATGTTTCCCACACCCTGTAAATACAGATTGCCCACATTAATCCGGACCCTCACCCTGAATAAGAGCCTATCTTATATGTTTCCCACACCCTGTAAATACAGATTGCCCACATTAATCCGGACCTTCACCCTGAATAAGAGCCTATCTTATATGTTTACCACACCCTGTACATACAGATTGCTCACATTAATCCGGACCCTCACCCTGAATAAGAGCCTATCTTATATGTTTCCCACACCCTGTACATACAGATTGCTCACATTAATCCGGACCCTCACCCTGAATAAGAGCCTATCTTATATGTTTCCCACACCACCCTGTACATACAGATTGCCCACATTAATCCGGACCTTTACCCTGGACAAGAGCCTATCTTATATGTTTCCCACACCCTGTAAATACAGATTGCCCACATTAATCCGGACCTTCACCCTGAATAAGAGCCTATCTTATATGTTTCCCACACCCTGTACATACAGATTGCTCACATTAATCCGGACCTTCACCCTGAATAAGAGCCTATCTTATATGTTTCCCACACCCTGTACATACAGATTGCTCACATTAATCCGGACCCTCACCCTGAATAAGAGCCTATCTTATATGTTTCCCACACCCTGTACATACAGATTGCCCACATTAATCCGGACCTTCACCCTGAATAAGAGCCTATCTTATATGTTTCCCACACCCTGTACATACAGATTGCCCACATTAATCCGGACCCTCACCCTGAATAAGAGCCTATATTATATGTTTCCCACACCCTCTACATACAGATTGCTCACATTAATCCGGACCTTCACCCTGAATAAGAGCCTATCTTATATGTTTCCCACACCCTGTACATACAGATTGCCCACATTAATCCGGACCTTCACTCTGAATAAGAGCCTATCTTATATGTTTCCCACACCCTGTACATACAGATTGCTCACATTAATCCGGACCCTCACTCTGAATAAGAGCCTATCTTATATGTTTCCCACACCCTGTACATACAGATTGCTCACATTAATCCGGACCCTCACTCTGAATAAGAGCCTATCTTATATGTTTCCCACACCCTGTACATACAGATTGCTCACATTAATCCGGACCCTCACTCTGAATAAGAGCCTATCTTGTATGTTTCCCACACCCTGTACATACAGATTGCTCACATTAATCCGGACCTTCACCCTGAATAAGAGCCTATCTTATATGTTTCCCCCCTGTACATACAGATTGCCCACATTAATCCGGACCTTCACCCTGAATAAGAGCCTATCTTATATGTTTCCCACACCCTGTACATACAGATTGCCCACATTAATCCGGACCCTCACCCTGAATAAGAGCCTATCTTATATGTTTCCCACACCCTGTACATACAGATTGCCCACATTAATCCGGACCCTCACTCTGAATAAGAGCCTATCTTATATGTTTCCCCCCTGTACATACAGATTGCTCACATTAATCCGGACCCTCACTCTGAATAAGAGCCTATCTTATATGTTTCCCACACCCTGTACATACAGATTGCCCACATTAATCCGGACCTTTACCCTGGACAAGAGCCTATCTTATATGTTTCCCACACCCTGTAAATACAGATTGCCCACATTAATCCGGACCTTCACCCTGAATAAGAGCCTATCTTATATGTTTCCCACACCCTGTACATACAGATTGCTCACATTAATCCGGACCTTCACCCTGAATAAGAGCCTATCTTATATGTTTCCCACACCCTGTACATACAGATTGCTCACATTAATCCGGACCCTCACCCTGAATAAGAGCCTATCTTATATGTTTCCCACACCCTGTACATACAGATTGCCCACATTAATCCGGACCTTTACCCTGGACAAGAGCCTATCTTATATGTTTCCCACACCCTGTAAATACAGATTGCCCACATTAATCCGGACCTTCACCCTGAATAAGAGCCTATCTTATATGTTCCCCACACCCTGTACATACAGATTGCTCACATTAATCCGGACCCTCACCCTGAATAAGAGCCTATCTTATATGTTTCCCACACCACCCTGTACATACAGATTGCTCACATTAATCCGGACCCTCACCCTGAATAAGAGCCTATCTTATATGTTTCCCACACCCTGTACATACAGATTGCCCACATTAATCCGGACCCTCACCCTGAATAAGAGCCTATATTATATGTTTCCCACACCCTCTACATACAGATTGCTCACATTAATCCGGACCTTCACCCTGAATAAGAGCCTATCTTATATGTTTCCCACACCCTGTACATACAGATTGCCCACATTAATCCGGACCTTCACTCTGAATAAGAGCCTATCTTATATGTTTCCCACACCCTGTACATACAGATTGCTCACATTAATCCGGACCCTCACTCTGAATAAGAGCCTATCTTATATGTTTCCCACACCCTGTACATACAGATTGCTCACATTAATCCGGACCCTCACTCTGAATAAGAGCCTATCTTATATGTTTCCCACACCCTGTACATACAGATTGCTCACATTAATCCGGACCTTCACTCTGAATAAGAGCCTATCTTGTATGTTTCCCACACCCTGTACATACAGATTGCTCACATTAATCCGGACCTACACCCTGAATAAGAGCCTATCTTATATGTTTCCCACACCCTGTACATACAGATTGCTCACATTAATCCGGACCTTCACCCTGAATAAGAGCCTATCTTATATGTTTCCCCCCTGTACATACAGATTGCCCACATTAATCCGGACCTTCACCCTGAATAAGAGCCTATCTTATATGTTTCCCACACCCTGTACATACAGATTGCTCACATTAATCCGGACCTTCACTCTGAATAAGAGCCTATCTTGTATGTTTCCCACACCCTGTACATACAGATTGCCCACATTAATCCGGACCCTCACTCTAAATAAGAGCCTATCTTATATGTTTCCCACACCCTGTACATACAGATTGCCCACATTAATCCGGACCTTCACCCTGAATAAGAGCCTATCTTATATGTTTCCCCCACCCTGTACATACAGATTGCCCACATTAATCCGGACCTTCACCCTGAATAAGAGCCTATCTTATATGTTTCCCCCACCCTGTACATACATATTGCTTTCGTTAATCCGGACCTTCACCCTGAATAAGAGCCTATCTTATATGTTTCCCACACCCTGTACATACAGATTGCTCACATTAATCCGGACCTTCACCCTGAATAAGAGCCTATCTTATATGTTTCCCACACCCTGTACATACAGATTGCCCACATTAATCCGGACCCTCACCCTGAATAAGAGCCTATCTTATATGTTTCCCACACCCTGTACATACAGATTGCCCACATTAATCCGGACCCTCACTCTGAATAAGAGCCTATCTTATATGTTTCCCCCCTGTACATACAGATTGCTCACATTAATCCGGACCCTCACTCTGAATAAGAGCCTATCTTATATGTTTCCCACACCCTGTACATACAGATTGCTCACATTAATCCGGACCTTCACCCTGAATAAGAGCCTATCTTATATGTTTCCCACACCCTGTACATACAGATTGCTCACATTAATCCGGACCCTCACCCTGAATAAGAGCCTATCTTATATGTTTCCCACACCCTGTACATACAGATTGCCCACATTTATCCGGACCTTTACCCTGGACAAGAGCCTATCTTATATGTTTCCCACACCCTGTAAATACAGATTGCCCACATTAATCCGGACCTTCACCCTGAATAAGAGCCTATCTTATATGTTTCCCACACCCTGTACATACAGATTGCCCACATTAATCCGGACCCTCACCCTGAATAAGAGCCTATATTATATGTTTCCCACACCCTCTACATACAGATTGCTCACATTAATCCGGACCTTCACCCTGAATAAGAGCCTATCTTATATGTTTCCCACACCCTGTACATACAGATTGCCCACATTAATCCGGACCTTCACTCTGAATAAGAGCCTATCTTATATGTTTCCCACACCCTGTACATACAGATTGCTCACATTAATCCGGACCCTCACTCTGAATAAGAGCCTATCTTATATGTTTCCCACACCCTGTACATACAGATTGCTCACATTAATCCGGACCCTCACTCTGAATAAGAGCCTATCTTATATGTTTCCCACACCCTGTACATACAGATTGCTCACATTAATCCGGACCTTCACTCTGAATAAGAGCCTATCTTGTATGTTTCCCACACCCTGTACATACAGATTGCTCACATTAATCCGGACCTTCACCCTGAATAAGAGCCTATCTTATATGTTTCCCACACCCTGTACATACAGATTGCTCACATTAATCCGGACCCTCACCCTGAATAAGAGCCTATCTTATATGTTTCCCACACCCTGTACATACAGATTGCCCACATTAATCCGGACCTTTACCCTGGACAAGAGCCTATCTTATATGTTTCCCACACCCTGTAAATACAGATTGCCCACATTAATCCGGACCTTCACCCTGAATAAGAGCCTATCTTATATGTTTCCCACACCCTGTACATACAGATTGCCCACATTAATCCGGACCCTCACCCTGAATAAGAGCCTATATTATATGTTTCCCACACCCTCTACATACAGATTGCTCACATTAATCCGGACCTTCACCCTGAATAAGAGCCTATCTTATATGTTTCCCACACCCTGTACATACAGATTGCCCACATTAATCCGGACCTTCACTCTGAATAAGAGCCTATCTTATATGTTTCCCACACCCTGTACATACAGATTGCTCACATTAATCCGGACCCTCACTCTGAATAAGAGCCTATCTTATATGTTTCCCACACCCTGTACATACAGATTGCTCACATTAATCCGGACCCTCACTCTGAATAAGAGCCTATCTTATATGTTTCCCACACCCTGTACATACAGATTGCTCACATTAATCCGGACCTTCACTCTGAATAAGAGCCTATCTTGTATGTTTCCCACACCCTGTACATACAGATTGCTCACATTAATCCGGACCCTCACTCTAAATAAGAGCCTATCTTATATGTTTCCCACACCCTGTACATACAGATTGCCCACATTAATCCGGACCTTCACCCTGAATAAGAGCCTATCTTATATGTTTCCCCCACCCTGTACATACAGATTGCCCACATTAATCCGGACCTTCACCCTGAATAAGAGCCTATCTTATATGTTTCCCCCACCCTGTACATACATATTGCTTTCGTTAATCCGGACCTTCACCCTGAATAAGAGCCTATCTTATATGTTTCCCACACCCTGTACATACAGATTGCTCACATTAATCCGGACCTTCACCCTGAATAAGAGCCTATCTTATATGTTTCCCACACCCTGTACATACAGATTGCCCACATTAATCCGGACCCTCACCCTGAATAAGAGCCTATCTTATATGTTTCCCACACCCTGTACATACAGATTGCCCACATTAATCCGGACCCTCACTCTGAATAAGAGCCTATCTTATATGTTTCCCCCCTGTACATACAGATTGCTCACATTAATCCGGACCCTCACTCTGAATAAGAGCCTATCTTATATGTTTCCCACACCCTGTACATACAGATTGCTCACATTAATCCGGACCTTCACCCTGAATAAGAGCCTATCTTATATGTTTCCCACACCCTGTACATACAGATTGCTCACATTAATCCGGACCCTCACCCTGAATAAGAGCCTATCTTATATGTTTCCCACACCCTGTACATACAGATTGCCCACATTAATCCGGACCTTTACCCTGGACAAGAGCCTATCTTATATGTTTCCCACACCCTGTAAATACAGATTGCCCACATTAATCCGGACCTTCACCCTGAATAAGAGCCTATCTTATATGTTTCCCACACCCTGTACATACAGATTGCCCACATTAATCCGGACCCTCACCCTGAATAAGAGCCTATATTATATGTTTCCCACACCCTCTACATACAGATTGCTCACATTAATCCGGACCTTCACCCTGAATAAGAGCCTATCTTATATGTTTCCCACACCCTGTACATACAGATTGCCCACATTAATCCGGACCTTCACTCTGAATAAGAGCCTATCTTATATGTTTCCCACACCCTGTACATACAGATTGCTCACATTAATCCGGACCCTCACTCTGAATAAGAGCCTATCTTATATGTTTCCCACACCCTGTACATACAGATTGCTCACATTAATCCGGACCCTCACTCTGAATAAGAGCCTATCTTATATGTTTCCCACACCCTGTACATACAGATTGCTCACATTAATCCGGACCTTCACTCTGAATAAGAGCCTATCTTGTATGTTTCCCACACCCTGTACATACAGATTGCTCACATTAATCCGGACATACACCCTGAATAAGAGCCTATCTTATATGTTTCCCACACCCTGTACATACAGATTGCTCACATTAATCCGGACCTTCACCCTGAATAAGAGCCTATCTTATATGTTTCCCCCCTGTACATACAGATTGCCCACATTAATCCGGACCTTCACCCTGAATAAGAGCCTATCTTATATGTTTCCCACACCCTGTACATACAGATTGCCCACATTAATCCGGACCCTCACCCTGAATAAGAGCCTATCTTATATGTTTCCCCCACCCTGTACATACAGATTGCCCACATTAATCCGGACCTTCACCCTGAATAAGAGCCTATCTTATATGTTTCCCCCACCCTGTACATACATATTGCTTTCGTTAATCCGGACCTTCACCCTGAATAAGAGCCTATCTTATATGTTTCCCACACCCTGTACATACAGATTGCCCACATTAATCCGGACCCTCACCCTGAATAAGAGCCTATCTTATATGTTTCCCCCACCCTGTACATACAGATTGCTCACATTAATCCGGACCTTCACCCTGAATAAGAGCCTATCTTATATGTTTCCCCCACCCTGTACATACAGATTGCCCACATTAATCCGGACCTTCACCCTGAATAAGAGCCTATCTTATATGTTTCCCACACCCTGTACATACAGATTGCCCACATTAATCCGGACCCTCACCCTGAATAAGAGCCTATCTTATATGTTTCCCCCACCCTGTACATACAGATTGCTCACATTAATCCGGACCTTCACCCTGAATAAGAGCCTATCTTATATGTTTCCCCACACCCTGTACATACAGATTGCTCACATTAATCCAGACCCTCACCCTGAATAAGAGCCTATCTTATATGTTTCCCACACCCTGTACATACAGATTGCTCACATTAATCCGGACCTTCACTCTGAATAAGAGCCTATCTTGTATGTTTCCCACACCCTGTACATACAGATTGCTCACATTAATCCGGACCTACACCCTGAATAAGAGCCTATCTTATATGTTTCCCACACCCTGTACATACAGATTGCTCACATTAATCCGGACCTTCACCCTGAATAAGAGCCTATCTTATATGTTTCCCCCCTGTACATACAGATTGCCCACATTAATCCGGACCTTCACCCTGAATAAGAGCCTATCTTATATGTTTCCCACACCCTGTACATACATATTGCTTTCGTTAATCCGGACCTTCACCCTGAATAAGAGCCTATCTTATATGTTTCCCACACCCTGTACATACAGATTGCTCACATTAATCCGGACCTTCACTCTGAATAAGAGCCTATCTTGTATGTTTCCCACACCCTGTACATACAGATTGCCCACATTAATCCGGACCCTCACTCTGAATAAGAGCCTATCTTATATGTTTCCCACACCCTGTACATACAGATTGCCCACATTAATCCGGACCTTCACCCTGAATAAGAGCCTATCTTATATGTTTCCCCCACCCTGTACATACAGATTGCCCACATTAATCCGGACCTTCACCCTGAATAAGAGCCTATCTTATATGTTTCCCCCACCCTGTACATACATATTGCTTTCGTTAATCCGGACCTTCACCCTGAATAAGAGCCTATCTTATATGTTTCCCACACCCTGTACATACAGATTGCTCACATTAATCCGGACCTTCACCCTGAATAAGAGCCTATCTTATATGTTTCCCACACCCTGTACATACAGATTGCCCACATTAATCCGGACCCTCACCCTGAATAAGAGCCTATCTTATATGTTTCCCACACCCTGTACATACAGATTGCCCACATTAATCCGGACCCTCACTCTGAATAAGAGCCTATCTTATATGTTTCCCCCCTGTACATACAGATTGCTCACATTAATCCGGACCCTCACTCTGAATAAGAGCCTATCTTATATGTTTCCCACACCCTGTACATACAGATTGCCCACATTAATCCGGACCTTTACCCTGGACAAGAGCCTATCTTATATGTTTCCCACACCCTGTAAATACAGATTGCCCACATTAATCCGGACCTTCACCCTGAATAAGAGCCTATCTTATATGTTTCCCACACCCTGTACATACAGATTGCTCACATTAATCCGGACCTTCACCCTGAATAAGAGCCTATCTTATATGTTTCCCACACCCTGTACATACAGATTGCTCACATTAATCCGGACCCTCACCCTGAATAAGAGCCTATCTTATATGTTTCCCACACCCTGTACATACAGATTGCCCACATTAATCCGGACCTTTACCCTGGACAAGAGCCTATCTTATATGTTTCCCACACCCTGTAAATACAGATTGCCCACATTAATCCGGACCTTCACCCTGAATAAGAGCCTATCTTATATGTTTCCCACACCCTGTACATACAGATTGCCCACATTAATCCGGACCTTCACTCTGAATAAGAGCCTATCTTATATGTTTCCCACACCCTGTACATACAGATTGCTCACATTAATCCGGACCCTCACTCTGAATAAGAGCCTATCTTATATGTTTCCCACACCCTCTACATACAGATTGCTCACATTAATCCGGACCTTCACCCTGAATAAGAGCCTATCTTATATGTTTCCCACACCCTGTACATACAGATTGCCCACATTAATCCGGACCTTCACTCTGAATAAGAGCCTATCTTATATGTTTCCCACACCCTGTACATACAGATTGCTCACATTAATCCGGACCCTCACTCTGAATAAGAGCCTATCTTATATGTTTCCCACACCCTGTACATACAGATTGCTCACATTAATCCGGACCCTCACTCTGAATAAGAGCCTATCTTATATGTTTCCCACACCCTGTACATACAGATTGCTCACATTAATCCGGACCTTCACTCTGAATAAGAGCCTATCTTGTATGTTTCCCACACCCTGTACATACAGATTGCTCACATTAATCCGGACCTACACCCTGAATAAGAGCCTATCTTATATGTTTCCCACACCCTGTACATACAGATTGCTCACATTAATCCGGACCTTCACCCTGAATAAGAGCCTATCTTATATGTTTCCCCCCTGTACATACAGATTGCCCACATTAATCCGGACCTTCACCCTGAATAAGAGCCTATCTTATATGTTTCCCACACCCTGTACATACAGATTGCCCACATTAATCCGGACCCTCACCCTGAATAAGAGCCTATCTTATATGTTTCCCCCACCCTGTACATACAGATTGCCCACATTAATCCGGACCTTCACCCTGAATAAGAGCCTATCTTATATGTTTCCCCCACCCTGTACATACATATTGCTTTCGTTAATCCGGACCTTCACCCTGAATAAGAGCCTATCTTATATGTTTCCCACACCCTGTACATACAGATTGCCCACATTAATCCGGACCCTCACCCTGAATAAGAGCCTATCTTATATGTTTCCCCCACCCTGTACATACAGATTGCTCACATTAATCCGGACCTTCACCCTGAATAAGAGCCTATCTTATATGTTTCCCCCACCCTGTACATACAGATTGCCCACATTAATCCGGACCTTCACCCTGAATAAGAGCCTATCTTATATGTTTCCCACACCCTGTACATACAGATTGCCCACATTAATCCGGACCCTCACCCTGAATAAGAGCCTATCTTATATGTTTCCCCCACCCTGTACATACAGATTGCTCACATTAATCCGGACCTTCACCCTGGACAAGAGCCTATTTTATATGTTTCCCACACCCTGTACATACAGATTGCTCACATTAATCCGGACCCTCACCCTGAATAAGAGCCTATCTTATATGTTTCCCACACCCTGTACATACAGATTGCCCACATTAATCCGGACCTTTACCCTGGACAAGAGCCTATCTTATATGTTTCCCACACCCTGTAAATACAGATTGCCCACATTAATCCGGACCTTCACCCTGAATAAGAGCCTATCTTATATGTTTCCCACACCCTGTACATATAGATTGCCCACATTAATCCGGACCTTCACCCTGAATAAGAGCCTATCTTATATGTTTCCCACACCCTGTACATACAGATTGCTCACATTAATCCGGACCCTCACCCTGAATAAGAGCCTATCTTATTTGTTTCCCACACCCTGTACATACAGATTGCTCACATTAATCCGGACCCTCACCCTGAATAAGAGCCTATCTTATATGTTTCCCACACCCTGTACATACAGATTGCTCACATTAATCCGGACCCTCACCCTGAATAAGAGCCTATCTTATATGTTTCCCACACCCTGTACATACAGATTGCTCACATTAATCAGGACCCTCACCCTGAATAAGAGCCTATCTTATATGTTTCCCACACCCTGTACATACAGATTGCTCACATTAATCCGGACCCTCACCCTGAATAAGAGCCTATCTTATATGTTTCCCACACCCTGTACATACAGATTGCCCACATTAATCCGGACCCTCCCCCTGAATAAGAGCCTATCTTATATGTTTCCCACACCCTGTACATACAGATTGCCCACATTAATCCGGACCTTCACCCTGAATAAGAGCCTATCTTATATATTTCCCACACCCTGTACATACAGATTGCCCACATTAATCCGGACCCTCACCCCGAATAAGAGCCTATCTTGTATGTTTCCCACACCCTGTACATACAGATTGCCCACATTAATCCGGACCCTCACCCTGAATAAGAGCCTATCTTATATATTTCCCACACCCTGTACATACAGATTGCCCACATTAATCCGGACCTTTACCCTGGACAAGAGCCTATCTTATATGTTTCCCACACCCTGTACATACAGATTGCCCACATTAATCCGGACCTTTACCCTGGACAAGAGCCTATCTTATATGTTTCCCACACCCTGTACATACAGATTGCTCACATTAATCCGGACCTTCACCCTAAATAAGAGCCTATCTTATATGTCCCCCCCCCCCCCTGTACATACAGATTGCCCACATTAATCCGGACCCTCACCCTGAATAAGAGCCTATCTTATATGTTTCCCACACCCTGTACATACAGATTGCCCACATTAATCCGGACCTTCACTCTGAATAAGAGCCTATCTTATATGTTTCCCACACCCTGTACATACAGATTGCCCACATTAATCCGGACCTTTACCCTGGACAAGAGCCTATCTTATATGTTTCCCACACCCTGTACATACAGATTGCCCACATTAATCCGGACCTTCACCCTGAATAAGAGCCTATCTTATATGTTTCCCACACCCTGTACATACAGATTGCCCACATTAATCCGGACCTTCACCCTGAATAAGAGCCTATCTTATATGTTTCCCACACCCTGTACATACAGATTGCTCACATTAATCCGGACCTTCACCCTAAATAAGAGCCTATCTTATATGTTTCCCACACCCTGTACATACAGATTGCCCACATTAATCCGGACCCTCACCCTGAATAAGAGCCTATCTTATATGTTTCCCACACCCTGTACATACAGATTGCCCACATTAATCCGGACCCTCACCCTGAATAAGAGCCTATCTTATATGTTTCCCACACCCTGTACATACAGATTGCTCACATTAATCCGGACCCTCACTCTGAATAAGAGCCTATCTTATATGTTTTCCACACCCTGTACATACAGATTGCTCACATTAATCCGGACCTTCACCCTGAATAAGAGCCTATCTTATATGTCTCCCACACCCTGTACATACAGATTGCCCACATTAATCCGGACCTTCACCCTGAATAAGAGCCTATCTTATATGCTTCCCACACCCTGTACATACAGATTGCTCACATTGATCCGGACCCTCACCCTGAATAAGAGCCTATCTTTTATGTTTCCCACACCCTGTACATACAGATTGCCCACATTAATCCGGACCCTCACCCTGAATAAGAGCCTATCTTATATGTTTCCCCCCTGTACATACAGATTGCCCACATTAATCCGGACCTTTACCCTGGACAAGAGCCTATCTTATATGTTTCCCACACCCTGTACATACAGATTGCTCACATTAATCCGGACCCTCACCCTGAATAAGAGCCTATCTTATATGTTTCCCACACCCTGTACATACAGATTGCTCACATTGATCCGGACCCTCACCCTGAATAAGAGCCTATCTTATATGTTTCCCCCCTGTACATACAGATTGCCCACATTAATCCGGACCTTCACCCTGAATAAGAGCCTATCTTATATGTCTCCCACACCCTGTACATACAGATTGCCCACATTAATCCGGACCTTCACCCTGAATAAGAGCCTATCTTATATGCTTCCCACACCCTGTACATACAGATTGCTCACATTGATCCGGACCCTCACCCTGAATAAGAGCCTATCTTTTATGTTTCCCACACCCTGTACATACAGATTGCCCACATTAATCCGGACCCTCACCCTGAATAAGAGCCTATCTTATATGTTTCCCCCCTGTACATACAGATTGCCCACATTAATCCGGACCTTTACCCTGGACAAGAGCCTATCTTATATGTTTCCCACACCCTGTACATACAGATTGCTCACATTAATCCGGACCCTCACCCTGAATAAGAGCCTATTTTATATGTTTCCCACACCCTGTACATACAGATCGCTCACATTAATCCGGACCTTCACTCTGAATAAGAGCCTATCTTGTATGTTTCCCCCCTGTACATACAGATTGCCCACATTAATCCGGACCCTCACCCTGAATAAGAGTCTATCTTATATGTTTCCCACACCCTGTACATACAGATTGCCCACATTAATCCGGACCCTCACTCTGAATAAGAGCCTATCTTATATGTTTCCCATACCCTGTACATACAGATTGCCCACATTAATCCGGACCTTTACCCTGGAGAAGAGCCTATCTTATATGTTTCCCACACCCTGTACATACAGATTGCTCACATTAATCCGGACCCTCACCCTGAATAAGAGCCTATCTTATATGTTTCCCCCACCCTGTACATACATATTGCTTTCGTTAATCCGGACCTTCACCCTGAATAAGAGCCTATCTTATATGTTTCCCACACCCTGTACATACAGATTGCTCACATTAATCCGGACCTTCACCCTGAATAAGAGCCTATCCTATATGTTTCCCACACCCTGTACATACAGATTGCTCACATTAATCCGGACCTTCACCCTGAATAAGAGCCTATCTTATATGTTTCCCCCACCCTGTACATACAGATTGCCCACATTAATCCGGACCTTCACCCTGAATAAGAGCCTATCTTATATGTTTCCCCCACCCTGTACATACAGATTGCCCACATTAATCCGGACCTTCACCCTGAATAAGAGTCTATCTTATATGTTTCCCACACCCTGTACATACAGATTGCTCACATTAATCCGGACCTTCACCCTGAATAAGAGCCTATCTTATATGTTTCCCCCCTGTACATACAGATTGCTCACATTAATCCGGACCTTCACCCTGAATAAGAGCCTATCTTATATGTTTCCCACACCCTGTACATACAGATTGCCCACATTAATCCGGACCCTCACCCTGAATAAGAGCCTATCTTATATGTTTCCCACACCCTGTACATACAGATTGCCCACATTAATCCGGACCTTTACCCTGGACAAGAGCCTATCTTATATGTTTCCCACACCCTGTACATACAGATTGCCCACATTAATCCGGACCTTCACCCTGAATAAGAGCCTATCTTATATCTTTCCCACACCCTGTACATACAGATTGCTCACATTGATCCGGACCCTCACCCTGAATAAGAGCCTATCTTATATGTTTCCCCCACCCTGTACATACAGATTGCTCACATTAATCCGGACCCTCACCCTGAATAAGAGCCTATCTTATATGTTTCCCCCCCTGTACATACAGATTGCTCACATTAATCCGGACCTTTACCCTGAATAAGAGCCTATCTTATATGTTTCCCCCTATACATACAGATTGCCCACATTAATCCGGACCCTCACCCTGAATAAGAGTCTATCTTATATGTTTCCCCCCTGTACATACAGATTGCCCACATTAATCCGGACCTTTACCCTGGAGAAGAGCCTATCTTATATGTTTCCCACACCCTGTACATACAGATTGCTCACATTAATCCGGACCCTCACCCTGAATAAGAGCCTATCTTATATGTTTCCCACACCCTGTACATACAGATTGCTCACATTAATCCGGACCCTCACCCTGAATAAGAGCCTATCTTATATGTTTCCCACACCCTGTACATACAGATTGCTCACATTAATCCGGACCCTCACCCTGAATAAGAGCCTATCTTATATGTTTCCCCCTATACATACAGATTGCCCACATTAATCCGGACCCTCACCCTGAATAAGAGTCTATCTTATATGTTTCCCACACCCTGTACATACAGATTGCTCACATTAATCCGGACCCTCACCCTGAATAAGAGCCTATCTTATATGTTTCCCACACCCTGTACATACAGATTGCTCACATTAATCCGGACCCACACCCTGAATAAGAGCCTATCTTATATGTTTCCCCCTATACATACAGATTGCCCACATTAATCCGGACCCTCACCCTGAATAAGAGCCTATCTTATATGTTTCCCCCCTGTACATACAGATTGCCCACATTAATCCGGACCTTCACCCTGAATAAGAGCCTATCTTATATGTTTCCCACACCCTGTACATACAGATTGCCCACATTAATCCGGACCCTCACCCTGAATAAGAGCCTATCTTATATGTTTCCCACACCCTGTACATACAGATTGCCCACATTAATCCGGACCTTCACCCTGAATAAGAGCCTATCTTATATGTTTCCCACACCCTGTACATACAGATTGCTCACATTAATCAGGACCCTCACCCTGAATAAGAGCCTATCTTATATGTTTCCCACACCCTGTACATACAGATTGCCCACATTAATCCGGACCCTCACCCTGAATAAGAGCCTATCTTATATGTTTCCCACACCCTGTACATACAGATTGCTTTCGTTAATCCGGACCTTCACCCTGAATAAGAGCCTATCTTATATGTTTCCCACACCCTGTACATACAGATTGCTCACATTAATCAGGACCCTCACCCTGAATAAGAGCCTATCTTATATGTTTCCCACACCCTGTACATACAGATTGCTCACATTAATCCGGACCTTCACTCTGAATAAGAGCCTATCTTGTATGTTTCCCACACCCTGTACATACAGATTGCTCACATTAATCCGGACCCTCACTCTAAATAAGAGCCTATCTTATATGTTTCCCACACCCTGTACATACAGATTGCCCACATTAATCCGGACCTTCACCCTGAATAAGAGCCTATCTTATATGTTTCCCCCACCCTGTACATACAGATTGCCCACATTAATCCGGACCTTCACCCTGAATAAGAGCCTATCTTATATGTTTCCCCCCTGTACATACAGATTGCTCATATTAATCCGGACCTTCACCCTGAATAAGAGCCTATCTTATATGTTTCCCACACCCTGTACATACAGATTGCCCACATTAATCCGGACCCTCACCCTGAATAAGAGCCTATCTTATATGTTTCCCACACCCTGTACATACAGATTGCCCACATTAATCCGGACCCTCACTCTGAATAAGAGCCTATCTTATATGTTTCCCCCCTGTACATACAGATTGCTCACATTAATCCGGACCCTCACTCTGAATAAGAGCCTATCTTATATGTTTCCCACACCCTGTACATACAGATTGCTCACATTAATCCGGACCTTCACCCTGAATAAGAGCCTATCTTATATGTTTCCCACACCCTGTACATACAGATTGCTCACATTAATCCGGACCCTCACCCTGAATAAGAGCCTATCTTATATGTTTCCCACACCCTGTACATACAGATTGCCCACATTAATCCGGACCTTTACCCTGGACAAGAGCCTATCTTATATGTTTCCCACACCCTGTAAATACAGATTGCCCACATTAATCCGGACCTTCACCCTGAATAAGAGCCTATCTTATATGTTTCCCACACCCTGTACATACAGATTGCCCACATTAATCCGGACCCTCACCCTGAATAAGAGCCTATATTATATGTTTCCCACACCCTCTACATACAGATTGCTCACATTAATCCGGACCTTCACCCTGAATAAGAGCCTATCTTATATGTTTCCCACACCCTGTACATACAGATTGCCCACATTAATCCGGACCTTCACTCTGAATAAGAGCCTATCTTATATGTTTCCCACACCCTGTACATACAGATTGCTCACATTAATCCGGACCCTCACTCTGAATAAGAGCCTATCTTATATGTTTCCCACACCCTGTACATACAGATTGCTCACATTAATCCGGACCCTCACTCTGAATAAGAGCCTATCTTATATGTTTCCCACACCCTGTACATACAGATTGCTCACATTAATCCGGACCTTCACTCTGAATAAGAGCCTATCTTGTATGTTTCCCACACCCTGTACATACAGATTGCTCACATTAATCCGGACATACACCCTGAATAAGAGCCTATCTTATATGTTTCCCACACCCTGTACATACAGATTGCTCACATTAATCCGGACCTTCACCCTGAATAAGAGCCTATCTTATATGTTTCCCCCCTGTACATACAGATTGCCCACATTAATCCGGACCTTCACCCTGAATAAGAGCCTATCTTATATGTTTCCCACACCCTGTACATACAGATTGCCCACATTAATCCGGACCCTCACCCTGAATAAGAGCCTATCTTATATGTTTCCCCCACCCTGTACATACAGATTGCCCACATTAATCCGGACCTTCACCCTGAATAAGAGCCTATCTTATATGTTTCCCCCACCCTGTACATACATATTGCTTTCGTTAATCCGGACCTTCACCCTGAATAAGAGCCTATCTTATATGTTTCCCACACCCTGTACATACAGATTGCCCACATTAATCCGGACCCTCACCCTGAATAAGAGCCTATCTTATATGTTTCCCCCACCCTGTACATACAGATTGCTCACATTAATCCGGACCTTCACCCTGAATAAGAGCCTATCTTATATGTTTCCCCCACCCTGTACATACAGATTGCCCACATTAATCCGGACCTTCACCCTGAATAAGAGCCTATCTTATATGTTTCCCACACCCTGTACATACAGATTGCCCACATTAATCCGGACCCTCACCCTGAATAAGAGCCTATCTTATATGTTTCCCCCACCCTGTACATACAGATTGCTCACATTAATCCGGACCTTCACCCTGAATAAGAGCCTATCTTATATGTTTCCCCACACCCTGTACATACAGATTGCTCACATTAATCCAGACCCTCACCCTGAATAAGAGCCTATCTTATATGTTTCCCACACCCTGTACATACAGATTGCTCACATTAATCCGGACCTTCACTCTGAATAAGAGCCTATCTTGTATGTTTCCCACACCCTGTACATACAGATTGCTCACATTAATCCGGACCTACACCCTGAATAAGAGCCTATCTTATATGTTTCCCACACCCTGTACATACAGATTGCTCACATTAATCCGGACCTTCACCCTGAATAAGAGCCTATCTTATATGTTTCCCCCCTGTACATACAGATTGCCCACATTAATCCGGACCTTCACCCTGAATAAGAGCCTATCTTATATGTTTCCCACACCCTGTACATACATATTGCTTTCGTTAATCCGGACCTTCACCCTGAATAAGAGCCTATCTTATATGTTTCCCACACCCTGTACATACAGATTGCTCACATTAATCCGGACCTTCACTCTGAATAAGAGCCTATCTTGTATGTTTCCCACACCCTGTACATACAGATTGCCCACATTAATCCGGACCCTCACTCTGAATAAGAGCCTATCTTATATGTTTCCCACACCCTGTACATACAGATTGCCCACATTAATCCGGACCTTCACCCTGAATAAGAGCCTATCTTATATGTTTCCCCCACCCTGTACATACAGATTGCCCACATTAATCCGGACCTTCACCCTGAATAAGAGCCTATCTTATATGTTTCCCCCACCCTGTACATACATATTGCTTTCGTTAATCCGGACCTTCACCCTGAATAAGAGCCTATCTTATATGTTTCCCACACCCTGTACATACAGATTGCTCACATTAATCCGGACCTTCACCCTGAATAAGAGCCTATCTTATATGTTTCCCACACCCTGTACATACAGATTGCCCACATTAATCCGGACCCTCACCCTGAATAAGAGCCTATCTTATATGTTTCCCACACCCTGTACATACAGATTGCCCACATTAATCCGGACCCTCACTCTGAATAAGAGCCTATCTTATATGTTTCCCCCCTGTACATACAGATTGCTCACATTAATCCGGACCCTCACTCTGAATAAGAGCCTATCTTATATGTTTCCCACACCCTGTACATACAGATTGCCCACATTAATCCGGACCTTTACCCTGGACAAGAGCCTATCTTATATGTTTCCCACACCCTGTACATACAGATTGCTCACATTAATCCGGACCCTCACCCTGAATAAGAGCCTATCTTATATGTTTCCCACACCCTGTACATACAGATTGCTCACATTAATCCGGACCTTCACCCTGAATAAGAGCCTATCTTATATGTTTCCCACACCCTGTACATACAGATTGCTCACATTAATCCGGACCCTCACCCTGAATAAGAGCCTATCTTATATGTTTCCCACACCCTGTACATACAGATTGCCCACATTAATCCGGACCTTTACCCTGGACAAGAGCCTATCTTATATGTTTCCCACACCCTGTAAATACAGATTGCCCACATTAATCCGGACCTTCACCCTGAATAAGAGCCTATCTTATATGTTTCCCACACCCTGTACATACAGATTGCCCACATTAATCCGGACCCTCACCCTGAATAAGAGCCTATATTATATGTTTCCCACACCCTCTACATACAGATTGCTCACATTAATCCGGACCTTCACCCTGAATAAGAGCCTATCTTATATGTTTCCCACACCCTGTACATACAGATTGCTCACATTAATCCGGACCCTCACTCTGAATAAGAGCCTATCTTATATGTTTCCCACACCCTGTACATACAGATTGCTCACATTAATCCGGACCCTCACTCTGAATAAGAGCCTATCTTATATGTTTCCCACACCCTGTACATACAGATTGCTCACATTAATCCGGACCTTCACTCTGAATAAGAGCCTATCTTGTATGTTTCCCACACCCTGTACATACAGATTGCTCACATTAATCCGGACCTACACCCTGAATAAGAGCCTATCTTATATGTTTCCCACACCCTGTACATACAGATTGCTCACATTAATCCGGACCTTCACCCTGAATAAGAGCCTATCTTATATGTTTCCCCCCTGTACATACAGATTGCCCACATTAATCCGGACCTTCACCCTGAATAAGAGCCTATCTTATATGTTTCCCACACCCTGTACATACAGATTGCCCACATTAATCCGGACCCTCACCCTGAATAAGAGCCTATCTTATATGTTTCCCCCACCCTGTACATACAGATTGCCCACATTAATCCGGACCTTCACCCTGAATAAGAGCCTATCTTATATGTTTCCCCCACCCTGTACATACATATTGCTTTCGTTAATCCGGACCTTCACCCTGAATAAGAGCCTATCTTATATGTTTCCCACACCCTGTACATACAGATTGCCCACATTAATCCGGACCCTCACCCTGAATAAGAGCCTATCTTATATGTTTCCCCCACCCTGTACATACAGATTGCTCACATTAATCCGGACCTTCACCCTGAATAAGAGCCTATCTTATATGTTTCCCCCACCCTGTACATACAGATTGCCCACATTAATCCGGACCTTCACCCTGAATAAGAGCCTATCTTATATGTTTCCCACACCCTGTACATACAGATTGCCCACATTAATCCGGACCCTCACCCTGAATAAGAGCCTATCTTATATGTTTCCCCCACCCTGTACATACAGATTGCTCACATTAATCCGGACCTTCACCCTGAATAAGAGCCTATCTTATATGTTTCCCCACACCCTGTACATACAGATTGCTCACATTAATCCAGACCCTCACCCTGAATAAGAGCCTATCTTATATGTTTCCCACACCCTGTACATACAGATTGCTCACATTAATCCGGACCTTCACCCTGAATAAGAGCCTATCTTATATGTTTCCCCCACCCTGTACATACAGATTGCCCACATTAATCCGGACCTTCACCCTGAATAAGAGCCTATCTTATATGTTTCCCACACCCTGTAAATACAGATTGCCCACATTAATCCGGACCCTCACCCTGAATAAGAGCCTATCTTATATGTTTCCCACACCCTGTACATACAGATTGCTCACATTAATCCGGACCCTCACTCTGAATAAGAGCCTATCTTATATGTTTCCCACACCCTGTACATACAGATTGCTCACATTAATCCGGACCCTCACTCTGAATAAGAGCCTATCTTATATGTTTCCCCCACCCTGTATATACAGATTGCTCACATTAATCCGGACCTTAACCCTGGACAAGAGCCTATTTTATATGTTTCCCACACCCTGTACATACAGATTGCTCACATTAATCCGGACCCTCACCCTGAATAAGAGCCTATCTTATATGTTTCCCACACCCTGTACATACAGATTGCCCACATTAATCCGGACCTTTACCCTGGACAAGAGCCTATCTTATATGTTTCCCACACCCTGTAAATACAGATTGCCCACATTAATCCGGACCTTCACCCTGAATAAGAGCCTATCTTATATGTTTCCCACACCCTGTACATATAGATTGCCCACATTAATCCGGACCTTCACCCTGAATAAGAGCCTATCTTATATGTTTCCCACACCCTGTACATACAGATTGCTCACATTAATCCGGACCCTCACCCTGAATAAGAGCCTATCTTATTTGTTTCCCACACCCTGTACATACAGATTGCTCACATTAATCCGGACCCTCACCCTGAATAAGAGCCTATCTTATATGTTTCCCACACCCTGTACATACAGATTGCTCACATTAATCCGGACCCTCACCCTGAATAAGAGCCTATCTTATATGTTTCCCACACCCTGTACATACAGATTGCTCACATTAATCAGGACCCTCACCCTGAATAAGAGCCTATCTTATATGTTTCCCACACCCTGTACATACAGATTGCTCACATTAATCCGGACCCTCACCCTGAATAAGAGCCTATCTTATATGTTTCCCACACCCTGTACATACAGATTGCCCACATTAATCCGGACCCTCCCCCTGAATAAGAGCCTATCTTATATGTTTCCCACACCCTGTACATACAGATTGCCCACATTAATCCGGACCTTCACCCTGAATAAGAGCCTATCTTATATATTTCCCACACCCTGTACATACAGATTGCCCACATTAATCCGGACCCTCACCCCGAATAAGAGCCTATCTTGTATGTTTCCCACACCCTGTACATACAGATTGCCCACATTAATCCGGACCCTCACCCTGAATAAGAGCCTATCTTATATATTTCCCACACCCTGTACATACAGATTGCCCACATTAATCCGGACCTTTACCCTGGACAAGAGCCTATCTTATATGTTTCCCACACCCTGTACATACAGATTGCCCACATTAATCCGGACCTTTACCCTGGACAAGAGCCTATCTTATATGTTTCCCACACCCTGTACATACAGATTGCTCACATTAATCCGGACCTTCACCCTAAATAAGAGCCTATCTTATATGTCCCCCCCCCCCCCTGTACATACAGATTGCCCACATTAATCCGGACCCTCACCCTGAATAAGAGCCTATCTTATATGTTTCCCACACCCTGTACATACAGATTGCCCACATTAATCCGGACCTTTACCCTGAATAAGAGCCTATCTTATATGTTTCCCACACCCTGTACATACAGATTGCCCACATTAATCCGGACCTTCACTCTGAATAAGAGCCTATCTTATATGTTTCCCACACCCTGTACATACAGATTGCCCACATTAATCCGGACCTTTACCCTGGACAAGAGCCTATCTTATATGTTTCCCACACCCTGTACATACAGATTGCCCACATTAATCCGGACCTTCACCCTGAATAAGAGCCTATCTTATATGTTTCCCACACCCTGTACATACAGATTGCCCACATTAATCCGGACCTTCACCCTGAATAAGAGCCTATCTTATATGTTTCCCACACCCTGTACATACAGATTGCCCACATTAATCCGGACCTTTACCCTGGACAAGAGCCTATCTTATATGTTTCCCACACCCTGTACATACAGATTGCCCACATTAATCCGGACCCTCACCCTGAATAAGAGCCTATCTTATATGTTTCCCACACCCTGTACATACAGATTGCCCACATTAATCCGGACCCTCACTCTGAATAAGAGCCTATCTTATATGTTTCCCCCCTGTACATACAGATTGCTCACATTAATCCGGACCCTCACTCTGAATAAGAGCCTATCTTATATGTTTCCCACACCCTGTACATACAGATTGCCCACATTAATCCGGACCTTTACCCTGGACAAGAGCCTATCTTATATGTTTCCCACACCCTGTAAATACAGATTGCCCACATTAATCCGGACCTTCACCCTGAATAAGAGCCTATCTTATATGTTTCCCACACCCTGTACATACAGATTGCTCACATTAATCCGGACCCTCACCCTGAATAAGAGCCTATCTTATATGTTTCCCACACCCTGTACATACAGATTGCCCACATTAATCCGGACCTTCACCCTGAATAAGAGCCTATCTTATATGTTTCCCACACCCTGTACATACAGATTGCCCACATTAATCCGGACCTTCACCCTGAATAAGAGCCTATCTTATATATTTCCCACACCCTGTACATACAGATTGCCCACATTAATCCGGACCTTTACCCTGGACAAGAGCCTATCTTATATGTTTCCCACACCCTGTAAATACAGATTGCCCACATTAATCCGGACCCTCACCCTGAATAAGAGCCTATCTTATATGTTTCCCACACCCTGTAAATACAGATTGCCCACATTAATCCGGACCTTCACCCTGAATAAGAGCCTATCTTATATGTTTACCACACCCTGTACATACAGATTGCTCACATTAATCCGGACCCTCACCCTGAATAAGAGCCTATCTTATATGTTTCCCACACCCTGTACATACAGATTGCCCACATTAATCCGGACCTTCACCCTGAATAAGAGCCTATCTTATATGTTCCCCACACCCTGTACATACAGATTGCTCACATTAATCCGGACCCTCACCCTGAATAAGAGCCTATCTTATATGTTTCCCACACCCTGTACATACAGATTGCTCACATTAATCCGGACCTTCACCCTGAATAAGAGCCTATCTTATATGTTTCCCACACCACCCTGTACATACAGATTGCTCACATTAATCCGGACCCTCACCCTGAATAAGAGCCTATCTTATATGTTTCCCACACCCTGTACATACAGATTGCCCACATTAATCCGGACCTTTACCCTGGACAAGAGCCTATCTTATATGTTTCCCACACCCTGTAAATACAGATTGCCCACATTAATCCGGACCTTCACCCTGAATAAGAGCCTATCTTATATGTTTCCCACACCCTGTACATACAGATTGCTCACATTAATCCGGACCTTCACCCTGAATAAGAGCCTATCTTATATGTTTCCCACACCCTGTACATACAGATTGCTCACATTAATCCGGACCCTCACCCTGAATAAGAGCCTATCTTATATGTTTCCCACACCCTGTACATACAGATTGCCCACATTAATCCGGACCTTCACCCTGAATAAGAGCCTATCTTATATGTTTCCCACACCCTGTACATACAGATTGCCCACATTAATCCGGACCCTCACCCTGAATAAGAGCCTATATTATATGTTTCCCACACCCTCTACATACAGATTGCTCACATTAATCCGGACCTTCACCCTGAATAAGAGCCTATCTTATATGTTTCCCACACCCTGTACATACAGATTGCCCACATTAATCCGGACCTTCACTCTGAATAAGAGCCTATCTTATATGTTTCCCACACCCTGTACATACAGATTGCTCACATTAATCCGGACCCTCACTCTGAATAAGAGCCTATCTTATATGTTTCCCACACCCTGTACATACAGATTGCTCACATTAATCCGGACCCTCACTCTGAATAAGAGCCTATCTTATATGTTTCCCACACCCTGTACATACAGATTGCTCACATTAATCCGGACCCTCACTCTGAATAAGAGCCTATCTTGTATGTTTCCCACACCCTGTACATACAGATTGCTCACATTAATCCGGACCTTCACCCTGAATAAGAGCCTATCTTATATGTTTCCCCCCTGTACATACAGATTGCCCACATTAATCCGGACCTTCACCCTGAATAAGAGCCTATCTTATATGTTTCCCACACCCTGTACATACAGATTGCCCACATTAATCCGGACCCTCACCCTGAATAAGAGCCTATCTTATATGTTTCCCACACCCTGTACATACAGATTGCCCACATTAATCCGGACCCTCACTCTGAATAAGAGCCTATCTTATATGTTTCCCCCCTGTACATACAGATTGCTCACATTAATCCGGACCCTCACTCTGAATAAGAGCCTATCTTATATGTTTCCCACACCCTGTACATACAGATTGCCCACATTAATCCGGACCTTCACTCTGAATAAGAGCCTATCTTATATGTTTCCCACACCCTGTACATACAGATTGCTCACATTAATCCGGACCTTCACCCTGAATAAGAGCCTATCTTATATGTTTCCCACACCCTGTAAATACAGATTGCCCACATTAATCCGGACCTTCACCCTGAATAAGAGCCTATCTTATATGTTTCCCACACCCTGTACATACAGATTGCTCACATTAATCCGGACCTTCACCCTGAATAAGAGCCTATCTTATATGTTTCCCACACCCTGTACATACAGATTGCTCACATTAATCCGGACCCTCACCCTGAATAAGAGCCTATCTTATATGTTTCCCACACCCTGTACATACAGATTGCCCACATTAATCCGGACCTTTACCCTGGACAAGAGCCTATCTTATATGTTTCCCACACCCTGTAAATACAGATTGCCCACATTAATCCGGACCTTCACCCTGAATAAGAGCCTATCTTATATGTTCCCCACACCCTGTACATACAGATTGCTCACATTAATCCGGACCCTCACCCTGAATAAGAGCCTATCTTATATGTTTCCCACACCCTCTACATACAGATTGCTCACATTAATCCGGACCTTCACCCTGAATAAGAGCCTATCTTATATGTTTCCCACACCCTGTACATACAGATTGCCCACATTAATCCGGACCTTCACTCTGAATAAGAGCCTATCTTATATGTTTCCCACACCCTGTACATACAGATTGCTCACATTAATCCGGACCCTCACTCTGAATAAGAGCCTATCTTATATGTTTCCCACACCCTGTACATACAGATTGCTCACATTAATCCGGACCCTCACTCTGAATAAGAGCCTATCTTATATGTTTCCCACACCCTGTACATACAGATTGCTCACATTAATCCGGACCTTCACTCTGAATAAGAGCCTATCTTGTATGTTTCCCACACCCTGTACATACAGATTGCTCACATTAATCCGGACCTACACCCTGAATAAGAGCCTATCTTATATGTTTCCCACACCCTGTACATACAGATTGCTCACATTAATCCGGACCTTCACCCTGAATAAGAGCCTATCTTATATGTTTCCCCCCTGTACATACAGATTGCCCACATTAATCCGGACCTTCACCCTGAATAAGAGCCTATCTTATATGTTTCCCACACCCTGTACATACAGATTGCTCACATTAATCCGGACCTTCACTCTGAATAAGAGCCTATCTTGTATGTTTCCCACACCCTGTACATACAGATTGCCCACATTAATCCGGACCCTCACTCTGAATAAGAGCCTATCTTATATGTTTCCCACACCCTGTACATACAGATTGCCCACATTAATCCGGACCTTCACCCTGAATAAGAGCCTATCTTATATGTTTCCCCCACCCTGTACATACAGATTGCCCACATTAATCCGGACCTTCACCCTGAATAAGAGCCTATCTTATATGTTTCCCCCACCCTGTACATACATATTGCTTTCGTTAATCCGGACCTTCACCCTGAATAAGAGCCTATCTTATATGTTTCCCACACCCTGTACATACAGATTGCTCACATTAATCCGGACCTTCACCCTGAATAAGAGCCTATCTTATATGTTTCCCCCACCCTGTACATACATATTGCTTTCGTTAATCCGGACCTTCACCCTGAATAAGAGCCTATCTTATATGTTTCCCACACCCTGTACATACAGATTGCTCACATTAATCCGGACCCTCACCCTGAATAAGAGCCTATCTTGTATGTTCCCCACACCCTGTACATACAGATTGCTCACATTAATCCGGACCTTCACCCTGAATAAGAGCCTATCTTATATGTTTCCCACACCCTGTACATACAGATTGCCCACATTAATCCGGACCCTCACCCTGAATAAGAGCCTATCTTATATGTTTCCCACACCCTGTACATACAGATTGCCCACATTAATCCGGACCCTCACTCTGAATAAGAGCCTATCTTATATGTTTCCCCCCTGTACATACAGATTGCTCACATTAATCCGGACCCTCACTCTGAATAAGAGCCTATCTTATATGTTTCCCACACCCTGTACATACAGATTGCCCACATTAATCCGGACCTTCACCCTGAATAAGAGCCTATCTTATATGTTTCCCACACCCTGTACATACAGATTGCTCACATTAATCCGGACCTTCACCCTGAATAAGAGCCTATCTTATATGTTTCCCACACCCTGTACATACAGATTGCTCACATTAATCCGGACCCTCACCCTGAATAAGAGCCTATCTTATATGTTTCCCACACCCTGTACATACAGATTGCCCACATTAATCCGGACCTTTACCCTGGACAAGAGCCTATCTTATATGTTTCCCACACCCTGTAAATACAGATTGCCCACATTAATCCGGACCTTCACCCTGAATAAGAGCCTATCTTATATGTTTCCCACACCCTGTACATACAGATTGCCCACATTAATCCGGACCCTCACCCTGAATAAGAGCCTATATTATATGTTTCCCACACCCTCTACATACAGATTGCTCACATTAATCCGGACCTTCACCCTGAATAAGAGCCTATCTTATATGTTTCCCACACCCTGTACATACAGATTGCCCACATTAATCCGGACCTTCACTCTGAATAAGAGCCTATCTTATATGTTTCCCACACCCTGTACATACAGATTGCTCACATTAATCCGGACCCTCACTCTGAATAAGAGCCTATCTTATATGTTTCCCACACCCTGTACATACAGATTGCTCACATTAATCCGGACCCTCACTCTGAATAAGAGCCTATCTTATATGTTTCCCACACCCTGTACATACAGATTGCTCACATTAATCCGGACCTTCACTCTGAATAAGAGCCTATCTTGTATGTTTCCCACACCCTGTACATACAGATTGCTCACATTAATCCGGACCTACACCCTGAATAAGAGCCTATCTTATATGTTTCCCACACCCTGTACATACAGATTGCTCACATTAATCCGGACCTTCACCCTGAATAAGAGCCTATCTTATATGTTTCCCCCCTGTACATACAGATTGCCCACATTAATCCGGACCTTCACCCTGAATAAGAGCCTATCTTATATGTTTCCCACACCCTGTACATACAGATTGCCCACATTAATCCGGACCCTCACCCTGAATAAGAGCCTATCTTATATGTTTCCCCCACCCTGTACATACAGATTGCCCACATTAATCCGGACCTTCACCCTGAATAAGAGCCTATCTTATATGTTTCCCCCACCCTGTACATACATATTGCTTTCGTTAATCCGGACCTTCACCCTGAATAAGAGCCTATCTTATATGTTTCCCACACCCTGTACATACAGATTGCCCACATTAATCCGGACCCTCACCCTGAATAAGAGCCTATCTTATATGTTTCCCCCACCCTGTACATACAGATTGCTCACATTAATCCGGACCTTCACCCTGAATAAGAGCCTATCTTATATGTTTCCCCCACCCTGTACATACAGATTGCCCACATTAATCCGGACCTTCACCCTGAATAAGAGCCTATCTTATATGTTTCCCACACCCTGTACATACAGATTGCCCACATTAATCCGGACCCTCACCCTGAATAAGAGCCTATCTTATATGTTTCCCCCACCCTGTACATACAGATTGCTCACATTAATCCGGACCTTCACCCTGAATAAGAGCCTATCTTATATGTTTCCCCACACCCTGTACATACAGATTGCTCACATTAATCCAGACCCTCACCCTGAATAAGAGCCTATCTTATATGTTTCCCACACCCTGTACATACAGATTGCTCACATTAATCCGGACCTTCACTCTGAATAAGAGCCTGTCTTGTATGTTTCCCACACCCTGTACATACAGATTGCTCACATTAATCCGGACCTACACCCTGAATAAGAGCCTATCTTATATGTTTCCCACACCCTGTACATACAGATTGCTCACATTAATCCGGACCTTCACCCTGAATAAGAGCCTATCTTATATGTTTCCCCCCTGTACATACAGATTGCCCACATTAATCCGGACCTTCACCCTGAATAAGAGCCTATCTTATATGTTTCCCACACCCTGTACATACATATTGCTTTCGTTAATCCGGACCTTCACCCTGAATAAGAGCCTATCTTATATGTTTCCCACACCCTGTACATACAGATTGCTCACATTAATCCGGACCTTCACTCTGAATAAGAGCCTATCTTGTATGTTTCCCACACCCTGTACATACAGATTGCCCACATTAATCCGGACCTTCACCCTGAATAAGAGCCTATCTTATATGTTTCCCCCACCCTGTACATACATATTGCTTTCGTTAATCCGGACCTTCACCCTGAATAAGAGCCTATCTTATATGTTTCCCACACCCTGTACATACAGATTGCTCACATTAATCCGGACCTTCACCCTGAATAAGAGCCTATCTTATATGTTTCCCACACCCTGTACATACAGATTGCCCACATTAATCCGGACCCTCACCCTGAATAAGAGCCTATCTTATATGTTTCCCACACCCTGTACATACAGATTGCCCACATTAATCCGGACCCTCACTCTGAATAAGAGCCTATCTTATATGTTTCCCCCCTGTACATACAGATTGCTCACATTAATCCGGACCCTCACTCTGAATAAGAGCCTATCTTATATGTTTCCCACACCCTGTACATACAGATTGCCCACATTAATCCGGACCTTTACCCTGGACAAGAGCCTATCTTATATGTTTCCCACACCCTGTAAATACAGATTGCCCACATTAATCCGGACCTTCACCCTGAATAAGAGCCTATCTTATATGTTTCCCACACCCTGTACATACAGATTGCTCACATTAATCCGGACCTTCACCCTGAATAAGAGCCTATCTTATATGTTTCCCACACCCTGTACATACAGATTGCTCACATTAATCCGGACCCTCACCCTGAATAAGAGCCTATCTTATATGTTTCCCACACCCTGTACATACAGATTGCCCACATTAATCCGGACCTTTACCCTGGACAAGAGCCTATCTTATATGTTTCCCACACCCTGTAAATACAGATTGCCCACATTAATCCGGACCTTCACCCTGAATAAGAGCCTATCTTATATGTTTCCCACACCCTGTACATACAGATTGCCCACATTAATCCGGACCCTCACCCTGAATAAGAGCCTATATTATATGTTTCCCACACCCTCTACATACAGATTGCTCACATTAATCCGGACCTTCACCCTGAATAAGAGCCTATCTTATATGTTTCCCACACCCTGTACATACAGATTGCCCACATTAATCCGGACCTTCACTCTGAATAAGAGCCTATCTTATATGTTTCCCACACCCTGTACATACAGATTGCTCACATTAATCCGGACCCTCACTCTGAATAAGAGCCTATCTTATATGTTTCCCACACCCTGTACATACAGATTGCTCACATTAATCCGGACCCTCACTCTGAATAAGAGCCTATCTTATATGTTTCCCACACCCTGTACATACAGATTGCTCACATTAATCCGGACCTTCACTCTGAATAAGAGCCTATCTTGTATGTTTCCCACACCCTGTACATACAGATTGCTCACATTAATCCGGACCTACACCCTGAATAAGAGCCTATCTTATATGTTTCCCACACCCTGTACATACAGATTGCTCACATTAATCCGGACCTTCACCCTGAATAAGAGCCTATCTTATATGTTTCCCCCCTGTACATACAGATTGCCCACATTAATCCGGACCTTCACCCTGAATAAGAGCCTATCTTATATGTTTCCCACACCCTGTACATACAGATTGCCCACATTAATCCGGACCCTCACCCTGAATAAGAGCCTATCTTATATGTTTCCCCCACCCTGTATATACAGATTGCTCACATTAATCCAGACCCTCACCCTGAATAAGAGCCTATCTTATATGTTTCCCCCACCCTGTACATACAGATTGCCCACATTAATCCGGACCTTCACCCTGAATAAGAGCCTATCTTATATGTTTCCCACACCCTGTACATACAGATTGCCCACATTAATCCGGACCCTCACCCTGAATAAGAGCCTATCTTATATGTTTCCCCCACCCTGTACATACAGATTGCCCACATTAATCCGGACCTTCACCCTGAATAAGAGCCTATCTTATATGTTTCCCCCACCCTGTACATACATATTGCTTTCGTTAATCCGGACCTTCACCCTGAATAAGAGCCTATCTTATATGTTTCCCACACCCTGTACATACAGATTGCCCACATTAATCCGGACCCTCACCCTGAATAAGAGCCTATCTTATATGTTTCCCCCACCCTGTACATACAGATTGCTCACATTAATCCGGACCTTCACCCTGAATAAGAGCCTATCTTATATGTTTCCCCCACCCTGTACATACAGATTGCCCACATTAATCCGGACCTTCACCCTGAATAAGAGCCTATCTTATATGTTTCCCACACCCTGTACATACAGATTGCCCACATTAATCCGGACCCTCACCCTGAATAAGAGCCTATCTTATATGTTTCCCCCACCCTGTACATACAGATTGCTCACATTAATCCGGACCTTCACCCTGAATAAGAGCCTATCTTATATGTTTCCCCACACCCTGTACATACAGATTGCCCACATTAATCCGGACCCTCACCCTGAATAAGAGCCTATCTTATATGTTTCCCACACCCTGTACATACAGATTGCCCACATTAATCCAGACCCTCACCCTGAATAAGAGCCTATCTTATATGTTTCCCACACCCTGTACATACAGATTGCTCACATTAATCCGGACCTTCACCCTGAATAAGAGCCTATCTTATATGTTTCCCCCACCCTGTACATACAGATTGCCCACATTAATCCGGACCTTCACCCTGAATAAGAGCCTATCTTATATGTTTCCCACACCCTGTACATACAGATTGCCCACATTAATCCGGACCCTCACCCTGAATAAGAGCCTATCTTATATGTTTCCCACACCCTGTACATACAGATTGCTCACATTAATCCGGACCCTCACTCTGAATAAGAGCCTATCTTATATGTTTCCCACACCCTGTACATACAGATTGCTCACATTAATCCGGACCCTCACTCTGAATAAGAGCCTATCTTATATGTTTCCCCCACCCTGTATATACAGATTGCTCACATTAATCCGGACCTTAACCCTGGACAAGAGCCTATTTTATATGTTTCCCACACCCTGTACATACAGATTGCCCACATTAATCCGGACCTTCACCCTGAATAAGAGCCTATCTTATATGTTTCCCACACCCTGTACATATAGATTGCCCACATTAATCCGGACCTTCACCCTGAATAAGAGCCTATCTTATATGTTTCCCACACCCTGTACATACAGATTGCTCACATTAATCCGGACCCTCACCCTGAATAAGAGCCTATCTTATTTGTTTCCCACACCCTGTACATACAGATTGCTCACATTAATCCGGACCCTCACCCTGAATAAGAGCCTATCTTATATGTTTCCCACACCCTGTACATACAGATTGCTCACATTAATCCGGACCCTCACCCTGAATAAGAGCCTATCTTATATGTTTCCCACACCCTGTACATACAGATTGCTCACATTAATCAGGACCCTCACCCTGAATAAGAGCCTATCTTATATGTTTCCCACACCCTGTACATACAGATTGCTCACATTAATCCGGACCCTCACCCTGAATAAGAGCCTATCTTATATGTTTCCCACACCCTGTACATACAGATTGCCCACATTAATCCGGACCCTCCCCCTGAATAAGAGCCTATCTTATATGTTTCCCACACCCTGTACATACAGATTGCCCACATTAATCCGGACCTTCACCCTGAATAAGAGCCTATCTTATATATTTCCCACACCCTGTACATACAGATTGCCCACATTAATCCGGACCCTCACCCCGAATAAGAGCCTATCTTGTATGTTTCCCACACCCTGTACATACAGATTGCCCACATTAATCCGGACCCTCACCCTGAATAAGAGCCTATCTTATATATTTCCCACACCCTGTACATACAGATTGCCCACATTAATCCGGACCTTTACCCTGGACAAGAGCCTATCTTATATGTTTCCCACACCCTGTACATACAGATTGCCCACATTAATCCGGACCTTTACCCTGGACAAGAGCCTATCTTATATGTTTCCCACACCCTGTACATACAGATTGCTCACATTAATCCGGACCTTCACCCTAAATAAGAGCCTATCTTATATGTCCCCCCCCCCCTGTACATACAGATTGCCCACATTAATCCGGACCCTCACCCTGAATAAGAGCCTATCTTATATGTTTCCCACACCCTGTACATACAGATTGCCCACATTAATCCGGACCTTTACCCTGAATAAGAGCCTATCTTATATGTTTCCCACACCCTGTACATACAGATTGCCCACATTAATCCGGACCTTCACTCTGAATAAGAGCCTATCTTATATGTTTCCCACACCCTGTACATACAGATTGCCCACATTAATCCGGACCTTTACCCTGGACAAGAGCCTATCTTATATGTTTCCCACACCCTGTACATACAGATTGCCCACATTAATCCGGACCTTCACCCTGAATAAGAGCCTATCTTATATGTTTCCCACACCCTGTACATACAGATTGCCCACATTAATCCGGACCTTCACCCTGAATAAGAGCCTATCTTATATGTTTCCCACACCCTGTACATACAGATTGCTCACATTAATCCGGACCTTCACCCTAAATAAGAGCCTATCTTATATGTTTCCCACACCCTGTACATACAGATTGCCCACATTAATCCGGACCCTCACCCTGAATAAGAGCCTATCTTATATGTTTCCCACACCCTGTACATACAGATTGCCCACATTAATCCGGACCCTCACCCTGAATAAGAGCCTATCTTATATGTTTCCCACACCCTGTACATACAGATTGCTCACATTAATCCGGACCCTCACTCTGAATAAGAGCCTATCTTATATGTTTTCCACACCCTGTACATACAGATTGCTCACATTAATCCGGACCTTCACCCTGAATAAGAGCCTATCTTATATGTCTCCCACACCCTGTACATACAGATTGCCCACATTAATCCGGACCTTCACCCTGAATAAGAGCCTATCTTATATGCTTCCCACACCCTGTACATACAGATTGCTCACATTGATCCGGACCCTCACCCTGAATAAGAGCCTATCTTTTATGTTTCCCACACCCTGTACATACAGATTGCCCACATTAATCCGGACCCTCACCCTGAATAAGAGCCTATCTTATATGTTTCCCCCCTGTACATACAGATTGCCCACATTAATCCGGACCTTTACCCTGGACAAGAGCCTATCTTATATGTTTCCCACACCCTGTACATACAGATTGCTCACATTAATCCGGACCCTCACCCTGAATAAGAGCCTATCTTATATGTTTCCCACACCCTGTACATACAGATTGCTCACATTGATCCGGACCCTCACCCTGAATAAGAGCCTATCTTATATGTTTCCCCCCTGTACATACAGATTGCCCACATTAATCCGGACCTTCACCCTGAATAAGAGCCTATCTTATATGTCTCCCACACCCTGTACATACAGATTGCCCACATTAATCCGGACCTTCACCCTGAATAAGAGCCTATCTTATATGCTTCCCACACCCTGTACATACAGATTGCTCACATTGATCCGGACCCTCACCCTGAATAAGAGCCTATCTTATATGTCTCCCACACCCTGTACATACAGATTGCCCACATTAATCCGGACCTTCACCCTGAATAAGAGCCTATCTTATATGTCTCCCACACCCTGTACATACAGATTGCCCACATTAATCCGGACCTTCACCCTGAATAAGAGCCTATCTTATATGTCTCCCACACCCTGTACATACAGATTGCCCACATTAATCCGGACCTTCACCCTGAATAAGAGCCTATCTTATATGCTTCCCACACCCTGTACATACAGATTGCTCACATTGATCCGGACCCTCACCTTGAATAAGAGCCTATCTTTTATGTTTCCCACACCCTGTACATACAGATTGCCCACATTAATCCGGACCCTCACCCTGAATAAGAGCCTATCTTATATGTTTCCCCCCTGTACATACAGATTGCCCACATTAATCCGGACCTTTACCCTGGACAAGAGCCTATCTTATATGTTTCCCACACCCTGTACATACAGATTGCTCACATTAATCCGGACCCTCACCCTGAATAAGAGCCTATTTTATATGTTTCCCACACCCTGTACATACAGATCGCTCACATTAATCCGGACCTTCACTCTGAATAAGAGCCTATCTTGTATGTTTCCCCCCTGTACATACAGATTGCCCACATTAATCCGGACCCTCACCCTGAATAAGAGTCTATCTTATATGTTTCCCACACCCTGTACATACAGATTGCCCACATTAATCCGGACCCTCACTCTGAATAAGAGCCTATCTTATATGTTTCCCATACCCTGTACATACAGATTGCCCACATTAATCCGGACCTTTACCCTGGAGAAGAGCCTATCTTATATGTTTCCCACACCCTGTACATACAGATTGCTCACATTAATCCGGACCCTCACCCTGAATAAGAGCCTATCTTATATGTTTCCCCCACCCTGTACATACATATTGCTTTCGTTAATCCGGACCTTCACCCTGAATAAGAGCCTATCTTATATGTTTCCCACACCCTGTACATACAGATTGCTCACATTAATCCGGACCTTCACCCTGAATAAGAGCCTATCCTATATGTTTCCCACACCCTGTACATACAGATTGCTCACATTAATCCGGACCTTCACCCTGAATAAGAGCCTATCTTATATGTTTCCCCCACCCTGTACATACAGATTGCCCACATTAATCCGGACCTTCACCCTGAATAAGAGCCTATCTTATATGTTTCCCCCACCCTGTACATACAGATTGCCCACATTAATCCGGACCTTCACCCTGAATAAGAGTCTATCTTATATGTTTCCCACACCCTGTACATACAGATTGCTCACATTAATCCGGACCTTCACCCTGAATAAGAGCCTATCTTATATGTTTCCCCCCTGTACATACAGATTGCTCACATTAATCCGGACCTTCACCCTGAATAAGAGCCTATCTTATATGTTTCCCACACCCTGTACATACAGATTGCCCACATTAATCCGGACCCTCACCCTGAATAAGAGCCTATCTTATATGTTTCCCACACCCTGTACATACAGATTGCCCACATTAATCCGGACCTTTACCCTGGACAAGAGCCTATCTTATATGTTTCCCACACCCTGTACATACAGATTGCCCACATTAATCCGGACCTTCACCCTGAATAAGAGCCTATCTTATATCTTTCCCACACCCTGTACATACAGATTGCTCACATTGATCCGGACCCTCACCCTGAATAAGAGCCTATCTTATATGTTTCCCCCACCCTGTACATACAGATTGCTCACATTAATCCGGACCCTCACCCTGAATAAGAGCCTATCTTATATGTTTCCCCCCCTGTACATACAGATTGCTCACATTAATCCGGACCTTTACCCTGAATAAGAGCCTATCTTATATGTTTCCCCCTATACATACAGATTGCCCACATTAATCCGGACCCTCACCCTGAATAAGAGTCTATCTTATATGTTTCCCCCCTGTACATACAGATTGCCCACATTAATCCGGACCTTTACCCTGGAGAAGAGCCTATCTTATATGTTTCCCACACCCTGTACATACAGATTGCTCACATTAATCCGGACCCTCACCCTGAATAAGAGCCTATCTTATATGTTTCCCACACCCTGTACATACAGATTGCTCACATTAATCCGGACCCTCACCCTGAATAAGAGCCTATCTTATATGTTTCCCACACCCTGTACATACAGATTGCTCACATTAATCCGGACCCTCACCCTGAATAAGAGCCTATCTTATATGTTTCCCCCTATACATACAGATTGCCCACATTAATCCGGACCCTCACCCTGAATAAGAGTCTATCTTATATGTTTCCCACACCCTGTACATACAGATTGCTCACATTAATCCGGACCCTCACCCTGAATAAGAGCCTATCTTATATGTTTCCCACACCCTGTACATACAGATTGCTCACATTAATCCGGACCCTCACCCTGAATAAGAGCCTATCTTATATGTTTCCCCCTATACATACAGATTGCCCACATTAATCCGGACCCTCACCCTGAATAAGAGCCTATCTTATATGTTTCCCCCCTGTACATACAGATTGCCCACATTAATCCGGACCTTCACCCTGAATAAGAGCCTATCTTATATGTTTCCCACACCCTGTACATACAGATTGCCCACATTAATCCGGACCCTCACCCTGAATAAGAGCCTATCTTATATGTTTCCCACACCCTGTACATACAGATTGCCCACATTAATCCGGACCTTCACCCTGAATAAGAGCCTATCTTATATGTTTCCCACACCCTGTACATACAGATTGCTCACATTAATCAGGACCCTCACCCTGAATAAGAGCCTATCTTATATGTTTCCCACACCCTGTACATACAGATTGCCCACATTAATCCGGACCCTCACCCTGAATAAGAGCCTATCTTATATGTTTCCCACACCCTGTACATACAGATTGCTTTCGTTAATCCGGACCTTCACCCTGAATAAGAGCCTATCTTATATGTTTCCCACACCCTGTACATACAGATTGCTCACATTAATCAGGACCCTCACCCTGAATAAGAGCCTATCTTATATGTTTCCCACACCCTGTACATACAGATTGCCCACATTAATCCGGACCTTCACCCTGAATAAGAGCCTATCTTATATGTTTCCCACACCCTGTACATACAGATTGCCCGCATTAATCCGGACCCTCACCCTGAATAAGAGCCTATCTTATATGTTTCCCCCCTATACATACAGATTGCTCACATTAATCCGGACCCTCACCCTGAATAAGAGCCTATCTTATATGTTTCCCACACCCAGTACATACAGATTGCTCACATTAATCCGGACCTTCACCCTGAATAAGAGCCTATCTTATATGTTTCCCACACCCTGTACATACAGATTGCCCACATTAATCCGGACCTTCGCCCTGAATAAGAGCCTATCTTATATGTTTCCCACACCCTGTACATACAGATTGCCCACATTAATCCGGACCCTCACCCTGAATAAGAGCCTATCTTATATGTTTCCCACACCCTGTACATACAGATTGCCCACATTAATCCGGACCCTGACCCTGAATAAGAGCCTATCTTATATGTTTCCCACTCCCTGTACATACAGATTGGCCACATTAATCCGGACCCTCACCCTGAATAAGAGCCTATCTTATATGTTTCCCCCCTATACATACAGATTGCTCACATTAATCCGGACCTTCACCCTGAATAAGAGCCTATCTTATATGTTTCCCACACCCAGTACATACAGACTGCTCACATTAATCCGGACCTTCACCCTGAATAAGAGCCTATCTTATATGTTTCCCCCACCCTGTACATACAGATTGCTCACATTAATCCGGACCTTCACCCTGAATAAGAGCCTATCTTATATGTTTCCCCCACCCTGTACATACAGATTGCCCACATTAATCCGGACCTTCGCCCTGAATAAGAGCCTATCTTATATGTTTCCCACACCCTGTACATACAGATTGCCCACATTAATCCGGACCCTCACCCTGAATAAGAGCCTATCTTATATGTTTCCCCCCTGTACATACAGATTGCCCACATTAATCCGGACCTTCGCCCTGAATAAGAGCCTATCTTATATGTTTCCCACACCCTGTACATACAGATTGCCCGCATTAATCCGGACCCTCACCCTGAATAAGAGCCTATCTTATATGTTTCCCACACCCAGTACATACAGATTGCTCACATTAATCCGGACCTTCACCCTGAATAAGAGCCTATCTTATATGTTTCCCCCACCCTGTACATACAGATTGCTCACATTAATCCGGACCTTCACCCTGAATAAGAGTCTATCTTATATGTTTCCCACACCCTGTACATACAGATTGCTCACATTAATCCGGACCCTCACCCTGAATAAGAGCCTATCTTATATGTTTCCCACACCCTGTACATACAGATTGCTCACATTAATCCGGACCTTCACCCTGAATAAGAGCCTATCTTATATGTTTCCCACACCCTGTACATACAGATTGCTCACATTAATCCGGACCTTCACCCTGCATAAGAGCCTATCTTATATGTTTCCCACACCCTGTACATACAGATTGCTCACATTAATCCGGACCCTCACCCTGAATAAGAGCCAATCTTATATGTTTCCCACACCCTGTACATACAGATTGCCCACATTAATCCGGACCTTCACCCTGAATAAGAGCCTATCTTATATGTTTCCCACACCCTGTACATACAGATTGCTCACATTAATCCGGACCTTCACTCTGAATAAGAGCCTATCTTATATGTTTCCCACACCCTGTACATACAGATTGCTCACATTAATCCGGACCCTCACCCTGAATAAGAGCCTATCTTATATGTTTCCCCCTATACATACAGATTGCCCACATTAATCCGGACCCTCACCCTGAATAAGAGCCTATCTTATATGTTTCCCACACCCTGTACATACAGATTGCTCACATTAATCCGGACCCTCACCCTGAATAAGAGCCTATCTTATATGTTTCCCACACCCTGTACATACAGATTGCTCACATTAATCCGGACCCTCACCCTGAATAAGAGCCTATCTTATATGTTTCCCACACCCTGTACATACAGATTGCTCACATTAATCCGGACCCTCACCCTGAATAAGAGCCTATCTTATATGTTTCCCCCTATACATACAGATTGCCCACATTAATCCGGACCCTCACCCTGAATAAGAGTCTATCTTATATGTTTCCCCCCTGTACATACAGATTGCCCACATTAATCCGGACCTTTACCCTGGAGAAGAGCCTATCTTATATGTTTCCCACACCCTGTACATACAGATTGCTCACATTAATCCGGACCTTCACCCTGAATAAGAGCCTATCTTATATGTTTCCCACACCCTGTACATACAGATTGCTCACATTAATCCGGACCCTCACCCTGAATAAGAGCCTATCTTATATGTTTCCCACACCCTGTACATACAGATTGCTCACATTAATCCGGACCCTCACCCTGAATAAGAGCCTATCTTATATGTTTCCCCCTATACATACAGATTGCCCACATTAATCCGGACCCTCACCCTGAATAAGAGTCTATCTTATATGTTTCCCACACCCTGTACATACAGATTGCTCACATTAATCCGGACCCTCACCCTGAATAAGAGCCTATCTTATATGTTTCCCACACCCTGTACATACAGATTGCTCACATTAATCCGGACCCTCACCCTGAATAAGAGCCTATCTTATATGTTTCCCCCTATACATACAGATTGCCCACATTAATCCGGACCCTCACCCTGAATAAGAGCCTATCTTATATGTTTCCCCCCTGTACATACAGATTGCCCACATTAATCCGGACCTTCACCCTGAATAAGAGCCTATCTTATATGTTTCCCACACCCTGTACATACAGATTGCCCACATTAATCCGGACCCTCACCCTGAATAAGAGCCTATCTTATATGTTTCCCACACCCTGTACATACAGATTGCCCACATTAATCCGGACCTTCACCCTGAATAAGAGCCTATCTTATATGTTTCCCACACCCTGTACATACAGATTGCTCACATTAATCAGGACCCTCACCCTGAATAAGAGCCTATCTTATATGTTTCCCACACCCTGTACATACAGATTGCCCACATTAATCCGGACCCTCACCCTGAATAAGAGCCTATCTTATATGTTTCCCACACCCTGTACATACAGATTGCTTTCGTTAATCCGGACCTTCACCCTGAATAAGAGCCTATCTTATATGTTTCCCACACCCTGTACATACAGATTGCTCACATTAATCAGGACCCTCACCCTGAATAAGAGCCTATCTTATATGTTTCCCACACCCTGTACATACAGATTGCCCACATTAATCCGGACCTTCACCCTGAATAAGAGCCTATCTTATATGTTTCCCACACCCTGTACATACAGATTGCCCGCATTAATCCGGACCCTCACCCTGAATAAGAGCCTATCTTATATGTTTCCCCCCTATACATACAGATTGCTCACATTAATCCGGACCCTCACCCTGAATAAGAGCCTATCTTATATGTTTCCCACACCCAGTACATACAGATTGCTCACATTAATCCGGACCTTCACCCTGAATAAGAGCCTATCTTATATGTTTCCCACACCCTGTACATACAGATTGCCCACATTAATCCGGACCTTCGCCCTGAATAAGAGCCTATCTTATATGTTTCCCACACCCTGTACATACAGATTGCCCACATTAATCCGGACCCTCACCCTGAATAAGAGCCTATCTTATATGTTTCCCACACCCTGTACATACAGATTGCCCACATTAATCCGGACCCTGACCCTGAATAAGAGCCTATCTTATATGTTTCCCACTCCCTGTACATACAGATTGGCCACATTAATCCGGACCCTCACCCTGAATAAGAGCCTATCTTATATGTTTCCCCCCTATACATACAGATTGCTCACATTAATCCGGACCCTCACCCTGAATAAGAGCCTATCTTATATGTTTCCCACACCCAGTACATACAGACTGCTCACATTAATCCGGACCTTCACCCTGAATAAGAGCCTATCTTATATGTTTCCCCCACCCTGTACATACAGATTGCTCACATTAATCCGGACCTTCACCCTGAATAAGAGCCTATCTTATATGTTTCCCCCACCCTGTACATACAGATTGCCCACATTAATCCGGACCTTCGCCCTGAATAAGAGCCTATCTTATATGTTTCCCACACCCTGTACATACAGATTGCCCACATTAATCCGGACCCTCACCCTGAATAAGAGCCTATCTTATATGTTTCCCCCCTGTACATACAGATTGCCCACATTAATCCGGACCTTCGCCCTGAATAAGAGCCTATCTTATATGTTTCCCACACCCTGTACATACAGATTGCCCGCATTAATCCGGACCCTCACCCTGAATAAGAGCCTATCTTATATGTTTCCCACACCCAGTACATACAGATTGCTCACATTAATCCGGACCTTCACCCTGAATAAGAGCCTATCTTATATGTTTCCCCCACCCTGTACATACAGATTGCTCACATTAATCCGGACCTTCACCCTGAATAAGAGTCTATCTTATATGTTTCCCACACCCTGTACATACAGATTGCTCACATTAATCCGGACCCTCACCCTGAATAAGAGCCTATCTTATATGTTTCCCACACCCTGTACATACAGATTGCTCACATTAATCCGGACCTTCACCCTGAATAAGAGCCTATCTTATATGTTTCCCACACCCTGTACATACAGATTGCTCACATTAATCCGGACCTTCACCCTGCATAAGAGCCTATCTTATATGTTTCCCACACCCTGTACATACAGATTGCTCACATTAATCCGGACCCTCACCCTGAATAAGAGCCAATCTTATATGTTTCCCACACCCTGTACATACAGATTGCCCACATTAATCCGGACCTTCACCCTGAATAAGAGCCTATCTTATATGTTTCCCACACCCTGTACATACAGATTGCTCACATTAATCCGGACCTTCACCCTGCATAAGAGCCTATCTTATATGTTTCCCACACCCTGTACATACAGATTGCTCACATTAATCCGGACCCTCACCCTGAATAAGAGCCAATCTTATATGTTTCCCACACCCTGTACATACAGATTGCCCACATTAATCCGGACCCTCACCCTGAATAAGAGCCTATCTTATATGTTTCCCACACCCTGTACATACAGATTGCTCACATTAAAAATCATCCTACCTGCATCTATTGCATGTTATGAGCATTTAAACATCCAAGATGGCGGCTCATGGAACATCAGGCAGCCTGTAAACAGGAAGTGCCTTCTGACTGTGCTGCTCTGCATTCTGGGATTGCTGACCTTTTCCTGACCCCAGCTCTGCTCTGTCTGAGCAAAGCGCAGCTATAACCCCGCCCCCTGCACTTTATCCCACTCTCCTCAGTATGTGATGCTTCTGAGTCAAGATGACGGCGCCCGTATCGTAGAGTCCTGAACAGAGTCTAAAAACTTAAAATATATTAATTTTAGATGCTGGGGAAATCGCTTTTTAAGGGTTTGGGCTTTTCATTAGATTATGGTGAAGGTCCGGTTTAAATCCGCTGACGTCACGTCGTCCAAGTCCAGCGGCTCAGAGCGCACTCCCCGCGGGGCATCCGAAATCGCTGTGTGAAACCCCCCAGGACGCCCCATTCACCTCACCTTACTCCCGTTCCAACAGCGCATGCGCATCTCGCGCTTCTCTCTAGCAGGGCGCCGTTTGTGAATGGCGGGTGCGCTCACTGTTAGAGGGAAGTGCGAGATGTGGCCGCCAGCGTGCTCAGAGCCGCTGTCATTGTCTGTCCCATGTACGTGCATACCACAGCGGCTCTGAGCGCGCTGATTGGACGAGCGGCCGCGCATGCGCCGTAGGAGCGGGGTGAGGTGAGTTTTTTCTGCCATTCTGGGGGGTTTCACGCAGCGAGGTGATCGGGGCGCCCCGCGGAAGTGGAGCAAAACCCAGGATAGTGAAAATCCTGAGTGTTGGTCCACTTTAATTAGTGGCGCTCGTGCCCATCTTTACAAGTTGGGAGGTATGGAAATGGGTTATGGGATCTGGGGCCAAAATAACAAGGTAATGACATTGTTTCTGTTATTAAGTTATTAGGATGAAGGTGCTGCTTTAGTTAGGTCGGCATGTGACGGGGTTGCTAAGGGAACCAACCGGAAGTGTAGGCCGCAATGTTTACATCCGCGTAGGCAGAACCGGAAGTGCAGCCCGCGACGTTTTTTGTAACCTGTGCTGTGGCAGAACCGGAAGTCAAACCGCGATGTTTAGGTCAAGCGGAGGCCGATCCGGAAGCCTAGTCCGTGATGTTTTAGGTAAGCGGAGGCAGAACCGGAAGTGCAGGCCGCGATGTTTACAAACGCGTAGGCAGAACCGGAAGTGCAGGCGCTACGTTTACCTGAGCTGGGGCAAAACCGGACGTCAAGCCGCGATGTTTACCTGTGCTCGGGCAAAACCAGAAGTCAAGCCGCGATGTTGAGGTAAGCGGAAGCCGACCTGGAGGCGTGGTCGGAGATGTTTAGGTAAGCGGAGGCAGGACCGGAAGTGCAGGCCGCAATGTTTACCTGTGCTGGAGCAGAGCCTGATGTCAAACCGCGATGTTGAGGTAATCCGGAAGCGTAGCCCGCGATGTTTAGGTAAGTGGAGGCAGAACCGGAAGCAATGTTTACCAGTGCGGAGGCCGAACCGGAAGTGTAGGCCGCGTTGATTCCTTATGCGGAGGCAGCGCCGTTACCGCGAGGCCACGCCCTCTTGCCGTTTAACGGCGCATAACTGATCCAGCCGCCATTGAGAGTGAAAGCTTTTTAACACTGGTGACAATGTCAGCCCCGGCCTCCATGTACATGGGGGATATGAACAGTAATGGGGCAATGGCCGCCCTGGTGACCCAGCCCTCGCTTTATGCAGCAGACCCGGCCCCCGAGGTGACAATGGGCGCCATGTCCTCGCTATACACAGAGGTCTTAAACGGTAATGGGACAATGGCCGCCCCGGCCTCGCTCTACGTTGGTGACCTGACCCCCGAGGTGACGGAGGCGTCGCTGTACGAGAAGTTCTCCCGGGTCGGGCCGGTGGCCTCCATCCGCGTTTGCCGCGACGCCGCCACCCGCCGCTCCCTGGGCTACGCCTACGTGAACTTCGTCCAGCCGGCGGACGCCGAACGCGCCCTGGTCACCCTGAACTTCGAAACGGTCCAGGGCTGCACTATGCGCCTGATGTGGTGCCAGCGCGACCCCAGCGCTCGCAAGTCGGGCGTAGGCAACGTCTACGTGCGCAACCTGGAGCCGTCCATCGACAGCAAGCTGCTGCGCGACACCTTCTCGCCGTTCGGCGCCATCCTGTCCTGTAAGGTGGCCCGCAACCAGCGCGGCGTCTCGCTGGGCCACGGCTTCGTCCACTTCGGGAGCCAGGAATCGGCCGACGCCGCCATCGCCGCCCTGGACGGCCTGCTGTTCAACGAGCGCAAGGTCTACGTGGCCCGCTACAAGACCCGCGAGGAGCGCGAGCAGGAGCGCACCCGCTTCACCAACGTCTACGTCAACAACCTGCCCGAGGACGTGGACGAGCGGCGCCTCTGCGACCTCTTCTCGGGCTTCGGGACGCCGCTGAGCATCAAGTTGATGGTGGACGCCGGCGGGCGCTCCCGTGGCTTCGGCTTCGGCAGCTTCGCCAGCCACGAGGAGGCACTGGCGGCCGTGGCCGGGCTCAACGGCAAGGAGGTGGGCGGCGGCGGGCACGCGCTGTATGCCGGGCGCGCCCAGAAAAAGCGCGAGCGCCAGGCGGAGCTGAGGAGCCGCTTCCAGGGCAGCGAGAGCGGGCCGCCGCGCAACCTCTACGTGAAGAACCTGGGCGGGGCCGTGGACGGCGAGCGGCTCCGGGAGATGTTTGCGGCGTTCGGCGCCATTACCAGCGCCAAAGTGATGAGCGACGGCAACGGGCGCAGCAAGGGCTTCGGCTTCGTGTGCTTCGCGGGCCGCGAGGAGGCTGCCGCGGCCCTGCGCGAGATGAACGGGCGCATTGTGGACGGCAAGCCGCTGTACGTGGCGCGGGCCCAACGCAAGGAGGAGCGCCGCGCCATGCTGGCCGCGCAGCTCAGCCAACGCCGGGCCACGCCCTGCCCGGGCCCGTTCCAGCCACCGACTAACTGCCTAGTCTCACCGTTCCCACAGCAACCCAACCGAGTCTTTTACAACCAGAGCCCCGCCCACTTCCCGCAATGCAACGCCCCCAAGTCCTACGCAAGAATCTCCCCGCCGGGTCTAAGGTCGGCCAGGACCAACCTCCAGTTGGTTCCGCAGTGTCAGTATATTGCCCAGCCAATCCAATCGCCCGCCCACCTCCAGCGCGAGCCCGCCCACCTCCAGCGTGAGCCCGCCCACCTCCAGCGCGAGCCCGCCGCCGACGTCCACGAGCCGCTCTCGCCGGCCTCCCTGGCCCTGCTGCCCCCTCAGGAGCAAAAAGACGCGATCGGCGCCCGCCTCTACCCCGTCATCCACAGCCTTAGCCCCGCCCAGTCCAGGAAGATCACCGGCATGCTGCTGGAGCTGGAGAACAGCGAACTGCTGCAGATGCTGCACGCCCCCGCCCACCTCCACTCCCGCGTGGAGGAAGCCGTCAGCGTCCTGCGGGCCCACAACGCCGCCGAGGGCGCCGTCAACGGCAGCGCCTAGGGCTAGTCTTTCCTGTACGATGTCACCCGGCGGGAAGATTCCCGAGTCTCCAAGCCGCGTCGATTGTTTTTTTTTTTTTTTCTCTTTTTGAACTTTTTACAAACTTTTACAACTTTTTTTTTTAACTTGCTGTTTTGTTTAAGGCTTTTTGATTAACTTTTTAAAAACTTTTTGAAACTTTTTTTATTAATTTGTCGCTTACAAGACTTTCTGAAAACGTATTTATTTCTGTTCCATTTTTTATTTATTATTATTTATTTATTTATTTCTGTCCTAATCTTTTTAAACTTTTTTTTAACTTTTTCAAAACTTTTAAACTTTTTTTTTTTTTTACTTGCTGTTTTTTTTAACCCTTTTTTAACTTTAGTTTTTAAATAAGTCGCTGGTGTCACAGGGGGGGCGCTATTACCCGCAAGCACGCAGGCCGTGATTGGACAACCTTTGCTGCATGAAGATCCGCAATGTCTCCATTCCACCCTAGTGGGAAGGTTCGGGAGTCTTCAGCCGCTGCAGCCGCTTTGTTTTATTGCCCTTTTTTAACGTTTTAAAACTTTTTTTAACTTGTTTTCGAGTCTTTTTCAAACTTTTTTTAACTTGTTTTCGAGTCTTTTTAAAACTTTTTTTAACTTGTTTTCGACTATTTTTTTTAATCCTATTTATTGCCCTTTTTTAACTTGTTTTTAAGACTTTTAAAACTTTTTTCCTTCTCTTTTTAAACTTTTTTTTTCACTTGTTTTCAAGACTTTTAAAACTTTTTTTTTACTTGTTTTCGAGACTTAAAACTTTTTTCCTTCTCTTTTTAAACTTTTTTTTTCACTTGTTTTCAAGACTTTTAAAACTTTTTTTTTAACGTGTTTTCAAGACTTTTAAAACTTTTTTCCTTCTCTTTTTAAACTTTTTTTTTCACTTGTTTTCAAGACTTTTAAAACTTTTTTTTAACGTGTTTTCAAGACTTTTAAAACTTTTTTCCTTCTCTTTTTAAACTTTTTTTTTTCACTTGTTTTCAAGACTTGAAAAGAAGTTAAAAAAAGTTTTAAAAGTTTTTAAAAGTCTTAAAAACAAGTTAAAAAAAGTTTTAAAAGTTTTGAAAACAAGTGAAAAAAAAAAGTTTAAAAAGAGAAGGAAAAAAGTTTTAAAAAGTCTTGAAAACAAGTTAAAAAAAAGTTTTAAAAGTCTTGAAAACAAGTGAAAAAAAAAGTTTAAAAAGAGAAGGAAAAAAGTTTTAAAAAGTCTTGAAAACAAGTTAAAAAAAAGTTTTAAAAGTCTTGAAAACAAGTTCAAAAAGGGCAATAAATAGGATTTAAAAAAATAGTCGAAAACAAGTTTAAAAAAGTTTTAAAAAGACTCGAAAACAAGTTAAAAAAAAAAGGGCAATAAATAAACTAAAACAAAGTGGCTGCAGCGGCTGACTTTTTTTTTTGAAGACTTTTAAAACTTTTTTTTACTTGTTTTCAAGACTTTTTTTTAAACGTTTTAACTTTTTAAAAAACTTTTACACTTTTTTTAACTTCTTTTCAAGACTTTTAAAACTTTTTTTTACTTGTTTTCAAGACTTTTCTAAACGTTTTAACTTTTTAAAAAACTTTTAAACTTTTTTTTTAACTTCTTTTCAAGACTTTTAAAACTTTTTTTTACTTGTTTTCAAGACTTTTCTAAACGTTTTAACTTTTTAAAAAAACTTTTAAACTTTTTTTTTTAAAACTTTGCCTTTAAAGTGGACCAAAACCTGGGATTTAGGCCTTGCTGTGTGAACCCCCCCCCCCCCCAGGGTTGGCCAATCTAACTCACCTTTCCCCCGCCCTATGGCGCATGCGCGGCCTCTCGTCCAATCAGCACACTCGTATCCATCTAAGTGGTAGGCCCTGAGTGCGCCTGCATCCCCTGCTTCCCTCTAACAGAGAGCGTGCCCGCCTTTGCCTTTAAAGTGGACCAAAACCCAGGATTTTGACCCCCCAGGGTCGCCCAGTCTAATCCCTGATCCTATGGCGCATGCGCGGCCTCTTGTCCAATCAGCGCACTCGTATCCGTCTAAGTGGGCGGTCCTGAGGCCACATCCCCCCTTACCCTCTAACAGGGTGCGCGCCCTGCTAAAGGGATAGCGGTGAGCAGTCGCTGTGGAGTGGGGGAGGAGGTTTACCCGGTGACCTGAGTGGGTTTCACACAGCGATTCAGGATGCCATGGGTGGCAGGGAATCAAGCGGCCCTGGAATCTTATACATTTTAGGGCTGTGGGTTTTGGTCCGCTTTAAGATATTTTTTTTACACAGGACACTAAGGACTAAAGCACTCCAACATTCATCTTGGTAAAGAAGTGGCGGGTGCCACAGGGGGGCGCCATTGCCCGCAGCGCGCAGGCCGTGATTGGACAACCTCCGCCGTATGAAGGTCCGCGACGTCTCCATTACACCCTGGCGGGAAGCTTCGCGAGTCTCCAGCCGCTGCAGCCGCTTTGTTAATCTATTTATTGCCCTTTTTTAACTTTTTAAAACTTTTTTTAACTTGTTTTCGACTATTTTTAAAACTTTTTTTAACTTGTTTTCGACTGTTTTTTTTTAAAACCCTATTTATTGCCCTTTTTGAACTTGTTTTTAAGACTTTTTAAAAACTTTTAAAACTTTTTTGCTTTTTAAACTTTTTTTTTTCACTTGTTTTCCAGACTTTTTAAAACTTTTTTCAACTTGTTTTTTAAGACTTTCAAACTTTTTTTCACTTGTTTTCAAGACTTTTTAAACTTTTTCTTTTACTTGTATTCAAGACTTTTTAAAACTTTTAAAAAATTGTTTTCCAGACTTTTTAAAACTTTTTTTCAACTTGTTTTTTAAGACTTTTTAAAACTTTTTTTTTAACTTGTTTTCAAGACTTTTTAAAACTTTTTTTTCAACTTGTTTTTTAAGACTTTTTAAAACTTTTTTTTTACTTGTTTTCAAGACTTTTTAAAACTTTTTTTTCAACTTGTTTTTTAAGAATTTTTAAAACTTTTTTAAAATAGTTTTCAAGACTTTTTAAAACTTTTTTTTAACTTGTTTTTAATATTTTTTTAACACTTTTAAAACTTTTTTTTACCTGTTTTCAAGATTGTTTAAACTTTTTTTTAACTTATTTTCAAGACTTTTTAAAACTTTTTTTTAACTTGTTTTTAATATTTTTTTTAACACTTTTAAAACTTTTTTTTTACCTGTTTTTAAGATTGTTTAAACTTTTTTTTAACTTGTTTTCAAGACTTTTTAAAACTTTTTTTAACTTGTTTTCAAGACTTTCAAACTTTTTTTTTTAACTTGTTTTTTAAGACTTTTAAAAAAAATTTTTTAACTTGTTTTCAAGACTTTTTAAAACTTTTTTTTCAACTTGTTTTTTAAGAATTTTTAAAACTTTTTAAACTTGTTTTCAAGACTTTTTAAAACTTTTTTTATCTTGTTTTTAATATTTTTTTTTAACAACACTTTAAAAAAATTTTTTTTACCTGTTTTCAAGATTGTTTAAACTTTTTTAACTTGTTTTCAAGGCTTTTTTTTTAACTTGTTTTTTAAGACTTTCAAACTTTTTTTTAACTTGTTTTCAAGACTTTTAAAAACTTTTTTTAACTTGTTTTTAATATTTTTTTTAACAACACTTTTGAAACTTTTTTTTTACCTGTTTTTAAGATCGTTTAAACTTTTTTAACTTGTTTTCAAGATTTTTTTAAACTTGTTTTTTAAGACTTTTTAAAGCAGCGGGTGTCACAGGGGGGGGGCATTGCCCGCAGAGCTCAGGCCGCGATTGGACAAGCTCCGCTGTACGAAGATCCGCGAAGATTTGGCGATGTCTCCAGCTGCATCAGCCCCGATTCAGTAAACTTGCCTTGAAGCGGGGACGGAACCCTCGCCGGCCCTGGAGTCTGAAGACGGGTGAGAGGACTGACTTTGCTGCCCCCTAGTGTCGCATCCTCGGGAGGGCGGCCATCCCTGCTCAAGCTTCTGCCCCTTTAGAGTGTAAGCTCCTGCGGTTCAAGCGGAACCCAACCGGGGATTTTAACTTTACCCGGGTCCCTGATGTGCGAACCCCTCAGTAAAACTCACCTCTTCCAGGGCCTACGGCTCATGCGCGGGATCTCGTCCAATCGTCAGCTCTGCACTTGGCAGTTATGAATGGCGGGAGTGTGCGCACGGCCCAAAGATGTCGGGGATGCACCATGTGAGGGTGACAGGAAGGGGGGGGGGTTTGCTGGGACCCCAGCAGGGCATCCTGATTCGGCCAGAGGCCGGCCCTGGAATCTTTTATCTTCCAGGGCCCCATTGGGTTTGGTTCCGATTTAAAGGGGAACAAATCCCACGAGCGGGCGGTAATTACTCGCCTCCTTTCCAGCGCCGCTCTCGTCCAATCAGAGCCCTTTACTGTGTTTACATCCCGGGTTTGGTTCAGATTTAAAGCGGAACAAAACCCACGAGCTGCCGGCCTGGAATCTTAATAGACTCCAAGGCCGGCCGCTGGCTTTCCCGATTTGGGATGCCGGTAATAACTCGCCTTCCACCTGAGCCAACGCCGCTCTCGTCCAATCAGAGCCCTTTACCGTGTTTACTTCCTGGGTTTGGTTCAGATTTAAAGCGGAACAAAACCCACGAGCTGCCGGCCTGGAATCTTAATAGACTCCAAGGCCGGCCGCTGGCTTTCCACAGGGGTGTCCTGAATCGTTGTGTGAAAGGCGACGGTAATTACTCGCCATCCCCCTCGTCCAACGCCGCTCTCGTCCAATCAGAGCCCTTTGCGGTGTTTATATCCTGGTTTTGGTTCAGATTTAAAGCGGAACAAAACTCACGATCGTCCGGCCTGGATTCTTATAGATTCCAAGGCCGGCCGCTGCCTTTCCCAAGGGGCGTCCTGAATCCGTGTGTGAAACCCTGGTAATAACTCACCTTCCAACGCCGCTCTCGTCCAATCAGAGCCCTTCGCCCTGTTTACATCCTTCAGCAACCGGCTCTTGATTGGACGAGAGCTCGCACGCGCTCCGTTGGAGAGGTGAGTTGTACCGGGCGATGTGGGGGGGGGGGGGCTTCACACAGCGGGGGGGGGTCTCAAATTCAGGTGCCCCGAGGGGGGGGGGACATAACGTGGGTTTTGTTCCGCTTGTCTCCTGTACGTTGATGGCGTTTAATGTACTATGTGTATGTCATACGTTGTACTGCGCCACAGTGGCAGGTGGCGCTATATATGAGGACAATGCATTTATTATTGAGAGATAGATATACGATATATATATATATATATTTACCGTATTTTTCGCACTATAAGACGCACTTATTTTTCCCAAACAGTGGCGAAGGTGGGAAAAAATGCGCCAGCATAGAGCGAACGCTCGGCTTGGTATAGCGGTGGGCGTGGCCGACACTCGAGCATCAGCCACGCCCACTGCTATTCCAAGCCAGTGTTATTGCGTGAAGACGGCGAGGAGGATTGAAAGGTGAGTTCACTTTTGTCTATAGGGGAATGGGAGGGGGGATGAATGCCACACTACCTATATGGGATGGGGGGGGTGAATGCCACACTACCTATATGGGATGGGGGGGATGAATGCCACACTAACTATATGGGATGGGGGGGATGAATGCCACACTAACTATATGGGATGGGGGGGATGAATGCCACACTACCTATATGGGATGGGGGGGATGAATGCCACACTAACTATATGGGATGGGGGGGTGAATGCCACACTACCTATATGGGATGGGGGGGATGGAAATGCCACACTACCTATATGGGATGGGGGGGATGGAAATGCCACACTACCTATATGGGATGGGGGGGATGAATGCCACACTACCTATATGGGATGGGGGGGATGGAAATGCCACACTACCTATATGGGATGGGGGGGATGAATGCCACACTGCCTATTGGGATGGGGAGGGGGGGATGAATGCCACACTACCTATATGGGAATGCAAGGGGGGGGTGCCACACTGCTTATATAGGAATGCAAGGGGGGGGTGCCACACTGCCTATATGGGAATGCAAGGGGGGGGGGTGCCACACTGCTTATATAGGAATGCAAGGGGGGGGTGCCACACTGCCTATATGGGAATGCAAGGGGGGGGGGGTGCCACACTGCCTATATGGGAATGCAAGGGGGGGGGGGTGCCACACTGCTTATATAGGAATGCAAGGGGGGGGGGGGTGCCACACTGCTTATATAGGAATGCAAGGGGGGGTGCCACACTGCCTATATGGGAATGCAAGGGGGGGGGGGGTGCCACACTGCTTATATAGGAATGCAAGGGGGGGGTGCCACACTGCCTATATGGGAATGCAAGGGGGGGGGGGTGCCACACTGCTTATATAGGAATGCAAGGGGGGGGAGGTGCCACACTGCTTATATAGGAATGCAAGGGGGGGGTGCCACACTGCTTATATGGGAATGCAAGGGGGGGGTGCCACACTGCTTATATGGGAATGCAAGGGGGGGGGGGGTGCCACACTGCTTATATAGGAATGCAAGGGGGGGGTGCCACACTGCCTATAGGAATTGGAGGGGGGGTCGCCACACTGCCTATAGGAATTGGAGGGGGGGGCGCCACACTGCCTATAGGAATTGGAGGGGGGTCGCCACACTGCCTATAGGAATTGGAGGGGGGGGGCGCCACACTGCCTATAGGAATTGGAGGGGGGGGCGCCACACTGCCTATAGGAATTGGAGGGGGGGGTGCCACACTGCCTATAGGAATTGGAGGGGGGGGGTGCCACACTGCCTATAGGAATTGGAGGGGGGGGCGCCACACTGCCTATAGGAATTGGAGGGGGGGCGCCACACTGCCTATAGGAATTGGAGGGGGGGGTGCCACACTGCCTATAGGAATTGGAGGGGGGGGGGTGCCACACTGCCTATAGGAATTGGAGGGGGGGGCGCCACACTGCCTATAGGAATTGGAGGGGGGGGTGCCACACTGCCTATAGGAATTGGAGGGGGGGGCGCCACACTGCCTATAAGAATTGGAGGGGGGGGGCACACTGCCTGTAATGAGGTGTTTTAGCACAACATTTAGCTTAGAATATTTTTTCTTATTTTTCTCCTCCATATCTTAGGTGCTAAAAAATATGTTTTATATATATATATATTTTCGATGTATTTATATATATATATATAATTTATATTTTAGATATATATATATATCGCCATCCTATGCTGTGGTGCGGTACAACAAGCTCAGACAGAGCATTTTGGTTGGTCGGCTTTCCAATCCCCGGGTCATCCCGACCTCGGACGCCCCACTCTTTACCCCCGGCTCTTTTGCCCCTGTAGGCATCTGTAGGCTGTGGGGGATCCGGGGGTGCGGCCGATCCCCATTCCCGAGCTCTGCCTCCCGCCGGTCATTAACATGCGTAAGGCGCTGATTGGACGAGAGCCAGCGCACACACCGCAGAGCTGGGGAAAAGGTGAGTTTTTACGGGCGATCTGCGGGGGCATCCCCAATCGGGATGAGTTTGGGTCCGCTTTAAAGTGGACCAAAACCCAGGATTTGGCCTATCCTGGGTTCTGACAAAGATTGGGGGCGGGGTCAAAGGCCTATAGGGAAATGCCAGCGACACGCCTCTGAACCCCGTGACCCCGCCCCCTTCCTGAAGCCTGGACGTCCACTTTAAAGACTAAGATTGGAGGCGGGGTCAAAGGCCATAGGGAAATGCCAGCGACACGCCTCTGAACCCCGTGACCCCACCCCCTTCCTGAAGCCTGGGCGTCCACTTTAAAGACAAAGATTGGAGGCGGGATCAAAGGTCTATAGGGAAATGCCAGCGACACGCCTCTGAACCCCGTGACCCCGCCCCCTTCCTGAAGCCTGGACGTCCACTTTAAAGACTAAGATTGGAGGCGGGGTCAAAGGCCATAGGGAAATGCCAGCGACACGCCTCTGAACCCCGTGACCCCACCCCCTTCCTGAAGCCTGGGCGTCCACTTTAAAGACAAAGATTGGAGGCGGGATCAAAGGTCTATAGGGAAATGCCAGCGACACGCCTCTGAACCCCGTGACCCCGCCCCCTTCCTGAAGCCTGGACGTCCACTTTAAAGACAAAGATTGGAGGCGGGGTCAAAGGCCTATAGGGAAATGCCAGCGACACATCTCTGAACCCTGTGACCCCGCCCCCTTCCTGAAGCCTGGACGTCCACTTTAAAGACTAAGATTGGAGGCGGGATCAAAGGTCTATAGGGAAATGACAGCGACACGCCTCTGAACCCCTAGAAACCACCCCATTGCCCCGCCCCCCACAGGAAGGGGGCGGGGCAATGGGGTGGTTTCTAGCTTTATAAAGAGCAATAGGAAAGCATTTGAATCTCCTTATTGTAAGAAAAAGCCATTGAGGGGGCGGAGTCACATAGTCCAGGGGCGTGTCACTTCCTTCTATGGCTCTTGACCACACCCATGATGTTAAGATCTCTGGGCCTGGCTTCATGTCCAGCCCCCTGTGGGCGGGATCAAATCCATATATGCAAATGCCAGTGACACGCCTCTGGACCCTGTGACCCCGCCCCCAGTAGTTTTTGTTATCAAGGCATGAGTTAAATTAAAGAGGAACAGCTCTCCTGGGGGGCGGGGCATCCCAAATCCCCTCTCCACTAGCAGCCAATCAGAGCGCTCCGCTCCATCCGGCTTCTAACAAGCGAACTATCCCGGGTTTCGGTCCCTCCCCCGAATACTCACCTTCTCCCAATCAGATTTCACCCAGTTCGGGACGCCCCAGGCCACACCCCCTCGCTATACAGAAACGCCCTAGAGGCACGCCCCCGCACATGCGCCGCTATTTAAGGAAACTTTACTGAATCGAGGCCAGCGCCACCATTGGATAACCTCCGCCATACGAAGATCCGCCCCCGTCCGGAAGATCCGGAACTCCCCAGCCGCTGCCGCCATTTTTATTTATTTTTTGCTACTCGCAATGAACTCGCTCTTTTGAACTTTTTGAGATGTTTTTAATGGACATAATAAAATGCTTATTTATCCTTTAAGAGGTGTCAGTGGTGTGTGTGGCGGTGGGGGCGGGGCCTACATATACGAAAGCGTCTTTATTGCTGGTAATTGATAAGAGAAGTAGTCGGGGGCGGGGTCACGGTAGTCGGGGGAGGGTCAGTGGTCTGGGAATTCCATATATGGCTCCAATAATCTTTAGATTTACGACCTGGCTTCATGTATAGGCCAGTGTGTGGTGGGGGCGGGGCAAGGGGCGGGTCCTAGAGAGATAGGAAAGTGTCTTTATTGTTGTTTATTCATAAGAAAAGCAGTTGGGGGCGGGGTCACGTTAGTTGGGGGCGTGTCCATGGCCTGGGAATTCCATATATATAATCTTTAGATTTATAAGCCTGGCTTCCTGTATAGGCCAGTGTGTGGAAGGGCGGGGCCTAGCTTTGGATAGATCGATAGGTAATTGATAAGAGAAGTAGTCGGGGGCGGGGTCACGGTAGTCGGGGGCGTGTCAATGGCCTGAGCATTCCATATATGGCTCCGATGGGTGTGATCAAAGCTATTTAGGGAAATGTCACGCCTCTAGACCCTGTGACCCCACCCCCAATGGCTTTTGTTATCAATAACCTTCCTGTGGGGGCGGGGCCTAGCGTTGGATAGAGCTATAGGAAAGCGTCTTTATTGCCGGTCATTGATAATAGTCGGGGGCGGGATCACGGTAGTCGGGGGAGGGTCAATGGCCTGGGAATTCCATATATGGCTCCAATAATCTTTAGATTTATGGCCTGGCTTCATGTATAGGCCAGTGTATGGTGGGGGCGGGGCCTAGCGTTGGATAGAGTCATAGGAAAGCGTCTTGATTGCTGGTAATGGATAAGAGAAGTAGTCGGGGGCGGGGTCACGGTAGTCGGGGGCCTGTCAATGGCCTGGGAATTCCATATATGGCTCCGATGATCTCCGCTTTGGCTTCATGTCCAGCCCCCTATGGGCGGGATCAAAGCCATATATGGAAATGCCCGTGACACGCCTCTGGACCTTGTGACCCCGCCCCCTTCCTGTGGAGGGTGGGGCAATGGGGTGGGTTCTAACTTTGTAAAGAGCGATAGGAAAGCATTTGAACATCTTAATTGTACAAAAAAGCCATCGAGTGGGCGGAGCCACATGGCTCAGGGGCGTGTCACTTGCATGGGAATTCCTTGACCACACCCATGATGTTAAGATCTCCGGCCTGGCTTCATGTCCAGCCCCCTCCCATGGGCGGGATCAAAGCCATATATGGAAATGCCAGTGACACGCCTCTGGACCATGTGGCCCCGCCCCTTTCCTGTGGGGGCGGGGCAATGGAGTGGTTTCTAGCTTTATAAAGAGCAATAGGAAAGCATTTGAATAATTTCTTATTGTAAGAAAAGCCATTGAGGGGGCGGAGCCACATGGGTAAGGGGGCGTGTCACTTGAGTCATGTCCAGCCCCCCTATGGGCGGGATCAAAGCCATATATGGAAATGATGCCAGTGACACGCCCCTTGACCCTGTGACCCCGCCCCAATAGTTTTTGTTATCGAGGCATGAGTTAAATTATAGAGGAACAGCTCTCCCGGGGGCGGGGCATCCCAAATCCCTGGGGGGTGGGCGCTCTTACGCCCCTCTCCGCAGGCAGCTAATCAGAGCGCTCCGCTCTATCCGGCTTCTAACAAGCGAACTATCCCGAGTTTTGGTCCCTCCCCCGAATACTCACCTTCTCCCCTTCAGATTTCGGGGGGTCTGATGAAAGAGCCTGGCCACGCCCCCTCCTTGGGCGGTTACACTCAGTTCGGGACGCCACAAGAGGTATAGGACCGCCCCCTATGAGTGTCTTATAGACTCTATAATGAAGCAACCAGGCCCCGGCCACGCCCCCTCGCTATACAGAAACACCCTAGAGGCACGCCCCCGCACATGCGCCGCTATTTAAGGAAACTTTCCCGAATCGCGGCCTCTGCCGCCATTGGATAACCTCGGCCGCACGAAGATTCGCCCCCGTCGGGAAGATCCGGAACTCCGCAGCCGATGCCGCCATTTTGAATTTTTTTTTTTGCTACTCGCAATGAACTCGCTCTTTCGAACTTTTTGTTTTTTAAGATGTTTTTAATGGACAGAATAAAATGCTTATTTATCCTTTAAGAGGTGTCAGTGGTGTGTGGGGGGCGGGGCCTAGATACAGCGATAGGAAAGCGTTTTTATTGCTGTTAATTGATAGGAAAAGCAGTTGGGGGCGGGGTCACGGAGTCGGGGGCGTGTCAATGGCCATATATGGCTCCAATGATCTTCAGATCTCCGGCCTGGCTTCATGTATAGGCCAGTGGGGGTGGGGCAAGGGGCGGGGCCTAGATAGAGCAATAGGAAAGTGTCTTTATTGCTGGTAATTGATAAGAGAAGTAGTCGGGGGCGGGGTCACGGGAGTCGGGGGCGTGTCAATGGCCATATATGGCTCCACTGATCTTTAGATCTCCGGCCTGGCTTCATGTATAGGCCAGTGTGTGGTGGGGGTGGGGCAGGGGGCGGGGCCTAGATAGAGCAATAGGAAAGTGTCTTTATTGCTGGTAATTGATGAGAAGTAGTCGGGGGCGGGGTCACGGGAGTTGGGGGCGTGTCAATGGCCATATATGGCTCCAATGATCTTTAGATCTCCGGCCTGGCTTCATGTCCAGCCCCCAAAGATTGGGGGCGGGATCAAAGCCATATATGGAAATGCCAGTGACACGCCTCTGAACCATTTGACCCCGCCCCCTACATAACAGGCCTGGTTCAGGTGAAGGTAAGTTCTCTTAAAGGGGCCACACACTCCATAGAGGAAATGGCTGCAAGGTCAAATTTGATTGGTCCCCCTCCATCGGGCAGCACAAGAGGGGCATCCCAAATTGGGGCAAACCCCGCCCCCCCCCCCCCCCCGATTAGCCAGAAGAACTTACCTTTCCCCCAAAGGAACGGTGCATGTGCGGGCTCTCATCCCATAACAGCCATTCTCTTAAAGGGACACAGACCACATGAAAGAATAGATTTAGGCTGTAGGTTCTCTTAAAGAGACACACACCACATGAAAGAATAGATGTAGGCTGTAGGTTCTCTTAAAGGGACACACACCACATGAAAGAATAGATGTAGGCTGTAGGTTCTCTTAAAGGGCCACAGACCACATGAAAGAATAGATGTAGGCTGTAGGTTCTCTTAAAGGGCCACAGACCACATGAAAGTATAGATGTAGGCTGTAGGTTCTCTTAAAGGGCCACAGACCACATGAAAGAATAGATGTAGGCTGTAGGTTCTCTTAAAGGGACACAGACCACATGAAAGAATAGATTTAGGCTGTAGGTTCTCTTAAAGGGCCACAGACCACATGAAAGAATAGATGTAGGCTGTAGGTTCTCTTAAAGGGACACAGACCACATGAAAGAATAGATGTAGGCTGTAGGTTCTCTTAAAGGGACACAGACCACATGAAAGACTAGATTTAGGCTGTAGGTTCTCTTAAAGGGACACAGACCACATGAAAGAATAGATGTAGGCTGTAGGTTCTCTTAAAGGGACACAGACCACATGAAAGAATAGATGTAGGCTGTAGGTTCTCTTAAAGGGACACAGACCACATGAAAGAATAGATGTAGGCTGTAGGTTCTCTTAAAGGGACACAGACCACATGAAAGAATAGATTTAGGCTGTAGGTTCTCTTAAAGGGACACAGACCACATGAAGGAATAAATGTAGGCTGTAGGTTCTCTTAAAGGGACACAGACAGTCCTAGATGGTTAGGTGCTGTGTCTGGCTGTAGCATTTAGGTCACCAATGGGTTCTCTTAAAGAGTCCTAAGGGATCATGTGAACGTAGGTTCTCTTAAAGGGCCAAATACCTCATACAAGAGTAGATTAGGTAGGTGTCGTTCTCTTAAAGGGCCAGGGCCCGCTAGGTAGCACAGCCTGCTGGGGAATTACATTGACTTCCACTTTAAGAGCGGCTCCTGCAGAATCATGCGGTATAAAGCGGCCCAGCGTCAGCTGCACGCGCGCTCCATAATAACTCCCTTCATTATCGGTGACCCGTGTCATGCGCGCCCCCGTACGAACGGCGTTCTCCAGGATTTTCGACGGCTCTCGAGTATCAGAACTAATTAGCGGCCCTGGAAAGAGCGTTCTCTATTTTTTTTTTCTCAACAGCGCCGTCAGTCCATCAGGAGCCCAAAACGTCGAGGAGCCCGTAAAACGCGTGGCGGAGTCGGGTGACTTTTACCTTCGCTTTCCAGTAAATCAAATCAACGTGACAGAGATACGGCGAGTTAATAGGCGCGGTACAGGCATTAGACGCAGCCCTGGCACCTCGCGTCGCCGGGCAGAGTGATGGATGGCGTCTCTCTTGCTTGACTTGCGGCAGGAATGCAGCAGCGCTTAACCCCTTGCGGTGCGGATGGCACCCGCACGCGGGCACTGCTGATTTTTTTTTACGTCGCGTTACGTTGGCCGCGCAAATTTTTACGCGGTGGTGAACGATCAGGGTCATCCCCTCCGAAAAAAAAAAAAAAAACATGGCGGAGCGATGATGCAATCATTTCCTGATGACATCATACGTGCCCGCTGGAAATGCCTTCAGTGCCCGGGGACCTCCTGACATGCACGGCCCGGGCATCACCGCGGTAGCCTGTCCCGGTCACCTACTTCGTAGGGCCATTAAATCTTATGATTATGAGAGTCCGCATATTAATTAGGCTATTGGCATATTCATTAGTCTATTAGAATATTCATAATATAGTTCTCTTAGTGTCCGATGACCCCCTGACCTGCCCATCATGGCACTAAGCCTGTCCCGGTATTCTAAATCCTATGGGTAGGATCTAATAACGATGAGTCTGCGGATCCTTTTTGCATATTAATGAGCCTATTAGCATATTCATACTTTAAGGTCTCATAGTGTCCGAGGACCCCCTGACTTGCCCATCGGGGCACTAAGCCTGTTCTGGTATTCTAAAGCCTATGGGTAGGATCTAATAATTATAAGAGTCTGTGGGCCTTTTTGCATATTAATGAGCCTATTAGCATATTCATACTTTAAGGTCTCATAGTGTCCGATGACCCCCTGACTTGCCCATCGGGGCACCAAGCCTGTTCTGGTATTCTAAATCCTATGGGTAGGATCTAATAATTATAAGAGTCTGTGGGCCTTTTTGCATATTAATGAGCCTATTAGCATATTCATACTTTAAGATCTCATAGTGTCCGATGATCCCCCTGACTTGCCCATCAGGGCACTAAGCCTGTTCTGGTATTCTAAATCCTATGGGTAGGATCTAATAATGATTAGTCTGTGGATCCTTTTTGCATATTAATGAGCCTATTAGCATATTCATACTTTAAGGCCTCATAGTGTCCGATGACCCCCTGACTTGCCCACCAGGGCACTAAGCCTGTTCTGGGATTCTAAAGCCTATGGGTAGGATCTAATAATTCTAAGAGTCTGTGGGACTTTTTGCATATTAATGAGCCTATTAGCATATTTAGAATTTAACATAATGCCCAATGACACCCTGAGTTGCCTGGCAGGTCTTGTCCTAAACCTTATGTGTAGAAACTCTTAAGTTCGAAATCTTATGATTATGAGAGTCTGCATATTAATGAGTCTATTGGCATATTCATTAGTCTATTAGAATATTCATAATATGGTTTTCTAAGTGCCAGGTGACTTTCGACTTGTCCATCTGGGGGCCACCGAGTTCTTATAATGGCCGATAACCCCCTGACATGCCCATCAGGGCACCAAGCCTGTCCTGGGATTCTAAATCCTATGGGAAGGATCTAATAATGATGAGTCTGCTGACTTTTTTTTGCATATTAATGAGCATATTAGCATATTCATACTTTAACGTCTCATAGTGCCCGATGACCCCCAGACCTGCCCATTAGGGCACCAAGCCTGTCCTGGGAGTCTAACTCCTATGGGTAGTAAATCTTATAATTATGAGAGTCTGTGGTCCTTTTTGCATATTAATGAGCCTATTAACATATTCATAATTTAACATAGTGCCTGATGACCCCCCTGACATGCCCATTAGGGCACCAAGCCTGTCCTGGGATTCTAAATCCTATGGGAAGGATCTAATAATGATGAGTCTGCTGACCTTTTTGCATATTAATGAGCCTATTAGCATATTCATACTTTAACGTCTCATAGTGCCCCATGACCCCAGACCTGCCCATTAGGGCACCAAGCCTGTCCTGGGAGTCTAACTCCTATGGGTGGTAAATCTTATAATTATGAGAGTCTGTGGTCCTTTTTGCATATTAATGAGCCTATTAACATATTCATAATTTAACATAGTGCCCGATGACCCCTGATATGCCCATTAGGGCACCAAGCCTGTCCTGGGATTCTAAATCCTTATGAGTAGTAAATCTAATAATGATCAGAGTGTGTGGGGCTTTTTTTTGCATATTAATGAGCCTATTAGCATATTCATTATTTAACATAGTGCCCGATGACCCCCTGACTTGCCTGGCAGGTCTGGTCCTACACCTTATGTGTAGAAACTCTTAAGCTGGAAATCTTATATGAGAGTCTGCATATTAATGAGTCTATTGGCATATTCATTAGCCTATTAGCATATTCCTAATATAGCATCGGGTGAATTTTGACCTGCCCAGCTGGGGGCCACCGAGTTCTTATAATGGCCGATGACCCCCTGACTTGCCCAATAGGGCAACAAGTCTGTCCTGGGATTCTAAATCCTATGGGTAGTAAATCTAATAAGTCTGCTGGGCTTTTTGCATATTATTGAGCCTATTAGCATATTCATAATATAAAGTTCTCATAGTGCCCAATGACCCCTGATATGCTTATCAGGGCACCAAGCCTGTCCTGAGATTCTAAATCCTTCGGGTAGTAAATCTTATAATGATGAGAGTCTTCTGGCCCTTTTTGCATATTAATGAGATATTAATGATATTAATAATTAGCATATTCATAATTTATGCATATGACTTGCCTGGCAAGTCTGGTCCTACACCTTATGTGTATAACTCTTAAGCCTGTCCCGGTCTTCTGTCCTGGTCATCCACATGGTGTGGGCACTACATCTTAATGATAATGGAAGCCTGCATATTAATTTGTCTATTAGAATATTCAGTAGTCTATTAGCATATTCATAATATCACTTCCATGACTCCCGACTTGCCCCGGCTGGGCACCAGACGCCAAGGTAGCCTGCCCTGGACTTCTAAATCTTACGAGCAGTAAATCTTTGATTGCGGATAGTCTTCTGGCACTTTTTACATATTAATGAGCCTATTAGCATATTCATAATGTAAAGTTCTCATAGCGCTCGATGACTGCTGACCACAAAGTTCTTATACTGCAGTACCTGATGACCCTGTAACTTGCCCGGCTGGGCACCACAAGCCAAGTCAAATGGTCCTTAAAGGTGCATATTGCGTTATTAATTAATATTAATTAATATATTAGCATATTCAGGATATTAAGTTCTTGTAGTGCCCGATGACCATCTGACTTGCCCAGTTGAGGAGCTACCTAGTTTTCATAGTGCCCCCTAACTTGCCCGGCTGGGCACCACAAGCCAAGTCAGATGGTCCTTAAAGGCACATATTGCATATTAATAAGTCTATTAGCATATTCATGATATTACGTTCCTGTAGTGCCCAGTGACCCTCTGACTTGCCCGGTTGGGGGACTACCTAGTTTTCATAGTGCCCAATGTCCCCCTAACTTGCCAGTTTGGGCACCACAAGCCAAGATGGCCCTTAAAGGCACATATTGCATATTAATAAGTCTATTAGCATATTCAAGATATTAAGTTTTTGTAGTGCCCGATAACACCCTGACTTGCCCAGTTGGGGGACTACCTAGTTTTCATAGTGCCCCCTAACTTGCCAGGCACGGCACCACAAGCCAAGTTAGATGGTCCTTAAAAGCACATATTGCATATTAATAAGTCTATTAGCATATTCATGATATAAAGTTCTTGTAGTGCCCAGTGACCCCCTGACTTGCCCAGTTGGGGGACTACCTAGTTTTCATAGTGCCCAATATCCCCCTAACTTGCCCCGACTGGGCACCACAAGCCAAGATTGTTCTTAAAGGCACATATTGCATATTAATAAGTCTATTAGCATATTCATGATATAAAGTTCTTGTTGTGCCCAATGACCCCCTGACTTGCCCAGTTGGGGGACTACCTAGTTTTCAAAGTGAACAACGTCCCCCTAACTTGCCCGACTGGGCACCACAAGCCAAGTTAGATGGTCCTTAAAGGCATATGTTGCATATTAATTAGCCTATTAGCATATTCATGATATTAAATTTGTGTAGTGCCCGATGACGCCCTGACTTGCCCAGTTGGGGGACTACCAACTAGTTTTCATAGTGCCCAATGTACCCCTAACTTGCCCCGACTGGCACCAGCAAGTTCTTGTAGGGTAGTACCCTATGACCCCTTAACTTGCCCGGCCAGGGCACCAAACGGCCAGGTAGCCCGTGCCGTTCTTCTAAATCTTATGGGCAGTGTCATGCATATTAATGAGTCTATTTGAATATTCATAATATAACATTTTTATAGTGCCCAGTGACTCCTGATTCGCCCAAATAGGAGCCACTTAGTGCTGGATTGATGGCCGTTGACTGGCCCGGCTGGGCATCAAAAGCCAAGGTAGCCCCGGTCCTGGTCTTCTAAAGGAAACAATTATGACCATCTGCCTGGATGTGCATCGGCCTTTTGTTCCCCATGTAATAAGTCCTGGTAGGAAAAGGTGAGTATCTCCCTAATTCAGGGCTCACTCACAGGTCCAGCGGAGAGTAAGAAGGGGACAGGGTAATTGGCAGTGGAGGGTAAAAAGGGGACAGAATGGGGTTAGCAGATGAGGGTGAGGAGAGGGAATGATGGCTGGTAGTGGAGGGTGAGGAGGGGGCAGGGTGCTGGCAGTGGGGGGTGAGGAGGGGGCAGGGTGGCTGGCAGTGGAGGGTGAGGAGGGGGCAGGGTGGCTGGCAGTGGAGGGTGAGGAGGGGGCAGGGTGGCTGGCAGTGGTGGGTGAGGAGGGGGCAGGGTGGCTGGCAGTGGAGGGTGAGGAGGGGGCATGGTGGCTGGCAGTGGAGGGTGAGGAGGGGGCAGGGTGGCTGGCAGTGGAGGGTGAGGAGGGGGCATGGTGGCTGGCAGTGGAGGGTGAGAAGAGAGAATGATGGCTGGCAGTGGAGGGTGAGGAGGGGGCAGGGTGGCTGGCAGTGGAGGGTGGGAAGAGAGAATGATGGCTGGCAGTGGAGGGTGAGAAGAGGGAATGATGGCTGGCAGTGGAGGGTGAGGAGGGGGCAGGGTGGCTGGCAGTGGAGGGTGAGGATAGGGAATGATGGCTGGCAGTGGAGGGTGAGAAGAGGGAATGATGGCTGGCAGTGGAGGGTGAGGAGGGGGCAGGGTGGCTGGCAGTGGAGGGAATGGTGGCTGGCAGTGAAGGGTGAGGAGGGGGCAGTGTTGTTGGCAGTGGAGGGTGAGGAGGGCATAGTAGTTATGGCAGTGGATGGTGAGGAAGGAGCAGTGAAGGGTGAGGAGGGGGAATGATGGCTGGCAGTGGAGGGTGAGGAGGGGGCAGGGTGGCTGGCAGTGGAGGGTGAGGAGGGGGCAGGGTGGCTGGCAGTGGAGGGAATGGTGGCTGGCAGTGAAGGGTGAGGAGGGGGCAGTGTTGTTGGCAGTGGAGGGTGAGGAGGGCATAGTAGTTATGGCAGTGGATGGTGAGGAAGGAGCAGTGAAGGGTGAGGAGGGGGAATGATGGCTGGCAGTGGAGGGTGAGGAGGGGGCAGGGTGGCTGGCAGTGGAGGGTAAGAAGGGGGCAGAATGGGGCTGGAAGTGGAGGGTGAGGAGAGGAAATAATGGCTGGCAGTGGAGGGCGAGGAAGGGACAGGGTGACTGGCAGTGGAAGGTAAGGAGGGGACAGGTTGGTTGGCAGTAAAGAGTGCAGAGTGGCTGGTAGTGGAGGGTGAGGAAGGAGTAGAGTGGCAGTGGAGGGTGAGGAGGGGGAATGGTGGGTGGCAGTGGAGGGTGAGGAGGGGGTAGGGTGATTGGCAGTGGAGGGGGCAGGGTGGCTGGCAGTAGAGAGGGAGGAGTGAGCAGTGGATGGTGAGGAGGGGACAGGGTACCTGATAGTGGAGGGTGAGGAAGGAGTAGGGTGGCATTGGAGGGTGAGGAGGGGGAATGGTGGCTGGTAGTGGAGGGTGAGGAGGGGGCAGGGTGGCTGGCAGTGGAGGGTGAGGAGGGGGTAGGGTGGTTGACAGTGGAGGGGGCAGGGTGGCTGGCAGTAGAGAGGGAGGAGTGAGCAGTGGAGGGTGAGGAGGGGGAATGGTGGCTGGCAGTGGGGGGTGAGGAGGGGGCAGGGTGGCTGGCAGTGGAGGGTGAGGAGGGGGCAGGGTGGCTGGCAGTGGAGGGTGAGGAGGGGGCAGGGTGGTTGGCAGGAGAGGGTGAGGAGAGGGAATGGTGGATGGTAGACGTGGGTGAGGAGGGGGCAGTGGAGGGTGAGGAGGGGGCAGGGTGGTTGGCAGTGGAGGGTGAGGAGGGCACAGTGGCTCTGGCAGTGGAGGGTGAGGAGGGGGCAGGGTGGTTGGCACTGGAGGGTGAGGTGGGTGCAGCACGGTTGGCAGTGGTGGGTGAGGAGGGGGCAGGGTGGCTGGCAGTGGTGGGTGAGGAGGGGGCAGGGTGGTTGGCAGTGGAGGGTGAGGAGGGGGCAGGGTGGTTGGCAGTGGAGGGTGAGGAGGGGGCAGGGTGGTTGGCAGTGGAGGGTGAGGAGGGGGCAGGGTGGTTGGCAGTGCAGGGTGAGGAGGGGGCAGGGTGGTTGGCAGTGGAGGGTGAGGAGGGGGCAGGGTGGCTGGCAGTGGAGGGTGAGGAGGGAGCAGGGTGGTTGGCAGTGGTGGGTGAGGAGGGGGCAGGGTGGCTGGCAGTGGTGGGTGAGGAGGGGGCAGGGTGGCTGGCAGTGGAGGGTGAGGAGGGGGCAGGGCGGTGGGCAGTGGAGGGTGAGGAGGGGGCAGGGTGGCTGGCAGTTGTGGGTGAGGAGGGGGCAGTGGCTCTGGCAGTGGTGGGTGAGGAGGGGGCAGGGTGGCTGGCAGTGGAGGGTGAGGAGAGAGCAGGGTGGTTGGCAGTGGAGGGTGAGGAGGGGGCAGGGTGGCTGGCAGTGGTGGGTGAGGAGGGCACAGTGGCTCTGGCAGTGGAGGGTGAGGAGGGGGCAGGGTGGTTGGCAGTGGTGGGTGAGGAGGGGGCAGGGTGGCTGGCAGTTGTGGGTGAGGAGGGGGCAGTGGCTCTGGCAGTGGTGGGTGAGGAGGGGGCAGGGTGGCTGGCAGTGGAGGGTGAGGAGAGAGCAGGGTGGTTGGCAGTGGAGGGTGAGGAGGGGGCAGGGTGGCTGGCAGTGGTGGGTGAGGAGGGGGCAGGGTGGCTGGCAGTTGTGGGTGAGGAGGGGGCAGTGGCTCTGGCAGTGGTGGGTGAGGAGGGGGCAGGGTGGCTGGCAGTGGAGGGTGAGGAGGGGGCAGGGTGGCTGGCAGTGGAGGGTGAGGAGGGGGCAGGGTGGCTGGCAGTGGTGGGTGAGAAGGGGGCAGGTTGGTTGGCAGTGGAGGGTGAGGAGGGGGCACAGAGGGGCTGGTGGTGTGGGTGGGGGGAGCAGGCAGCAGTAGGGGGGGGGGAGGAGGCACAGAGAGGCTGGAGGAGCCATTAGATGCCAGGCTGGGCTGCTGCAGGCAGTGCTGGTGGTGACGGACACAGCCGCCGCCGATCTCCGGCTCCATCACCCGGCTGCCGCCGCCGCTTGTCTCCCGGTTCCCGGGCGGGGGAGGGAGGCCTCGCTCCGGGGATGTTCCCGCTCCAGGCTCCGGGTGTCTCCGGTTCGCAGCCCGACGCATGAAACCGATGGAGGAGGCAACGGGATGGGAATGATGAAGTGGCCCGGGGTGGCCGCGCTGCTGCTGCTGCCGCTCGCCGCCTTCCTGCGCCTGGTCAACGGTAAGTACTAACTGCCACTGCTACTTTCGGGTGTGCACTGATTGCTGGTCCCCCACCGCCTATGGAATTGCTATAATGTATCAGCCGCCCGACGTGTCTGTATTGCTACAATGTATCAGTGTGCGCTGCCTGCCCCTAATGAAAGAAGGGGGTCACGTCCTGCCAGCCTCAGAACCCCCCAACCTCAGCATCTCCCCAACATCAGCACCCCCATCCCAGAATCTCCCCCAACATCAGCACCCCATCCCAGCATCTCCCCCAACCTCAGCATCTCCCCAACATCAGCACCCCCATCCCAGCATCTCCCACAACATCAGCACCCCATCCCAGCATCTCCCCCAACCTCAGCATCTCCCCAACATCAGCACCCCCATCCCAGCATCTCCCACAACATCAGCACCCCATCCCAGCATCTCCCCCAACATCAGCACCCCATCCCAGCATCTCCCCCAACATCAGCACCCCATCCCAGCATCTCCCCCAACATCAGCACCCCATCCCAGCATCTCCCACAACATCAGCACCCCATCCCAGCATCTCCCCCAACCTCAGCATCTCCCCAACATCAGCACCCCCATCCCAGCATCTCCCACAACATCAGCAGCCAATCTCAGCATCTCCCACAACATCAGCACCCCATCCCAGCATCTCCCCAACATCAGCACCCCATCCCAGCATCTCCCCCAACATCAGCACCCCATCCCAGCATCTCCCACAACATCAGCACCCCATCCCAGCATCTCCCCAACATCAGCACCCCATCCCAGCATCTCCCCCAACATCAGCACCCCATCCCAGCATCTCCCACAACATCAGCACCCCATTCCAGCATCTCCCCAACATCAGCACCCCATCCCAGCATCTCCCCCAACATCAGCACCCCATCCCAGCATCTCCCCCAACATCAGCACCCCATCCCAGCATCTCCCACAACATCAGCACCCCATCCCAGCATCTCCCCCAACATCAGCACCCCATCCCAGCATCTCCCCCAACATCAGCACCCCATCCCAGCATCTCCCACAACATCAGCACCCCATCCCAGCATCTCCCCCAACATCAGCACCCCATCCCAGCATCTCCCCCAACATCAGCACCCCATCCCAGCATCTCCCCCAGCATCAGCACCCCATCCCAGCATCTCCCCCAACATCAGCACCCCATCCCAGCATCTCCCCCAACATCAGCACCCCATCCCAGCATCTCCCCCAACATCAGCACTCCATCCCAGCATCTCCCCCAACATCAGCACCCCATCCCAGCATCTACTCCAACATCAGCATCCCATCCCAGCATCTCCCCCAACATCAGCACCCCATCCCAGCATCTCCCCCAACATCAGCACCCCATCCCAGCATCTCCCCCAACATCAGCACCCCATCCCAGCATCTCCCCCAACATCAGCACTCCATCCCAGCATCTCCCCCAACATCAGCACCCCATCCCAGCATCTCCCCCAACATCAGCACTCCATCCCAGCATCTCCCCCAACATCAGCACCCCATCCCAGCATCTACTCCAACATCAGCACCCCATCCCAGCATCTACTCCAACATCAGCACCCCATCCCAGCATCTCCCCCAACATCAGCACCCCATCCCAGCATCTCCCCCAACATCAGCACCCCATCCCAGCATCTACTCCAACATCAGCACCCCATCCCAGCATCTCCCCCAACATCAGCACCCCATCCCAGCATCTCCCCCAACATCAGCACCCCATCCCAGCATCTCCCCCAACATCAGCACCCCATCCCAGCATCTCCCTCAACATCAGCACCCCATCCCAGCATCTCCCCCAACATCAGCACCCCATCCCAGCATCTCCCCCAACATCAGCACCCCATCCCAGCATCTCCCCCAACATCAGCACTCCATCCCAGTATCTCCCCCAACATCAGCACCCCATCCCAGCATCTCCCCCAACATCAGCACCCCATCCCAGCATCTCCCCCAACATCAGCACCCCATCCCAGCATCTCCCCCAACACCAGCACCCCATCCCAGCACCTTCCCCAACATCAGCACCCCATCCCAGCATCTCCCCCAACATCAGCACCCCCCCAAATGGCAGCATCCCAGTTCACCATCTCCCCCAACATCAGTATCCCTATCCCAGCACCCCCACCTAACATCAGTATCCTATTTAAGCATTTCCCCCCAACATCAATATCCCATTCCAGCATTCCCTTCCCTAGCCTCAGCACCCTATTCCAGCATATACCCCCAACCTCAGTACCCCATCCCAGCGTCTGACCCCAACATCACCATCCTAGCATATCCCCCAACATTAGAACCCCCCAGCATTACTTCCCAGCACCCCCCAATATCAGCACCCCATTATAGCATCTCCCCCCCAACATCAGTGCCCCATCCCAGCATATCCCCAAACTTTAGCACCCCCTAGCCTGAGCACTCCATCCTAGCACCCCGAGTCACAGCACCCCTATCCCAACATCCACACCTGACATCAGCAGCACCCCATCCCAGCATCTCCCTCAGCCTCAGCACCCCATTCCAGCATCTGCCCCCAACATCAGCATCTCACCCAGCCTTAGCACCCCGAGTCACAGCACCCCTATCCCAACATCCACACCTGACATCAGCAGCACCCCATCCCAGCATCTCCCTCAACCTCAGCACCCCATCCCGGCACCATCACCTAACATCAGCACCCTATCCCCAGCATCTCCACCTAACATCAGCACCTCCTTCCGGAATATCCCCAAAACCAGACCACCCCAGAATCTCAGCATCTTCCACCAACATCAGCACCTCCTTCTGGAATATCCCCAAAACCAGACCACCCCAGAATCTCAGCATCTTCCACCAACATCAGCACCTCCTGGAATATCCCCAAAACCAGACCACCCCAGAATCTCAGCATCTTCCACCAACATCAGCACCTCCTTCTGGAATATCCCCAAAACCAGACCACCCCAGAATCTCAGCATCTTCCACCAACATCAGCACCTCCTTCTGGAATATCCCCAAAACCAGACCACCCCAGAATCTCAGCATCTTCCACCAACATCAGCACCTCCTTCTGGAATATCCCCAAAACCAGACCACCCCAGAATCTCAGCATCTTCCACCAACATCAGCACCTCCTTCTGGAATATCCCCAAAACCAGACCACCCCAGAATCTCAGCATCTTCCACCAACATCAGCACCCCCATCCCAGTGATTTCCCCAACCTCAGCATCCCCCCACCTCTGCACCCCATCCAAGCATCTCCCTCAGCCTCAGCACCCCATCTCGGCCAGCCTCGGCGCCCTATATATCAGCAAAGCTTTGTGGAATATTGTTGAAATGCGATTTTTGGAATGTAATTGGAACTCTCGTCTCCCTTTTCCTGGCTTGTTTGTATCAGTAGATTGCTGAGTCCAGAATACACGTCGAGCTCTGCCCATCCATAAGGAGGCTTCCTGCAATCCTCGTGCCACCCATGCCCACACTTGCCTTATGTTCTGCTAACACGTCTTCCCAAATGTTTTGCTGTTGGCTAAACCCAAATGATTTCCTTTCCTATTACGCAAAATCTGTTCGGTTTTGTGTAGATAAGTGCACAACGTTGTGTACGCGCGTGCGCGTGTGTGTGTGTACTCGTACTGTATATAGGTCAGCAGGGGTAGGCTAGATTCCAGTCTCAGTTTAATAAACCTTCCTAATCTAGAGAGGCTTAAATCCTGTGGAATAGTGTCCTGATTTTCTTATAACAGGAATAATATTCAAATATAGTACACACATATATATCATATATAACAGTGCACTGTATTATACTATATGGGGTTGTGCACTTCTTATATTTATAAAAGTGCAGTGTTATATACTATATGGGGTTGTGCACTTCTTATATATATTAATGCGCTGTATTATACTATATGGGATCGTGCACTCCTTATATATATAATAGTGCTCTGTATTATACTACAGTATATGGGTGCTCCTCCTATATATATATATATATAAGTGCACTGTAATATACTATATGGGGTTGTGCACTTCATATATATATATATACATTAGTGCACTGTATAATACTTTATGAGATTGTGCACTAATGAACTGTATTATACTATATGGGAATGTTCACTCCATATATATATATTAGTGTACTGTAATATACTATATGGGGTTGTGCACTTCATATATATATATATATTATATGGAATTGTGTACCCCTTTTATATATATATATATATATATATATATATATATTAGTGTGCTGTATTATACTACAGTATATGGGCTGTGCTCTTCCTTATATATAATAGTCTACTGTAATATACTATATGGGGTTGTGCACTATATATATATATATATATATATATATATATATATATATATATATATATATATTCGTGCACTGTATTATACTATATGGAATTGTGTACCTCATATATATATATATATATATATATATATATATATATATATATATATATATATATATATATATATATATATATATATATATATATATATAATAGTGTGCTGTATTATACTACAGTATATGGGGCTGTGCTCTTCCTTATATATAATAGTCTACTGTAATATACTATATGGGGTTATATATATATATATATATATATATATATATATATATATATATATATTCGTGCGCTGTATTATACTATATGGGATCGTGCACCTCATATATATATATATATATATATATATATATATATATATATTCGTGCGCTGTATTATACTACAATATATGGAGTTGTGATATATATATATATATATATATATATATATATATATTATAGTACTGTAATACACTATATGGAGTTGTGCACTTCATATATATATATATATATATATATATATATATATATATATATATATATTAGTGCATTATATTATACCCTTCAGCACACTATATTATTTGCGCTTCCTATAGGCACTATACTATCCTCTTTGGGTTTTTCCATTTCCAATAGAGACTGTACAATATACATTACTGTTTCTACCACTAGGACATGCTCTTCACCCACCGATGTCGCTGTGCCACTTGTTCTTCTCTCAGGGAAACACGGTTAATAGTTTTGCTGTGTGATGGTTTCTTTTCCTGTGAGGTGGAAGAAATCCTGGACTTGGCTGCGATTATTTCGAATTGTCCCTCTGATCTGAGCGTATGGAGGCCACCCATCCAAGTGGGGGGGGAGTGTTGGGTAATGATGATGCCCGCCTGGTGATGCCAGCCATTCTTAGTGTCCTGTTTTTTTTTTGTATCTTGTTACAGTGTTGCAATGCACTACGTGAGCTGTGTGTCCCCCTGCTCGCAATATAAGTGCATAGTGACCCACCTTTCTCCCTATATGAAAGGGCATAGATACCCCCCCCCCCCTTTATACAGCTGTGCAGCTGCCATGTTATACAACACCTGTAATGTCTAAAAGGTGCCCAGGATACAATGCTTTGAATATTTTTGGTGTGTTGTTTTAATGTACAATGTGTGCTGCCTGCCCTGAGGAAGTTCCCCTAAAGACCATACAGAAGATGGGGGTCACATCCTGCCAACCCCTATCCCAGCATCCCATGCCAGTATCTGCCCCAGCAAATCATCCTTCTGATTCCAGCATCTTCCCGCCAGACTCAGCACCACATTCCAGCATCCTGCCCCCAGACTCAGCACCACATTCCAGCATCCCTCACAGCCTCAGCACCCAATGCCAGCCTCAGCACCTCATCCCAGCATCCCCCACAGCCTCAGCACCCAATGCCAGCCTCAGCACCCCATCCCAGCATCCCTCACAGCCTCAGCACCCAATGCCAGCCTCAGCACCCCATCCAAGCATCCCGCCAGCCTCAGCACCACATTCCAGCATCCCCCATCCCAGCATCCTGCCCCCAGACTCAGCACCCCATCCCAGCATCCCCCACAGCCTCAGCACCCAATGCCAGCCTCAGCACCCCATCCCAGCATCCCTCACAGCCTCAGCACCCAATGCCAGCCTCAGCACCCCATCCCAGCATCCCTCACAGCCTCAGCACCCAATGCCAGCCTCAGCACCCCATCCCAGCATCCTGCCCCCAGACTCAGCATCCCATCCCAGCATCCCTCACAGCCTCAGCACCCAATGCCAGCCTCAGCAACCAATCCCAGCATCCCCCACAGCCTCAGCACCCAATGCCAGCCTCAGCAACCAATCCCAGCATCCCCCACAGCCTCAGCACCCAATGCCAGCCTCAGCACCCCATCCCAGTATCCCCCACAGCCTCACCACCCAATGCCAGCCTCAGCAACCAATCCCAGCATCCCCCACAGCCTCAGCACCCAATGCCAGCCTCAGCACCCCATCCCAGTATCCCCCACAGCCTCAGCACCCAATGCCAGCCTCAGCATCCCATCCCAGTATCCTGCCCCCTGACTCAGCATCCCATCCCAGCATCCCTCACAGCCTCAGCACCCAATGCCAGCCTCAGCACCTCATCCCAGCATCCCCCACAGCCTCAGCACCCAATGCCAGCCTCAGCACCCCATCCCAGCATCCCTCACAGCCTCAGCACCCAATGCCAGCCTCAGCACCCCATCCCAGCATCCCTCACAGCCTCAGCACCCAATGCCAGCCTCAGCACCCCATCCCAGCATCCTGCCCCCAGACTCAGCATCCCATCCCAGCATCCCTCACAGCCTCAGCACCCAATGCCAGCCTCAGCAACCAATCCCAGCATCCCCCACAGCCTCAGCACCCAATGCCAGCCTCAGCACCCCATCCCAGCATCCCTCACAGCCTCACCACCCAATGCCAGCCTCAGCAACCAATCCCAGCATCCCCCACAGCCTCAGCACCCAATGCCAGCCTCAGCATCCCATCCCAGTATCCTGCCCCCTGACTCAGCATCCCATCCCAGCATCCCTCACAGCCTCACCACCCAATGCCAGCCTCAGCAACCAATCCCAGCATCCCTCACAGCCTCAGCACCCAATGCCAGCCTCAGCACCCCATCCCAGTATCCCCCGCAGCCTCAGCACCCAATGCCAGCCTCAGCATCCCATCCCAGCATCCCTCACAGCCTCACCACCCAATGCCAGCCTCAGCAACCAATCCCAGCATCCCCCACAGCCTCAGCACCCAATGCCAGCCTCAGCACCCCATCCCAGTATCCCCCACAGCCTCAGCACCCAATGCCAGCATCAGCATCCCATCCCAGTATCCTGCCCCCAGACTCAGCACCCCATCCCAGCATCCTTCACAGCCTCAGCACCCAATGCCAGCCTCAGCACCCCTTCCCAGCATCCCTCACAGCCTCAGCACCCAATGCCAGCCTCAGCACCCCATCCCAGCAATCCTCACAGCCTCAGCACCCAATGCCAGCCTCAGCATCCCATCCCAGTATCCCCCACAGCCTCAGCACCCAATGCCAGCCTCAGCATCCCAACCCAGCATCTCTCACAGCCTCAGCACCCAATGCCAGCCTCAGCATCCCAGCATCTCTCACAGCCTCAGCACCCAATGCCAGCCTCAGCATCCCATCCCAGAATACCTCACAGCCTCAGCACCCAATGCCAGCCTCAGCATCCCAGCATCCTTCACAGCCTCAGCACCCAATGCCAGCCTCAGCATCCCATCCCAGCATCCCTCACAGCCTCAGCACCCAATGCCAGCCTCAGCACCCCATCCCAGCATTCCTCACATCCTCAGCACCCAATGCCAGCCTCAGCATCCCATCCCAGCATCCCTCACAGCCTCAGCACCCAATGCCAGCCTCAGCATCCCATCCCAGCATTCCTCACAGCCTCAGCACCCAATGCCAGCCTCAGCATCCCATCCCAGCATCCCTCACAGCCTCAGCACCCAATGCCAGCCTCAGCATCCCATCCCAGCATTCCTCACAGCCTCAGCACCCAATGCCAGCCTCAGCATCCCATCCCAGCATCCCTCACAGCCTCAACACCCAATGCCAGCCTCAGCACCCCATCCCAGCATCTCTCACAGCCTCAGCACCCAATGCCAGCCTCAGCACCCCATCCCAGCATTCCTCACAGCCTCAGCACCCAATGCCAGCCTCAGCACCCCATCCCAGCATTCCTCATAGCCTCAGCACCCAATGCCAGCCTCAGCATCCCCCACAGCCTCAGCACCCAATGCCAGCCTCAGCATCCCATCCCAGCATCTCTCACAACACCAGCACCCAATGCCAGCCTCAGCACCCCATCCCAGCATCCCTCACAGCCTCAGCACCCAATGCCAGCCTCAGCACCCCATCCCAGCATCCCTCACAGCCTCAGCACCCAATGCCAGCCTCAGCACCCCATCCCAGCATCTCTCACAACCTCAGCACCCAATGCCAGGCTCAGCATCCCATCCCAGCATCTATCACAACCTCAGCACCCAATGCCAGCCTCAGCACCCCATCCCAGCATCCCTCACAGCCTAAGCACCCAATGCCAGCCTCAGCACCCCATCCCAGCATCTCTCACAGCCTCAGCACCCAATGCCAGCCTCAGCACCCCATCCCAGCATTCCTCACAGCCTCAGCACCCAATGCCAGCCTCAGCACCCCATCCCAGCATTCCTCACAGCCTCAGCACCCAATGCCAGCCTCAGCACCCCATCCCAGCATTCCTCACAGCCTCAGCACCCAATGCCAGCCTCAGCATCCCATCCCAGCATTCCTCACAGCCTCAGCACCCAATGCCAGCCTCAGCACCCCATCCCAGCATTCCTCACAGCCTCAGCACCCAATGCCAGCCTCAGCACCCCATCCCAGCATTCCTCACAGCCTCAGCACCCAATGCCAGCCTCAGCATCCCATCCCAGCATCTCTCACAGCCTCAGCACCCAATGCCAGCCTCAGCACCCCATCCCAGCATCTCTCACAGCCTCAGCACCCAATGCCAGCCTCAGCACCCCATCCCAGCATCCCTCACAGCCTCAGCACCCAATGCCAGCCTCAGCACCCCATCCCAGCATCCCTCACAGCCTCAGCAACCAATGCCAGCCTCAGCATCCAATCCCAGCATCCCCCACAGTCTCAGCACCCAATGCCAGCCTCAGCACCCCATCCCAGCATCCCTCACAGCCTCAGCACCCAATGCCAGCCTCAGCATCCCAATCCCAGCATCCCTCACAGCCTCAGCACCCAATGCCAGCCTCAGTATCCCATCCCAGCATTCCTCACAGCCTCAGCACCCAATGCCAGCGTCAGCACCCCATCCCAGCATCCCTCACAGCCTCAGCACCCAATGCCAGCCTCAGCACCCCATCCCAGCATCCCTCACAGCCTCAGCACCCAATGCCAGCCTCAGCATCCCATCCCAGTATCCCCCACAGCCTCAGCACCCAATGCCAGCCTCAGCATCCCAATCCCAGCATCTCTCACAGCCTCAGCACCCAATGCCAGCCTCAGCATCCCAATCCCAGCATCTCTCACAGCCTCAGCACCCAATGCCAGCCTCAGCATCCCATCCCAGCATCTCTCACAGCCTCAGCACCCAATGCCAGCCTCAGCATCCCATCCCAGTATCTC